>JAQOXP010000044.1:0-587525 GCA_037013685.1 Acridotheres tristis
CTCCAGCGCAGCCCGGCTCCCTCTCCCCGGGACCTCGGGGTGCCCCAAACCACCTCGGAGCCCCCCCCAGCCTTTTTTCCTCACCCCAAAGAAGGCACAGAACGACTCCAACTGCCCTGGACAGCAGCAGGGCACTTGACTGGAACCCCTCCCATGTGTACACCCCACAGAAAGTGACTCTGCTGACACCAGGAAAGGGGGGGCAGCCCCCACAGGGGTTGAAGTTCCTCCTCAGCCCTGCAGACACAGGGGACAAGGGGCAGAAAGGAGGAGGGGCAGCGCAGAGGACACGGGAAGAAAATTAACAGCAAGGTGCACGATGAAATGGAACCCCAAAAAAAAAAAAGAAAAGAAGAAAAATGAAAACGAAAAATAACCAAAATACGAAAAGAAACCCCCGGGATGCTGGATGGGCAGCACAAGAGGGAGGGATTAAAAATGAACAGGGACAGTGAACGGGACACAAGGATGGATCCCATGGGAAACAACGGCACAGGGAGCACCACAGAGGCACAGAGAAGGACGGAGAAAAGACAGAGAGTGCCCAACACACAGCAAGGACCGAGGGCTACAGAGGCAAAGAGGGAACCCGGGAGCCAGAGAGGAAGCGAGCACAGCCCGTGCGGGGCGGGCAAAGACGGGCAAGGAGCAGCACAGGCACGGAGACAGAGAGGCACGGCCGGCAGGACAGAGGCTCACCAGGAGAGGGGCACAGGAAGGGAGGAGCACCGGGCAGCGCTCCTTTAGGACAAGAATAAAAACACACACAACCAATTCCCTCGTTTGCACCTCATTTTTATTTCACCCCCCCCAAAAAAAAAAAATAATTCAGCCCATAGCACAGGCAGTTCTGGCTTTTCCCTGCACAGTATTTCTTCCAGGGACCTGGGCACAGCACACGGTCGAGACTCACCTGAATCAATCCTGATTTACATTTCAAAGCTTCTCCTTCTGGCACCTTCTCAGACCCGGGCTGCCATGCTCCACTCCCCTCATGGCCACATTCAAGAACTGTTGCCATTGTGCAGAGAATTCCCAATATGACTCACGTATTATCAGTGGGCAGAAAACCCTTTGGGCTTCAGTTCCACCTCTCACCTGTTCCACGTGGAGGGAGGACAGGCATTTGTCACACATCACAGCAGCAGTGATGGATCAAGGCTTTTTTTTTTTTTTTTTTTTTTTTTCGATTGAATAAAAGGGTAAGAAAAACAAACCAGGTCTCATACAAATGTTTAGAAACACCATTAAAGCTTTTTAAACCCAAGGAGACCATCGTGATTCCCGACTTCAGTCTTCTATTCATACTGGTTCTGGCACCATGAAATCAATCAGAGTCTTTTAAGAAATAGTAAATCAGCATGACTAAACCCCGGGCTCCTCGTCATTTGCACTTACAGCCCCTTGTAGGAAGCCTTCCAGCCTTTTTTTCCCATCCTACTTTGGACAGAGGATGGCTCTGAACCCCACGCCTCCCCACAAACAGTCCTGCCGGTTCCTCAGAAAGTTTAAAATGCCTGTGATAAAAATGACAGAAAGTAATACTGCCTCTCAGACTGCTCAAGAAATGGGAAGTTGGACTTTCAATGTCCCACTGAGAGATGCCGAATAATAGCTTCCCCACGAGCTTGCACAGAGTAGTAACATTTCTTGGACTAAACTAAACTAAGATTTTTTTTTGAGACCAAACAAGAGAGGTCTGTATGAGAACAGCTCAGGAGGCTTTCAGGGCTCGCAGTGATGATGGCAGAGCACAGAACGTTAAAGACTAAGTCTTAGCTCCCTGAATTAATGCCCTGTTGTAGCCAAATCTTTTTGCAAAGAGACAGAAGACTTGCTTCTCCTTGTTTCCGAGTTCCCAAGCCATCCTGTCATTCATCACCTGCACTAGTGCCCACCAATCTGCCATGGGCAAGGAACAGATGCGGCTCCTGAGCTCCAAGCCACGTGTCCCCGATGTAAACCCAAGTCAGGAATACAAAAACACCTGTGGAAGAAAGACTAGAGAAAAATCAGAAGACACAGATATTCTTCTATTCCCACATAGAAACACCGAGCCAAGCTGTTTACCTCTGGGACTCTGTTTTAAAAAGCTCCCCAGCTCTGTTCCTAGATGGAAAACGGGGAGTGGCTTTGCCCATGCAAAGCCAAGGAGCCTCCTCACAAGAAGGAACAAACCAGTTTCCTGCTAAATCAGACACTTGGAAATCTCACCTGTCACATGCTGTCATGGACCAGCAAGAGGGATCAGCATCCAGGCCCACGTGGACTTGTTTATTCCTGGCTTCTAATGCAGCAGGGACAACAGCACTGAAGGGAAATGATCACGTCTTCATTTAAAGAGAACCCACCTTCTTCATCAAAGCCATCACTGTCCTCGATCAGGACATCCACCATATCCAGGACATCTAATAAGTGAAGAAAAACATCAAAGCAAGAATCCAGACTAACAGGAAAAACAACAGAGGTAGAATGCAACACTCCAGGAATACAAGGCATCTTTTTAATTAAAAAAAAAAAAAAGGATGAAAGCCACATTTGTCACACAATACAACGTTAAGTGCAACCCCTAAATTACAGCTGAACCTTCACCCTGCCTTTCAATGCTGCTGTCCAGCACGGAGCAGCTGTGGCTGCTCCTGGATCCCTGGCTGTGTCCAAAGCCAGGCTGGACACTGGGGCTTGGAGCAGCCCGGGCTACTGAAAGGTGTCCCTGTTCATGGCAGGGCTGGAACCGGATGAGCTTTAAGGAGCCTTGCCAGCCAAACCACTCTGGGATTCCATGACTCTGTCAACAGGCCCAGGCAGAAGGGCTAGATTTCCATTTTAGTTCAAAAACGCTGCTGCAAGAGCATGAAGGGAGATTTCAAATACCGTTCAAGTGGCACAACCACGTCAGAAATTACTTTCAGAGCTAAAGCGGCAACTTGGCAATTCCACTTCGACTTCTGATACCAAGTACACATGGAGAGCTGAATCCTGGAGGGCCCTTACTTAACAGGATTGCTAGAGTTATCCATCCCCAGTTTGCTGATTAGGGCTAGAAAGTGTATCCCCAAGTCATGGAGTTGGGATGTTGACAGGTTACCACATACCATCAATGTGAGAGACGGGGATGCTGATGTTATCAGAGTCCTGTTTAAACAGAGCCACCTGGAGCACGCTGGCTGCCTGAACCAGGTCTGCTGCCTTGTCAGTGTAGGGACAGGGCTTGGTCACCAGCTTCAGCAGGATCTGTCAGCACAGGTGGGGAGAAAGGTAAGTGCACCTTCTGGCTGCCAAGTGCAGGGGAACCACACGGTACCGAGAACGACCACGTGCTGAAAGCTGGGCAGCTTTGATGAGGACAACTCCCATCTCACTTCTGCAGGATTCTGTCGACAGTTCCTGCTCTGCAGGGGACACTGATGGAAAAACAAAAACCCACCACAATTTGGCACACAGATTGCGACCACACACCGAGTACCTGGGGAGACCACAGTGGAGGCAAAGCACTGGGCATTCAACATCCTGAAGAGTAAACAGCAAGTGTCACCTTTCCTTGTAAAGGACCACCATTTACTGAGCTCTGATAATGCTGGCACCTAAAGAGGAGATAAAAGCTACCCACACCTACACCACTCTACCCTTACACCAACAATGCTGTAATAACAGCTGATCTGTATGGATTTCATTTTCCTACAAATCCTTTTGCTCCCCTCCCACTGAAGACAAGAAGGATGCCAGCTCTGTATAAAGAATCCCAAACAAGGCTTTTCTCAGAATTCATTCGCTGGTCTTTGACAGGTTTCTCAACAACAGCAACAAGACCTCTAGTTTCCACTAACACTATTCTTTGCATTTTTTTATCCAGCTGATTTGAACACCGTTACCCTTTCCAAAAACTGAATCTCTGCTTCCTTGTGGTCTTCTTTTGTATTATCCAAGTGCTCCAGCCAAATTGAAAGTTCCTTCCACGTGTACTCAAACGCTCCACTGTCACGTAAAACCTGTCCAGGAAACAAAGGAGGAAGTGTGTAAATAAACCTCAAAACACCTAAAATACAAAACCCCGAGGGATACAGATCTTTTTCTATAGTTACCTTCATGCTTCCTTCTTTTAGGAACGAAAAGAAGAGCAGGTTGATGAAGAGTAGTATCTGCCGCTCTCCTCACCCCCTCAGTTCAAGAGGCTCACTAGGGGGACTTCAGCTGCATAGTGGACAATAAAAATCCTACTTCTGTAATTTTTGGAAAGCAGGTTATACTGCTTTCAGAGGGCCGTACAGCTTTCTGTCATCACAGGCAGTTAAAAAAAAAATAAATAAAAGCACCTTAAAAACAGCCCGTAGGGGAGTTTTAGAAAACTACCGATGAAACAAAGGAAAATCATTGCTAAATTAAACCCGAATCAGGCTACTCGTACTTAAAGCAATCAGGCAGACGGATGAACAGTCACATAAATGAGCAGTGGGCTGTGACCACAGCAAGGTCCAGAGAGAAGTGCAAGTTGCTGGGGGTGGTGAGGAAGACCAACAAGTCCCACACCCTAGAGACAGGCTTTGACGTGCCCAGAAACTTCCCCCCGCTTTCCTGCCCTCTGAATTCAGGCCCTGACTGCGAGCACCCAAACTCGGTGACCCCGAGCTCCAGCTCTACGAGCAAGAAAGGAGGAGGGAGAAGAGGAAGGAATCAGAGTGACACCGTGGTTCAACTCCCTCCCCCTAAGGCCCAGCAAGAGAGGAAACCTTGCCCAGCTTCCCGACCCTGGCACCTACGTTGGACGACAGCAATTACACAGGATCAATCTGTGCCTTTGCTCCTCTCCACACATCAAATACAAGGAAGCCATCACAACTCATTTGTTCCACAGTTACTCCGTGTACAACACCAGCAGCTCTAAAAATATCTGCTGCTTACATCAATCTGACAGGGTAATTCTTTTAAAGAAAGAAAACGTGAAGGAAAAAGGATTCGTTATAATATAAGCGACTACTTTTGGCAGAGTCTGGAAACAGAAATGCACTTGCAGCTCTCACCAAACCAGGCAGGAACAGAATGTGAAATCCAAAAACGAGCCTTCAGTTACATGGCACTGTGGAGAAAAGTAAGTCCTTACCATCTATTCTTAGCAGCCTTTCTGCTGACGGAACTGCCCCAACTTCCCTGTTCCTGCATTCCCTTCAGAGAAAATGCAAAGGACTGAAGTGGAAAGTGGACACAAGAACAAGTCAAGCGGTCCGTGTTCCCACCTGGCAAAAGAATCCAAAACCATCAGAAAAACGGCACATTTTGAGCAGCTTTTGGTTGAGACATTCATTGCTGGGAGACCAAGTGAACCTGCCTTTAATCCCTTGCAAGGATCAAGGGCAACTAAACCCTAATTCAGTCACTGTAACTGGGTTTTTTCTTGGCAGGACAGTCTGGTTGCATTTATTCCTTATTCCTAGGGGTAAATCTCCACCCCTACTTAGGTAACTAAAGGATGTCCTCTTTGAATAAGGTGCTAAAAACAGCAGCCTCCGGTGTCTGGTGGACTTCGAGCTGACCAGTTTTTCTCAAAAGTCAAATAACTAATTTAAATATGCAGAGGGGGATGTTAATTTTCAAGACAAAAAGTACTCCTTGCATCAAAGCTGGGATCAGACAGTAACAGAGAGGAATACTCTGCAGGGCCAGAGGAAACCAGATAAGACTTATGAAAGGCTAGAGTGCTGAACTACAGATTAAAGAAACACTGATAAAAAATAAAAATCCAAAGTAATATCTTCTTGATCAATGTCAAGACCTTTGCAGGCACAAACTACGCTGATTTATTACAGTATCAGAATTAATTCAGCCTCGGGGGGGTGCGTAAACACGACAGACATTTTCTTTGCTCTTTCATCAACTGCTGCAGTGAAGTCCGTTCACAGCATTGATTTCTGTCAAACATTTCGTTACTAGCCAGTTATTTGACAGCAAATTTCAACAAGAGTCACAGGAAAGGAGACTGTTGACCACGCAATCCTGCAGCAAAGGTAACTGCTTCAAGAAAAAATTGTACAATCCTGAAATTTCAGGCCAGTGGGACAGAGTGAATATCCTGATATTTCAATTCAAAAGCTTACCTTAATGGTCTCGGGCTCCTGGGCTTGGAGGGGGGGCCGGTTCGGAAGGGCCGCCTCCGGAGGAGGGGATCCCCGGGGGAGTCAGGGTGAGCCCCCTCCGGAGGGCGGGGGGCCGGGGAGGGAGAGGAAAAAGAGGAAGATGAGGAGGAGGAGGAAGGGGGAGAGGGTTTGAGAGGAGGGGAAGCCCAAATCCGTGCTGTGTGCCGAGCTCCGACAGCAGGCTGCAGCCCGCAGCTCAGTGTGAGCACGGGGCAGAGGAGGCGATTTCTGGGCATTAAATCACCCTGAGCCGGGCCCGGCACCGCCCCTGCAGCACCGTCCCCAGTACAGCTCGGTACCGCTCCGGGATCACCCGGCCCCGCCCCCGGTACCGCCTGGGACCACCGGGGACCGCCCCTAAAGCACCGCCCCCGGTCCCGCCCGGTCCAATCCCGGGACCTCCGTGCCCCGCCTCGCCAAGCCCCGGCTCCGCCCCGAGCCTGCCCGGGCTGGGCCGGGACCATCGCTGGCGGCCCCGCCCCTCTTCCCCGGGCCGAACCGGGCTGAAGGAGATGTCCGCACGATTGGAAACGCCGCCGAAAATCGCAGCCGTGGGATCGGTGTCGGCGTCGTGCGCAGGCACCGCACTGGAGCGAGCGGGCTCCTTGCTGTGCCACCCTCCTTTGGCAACCAGATTGAGAAGGTCGGGGAGCGACACCCGAGCCGCCATCTTGGGAGAGGCACGCGCGCAGTACCGCGCTCTGCCCACAAGGTGGCGCTTGGGAGACAGGCAAGGGATGGAATCAAGGAACGTCCCAATCCTTGAGAAAATCCCCCTGAATGAACGCCCCAAAAACGCCGACCAGAACTGAGAAACCGCCTGCCTCTGTATGAGTGCAAAGGGTGTGCAACGAGTGTGCAAAGAGTGTGCATTAGCAACCGATCGCCGAGCTAATCGATCGGCAGGCGTGAGCAATCGATCGCCGAGGCAATCGATCGGCAGGCATGAGCAATCGATCGCCGAGCTAATCGATCGGCAGGCATGAGCAATCGATCGCCGAGGCAATCGATCGGCAGGCATTAGCAATCGATCGCCGAGGCAATCGATCGGCAGGCATTAGCAATCGATCGCCGAGCCAATCGATCGGCAGGCGCGATCAATCGATCGGCAGGCGCGATCAATCGATCGCCGAGCTAATCGATCGGCAGGGGGCGATCAATCGATCGCCGAGCTAATCGATCGGCAGGGGGCGATCAATCGATCGCCGAGCTGATCGATCGGCAGGCGCGATCAATCGATCGCCGAGCTAATCGATCGGCGATCGATTGCTAATGCCTGCCGATCGATTAGCTCGGCGATCGATTGGTAATGCCTGCCGATCGATTAGCTCGGCGATCGATTGGTAATGCCTACCGATCGATTAGCTCGGCGATCGATTGGTAATGCCTGCCGATCGATTAGCTCGGCGATCGATTGGTCATGCCTGCCGATCGATTAGATCGGCGATCGATTGATCGCGCCTACCGATCGATTACATCTAATCGATCGCAGGCATTAGCAATCGATCGCCGAGCCATGCCCTGGACCTGGTGGTATTTTCGTGGGCAGACCTGGTTGTTTGGTTGGGTTTTTTCCCCTCGGATTTGCCTTACACAGGCTCCTCACAGCTGAGCTCTGTGATGCAATAGCAGCAATACAGAAAACCACTCTGGGACGGAGCAGCAGAAAAGGCTCCCTCCAGACTTGCCAGAGTAGAACAGGAGCACCCTCAGTGCGATGCCTGCCAGGGTGAGTTTTGTTTCACAGAGAAAGGGGCCACTGGTCGTGTCCAGAGACCTGTGCACCCAGCCTCTGTGTCATGCCCCTGAAAAGACCTCAAAAAACCCTAAAAATTCCCTAAGAAACCCTTAACCTTCAAAGTGTCAAAAAAACCCCACGAGACCCTAAAAATAGCCTCAGAATACTCTTGAAATACAGGCAATACCCTAGTTGTTAAAAAGCCCTTTAAGTACCCCTAAAGATATAAACAAAAAAACTTTTAAATCCCTAAAAATACCCTAAATAATAGACCTTTAAAAATCCTTATAATACCCCGATAGAACCCTAAAAATACCTAAAAATTCTCTACACAAACCCATAAGAATACTCTAGTCCTTAAAAAAGTCCTAAAAGTACCTTAAAAATCGGTGGACCAGGGAAAGGACTCCCCTCCGTGTGGGGCAGGAAAAACCTCGGGGGATGGAGTGACGGGAACTCGCCGGGGTGAACTGCCCGGACCCTCCTTCCCTGGGGAGGAGGGAGGGGTGGGGAGGAAGGAGGATTGGTTTTTAAGGGTTCTGTTTCACTTCTTCGTGTCCTCGTCGGATTTTGTTGCCGACAAAGGTAATTAGGAACCCTCATTTGAGCCTGCTTTGCCCATAATGGTATTTGAGGGCGTGCAGGGAGATGCGGAAGGTGGGGATGGGAAGGGGTCGGGAAAGGGTTTTGAGGGGGAAGATTTTTGGGGTGTGCCCAGAAGCGGGGCAGGGATAACTTCCGGCGATGGGGGCCGGGGGGGGGGGGTTGAGGGTTCTTAGGAGGGATTTGGGGGCTACTGAAGGGTTTGAGGACCCCCCAGGCCGAGCGGTGCCAGTTGTGCTGGGAGACCTGAGGGGGACTTGGGGGGATCTGCAGAGAAAACTGAGGGCTCGGGGGAAGGGGGTCTGGGGGGAGGTCTCCGGGGGCTTTGGGGTCACAAGGGGCTCGGGGGTGTCAGGGGAGCCGAAAGAACAGCGGGACCCCATGGCTTGAATACACAGCTTTTACTGGGGGGGTGCCCCCCCCCCATCAGAGCCCCCTCTTCATCTCGAAGCCCCCACCCCGGCAGAGCCCCCTGCAGCGGCACCGGCAGCCCGGGGCCAGCAGCGGCTGGCCCTGGGGCCGCCCCGAGCCCCTCCCCAGCCCGGGCGGCGGCGCTCGGGGGGCTGGGGGCAGCGGTGGGGGGGGTCTCGATGGAGAGGGGCGGGACGGGACGAGGCACGGTGGAAAGTGTCGTGACAGGGCGAGTCGCGACTGACGGCGCGGCGACAGACCGGGTCTCGCTGGGCTGTGTCGCGACAGAGCCGACGGCAGCAGCAGCATCGTGACGGTTCCGTGTTCTGGGGGGCTCCGGGGGGCTCCGGGTCCCAGGGTCGGGGGTCCCGCGAGGTTCTAGGTGGGGCCGGGTGGTCCCAGGGTGGCTCCGGGCTCCAGAGCTTGGGGGTCCGGGGGGACCTGCGTGGGTCTAGGGGGGCCCGAGAGGGGTCTGGGGAAACCCAGAGGGGTCTGGGGGCACCTGGAGATTCCCAGTGGGGTCCTGGGGGGTCCCACAGGGGTCTCGGGGCATCCGGTGGGGCCCTGGGGGGCTCTGGGTTCCAGAGCTGGAGATTCCGGGGGGGTCTGGGGTGGTCCAGGGCAGCCCTGGGCAGCTCCGGGCTCCGTGGTCTGGGGTCCCATGGGGGTCTGGAGGAGTTGGGCGGGTCCCAGAGGGGTCTGAGGGGGTCCGGGGGGGCCTTGCGGGGCTCCAGGCTCCAGATTGGAGGGGCCCAGGAGAGTCTGGGGGGGGCCGAGGGAGCTCGGGCGGGGTCTGGGGGGTCCCAGAAGAGTCTGGGGGGAGTTCGGGGTGGGTCCGGGGAACTCCACGGGGGTCTTGGGGCGTTCGGGGGGGACCTGGAGGGATCCGGGGGGTCCCAGGGGGCCTCAGTTCTCCAGATTTTGGGGGCCCGAGGTGGTCTGGGGGCGCGGGGGGGTCCACGGGTGTCTCTGGGTTGGGGAGATCGCCAGGGTGGAGGGTCCGGACTGAAGGTCGGGGGGGAGATGGGGGTCCAGCCTTCATCCCCCTCCTCCTCCTCCTCTTCCTGGGGGGGCTGTGGAGACCTCCAGAAGGGGAGCGTTGCCGGCAGGGGCCCCCCGGGACCACCCCAGGTCTGGGTGAACCCCCCGGGGGTCTCATCCTCCTCGTCCTCGGCCGAGCTCCATGAAAAAGGGTTCTGGGGGTGGGGGGGTGTCAATAAACACTCCCAAAAAACAGGGTGGGACCCCCGGACCCCCCCACCCCAAATTCCAGACTCACCTGCTGCTCTCTAGGGGCTCCAAAAATGGGGCTGGGGGTGCGGAGGAGCAGCGGCAGCTGCGAGCGGTGGGGGAGGGGCGGAGTAAATAAGGGTAAATTTTGGGGTACTTTGGGAGTATTTGGGGGGCACTTTTGAAGTCCTTTTAGGGCACTTTTTGGGGCACTCACCGTACCGACGGCACGAAGTGGGCTGGGCGTCCTGGCAGGGGGGTCCCCCACCTCCCACCCCCCCAAACTGACCGCTCGTCCTGGGGGTCCCGTCCTCGCCTCTTGCCAGGGGGCTTGGGGGGTGCCCTGACCTGCTGGAGGCAACACTCGATTTGGGGTGGGGGCGGTGTCTGGTGCCCCCCGTCCTCCCCTTGGGGCGGGGGCTGTACCTGGGGGCTGGGCTGGGGTGCGGTGGGCCAGGAAGACCCCCAGGTCCGGGGGTCCCCGTCGGTGCCTCCTGAGCGCGGCCACGAGGCCCCGGCGCCGCTCGCTCACCAACTCCCGCCCCAAGAACACCCCAAAACTCCCCAGCAGCGAGGCCAGACTCGCCACCAGATCCTTCAGCGCCTCGGCCGGGACCCCTCCGACCTCCCCCTCCTCACTTTGGGCGGGGGGCGCCGGGGCAGGGCCGTGCCCGCAGGGGCCGGGGGTCAGCAGGCGCCGGACATCGAGAGATTTGACCTCGTGGTTGAAGAGGCCGCGGTGGCACAGGCGGTTCTGAGTGATCACCACGCGTTTGGGGGGGCCCAGGGGGCTCCCCAAAGCGAGACCCCCCCACGGGGGAGGCTGCAGCCAGCGAGGGGGGCCGGTGGGACCCCGCCGGGAGCCCCCCAAGGGAGCCTTCGGGCCGAATTTGGCTGCGTTGCGTTCCCGTTTGGTCCGGAGACGTTTGGATTTGGGAACGGGGAGGGGGCGCTGGTTCCGCTGCAGGCAGGCCCTCGGGATCCCCTGGGAGTGGCTCATGGTGGCGGTGGCAGCTGGGAAAAAGATGGAAAAAGGGAGGTTGTTGAGGAGTTTTCCCCCTCAGGATGCCCATTCCCCCCATGGAACCTCTCGGTACCCACAGGACCCCTTAATTCACACCCCCCCCCGCCAAGGACCTCGTAATTGCCTCCAGTCCCCCAATTCCACCTCAGTTTCTCCCCCAGGGCCTTCCGTTCCCCCCTAGGGAGCCCCAGTTCCCCTCAGATACCCCCCCCCAATATCCCCGGGGCGCTCAGGCCCTGCTCCAACCCCCGCTTTCCCCTCGGATCTCACCCCCCAGAGCCTCCCGTTCCTTTCTAAGACCTATATTCCCCCTTAGGACGCCCCAGCACTCCCAGTCCTCCCCCACTTTCCCTAATTTCTCCCGATTTTCCCCAATTCCCCTCACCTGCCTCGACGCCGCGCCCCTTCAGGCGCCGGTGGGCGGGGCCGGCGCCGGCTCGTGCTGGCGACCGTTGGACACCGGGGGTCACTCGAATTCTCCCGCGCTTCGCTCCCATTGGCCCGAGGGCCCCCGCGCTCGGGCGCTGATTGGCTCCGGCGCTGAGGGCGGGAAAAGGCGGGGCCCTGAGGGAGGGGCGGGGCCTCCGTGAGGGGAAGGAGGGGACGGGCCTGAGGAAGTTGGGAACAAGGGGTGGAAATGGGGAAAAACCGGGTAAAATTAGGCAGGAAGATGGAGGCAAAAGGGGAGAAACGGGGTACGATGAGGGGAGTTTGGAGTAATGGGGGAAATGGCGATACTGAGGTCAAGTGGAAGGAGAACAGAGAGAATGGGAAATAATGGGGGAAATGGGGATAAAGAGGGAAGATAGGGATAATGAGGGAAAATGGGTAGAAGTCGTGGTAGTGGGGGAAAACTGGGAGATTGCAGGGGGGAAATGGGACATAGTAGGCTAAAATGGGAATAATGAGGGAAAATTAGGAGAAAATTTGGTAGAAAATTGACGGAAAATAGGAAAAATGGTGGAGAAAGAGGAGAATGGGGTAGAACGGAGGACTTGGAGATAATGGAGGAAAATCGAATAAAATGCAGGAAATCTTGGATAATGGGGGAAACTGGGGATAATGGCATAAAATAGGGGGAAATTGTGAGGAGTATGGGAGGGAATTTGGGATAACGGGGGGAAAATGGAGATCTCGTTTATTCACAACTTATTAAAGATTCGTTAATGATTTGTTTATTAGCAATTAATCAGCTCCAGATGAGGGAGGGGTCCCCCAGTACCACGCAGACCCACACCGGCTTGATTTTGGGATGGGGGAATGAGCGCAGCCTTGAGTTACCAAAGCAAAGCCTTTGTGGGGTGGGGGGCACGCAGGGGTTTTGGGGACCCCACCCTCGTTTCGGGGGGTCTTTCTAAGGCTTCTCCAGGAGACCGTCGGCGGCAAGGGGGGTCCCCACGTCCTGGTAGGTGGGTTGGACCCCCCGGGAAATGTCCTCGTACATGGAGCACTCGTCTAGGTTCAGCCCCTGTGGAAAGGGAAATTGGGGTGGGGGGTTTTGGTTTGGGGGCGATGGACACAACCCCCAGCCCCTTTTTTCGGGGGCTCAGGGCCTTCCTCCCCCAGGTCACCTCATAAAGGTTTTCCTCCTCAAAGGAGATTTTCTTAGGCTGGAGGAGACGCTCATTGGCCCAGCGCTTCTGGAAATCGGGGAGGGAAAGAAAAAAACAGAGGTACAGGGGGGTTTGGGGAACACCTGGGGGGACTGGAGAGGGATTTCAGGGGATCTGGGGGTCTCCAGGAGGGAATTAAGGGTGGCAGGGGGCATTTAGGGGTGCCTGGGTGGGGATTTATGGGGTACCGGGAGGAATTAGGGCTGTCAGGACCGGAATTAAGGGTAGCAGGGGGCATTTAGGGGTACCTGGGTGGGGATTTATGGGGTACCGGGAGGAATTAGGGCTGTCAGGACCGGAATTAAGGGTGGCAGGGGGCATTTAGGGGTGCCTGGGTGGGGATTTATGGGGTACCGGGAGGAATTAGGGCTGTCAGGACCGGAATTAAGGGTGGCAGGGGGCATTTAGGGGTACCTGGGTGGGGATTTATGGGGTACCGGGAGGAATTAGGGCTGTCAGGACCGGAATTAAGGGCGGGGGTCCCCTCTCTTGCCCCCCGCTCACCCTGAAGAGCAGCAGCAGCCCTGGCCCCGCAGCGCAGAGCAGCAGCAGCACCCCCTGCGCCGTCAGGATCCTGTTCTTGGTGGCGTCCTTCAGCTGCAGGAACGGCACCGGCACGGGCTCTGCCGGACCAGGTGTGTCAGCCGGACCCCCCAAAACTTCCCCGAAATCCCCGAGAGACCCCCCCACTCACCGGTGACACTCACGAAGGTCCCGCAGGACTGCCCGAACCCCTTGTGGGACTGCACGCGGCAGAAGTAGAGCCCGCTGTGGTTGTGCTGCAGGTGCTGGAAGCTCAGCGTGGAACTGCACTGGTCCTGAACTATCTGGCGACCCTCGCCCTCGACCACCACCTCGTCCGGCCACCTGCAGCTCCAGCTGTCCCCGCTGTAGTCCTGGGGACACACCTGCAGCCAGGTGACCTCGGCGTCCTGCGGTGCATCGAAGCGGCACTCGAGGCTCAGGTGCTCCCCGGGAGCTCCGGAGCGGGAGGTGGGGCCGGGCTGCACGCGGACCTCGCCCGAGAAGTCGCAGGAGCGGCCGGAGGCAGGGCTGGTGCCCACGGCCAGGGAGTATGAGGGGGACGCCGAGGGGGAGCTGGGGATGAGGCACCTGGAACCTGTGGGGGGACAAAGGGGGACAGTGACCCTGCAGGGATCCCCACGGATGGGGGTCTCACCTAAGGAACCTGTGAGGGACAATGGGGGGGTCATCGAGGGGCAGTGACCCTGCTGGGGGGACACTGGAGACCACGGACCCCCGTGGGTGGGGGTCTCACACAGGGGATCACCGCATCCCCAATGGGTGGGGGTCTCACACAGGAGATCCCCGCATCCCCAATGGGTGGGGGTCTCACACAGGGGATCACCGCATCCCCAATGGGTGGGGGTCTCACACAGGGGATCACCGCATCCCACATGGGTGGGGGTCTCACACAGGGACCCTGCAGGTGGCACGGGGGGGTCCCCCCGGCCCCGCCCCCCCAGTTTCAGTTCTCGCTGGTGACGGGAAGCTCCGAGGAGAGGGCGGGGGGTCCCAGGGGACACGCTGGCACAGGTGGCTTGGGGGGAAGCACCCGATGGTTTTGGGGTCCCCTAGAGCCCCCCTGCCGGGTTCAGGGGTCCCCATGGTCGTGGCTAACAGGCACTGGGGATCCGTCGTTAGAGGCGTGAGGGGTGGGCACAGGTGGGACCCCAATACCCCCAAACCCAGAGACCCCAGAAATCCTGAAACACCAAAACCCGAGAGCCCGGAAACGCGATCGTCATTCAAGGTCTCCCTGAGACCCCCGAACCCCGGTACCCTAGAACCCCTTAAACCATCCCCCAGACCCAAACTCAACCCTTGAAACCCCCCAGACCCAACCCCAGAACCCCGAAAACCCCCCAGACCCAAACTGAACCCCGGAAACCCCCAGACCCAAACCCCGGTACCCAGCCCGACCGTCCCCCCGCAGCGATACCTGGGAGAAGGAGGAGACAGAAGATGAGGAGGGGGCTCGGGACCCCCTGTTTTGGGGGAGCCCCCCGGACTTGGGGAGCAGCCGCCATCAGCTGTGTCCGCCCAGGCCCTGCAGGAGATTCGCCCCAGTGCCCCGAGGGGTGGGAAATGGGGGCGGCCCGCCCCAAATCCCCTGGGACCTCAGGGGAGGGGTTAGGGGGGCTTGGGGAATGGAGGGTCGGTGTCGGGGTGTTGGGATTTGAGTCTGGGGTCTCAGGGGTCTGGGGGGCTCAGCGTCACCATTTGGGTTTGGGGATTTCGGGGCTCCTGGGGTGTCACGGTTTGGGTCTGGGGGTTTCCCGGTGGTCTCAGGGGTCCCGAAGTCGCGGGCATTTCTGGCATTGAGATGGGTCTGGGGGCCACAGCCCGTGGGGGGGTCTGTGTCACCTGGGGGGATTCCCCGGGGGGGCTTCCGTGGGTCGCACCCCTTGTTTCACACCCTGGGGTTCCATACGTCACACCCCGGGGTTCGGTTCCGTGGGTCACACCCCGTGTTTCACACCCCGTGGGTCGGTTCGGTTCCGTGGCTCGGTTCCGTGTTTCTCAGCCCGGGGGTCGGTTCGGTTCCGTGTTTCACACCCCGTGTTTCACACCCCATGGGTCGGTTCGGTCCCGTGTTTCACACCCCGTGTTTCACACCCCGTGGGTCGGGTCGGTTCCGTGTTTCACAGCCCGGGGGTCGGTTCGGTTCCGTGGGTCACACCCCGTGGGTCGGGTCGGTTCCGTGTTTCACACCCCGTGGGTCGGTTCGGTTCCGTGGGTCACACCCCGTGTTTCACACCCCGTGGGTCGGTTCGGTTCCGTGGGTCACACCCCGTGGGTCGGGTCGGTTCCGTGGGTCACACCCCGTGGGTCGGGTCGGTTCCGTGGGTCACACCCCGTGGGTCGGTTCGGTTCCGTGTTTCACACCCCGGGGGTCGGTTCGGTTCCGTGGGTCACACCCCGTGTTTCACACCCCGTGGGTCGGGTCGGTTCCGTGTTTCACAGCCCGGGGGTCGGTTCGGTTCCGTGGGTCGGTTCCGCGTTTCTCAGCCCGGGGGTCGCCGGGCCCCCCGCCCCACCTCACTTCCCGCAGGAAGCTCCGGCCCCGCCTTTTTCCCTTTTCCGTCCTCCCCCCTCGGCCCAAAACAGCGCCCGGGCCCCGCCCCCGCCGCGCTCCGCCCCCCCCATTTCCTGGAGCGCTTCTCCAGCGCGGAAACAGGTACGGGGGGGGGGAGTGGGGCGGGGGTCCGCTGGGTCATCCCCAAACTCCCCCTCGACCCCCCCAAAGCGCCCCGAAGTTCCCCTTCACCCCCCCGAATTCCCACGTGTCTCCCCCCCCATCCCAAAGGGGGTTTTTTGGGGGGGTCCGCCCTGGCCCCCCCTCGCCCCGCCCCGTTCTGAATGGGGCCCTTTGTGCGGCACCGGAGCCGCCGCCCCCTCCCCGCTCGCGACCCCTCCCCAGAACCCCGGGGGTGGGGGGGGGGAGCGGAGAAACACCCCCAGCCCCTGAGACCACCTTCCCCCCCCCCCAAAATCCTGAGACACCCACCAAACTCCTCACAGGACGAGCCCCCCCGTGAGGAGGATGGAGCCGGAGGAGGGTTTTAATGGGGTGAGCGGTGCCCCCCACTCCTGGGGGAGTCCGGAGACCCCCCGAGATCCCGCGGTCATGGGGGGTCCCGAGGGTCGCAGGGCCTCGGGGACCCCGCGGTTTTGGGGGGCTCAGGGGTGCGCGGTGTTAAGAGTCCCGGGGGTCCCAAAATCAGGAATTTCGGGGATCCCAGGATCTCAGGCATTTGGGGGTCCTGGGAGTCTCGGGGGGTCTGGTGGTTTCAGGGGTCCTGGGGGCTTCGGGGGTCCTGGGGGTTTCGGGGGGTCTGGGGGTTTCTGGCATCCTGGGGTCTCAGCCTTGGGGTCACGAGGATCTGGGGAGTCCCGGGTGTCGGGGGGATCTCGGGATTGGGGGGTCCCGGTGGGTCTGAGGGACCCCGCCAACCCCCCCAGCGCCCCCAAAATCCTCCTCCCTTGGCCCCCAAGCCCCCCTGCGCGGGTGCCCGCGGCCCCGCGGCCGCTGCCATCATCGGCGCTGAGGACGAGGACTTCGAGAACGACATCGAGCCCGTGAGTGCGGGCAGGGGTCCCTGGGGGGATCCCCCGGTGCCCCCCCCACCCCAAATCCTGACCCCGCGCCCCCTCCCCAGACCCCCGAGGAGCAGAACAGCCAATTCCAGAGCCTGGAGCTGCTGCGGCAGCACCCGCTGTCCCTCATGGCCTTCCTGCAGCACGTCGTGCTCCAGTTCGACTCCTGCCCCGTGGTGAGATGGGGAGGGGGTTCCCAGACCCCCCCCGAGATCCCCCAAAATCTGACGGGAGGGGGAACCTGAGGGTGAAATCTCCCCAAGGGCTACACCCTGGGAATAACCTTTTGTCTCTGTTCCCCCCTCCCCGCTGGCAGGGGCTGGAGCTGAGGTAAAATAGAGGAGGGGGGAATGTTTGGGCGGGGGGGGTTGGATTTTTTTGGGGGCGGGTCACCCCATTTCCCCCTCCCAGCTCTGCTACCTGCACGTGGACATGATGCGGAGGATGAACCCCAAGGAGGGCAGGAAGCAATTCCTGGAATTCTGCCACTTGTTCCTGGACAAGGCGGGGGTGAGAGACCCCCCCCCAGACCCCTCTCCACCTCAAGAATGGTCCCCAAAATCCTGACACCCTCCCCCCCGCTCTGACAGCTCCTGCGGGTGCCCATCCCACACCATGTCCAGTTTGAACTGGGTGAGTGACACCTCGGGGGATGGTGAGACCCCCAACCACCGCCCCCCACCCCCTCCTCTTTTTTTTTGGGGGGCCCCCAGCTCCCCCCATCCTTCCCAACCCTGCCGGAAACTCTGCCGGAAACGCGGCCGGGGCCGGAAACTGCCCGAGCTCCCAGAGCTGGGGTGGGGGGGGCTTTGGGGACCCCCAAAATCCCTCCCTAGGGGGCTGCTGAGTGGGGAGGGGTCTCCACTGCCGCCCCCCCCTCAGAGCGGACCCGCCCGGAGCTGCTCTCCGAGGAGACCCAGCGGCGATTCCTGCAGGACATCCAGAATTTCCAGGAGCCGGAGATTTCCCGGCAGCTGGAAGACTTCAGGTCTTGAGTGGGGGCGTCGGGGGGTTAATTTGGGGAGGGGGTCGCGGGTCCAAACGCTCGGTGACCCCCTCCCAGGTCGAAGCGGTTGATGGGGATGACGCCGGGGGAGCAGGAGCTGTCGGAGCTGGAGTGCAGCCGGGCCCGGGATCCCTCCGGATGCGAATCCAAGGAGAAGCAGCTGGCGGAGCAGCTCCTGGCCCGGCTGGAGGAGATGCAGTGAGTGGGGAGAGGGGGGAACCCACGGGGGAACCCACGGGGGAACCCCCGGAATCCAGGGGGGGATCCGTGGATCTTCCCCCGGCCCTGCTGAGATCCCGCTGGAAGCCGCGGGGGCGACTTCCCAAACACTCGGGGATTCCGCCCTAAAAGCCGCCGCGGAACGCCCCCAAATCCATGGGACCGCCCCCAAGCCGTGGCACTTCTCCTAAATTAGCATTATTCCGCCCCAAAGCCGTGTGTTCCTCCCCGAATCCACGTGCTCCCACCCAAATCCGTGTGAAACCTCCCCAAATCCGCGTGAAACCCCCCCAAATCCGCGTGAAACCTCCCCAAATCCGCGTGAAACCCCCCCAAATCCGCGTGAAACCCCCCAAATCCGCGTGAAACCTCCCCAAATCCGTGTGAAACCCCCCCAAATCCGCGTGAAACCTCCCCAAATCCGTGTGAAACCCCCCCAAATCCGTGTGAAACCCCCCAAATCCGCGTGAAACCCCCCAAATCCGCGTGAAACCCCCCAAATCCGTGTGAAACCCCCCCAAATCCGTGTGAAACCCCCCAAATCCGTGTGAAACCCCCCCAAATCCGCGTGAAACCCCCCAAATCCGTGTGAAACCCCCCCAAATCCGCGTGAAACCCCCCAAATCCGCGTGAAACCCCCCCAAATCCGCGTGAACCCTCCCCAAATCCGCGTGAAACCCCCCAAATCCGTGTGAAACCCCCCCAAATCCGTGTGAAACCCCCCAAATCCGCGTGAAACCCCCCAAATCCGTGTGAAACCCCCCCAAATCCGCGTGAAACCCCCCAAATCCGTGTGAAACCCCCCAAATCCGTGTGAAACCCCCCAAATCCGCGTGAAACCCCCCAAATCCGTGTGAAACCCCCCAAATCCGTGTGAAACCCCCCAAATCCGTGTGAAACCCCCCCAAATCCGCGTGAAACCCCCCCCAAATCCGCGTGCTCCCACCCAAATCCGTGTGAAACCCCCCCAAATCCGTGTGAAACCCCCCAAATCCGCGTGAAACCCCCCCAAATCCGCGTGCTCCCACCCAAATCCGTGTGAAACCCCCCCAAATCCGCGTGAACCCTCCCCAAATCCGTGTGAAACCCCCCCAAATCCGCGTGAAACCCCCAAATCCGTGTGAAACCTCCCCAAATCCCGTGAACCCCCCCAAATCCGTGTGAAACCCCCCAAATCCGTGTGAAACCTCCCCAAATCCGTGTGAAACCCCCCCAAATCCGCGTGAAACCTCCCCAAATCCGCGTGAAACCCCCCAAATCCGTGTGAAACCTCCCCAAATCCGTGTGAAACCCCCCAAATCCGCGTGAACCCTCCCCAAATCCGTGTGAAACCCCCCCAAATCCGCGTGAAACCCCCCAAATCCATGGAACCAACCCCCAAAATTGCATAACTCTTCCCCAAGTTCCTGTAAGCTCCCCAAATAGGTGGATTGGGAGCGGTCTCAGGTGAGATTTAGGGGGGTTCCCAGGGAGGATTTGGGGGTCTCGGGTGGGATTTGTGGGGGGGTTTCAGATGGAATTCAGGGCTCACCCTCCTCTCCCTCCGCAGCCTCACCATCTCTTCTGACGAGGAAAAAAGGTGAGGGAGGGTTCTTGGGGGAGGGGGCTGGGAGCACTCGAGGGGTTTCGGGTGGGTTGTGGGGCCCCCCAGACCCCTCCCCAGACCCCCCAGATCCCCTCAGCGCTTACCCAGAGTCCCTCCCCAGCTCCGTCATCTTCGGCGCCATCGTCACCTACATGAAATTCCTGGGCATCAGAACCAAGGGGGGCGACGCCAAGAAATCCAAATCCAACTTTTTCCGTAAAAAGGTGAGACCCCCCCCACCCCCCCCAGTCCCCCCAAAACACCCCTGACCCCCCCCCCCACCCCCAGACCCCTCCTGACCCCCCCCCTTTTCCCACAGATTTCCGGGAAGGAGCCGCAGGGAAAGGCCCGGAAGGGGTTCAGCCTCCCCGGGGCTGCACTTTGGGGTCGCGACGCCCACAGTGAGTGGGGGGCTGCGAGGGGGGTGGGAGACCCCTCCCCCACCCTCTGCAGGACCCCCCTCCCTCTCAGGCGCCCCTCCCCACATTTTGCTTTGCAGGTGCTGATTTCAGGCAAAGCAAAGGCCCCGAGGGCGAAGGTACCCCCAGACCCCCACCCCATTTATCCCCCCACCCTGGGGCCTCCCCCATGGGACCCCCACCCCATTGAGTCGCCCCCCATTAACCCTCCGAAATGCCCCTTCTAAACACGAAGTCCCCAATTTTTGGGGAGCTCATTCACAACCTCAGGGGCTGAGATTTTGGGGGGAGCCCTGGGGGGGCTCCCCCTGAACCCCCCTTTCCCGCCCCCCCCAGCCGAAAAGCCCTCGCACCCCGAGCGGAGGGGCCCGAGGGGGGCTGAGCGTGTTGAGGGGGGGTCTTCCCGCCCCCCCCGCGCCGGGGGGGGCACAGCAGGGACCCCCGACCCCCCCCCCAGGCCAGGGGGTCGCCGTGCCCCCCCCAGGCGGGGACAGCGCTGAGGCTGACGCAGGTGAGGGGGGCATTTTATTGGGGGGGGTGGGGGGGGGGCGTTTCATTCCTGCGCCCCCTCACCCTAAACCCCCCTCCCCCCGTTCTGTGCAGGGACAGACCCCCCGGGACCCTTGGAATTGGGGGACCTCCCCCCGGAGCCCCCCCCCGGAGAGCAGCACCCGGCGGAGGAGGGGGCTGAGAGCGAGAGGTGGGTGAGACCCTCCCCAATTTAGGGTTGTGTCCCCCCCCAGCCCAAACTGTCCTCCCCCCATGTAACCCTCCCTAATTACCCCCCCCCAAATTAACCCTGCCAAGGCTGTCGGGAGCTGGGACCCCCCCCCCAAATTAACCCTGCCAAGGCTGTCGGGAGCTGGGACCCCCCCCCAAATTAACCCTGCCAAGGCTGTCGGGAGCTGGGACCCCCCACCCAAATTAACCCTGCCAAGGCTGTCGGGAGCTGGGACCCCCCACCCAAATTAACCCTGCCAAGGCTGTGGGGAGCTGGGACCCCCCACCCAAATTAACCCTGCCAAGGCTGTGGGGAGCTGGGACCCCCCACCCAAATTAACCCTGCCAAGGCTGTGGGGAGCTGGGACCCCCCACCCAAATTAACCCTGCCAAGGCTGTCGGGAGCTGGGACCCCCCCGCAGCTGCTTCCTCCCCGCCCCCCCCCCCCAATTCAATTAACCGTGCATCAAATTATCCCTCCCTGGGTGATTCTGGGAGCCGGGACCCCTCCCCAAATGAATTCTCTCCCCAGACGCCGCCTCAGGTTGGTGACCCCCCCTTGCATGACCCCGGGGGGGGCTCGGCGTTGCCCCCACCCCAAATTACCCAGCTAAGTACTCCCCCCACCCCTGCATGGACGCCCCCTCCCCCTAAAAATCCCTCACCCTCTCCCCCCCCCCTTTCTTTTGCATGCCCCCCCCCCTTTCCGTGTGCGTCCTTGTCCCGTCCGTGCCCCCTCCCCCCCGGTTTTTTTTGGCTTTTTTGGGCCCCCCCCCCCCCAGGATTCCCGGGAGATTGGGGCGCTCTGAGAGCCTCCGGGTGCCCGAGCGACGCCGCTCCCAAAAAATGGGGGGGGGGCGCCAGCCCCCCCCTCGCTCCCGCAGCAACGTCGACCTGCAGGGACCCCCCCCAACGTAGGTCTGGGGGAGGGGCCTGGGGAGGAGGAGCCCCCTCCCCAGTTTGGGAGTGGAGGGGAAACAAATCCAGGATTGGTTGAAAACGCCCGGGATTGGTGTTAACCCCCTGCCCCAGTTTGGAATTTGGGGTGAGGCACCCCCAGGCTCAGGGTGAGACCCCCCCCCCCTCAATTTGGGATTTTTAGGGGGGGGGGTGGGTTTCACTGCAGGATGATCCCCCGGGGGATTTTAGTGGGAGGGGTCGCTCCAGGACAAAACTTTCGGGATTTTGGGGTGGGGGTCTCTCCCCCCCCCATATCCCTGACCCCGTCCCGTTTTTCCCGGCCCAGCCTGGAGCCGGGGGGGCCCGGGGGGGGGGACCCCCCGCCCTTTCTGCCTCGGCAGCCTGAGGAGGCTGTGCCGCGCCTGGAGCCGGAGCTGGAGCAGGAGCCGCCGGCCTGGCGGGAGCTCGCGGCCCCCGACGCCCTCCTCAGGCTGCCCCAGCGCGAGGTGCGGCGCCAGGAGGTCATCAACGGTGAGGGGCACCCCGAAAAACACCCCCGGCACCGGCCCCGCGCCCCCGAAACCCTCCCGACAGCCCCGCCTCTCCGGAGCACCTGGGACGCCCCCAAATCCCCCTCCTCGTAATCCCGGACACGGAGCAAAGCCGGGGAGTCATCGGCGGGGAGGGGAACCCCAAAATTGGCCCGAAATATCAACGCTGCGCCCCCACAAACCCCCCCCGGAGATCCCCCCCCCCCCGGGGCTGCTCCTGACAGAGCTGCTGGAGCTCCCCGATTCCCCCCCAGGAGCCCCCCAAAGCCCCTCCAGACGCCCTCGAATCCCTCAGGACCCCCAAGCCCCCCCCCCCGCCCCGCTCCTCACAGAACACGCACACGCCTCCGGATGCTGCTGGAGCTGCCTGAATCCCCTCTGAGCCCCTCCCGGACGGCCCTAAGGACCCCCCAAAGACCCCAGACCCCCCGTTTGCAGAGCTGTTCCTGACGGAGCACGCCCACGTGCGCATGCTGCGGGTGCTGCTGGAGCTCTTCTACCAGCCCATGCTGCGAGAGGGCTTCTTCGACGAGCAGGAGCTCTCCACCATCTTCCCGAGCCTCGAGGACCTCGTGGAAGTTCACAGTGAGGTCCCGGGGAGTCCCCTGGGGACGTTTTGGGGGGGTTTTTTGGTTTTTTTGAGGGGGGGGTACGACCCCCCCTTGTCCTGTCCCAGCCGTGTTCCTCGACAGCCTCAAGAAGCTGCGGGAGGAGAGCGGCTTCATCATCGCCGAGATTGGGGATGTGCTGCTGGCCAGGGTGGGTCTGGGGGGTCTGGGGGGGGATCCTGGGGAAATGGGGAGGTGCGGGGAGAAAAGTCGGGGGGTCCCTGGAGGGGTCACCCTGAGGGGTCTGGGGTCTGTCGTCTCCGAGATCAGGACTGTGCTGCTGGTCAGGGGGAGGCTGGGGGGTCTTGGAGGAGACTCAGGAGGCTTTTGGGGGATCCTGGGGGGTCCCAGGGTGGAAATGGGGGGGCTCGGGGTGGGGGCCCTGTGAGACTGGGGATCCGTGGGAGTGCGGGGGGGCTCGCGTTGGAGTCTGGGGTCCTACCTGTGATTTTAGGGTGGGTCTCACACGTGTTCTGGGGGTCCCGCGATGATCTTGGGGTCTCACCCGAGAGTTTCGGTGTCACCCCGGGATCTGGGGGCCCCTTTTGCCCCCCGCAGTTCGAGGGCACCGAGGGCAGCTGGTTCCAGAAGATCTCGGCGCGGTTCTGCAGCCGCCAGAGCTTCGCCCTGGAGCAGCTCAAGGCCAAGCAGAGGAAGGACACCAGGTTCAACCAGTTCATTCAGGTACCCCAAAACCCCCCCCAGGACACCCCAAAAACACCCCACGGGCGCCCCGAAAAATTTGGAGGGGGTTAAAGGGGGTTTTTGGGGACTTGCACGAGGACATGAGGTTTTATCGGTTTACACAGGTACCCTAAAAACACCCCCAGCACACAAAAAACACCCCCCAGGAGCCCCAGAAATACCCTTGGGGACCCCAAAAACGGACTCCGAGCACCCCAAAAAATGTACAGGGCGCCCGGGGGCGTTTTAGGGGTGATTTGGGAGGTTCGGGGGGGGCTTGGGGTGGTCAGCTCAAGGACACGAGGTTTAATAAGTTCATCCACATACCCCAAAAGCATCCCCTGGGACACCCCAAAAACAGTTCCCGGGTGTCCCAAACGTCTCGGGACCCCCCCCAAAATCGATGTGGGCCCCGCAGGAGGCCGAGAGCCGCCCCCGCTGCCGGCGGCTGCAGCTCAAGGACATCATTCCCACGGAGATGCAGCGGCTCACCAAGTACCCGCTGCTGCTGCTCAGCATCACCAAATGCACAGGTGAGGCCTCCCAGAACCCCCCCGAACCCCAGAACACACCTGAGCCCCGGGACAGCCCGTTCTGGACCCCGAAGCCCTCGCAATGCCCCCCCCCCAGAAGGTGCAGCCGAGCGGGCCAAGGTGGAGCAGGCGGCCGAGTGCTGCCGCCAGATCCTCAACCACGTGAACCAGGAGGTCCGCGACATGGAGAACCTCATGGTAGGACCCTCCCGAACCCCCCGGGCCCCCCGGAACGCCCCAAATCCGCCGCGGGGCATCCTCCCCCACCCGCCCGCCCGCAATGCTGTCCTGGACCCGCAGGGGGCGCCTCAAACCTTCCGGGACCCCCGAAATCATCCTGGGAACCCCCTAGAGACCCCCCCCAAACCTCCCCTCTGCTTCCCACAAACCCTTTGGGACCCTCCAGGACCCCCCAAATCCTCCGTGGGACCCCTCGTTCGGCTGGGCCTGTAACGCCCCCCCCTCTTCACCTGCAATCGGTGCCAAAATCCTCCCAAATTCCCAGCGGCATCCCCGAATTCTCCCTCTGAGGAGTCCCAAAATCCCCCCCGTCCCGTTCTCCCAGACCTCTTGGGACCCCCGAAGCCCCCCCAGGATGCCCCAAAATCCCCCCATGCCCCCGCAGAAGCTCAAGGACTACCAGCGGCGCCTCGACCTCTCCAACCTGAAGCAGAGCACGGACCCCCTGCTCAGCGAGTTCAAGGTGAGGGGGGGTCCCAGGACCCCCAAATGCACAGTCTCGCTCCTTCCCAAATTCACCCCAACCGTCACAAACCCCCCTGACCCCCCAGATCCCCACTCTGACCACCCCAAAGCCCCCAGATCCCCACAAATCCTGTTCCAACCCCCCCCAATTCCCCTCTCTGTCCTCCCCGCAATTCCCCTCCCTCATCCCTCCGGCCCCCAGAGCTCCCCAGACCCCCTCCAAACCCCCCCCCAAAAAAAAAAACCCCAAATCCCCCCAGAACACCGACATCACCAAGCGCACCCTGGTGCACGAGGGACCCCTGACCTGGCGCGTCACCCGCGACAAGGCTGTGGGTGAGCACGACCGGGGTCCCCCCCAAACCCTCCCCCAGAGCTCGGGGTGGTTCCCGCGAGCCCCCCGCCGACCCCCCCCGGCCCCGCAGAGGTGCAGGTGCTGCTGCTGGACGATCTGCTGGTGCTGCTGCAGCGGCAGGAGGAGCGGCTGGTGCTGCGCTGCCACAGCCGCACGCTCGCCCCCGCGCCCGACGGCAAGCAGATGCTGAGCCCGGTGATCCGCCTGCGCTCCGCCATGACCCGCGAGGTGGCCACAGGTCCGGGCCGCCCCCCTCGGTCGGGGGGCCAGGGGCCGTCTGGGGGGGCTCCCCCCGGCCTTTGGCTCAAGTTCGGGGCAGTCGGGCTCGGTTTGGGCTCCTTCGGTCGCGCTCGGGGCTTGTTCTGGGGGTGCGGGGGTGGGTTTGTGGAGGGCGTCTGGGGGGCGCCGAGGTGGTTTTTGGGGCGCCGAGGTGGTTTTTGGGGCGCCGAGGTGGTTTTTGGGGCGCCGAGGTGGTTTTTTGGGTGCCGAGGTGGTTTTTGGGGCGCCGAGATGGTTTTTGGGGTGCCGAGGTGTTTTTTTGGGGAGCCGAGGTGGTTTTTGGGGCGCCGAGGTGGTTTTTTGGGGCGCCGAGGTGGTTTTTGGGGCGCCGAGGTGGTTTTTGGGGCGCCGAGGTGGTTTTTGGGGCGCCGAGACGGTTTTTGGGGCGCCGAGGTGGTTTTTGGGGCGCCGAGGTGGTTTTTGGGGTGCCGAGGTGGTTTTTTGGGGTGCCGAGGTGGTTTTTGGGGTGCCGAGGTGGTTTTTGGGGCGCCGAGGTGGTTTTTGGGGCGCCGAGGTGGTTTTTGGGGTGCCGAGGTGGTTTTTGGGGCGCCGAGATGGTTTTTTGGGGTGCCGAGGTGGTTTTTGGGGTGCCGAGGTGTTTTTTGGGGTGCCGAGGTGGTTTTTGGGGTGCCGAGGTGGTTTTTTGGGGTGCCGAGGTGGTTTTTTGGATGCCGAGGTGGTTTTTGGGGCGCCGAGGTGGTTTTTGGGGCGCCGAGATGGTTTTTGGGGCGCCGAGGTGGTTTTTTGGGGTGCCGAGGTGGTTTTTTGGGGCGCCGAGGTGGTTTTTTGGGGCGCCGAGGTGGTTTTTGGGGCGCCGAGGTGGTTTTTGGGGTGCCGAGGTGGTTTTTGGGGCGCCGAGGTGGTTTTTTGGGGCGCCGAGGTGGTTTTTTGGGGCGCCGAGGTGGTTTTTGGGGCGACGGGGTGGTTTTTGGGGTGCCGAGATGGTTTTTGGGGCGCCGAGGTGGTTTTTTGGGGCGCCGAGGTGGTTTTTTGGGGCGCCGAGGTGGTTTTTGGGGCGCCGAGGTGGTTTTTTGGGGCGACGAGGTGGTTTTTTGGGGCGCCGAGGTGGTTTTTGGGGCGACGAGGTGGTTTTTGGGGTGCCGAGATGGTTTTTGGGGCGCCGAGGTGGTTTTTTGGGGCGCCGAGGTGGTTTTTGGGGTGCCGAGGTGGTTTTTTGGGGCGCCGAGGTGGTTTTTGGGGCGCCGAGGTGGTTTTTTGGGGCGCCGAGGTGGTTTTTGGGGTGCCGAGGTGGTTTTTTGGGGCGCCGAGGTGGTTTTTTGGGGCGCCGAGGTGGTTTTTGGGGCGCCGAGGTGGTTTTTGGGGTGCCGAGGTGGTTTTTGGGGCGCCGAGGTGGTTTTTTGGGGTGCCGAGGTGGTTTTTGGGGTGCCGAGGTGGTTTTTTGGGGCGCCGAGGTGGTTTTTGGAGTTCCGAGGTGGTTTTTGGGGTTCCGAGGTGGTTTTTGGGGCGCCGAGGTGGTTTTTTGGGGCGCCGAGGTGGTTTTTGGGGTTCCGAGATGGTTTTTGGGGCGCCGAGGTGGTTTTTTGGGTGCCGAGGTGGTTTTTTGGGGTGCCGAGATGGTTTTTTGGGGTGCCGAGGTGGTTTTTTGGGGTGCCGAGGTGGTTTTTGGGGTGCCGAGGTGGTTTTTTGGATGCCGAGATGGTTTTTGGGGTGCCGAGGTGGTTTTTTGGGGTGCCGAGGTGGTTTTTGGGGTGCCGAGGTGGTTTTTGGGGCGCCGAGGTGGTTTTTGGGGTTCCGAGGTGGTTTTTTGGGTGCCGAGGTGGTTTTTGGGGCGCCGAGGTGGTTTTTTGGGGGTCGCGGGCTGTTTTTTGGGGGGGATCCCAGCACGGGGGGTACCCCCTGACCCCCCAAATTTCCCCTCCGTGCAGACCACAAGGCCTTCTATGTCATCATCAGCTGGGAAAACGGGGCCCAGATTTATGAGCTGGTGGCTCAGAGCGTCTCCGACAGGAAAAAGTGAGGAGGGGGCGGCTCGGGGGGGTCTGGGGAGAGAGCTGGGAGGGTCTGGGGGCTCCTGGGAGGGTTGGAGGGATTCTGATGGGAGGGTCGGGGGTCCCTGGGGGGATCTTGGGGGGTCTAGGGAGGGGGGCTGGGGGCTTTGGGGCGTGCTGTGATTTTTTGGGGGCTCCTGGAGGGAGTTCGGGGGTCCTGAAGCCCCCGGCCCCCCCCAGCTGGTGCAGCATCATCAGTGACACCGCGGGGTCCCTCAAACTGCCGGGGTCCCACCGGGCCAAGGCGGCGCGGGCTGGGGGGGGACACGGCCCCCAGACCCACCTGGAGTGAGTACAGCCCCCAGACCACACCCGGAGACCCCCAAAACACACCCAGAGACCCCCAAAACACACCCGGAGACCCCCAAACCACACCCAGAGACCCCCAAAACACACCCAGAGACCCCCAAACCACACCCAGAGACCCCCAGACCACACCCAGAGACCCCCAGAACACACCCAGAGACCCCCAGACCACACCCGGAGACCCCCAAAACACACCCAGAGACCCCCAAAACACACCCGGAGACCCCCAGACCACACCCGGAGACCCCCAGAACACACCCAGAGACCCCCAAAACACACCCGGAGACCCCCAGACCACACCCAGAGACCCCCAGAACACACCCAGAGACCCCCAAAACACACCCAGAGACCCCCAGAACACACCCGGAGACCCCCAGACCCACCTGGAGTGAGTACAGCCCCCAGAACACACCCAGAGACCCCCAGAACACACCCAGAGACCCCCAGACCACACCCGGAGACCCCCAAAACACACCCAGAGACCCCCAGAACACCCAGAGACCCCCAGAACACACCCGGAGACCCCCAGACCACACCCAGAGACCCCCAAAACACACCCAGAGACCCCCAGAACACACCCAGAGACCCCCAGACCACACCCAGAGACCCCCAAAACACACCCAGAGACCCCCAGACCACACCCAGAGACCCCCAGAACACACCCGGAGACCCCCAGACCACACCCAGAGACCCCCAGACCACACCCGGAGACCCCCAGAACCCACCCAGAGACCCCCAGACCACACCCGGAGACCCCCAGACCACACCCAGAGACCCCCAGAACCCACCCACACACCCCCAGACCACACCCAGAGACCCCCAAACCACACCCAGAGACCCCCAGACCACACCCGGAGACCCCCAGACCACACCCAGAGACCCCCAGACCACACCGAGACCCCCAAACCACACCCAGAGACCCCCAGACCACACCCAGAGACCCCCAAAACCACACCCAGAGACCCCCAGACCACACCGAGACCCCCAAACCACACCCAGAGACCCCCAGACCCACCTGGAGTGAGTACAGCCCCCAGAACACACCCAGAGACCCCCAGACCACACCCAGAGACCCCCAGAACCCACCCACACACCCCCAGGCCCACCCCTCCCCAAATCACCCCCAGACCCACCCAGAACCCCCCCAAACCCCCCTCCTGAGCCCCCTGGAGAGCCGGGGGGGATTTTGGGGTCTCTTTGCTGACTGAACCCCCCCCCCCCCGCAGTTACCGAGACCCCTCCGAAAATGGGGGGGGGGCCCTGAAGGAGCCGCTGCCCCTGGACGGTGAGGGGGGGGCTGGGGGGTCTTGGGGAGGGGATTTGGGGGATGCTGGGGGGCGAGAGGAGCTGCCTGGGGGGGGGTTGGAGAGGTTTTGGGAGAGATTTGGGGGAATTCGGGGTGTCCCTGCGGTGGTCTTGGGGTTCCTGGGTGGCTTTTGGGGGTTCCTGGGTGGTTTTTGGGGTGTCCCGGGGCTGTTTTGGGGGTTCCTGGGTGGGTTTTGGCGATTCCTGAGTGGGTTTGGGGGGTTCTTGGGGTGGGTTTTGGGGGTTCCTGAGTGGGTTTGGGGGGTTCTTGGGGTGGGTTTTGGGGGTTCCTGGGTGGGTTTGGGGGGTTCTTGGATGGGTTTTGGGGTGTCCCGGGGCTGTTTTGGGGGTTCCTGGGTGGTTTTTGGGGGTTCCTGGGTGGTTTTTGGGGTGTCCCGGGGCTGTTTTGGGGGTTCCTGGGTGGGTTTTTGGGGTGTCCCGGGGCTGTTTTGGGGGTTCCTGGGTGGGTTTTTGGGGTGTCCCGGGGGGTCTCAGCCCGTGTCCCCCCCCCAGAGCGGGAGAAGGACGGGGCCGTGGAAGGCACCGAATTTGGGGGCCCCCCCGAGAAGCGTGAGGCTGAGAGGGGGGGTCTGGGGGGGCTCCCCCGGCCCCCCAACAGCCCCGAGGGGGGGGGGCTGGCGGCTGCTGCCCTGCAGAGAGGTGAGACCCCCCCCCAAAATCACCTGAGACCCCTGCCTGACCTCCCCCTGAACCCCAAACCCCCCCAAGAACCCCAAAACTCCCCTACACCGCCCCAAAACCTTCCAAGAACCAACCGGAACTGTCCCGAACACCCCCAAAACCCCCCCAGATTCCCCCCGAATCCCCCCCAAAATCTCATCTCCCCTCCCCCCCCCCAGTGGCGGCGCTGCGGCGGCTCCTGCGGGCGGGGGGGGGAGGGGCGCCCCTCCCCCCCGAGCAGGATTTGGGGGGGGGTCCCGGCGCGGCCCCCCCCGAGCAGGAGCGGAGACACGCGGGGGATGGGGCCGAGAGCGACGGGGAGCGCCCCGAGGGGGGGGCCGCAGGTGGGGGGGCCGGATTTGGGGGGGGGGGGACCCCGATTTGGGGATTTGGGGGGGGGACCCGGATTTGGGGATTGGGGGGGGGACCCGAATTTGGGGATTGGGGGGGGACCCGGATTTGGGGATTTGGGGGGGGGGACACAGATTTGGGGATTTGTGGGGGGGACCCGGATTTGGGGATTTGGGGGGGGGACCCGGATTTGGGGATTTGGGGGTGGGGGAGGGGCCCGAATTTGGGGGTTTGGGGATTGGGGGGGGACCCGGATTTGGGGGGACCGGATTTGGGGGGGGGGGGGACCCGGATTTGGGGATTTGGGGGGGGGACCCGGATTTGGGGATTGGGGGGGGACCCCGATTTGGGGATTTGGGGGGGGGGGACCCGGATTTGGGAATTTGGGGGTGGGGGAGGGGCCCGAATTTGGGGATTTGGGGATTGGGGGGGGACCCGGATTTGGGGATTGGGGGGGGACCCGGATTTGGGGATTTGGGGGGGGGGACCCGGATTTGGGGATTTGGGGGGGGGACCCGGATTGGGGGTTTGGGGGGGGGGACCCGGATTTGGGAATTTGGGGGGGGGACCCGAATTTGGGGATTTTGGGGGGGGGGGCACCGGAATTTAAGGAGGGGAGGGGTCAAAGAAAAAGGGGGGAGGGTCTGTAGGTGGGGGGGGGGGGGTCCAAACTTTCAATGTGTGACACCCTCCCCCCCCCTTTTCAATCTCTGTCAGGGGGGGCCCCCAACGGCCCCTGGGGGGCTCCGGGGGGGGAGGCGCCCCCCGAGGGGGGGGGTCCCGAGCAGAGCCCCCCCCCCCTCCGGGCTGGGGCTCCCCCCCGCCTCCGCGGCCTGGCTGGGGGCTGAGCTGGGAGCCCTGGAGGAGACCCTCAGGGGGCTGAAGGTGAGGGGGGGGGCGCGGGGGTCTTGGGGAGGGGAGGGGGTGGGGTCTGTGCACCCCCCACCCCCATAATGAGGGTTTGGTTTTTTTTGGGGGAGGGGGGTCTGTGCCCTGCACGAAATCGGGGATCAGGACCCCGCCCTGGTGGGGCTGGGGGAGTCTGGACCCCCCGTAACGGGATGGAGGAGTGGGGGTCTTGCCCCCCTCCCCAAAATAATTGGACCCCTCCCCAATAACTCCCCCCCCGTCCCAGGAAATCGAGGAGCAGTACTGGCAGCTCTTCCTGGCCAAGCGCGGCCTCTTCACGTGAGCCCCGGTGAGGAGGGGCCGCTGGAATTTGGGGAGGGGGCGACTCCGGGGGGGGGGGGGAATCTCCCCTCGTCCCCTCTGACCCCCCCCCCGCCTTTTCTCTCCCCCCTCCAGGAGGATTCGCGACCCCCTCCCCAATTCGGGGCTGCAGTTCCGGGAGGCGCCACCGGAGGGCGACAGAGGCCGAGCCCGATGCGGTTTTTGGGGAGGGGTCCCCACGCCCCCCCCTCCTTTTTTATTTTGGGGGGGGGGGATGCCCCCACATCCCGCTCCCCACTGTGCCCCCCCCGCGCTGTTTGTTCTGGCTTTATAAATTTGCTGCCGTTTTATATGAATTTATATCTGGGGGGGAGACCCCTCCCCAGTTTTAGCGCTGGTTGGGGGGGGGGGTGATGTACATAAATTTGGGGCGGGGGGCGTAACGAGAGCTCCCCCCCGCGCCGCTCCCGCCCCATCAGTTTGGGTGGAAAACCAAAGAATTTGGGAAAATGCCAAATAAAGTCAGTGTCGCTTCTGTCACAGTGGGGTTTTTTTTTTTTTTGGGGGGGGGGGAGGCACAGCGGGGACCCCTCCCCAACCCTCCAGGAGCTCCCCCACGCCAAGACCACCCCCCCAAATAAAACGAGGCCGAGCGAGGGGTCTTTTATTGCTTGAGCAGCCGCCGGGGGGCGGCGGGGGGGGGGTATTTACGGGGGGGGGGGGGGACGCAGGAATTTGGGGAGGGGTCTTTTCGGGTGGGGGAGGGGCCTTGTTCCTCCATCACAACGACACAAGCGGGGGGGGAGCACGGGGGGGGCACAACCATATTGCACTTCCAATGGAGGGGGGGGCTTAAAAAGGGGAGGGGGGGGCACAAAGTCGCCCCCTCCCCAAAATCAGCGTGGGAAAAGGGGGAGGGGGGGGGGGGGAGGGGAGGGGACCACCCCGGCTCTGTCCGTGATTTGGGGGGGGCGGGGGGACACCGGGCTTTGCCCAGCGGTGTGAGGGGGGTCAGGGCTGGATGGGACCCCCCCCCCCCGATTTAGGGGAGGTCAGAGCCGGACGTGGGACCCCTCCCCAAATTCACGGGTGGGTCTGGGACTCCCCCCCCCCTCCCCCCTCCGCCCCCCACCCGGGGGTCTCTCAGGTGCGGGCGGGGCCCTTCCCGCGGGCGGGGGGCTGCGGGGGGGGTGGGGGGAGGGGGCTCTGGGGCGGGGGGGGGGTCTCGGCCTCGTCCCCCGAGCTCGCCCCCCCCCCATCCGTCACCTCCAGCTCCGAGTCCGACCCGTCCCCCACCCCCCCTGCCCCTCCCCCCCCCTCGGCGTGGGGGGGCGCGGGGGGCGCGGGGGGCGCGGGGGGAGGGGGCGGCAGGTAAAAGGGGGGGGGGTAGAGCGCGGCGGGGGGGGGCAGCTTGGCGGGGGGGGGCAGCGGCAGCGCCCCCGGCAGGTACGACCCCCACCCCCAGGGGTACTCGGGCAGGGGGGGCCGCCCGTAGCCCCCCCCCCCCCAAAAGCGCCGGAGCCTTCGAGTAGCCCGAGAGACCTGCGGGAAGGGGGGAGGGGGCTTCAGGGGGGGGGGGTCACCCCAATGCCCTTGGCCCCCCGCCCCCCCCCGGTGAGTTTGGGGACCCGCACTGGATTCTGGGGGTGGGGGATATTTTGGGGGGGGGGTCCCTGCCGCGCTTTGGGGGGGCTCCATTCCCGTCCAGGGCTCGCGGTCCCCGCCCGTTTCGGGGGTCGCATTTTGGGGGTCCCCGCCCGTTTCGGGGGTCGCATTTTGGGGGTCCCCGCCCGTTTCGGGGGTCCCATTTTGGGGGTCCCCGCCCGTTTCGGGGGTCCCATTTTGGGGGTCCCCGCCCGTTTCGGGGGTCCCCATTTCCAGGGGTCCCGTTCCAGGATCCCATCGCTGTGCCCCCCCCCCCCATTTCGGGGGTCGCGGCCCCCCCTCACCGGAGCCCAGGAAGGGCACGGCCGCCTCCAGCCGCAGCTTCTCGGGGGTCTCCGGGGGCCGCTCGAAGAGGGGGGGGCGCCCGGGGGGGTCGGCGGGGCGGGGGGCGCAGAACAGAGACTGCAGCGTCTGGGGGGAGGGGAGGGGAGGGGGCAGCTGAATTTGGGGAGGGGGCCGTGGGTTCCCCGGGTCCGCGGGGGCGGCTCCAGGTGCAGACCCCTCCCCAAATTCCCCCCGCGTCTCTCTCAGAGCCCCCCGGTTCCCCCCCGGTACCTTGGGGTGGGCTCTGACCGGAGACCCCTCCCCAGTTCCCCCCCGGAGCTCAGAGATGACTCTGAACGAAGCCCCCCTCCCCAATTGTGCCCCAGTGCTTGGGGCCCGGCTCTGAATGAAGACCCCCCCCCCGTTTCCCCTCGGCGGCGGCTGTGACTGAAGCCCCCTCCCCTGATGGCCCCCCCCTCCCCGCAGCACCTCGGGGGCGGCCCCCGTCGAAGCCCCCTCCCCTCATTTCGTGGCCGCCGTACCTCGGGGGTGATGGGGGCGCACTCGGGGCCGGGGGTGGCGGCGGGGCAGGGCCCGGGGGTCAGCAGGAGCGGAGCCCCCCCCCCCAATTCCAGCAGCGGGTAATTCACCAGCACCACCTTGCTGAAGTTGAACTTGTAGGTGAATCTTTTGCCCTTGGTCTTGTGCAGGATCCGCTTGTTGTAGTAATACCTGGGGAGGGGGCGCGGCCTCGCTGGGACCCCCCACAGCCCCCAGAACCCCCCCCCCCGTGCCCTCCAGCACCCGCTGGGGGTCCCGGGATCACTGCGGGGGTCCCCAAATGGGATTTGGGGTCTCCCTATGTCCCCCCGGTGTCCCCAGTGTCCGGCGTCCCCAGGTGACCCCGCCCATCCCAGGCGTGTCCCAGGTGTGTCCCCCCATCCCAGCTGTTCCCAGGTGTGTCCCAGGTGTGTCCCAGGTGTGTCTCAGGTGTTCCCCAGCTGTTCCCAGGTGTGTCCCAGCTGTTCCCCAGGTGTGTCCCAGCTGTTCCCAGGTGTGTGCAGGTGTGTCCCAGCTGTTCCCCAGCTGTGCCCAGGTGTGTCCCAGCTGTTCCCAGGTGTGTCCCAGGTGTGTCCAGCTGTTCCCAGGTGTGTCCCAGCTGTTCCCCAGGTGTGTCTCAGGTGTGTCCCAGGTGTGTCCCAGCTGTTCCCAGGTGTGTCCCAGCTGTTCCCAGGTGTGTCCCAGCTGTTCCCCAGGTGTGTCCCCCATCCCAGCTGTTCCCCAGGTGTGTCCCAGCTGTTCCCAGGTGTGTCCCAGGTGTGTCCCAGGTGTGTCCCAGGTGTGTCCCAGCTGTTCCCAGGTGTGTCCCAGCTGTTCCCAGGTGTGTCCCAGGTGTGTCCCAGCTGTTCCCAGGTGTGTCCCAGGTGTGTCCCAGCTGTTCCCCAGGTGTGTCCCAGGCGTGTCCCAGGCGTGTCCCAGGTGTGTCCCAGGCGTGTCCCAGGTGTGTCCCAGGTGTGTCCCAGGTGTGTCCCCCCCATCCCAGCTGTTCCCCAGCTGTTCCCCAGCTGTTCCCAGGTGTGTCCCAGCTGTTCCCAGGTGTGTCCCAGGTGTGTCCCAGGTGTGTCCCAGGTGTGTCCAGGTGTGTCCCGCACCTGAGGGCGCGGCTGAGCTTGTCGTAGTTCATGTGGGGCTTGCACTTGCGCACCCCCCACAGCCGCGCCACCTCGTCGGGGTCCTTGATGACGAACTCGCCGTAGTCGCCCTGCCAGGCGATGACCTCGCGGTACTGCTCCTGCCGCAGCAGCTCCAGGATGAAATGCCACAGCTGGATCTGCCGCGAGCCGGGGCTCGACTCCGCCTTGTAGGCCCACTCGGGGAACGCGAACCCTGCGGGGCGGCGGTGACGTCATCAGTGACATCATCATCGGTGTGACATTGTCACTGAGACATCGTCAGTGTCGCCGTGCCCACTCGGGGAACGCGAACCCTGCGGGGCGGCGGTGACGTCATCAGTGACATCATCATCATCGGTGTGACATTGTCACTGAGACATCGTCAGTGTCGCCGTGCCCACTCGGGGAACGCGAACCCTGCGGGGCGGCGGCGTCAGTGTGACGTCATCATCAGTGTGACATCATCATCACTGTGACATCATCAGTGTCGCCGTGCCCACTCGGGGAACGCGAACCCTGCGGGGCGGCGGCGTCAGTGTGACGTCATCAGTGACACATCATCATCGGTGTGACGTCATCGTCACCGTGATATCATCACGATATATCATCAAAGGAGGAGAAGGGGGATGATAAGAAAGAGGAAAAAGTGTCGCCGTGCCCACTCGGGGAACGCGAACCCTGCGGGGCGGCGGCGTCAGTGTGACGTCATCACTGACACATCGTCATCGGTGTGACATCGTCACTGACACATCGTCATCGGTGTGACGTCATCGTCACCGTGATATCATCACGATATATCATCAGACCCGGGGCAACATCACTGACACATCATCATCGGTGTGACGTCATCGTCACCGAGACATCATCATCGGTGTGACGTCATCAGTGTGACATCATCATCAGTGTGACATCATCACTGAGACATCGTCAGTGTCGCCGTGCCCACTCGGGGAACGCGAACCCTGCGGGACGGCGGCGGTGACGTCATCAGTGACATCATCATCGGTGTGACGTCATCAGTGTGACATCATCATCGGTGTGACATCATCACTGACACATGGCCAGTGTGGTGACATCGTCACTGAGACATCGTCAGTGTCGCCGTGCCCACTCGGGGAACGCGAACCCTGCGTGACGTCATCATAAGTGTGACGTCATCATCAGTGTGACATCATCATCACTGTGACATCATCGGTGTCACCGTGCCCACTCGGGGAACGCGACCCTGTGGGGACATCGTGGTGACATCACCTGGATTTTTCATGTGGGGCCGGATTTGGGGCTTCCAGCTGTGTCCCAGCTGTTCCCCAGGTGTGTCCCAGGTGTGCCCAGGTGTGTCCCAGCTGTTCCCCAGGTGTGTGCATGTGTGTCCCAGGTGTCCCCAGGTGTGCCCAGGTGTGTCCCAGCTGTTCCCCAGGTGTGTGCATGTGTGTCCCAGGTGTGCTCAGGTGTCCCCAGGTGTGCCCAGGTGTGTCCCAGCTGTTCCCCAGGTGTGTCCAGGTGTGTCCCAGCTGTTCCCCAGGTGTGTCCCAGGTGTCCCCAGGTGTGTCCAGCTGTTCCCCAGGTGTGTCCAGGTGTGTCCCAGGTGTCCCCAGGTGTGTCCAGCTGTTCCCCAGGTGTGCCCAGGTGTCCCCAGGTGTCCCCAGGTGTGTCCAGCTGTTCCCCAGGTGTCCCCAGGTGTGTCCCAGCTGTTCCCCAGGTGTGTCCCAGCTGTTCCCCAGGTGTCCCCAGGTGTGTGCATGTGTGTCCAGGTGTCCCCAGCTGTTCCCCAGGTGTGCCCAGGTGTCCCCAGGTGTCCCCAGGTGTGTCCAGGTGTCCCCAGCTGTTCCCGAGGTGTGTCCCAGGTGTCCCCAGCTGTTCCCAGGTGTGTCCCAGGTGTGTCCAGGTGTCCCCAGGTGTCCCCAGGTGTGTCCCAGCTGTTCCCCAGGTGTCCCCAGGTGTGCCCAGGTGTGCCCAGGTGTGCCCCCCGGGGGTACCTGGTGTCCAGAGCGCCGGCACGGGGGCGGTGAGGAGCAGGTCGGACACGCAGGTGCAGTCCATGGCGGGGGGGTCACACCTGCGGGGTGCGGGGGGAATTTGGGGGGTCCAGTGGGGCTTTGATTGAACGGGGGGCGGGCCAAGATTTTGGGGTGCAGGAGGGGGGGGTTAGGGTGAGTTTGGGGAGAGTTTTGGGGCACGGGGGCGGATTTGGGGGCACAGGGGCGGAATTTGGGGGATTTTGGGGCGCAGGGGCGGATTTTGGGGGGATTTGGGGGGATTTGGGGGGATTTGGGGGGATTTTGTGGAATTTTGGGGGATTTGGGGGGGATTTTAGGGCACAGGGAGAGATGTGGGGGAATTTGGGGGGATTTTGGGGTGATTTTGGGGGATTTTGGGGGGATTTTGGGGGGATTTTGGGGGATTTTGGGGGATTTGGGGGGATTTTGTGGGATTTTGGGGGGTTTTGGGGGGATTTTAGGGCACAGGGAGAGATTCGGGGGAATTTGGGGGGATTTTGGGGTGATTTTGGGGGATTTTGGGGGGATTTTGGGGGGATTTTGTGGAATTTGGGGGGATTTGGGGGGATTTGGGGGGATTTTGTGGGATTTTGTGGGATTTTGGGGGGATTTTGGGGGATTTTGGGGGATTTTGGGGGGATTTTGGGGGGATTTTGTGGAATTTTGGGGGGTTTTGGGGGGATTTTAGGGCACAGGGAGAGATGTGGGGGAATTTGGGGGGATTTTGGGGTGATTTTGGGGGATTTTGGCGCACAGGGGGGATTCAGGGGCTCGGGGAGGATTCCGGACCGCGGCCGCGCTCCCCCTCCCCCCACCCCCTCCCCTCCCCCTCCCCCCTCCCCCTCCCCTCCCCCTCCCCCGGTGCCCCCCGGCAGCGGCGCCGGTTCCTCGTTATTTGGGATTTCGGGATTCGCCGCTTTTCAAGTGGGTTTGGGGGTTTTTGGTTTTTTGTTTTGTTTTGTGGGTTTTTTTTTTTTTTTTCCATCGCGCGGCGTTAACGACCCGCGCTGGGAATTGGGGCCGGGGGCCACCGGCGGGCACGGGCCCGCTATAGGGGCACGGGGAGACCCTATAGGGGCACGGGGAGACCCTATAGACGCAGAGAGAGACCCTATAGGGGCACGGGGAGACCCTATAGACACAGAGAGACCCTATAGGGCAGGGGGAGACCCTATAGGGGCACGGGGAGACCCTATAGACACAGAGAGAGACCTATAGGGGCACGGGGAGACCCTATAGACACAGAGAGAGACCTATAGGGCAGGGGGAGACCCTATAGGGGCACGGGGAGACCCTATAGGGGCACGGGGAGACCCTATAGACACAGAGAGAGACCCTATAGGGCAGGGGGAGACCCTATAGGGGCACGGGGAGACCCTATAGACACAGAGAGAGACCTATAGGGGCACGGGGAGACCCTATAGGGGCACGGGGAGACCCTATAGGGGCACGGGGAGACCCTATAGACACAGAGAGAGACCCTATAGGGGCACGGGGAGACCCTATAGGGCACGGGGAGACCCTATAGACGCAGAGAGAGACCCTATAGGGCAGGGGGAGACCCTATAGGGGCACGGGGAGACCCTATAGACACAGAGAGAGACCCTATAGGGCACGGGGAGACCCTATAGGGGTACGGGGAGACCCTATAGACACAGAGAGAGACCCTATAGGGCACGGGGAGACCCTATAGGGGCACGGGGAGACCCTATAGACACAGAGAGAGACCCTATAGGGCACGGGGAGACCCTATAGGGGCACGGGGACACCCTATAGGGGCACGGGGACACCCTATAGACACAGAGAGAGACCTATAGGGCACGGGGAGACCCTATAGGGGCACGGGGACACCCTATAGACACAGAGAGAGACCCTATAGGGCACGGGGAGACCCTATAGGGGCACGGGGAGACCCTATAGACACAGAGAGAGACCCTATAGACACAGAGAGAGACCTATAGGGGCACGGGGAGACCCTATAGACACAGAGAGAGACCCTATAGGGCACGGGGAGACCCTATAGGGGCACGGGGAGACCCTATAGGGGCACGGGGAGACCCTATAGACACAGAGAGAGACCCTATAGGGGCACGGGGAGACCCTATAGGGCACGGGGAGACCCTATAGACGCAGAGAGAGACCCTATAGGGCAGGGGGAGACCCTATAGGGGCACGGGGAGACCCTATAGACACAGAGAGAGACCCTATAGGGCACGGGGAGACCCTATAGGGGTACGGGGAGACCCTATAGACACAGAGAGAGACCCTATAGGGCACGGGGAGACCCTATAGGGGCACGGGGAGACCCTATAGGGGCACGGGGACACCCTATAGACACAGAGAGAGACCTATAGGGCACGGGGAGACCCTATAGGGGCACGGGGACACCCTATAGACACAGAGAGAGACCCTATAGGGCACGGGGAGACCCTATAGGGGCACGGGGAGACCCTATAGGGGCACGGGGAGACCCTATAGACACAGAGAGAGACCTATAGGGGCACGGGGAGACCCTATAGACACAGAGAGAGACCCTATAGGGGCACGGGGAGACCCTATAGACACAGAGAGAGACCCTCTAGGGCAGGGGGAGACCCTATAGGGGCACGGGGAGACCCTATAGACACAGAGAGAGACCTATAGGGGCACGGGGACACCCTATAGACACAGAGAGAGACCCTATAGGGGCACGGGGACACCCTATAGACACAGAGAGAGACCCTATAGGGCAGGGGGAGACCCTATAGACACAGAGAGAGACCCTATAGGGGCACGGGGAGACCCTATAGACACAGAGAGAGACCCTATAGGGCACGGGGAGACCCTATAGGGGCACGGGGAGACCCTATAGACACAGAGAGAGACCCTATAGGGCACGGGGAGACCCTATAGGGGCACGGGGAGACCCTATAGACACAGAGAGAGACCCTCTAGGGCACGGGGAGACCCTATAGACACAGAGAGAGACCCTATAGGGCAGGGGGAGACCCTATAGGGGCACGGGGAGACCCTATAGACACAGAGAGAGACCCTATAGGGCACGGGGAGACCCTATAGGGGCACGGGGAGACCCTATAGACACAGAGAGAGACCCTATAGGGCACGGGGAGACCCTATAGGGGCACGGGGAGACCCTATAGGGGCACGGGGACACCCTATAGACACAGAGAGAGACCCTATAGGGCACGGGGAGACCCTATAGGGGCACGGGGAGACCCTATAGACACAGAGAGAGACCCTATAGGGGCACGGGGAGACCCTATAGACACACAGATATCTCCTATGAACGCACACAGATCCCATAAACACACACAGATCCCCTATAGGGGCACGGAGAGCCCTTATACACACACAGAGACATCCCCTATAGACACAGACCCCATAAACACACAGAGACCCCCCTATAGACACAGACCCCCCTATAGACACAGACCCCCCTATAGACACAGACCCCCCTATAGACACAGACCCCCCCTATAGACACAGACCCCCCCTATAGACACAGACCCCCCATAGACACAGACCCCCCTATAGACACAGACCCCCCCTATAGACACAGACCCCCCCTATAGACACAGACCCCCCTATAGACACAGACCCCCCCCTATAGACACAGACCCCCCTATAGACACAGACCCCCCCTATAGACACAGACCCCCCTATAGACACAGACCCCCCCTATAGACACAGACCCCCCCTATAGACACAGACCCCCCTATAGACACAGACCCCCCTATAGACACAGACCCCCCCTATAGACACAGACCCCCCTATAGACACAGACCCCCCTATAGACACAGACCCCCCTATAGACACAGACCCCCCCTATAGACACAGACCCCCCTATAGACACAGACCCCCCCTATAGACACAGACCCCCCCTATAGACACAGACCCCCCCTATAGACACAGACCCCCCCCTATAGACACAGACCCCCCCTATAGACACAGACCCCCCCTATAGACACAGACCCCCCTATAGACACAGACCCCCCCTATAGACACAGACCCCCCCTATAGACACAGACCCCCCTATAGACACAGACCCCCCTATAGACACAGACCCCCTATAGACACAGACCCCCCTATAGACACAGACCCCCCTATAGACACAGACCCCCCCTATAGACACAGACCCCCCTATAGACACAGACCCCCCTATAGACACAGACCCCCCTATAGACACAGACCCCCCCTATAGACACAGACCCCCCCTATAGACACAGACCCCCCTATAGACACAGACCCCCCTATAGACACAGACCCCCCTATAGACACAGACCCCCCCTATAGACACAGACCCCCCCTATAGACACAGACCCCCCCTATAGACACAGACCCCCCCTATAGACACAGACCCCCCCTATAGACACAGACCCCCCCTATAGACACAGACCCCCCCCTATAGACACAGACCCCCCTATAGACACAGACCCCCCTATAGACACAGACCCCCCTATAGACACAGACCCCCCTATAGACACAGACCCCCCTATAGACACAGACCCCCCCTATAGACACAGACCCCCCTATAGACACAGACCCCCCCTATAGACACAGACCCCCCTATAGACACAGACCCCCCCTATAGACACAGACCCCCCCTATAGACACAGACCCCCCCTATAGACACAGACCCCCCTATAGACACAGACCCCCCTATAGACACAGACCCCCCCTATAGACACAGACCCCCCTATAGACACAGACCCCCCTATAGACACAGACCCCCCTATAGGCACCGACCCCCCCTATAGACACAGACCCCCCCTATAGACACAGACCCCCCTATAGACACAGACCCCCCTATAGACACAGACCCCCCCTATAGACACAGACCCCCCTATAGACACAGACCCCCCCTATAGACACAGACCCCCCTATAGACACAGACCCCCCTATAGACACAGACCCCCCCTATAGACACAGACCCCCCCCATAGACACAGACCCCCCTATAGACACAGACCCCCCCTATAGACACAGACCCCCCTATAGACACAGACCCCCCCCTATAGACACAGACCCCCCTATAGACACAGACCCCCCTATAGGCACCGACCCCCCATAGACACAGACCCCCCCTATAGACACAGACCCCCCTATAGACACAGACCCCCCCTATAGGCACCGACCCCCCCCACAGTCACGGCTCCAAACACTCCGACCCCCAAACGCGGCCCCAAATCCCCCCAAACTCCCCTATAGGCCCCGGACCCCAAAAGCCCCCCTAAAATTCACCCAACCCCTCCCCCCCCCCAGCCCCCCTCCCCCCCTCCGGCCCCCCACCCCCCCCCGTTCCCACGGCCCCTCCCCCCCCCCCGCGCCCCTCATTAATTATTCATCACCCCAATTACCGCCCGCGCGCGCCCTCGTTGTTTCATGACCCGCGGCGATGGCAGCGAGCCCAGACCCCAAAGACCCCCCCCCAAAGACCCCCCCTCGCCCCGGACCCCCCCAGGACCCCCGAGCCCCCCCCGAGCCCCCCGGCCCCGATCGATCGGGGATCAATGGGGCGGCTTTGATCCGCGCGAGGGGGGGAGGGGAGGGGGCCGGGGGGGCTGGGGGCGTCTGTGGGGGGGGGCTGGGGGTCTATAGGGGGGCCTGGGGTCTCTAGGACGAGATTGGGGGGTCTATGGGGCGGGTTTGGGGTCTGTCAGGTGTACGGCCCCCCCATAGCCCCCCCATAGCCCCCATAGCCCCCCATAGACCCCCAGAGCCCCCCATAGCCCCCCATAGCCCCCCCATAGCCCCCCCATAGCCCCCATAGCCCCCCATAGACCCCCATAGCCCCCCATAGCCCCCATAGCCCCCCATAGCCCCCATAGCCCCCCCATAGCCCCCCAATAGCCCCATAGCCCCCATAGCCCCCCCATAGACCCCCATAGCCCCCCCATAGCCCCCCATAGCCCCCATAGCCCCCATAGCCCCCATAGCCCCCCCATAGCCCCCATAGCCCCCCATAGCCCCCCATAGCCCCCATAGCCCCCCATAGCCCCCCATAGCCCCCATAGCCCCCATAGCCCCCCCATAGCCCCCATAGCCCCCATAGCCCCCCATAGCCCCCCATAGCCCCCATAGCCCCCCATAGCCCCCCATAGCCCCCCATAGCCCCCATAGCCCCATAGCCCCCATAGCCCCCATAGCCCCCATAGCCCCCCATAGCCCCCATAGCCCCCCATAGCCCCATAGCCCCCATAGCCCCCCATAGCCCCCATAGCCCCCCCATAGCCCCCCATGGCCCCCATAGCCCCCCATAGCCCCATAGCCCCCATAGCCCCCCCATAGCCCCCCATAGCCCCCCATGGCCCCCATAGCCCCCATAGCCCCCCATAGCCCCCCATAGCCCCCCATAGCCCCCCCATAGCCCCCATAGCCCCCATAGCCCCCCATAGCCCCCCATAGCCCCCATAGCCCCCATAGCCCCCCATAGCCCCCATAGCCCCCCCATAGCCCCCATAGCCCCCCATAGCCCCCCATAGCCCCCATAGCCCCATAGCCCCCATAGCCCCTATAGCCCCCATAGCCCCCCCATAGCCCCCATAGCCCCCCATAGCCCCCATAGCCCCCATAGCCCCATAGCCCCCATAGACCCCCATAGCCCCCATAGCCCCCATAGCCCCCCATAGCCCCCCCATAGCCCCCCCATAGCCCCCATAGCCCCCATAGCCCCCCATAGCCCCCATAGCCCCCATAGCCCCCCCATAGACCCCCATAGCCCCCCATAGCCCCCCCATAGCCCCCCCATAGCCCCCATAGCCCCCCCCATAGCCCCCCCCACGCCCCTCTATGGGCGCCGGAATGAACGGCGGCGGCGGGGAGTAATTAATAATAATTAATTGATAATTAATGGATCGTCATTAACGGCGCGAACAGCGCGGGCCTATGGAGCCCGTATGGGGCGGGGGCGTGCCGGCCACCTATAGGGCCGGGGGTCCATCTATAGGGCCGGGGTCCAGCTATAGGGCCGGGGGTCCATCTATAGGGCCGGGGGTCCAGCTATAGGGCCGGGGGTCCATCTATAGGGCCGGGGGTCCAGCTATAGGGCCGGGGGTCCAGCTATAGGGCCGGGGGTCCATCCTGACCTTCTATAGGGTCCGGGGGTCTCTCCATCCCCATCTATAGGGTCCGGGGGTCTCTCCATCCCCATCTATAGGGTTTGGGGGTCTCCATCCCCATCTATAGGGTTTGGGGGTCTCCATCCCCATCTATAGGGTCCCGGGGGTCTCTCCATCCCCATCTATAGGGTCCGGGGGTCTCTCCATCCCCATCTATAGGGTCCGGGGGTCTCCATCCCCATCTATAGGGTCCGGGGGTCTCCATCCCCATCTATAGGGTCCGGGGGTCTCTCCATCCCCATCTATAGGGTCCGGGGGTCTCTCCATCCCCATCTATAGGGTTTGGGGTCTCTCCATCCCCATCTATAGGGTCCGGGGGTCTCTCCATCCCCATCTATAGGGTTTGGGATCTCTCCATCCCCATCTATAGGGTTTGGGGGTCTCCATCCCCATCTATAGGGTCCGGGGTCTCTCCATCCCCATCTATAGGGTCCGGGGGTCTCTCCATCCCCATCTATAGGGTCCGGGGGTCTCTCCATCCCCATCTATAGGGTTTGGGGTCTCTCCATCCCCATCTATAGGGTCCGGGGGTCTCTCCATCCCCCGTCTATAGGGTCGGGGTCTCTCCATCCCCATCTATAGGGTCCGGGGGTCTTTCCATCCCCAGCTATAGGGTTTGGGGGTCTCTCCATCCCCGTCTATAGGGTTTGGGGGGTCTCTCCATCCCCATCTATAGGGTTTGGGGATCTCTCCATCCCCATCTATAGGGTCCGGGGGTCTCTCCATCCCCGTCTATAGGGTCCGGGGGTCTCTCCATCCCCATCTATAGGGTCCGGGGGTCTCCATCCCCGTCTATAGGGTCCGGGGGTCTCCATCCCCATCTATAGGGTCCGGGGGTCTCCATCCCCATCTATAGGGTTTGGGGTCTCTCCATCCCCATCTATAGGGTCCGGGGGTCTCCATCCCCATCTATAGGGTTTGGGGTCTCTCCATCCCCATCTATAGGGTCCGGGGGTCTCCATCCCCATCTATAGGGTTTGGGGTCTCTCCATCCCCATCTATAGGGTTTGGGGGTCTCCATCCCCATCTATAGGGTCCGGGGGTCTCTCCATCCCCGTCTATAGGGTCCGGGGGTCTCCATCCCCATCTATAGGGTCCGGGGGTCTCCATCCCCATCTATAGGGTTTGGGGTCTCTCCATCCCCATCTATAGGGTCCGGGGGTCTCTCCATCCCCTTCTATAGGGTCCGGGGGTCTCTCCATCCCCGTCTATAGGGTCCGGGGGTCTCTCCAGACCCTCTATAGGGTCCGGGCGGCTCCATAGGTGCCCCCCCCTCCCCGCTCCATCCAGAGGAGCCGCAGCGGCGCCGGCAGAGGGTGGGGGAGGGGGCGGGGGGGATTTGGGGGGGGGGGTCGCGGATGTTGGGGGGGGGTCCCGGGGGGGTCCCGGGGCCGCCACTTCAAAGCTTCGCCGCCCGCGGGCGGATCCGGCCCCGGCGCGCCGCGAGTTCGGGGGGGGTTCGGGGGGGGTTCGGGGGGGGTTCGGGGGGGTTCGGGGCTGTTTGCGATTCCGGGGTCCCGGGAGGGGCCGGGGGGGGAATTTGGGGGGGTCCGGGGGGGCTGGGAGGGGGCGGGAGGGGGAGGGGCCGCGCTAATGAGCAATTAGCGGGTGATGAAGGCGGCGGGGATGGGGATGGGGGGGGGGGGCGTGGGAAAGGGGAGCGGCGACCCCCGGGCCCTACAGACCCCCCAAACACCCCAAAAAACCTTCCCGGGCCCCAAAAAACCTTCCCGGGCCCAAAAAACCTTCCCGAGCCCCCAAAAAACCTTCCCGAGCCCCAAAAAACCTTCCCGGCCCCCAAAAAACCTTCCCGGCCCCCAAAAATCTCCCCGGCCCCCAAAAAACCTTCCCGGCCCCCAAAAAACCTTCCCGGCCCCCAAAAAACCTTCCCGGGCCCCAAAAAACCTTCCCGGCCCCCAAAAAACCTTCCCGGCCCCCAAAAAACCTTTCCGGGCCCCAAAAAACCTTCCCGACCCCAAAAAACCTTCCCGACCCCCAAAAAACCTTCCCGGCCCCCAAAAATCTTCCCGGCCCCCAAAAACCTTCCCGGGCCCCAAAAAACCTTCCCGGCCCCCAAAAAACCTTCCCGACCCCAAAAAACCTTCCCGGGCCCCCAAAAACCTTCCCGGCCCCCAAAAAACCTTCCCGGCCCCCAAAAACCTTCCCGGGCCCCAAAAATCTCCCCGACCCCAAAAAACCTTCCCGGGCCCCAAAAATCTCCCCGACCCCAAAAAACCTTCCCGGCCCCCAAAAACCCTCCCCGGACCCCAAAAATCTCCCCGGCCCCCAAAAAACCTTCCCGGGCCCCAAAAAACCTTCCCGGGCCCCCAAAAATCTCCCCGGCCCCCAAAAATCCGCTCCGGGGGTCGCGGTGCCGCCCCCCAAAGACCCCAAACCCCCCCAAACCCCTCCTGGCGATTCCGTGCCGCCCCCCCAGGACCCCCAAAACCGCCCCGGGGGTCCCGGCGCCGCCCCGAAATCGCCCCCGACCCCCAGGAAAGACCCCCCAGAATCGCCCCCAGACCCGTCCTGGCGGTTCCGTGCCGCCCCTCAAAACCCGCCGGGGGTCCCGCTGCCCCCCCGGGGGGTTCCCGGGGGTCGCGGTGGCGGCTCCGGAGCCGCCCCCGAGCCCCCCCCCAGCCGTCCCGGGGGTCCCGGGGGTCCCGGAGCCGCCGCGTTCCGGCCCCGGCTCCATTTTTCTTCATTTTCAGCCACTTTAGTCCTGACGCCGATTTTGATTTGAGGCTTCGGCGGCTCCGGGGGGGGGGGGGGGGACCCCGGAAATGGGGGGGGGAGGGGGGGGAGGGACCCCAAGAATTCGGGGGGACAAAAGGTGGGGGGGGTGGCCATGGGGTGACCCCCGCCCCCCATCCCGGGGACACCGAAAGGTTCTGGGGGGTCCCGGGGGGGTCCCGGGGGGGATTCAGGGGGTGCTGGGGGGGTTCGGGGGGTGCTGGGGGCGTTCGGGGGGGTTCTGGTGGTACCGGGGGGGTTCTGGCGGTACCGGGGGGGGTTCTGGTGGTACCGGGGGCTGCTCCGGAGGGTGTTTGCGGTACCGGAGGGGTACCGGCGGTACCGAGAGAGTTCCGCCAATGCCGGGGGGTTCGGGAAGTACCGGGCGGTTCAGGAGGTACCGGGGGGTGTTTGCGGTACCGGGGGGGTTCGGGGCGGTTCCGGCAGTGCCGGGGGGGTTCAGGAGGTACCGGGGATGTGTTTGCGGTACCGGGGGGGTTCAGGAGGTACCGGGGGGGTGTTTGCGGTACCGGGGGGGTTCGGGGCGGTTCCAGCAGTGCCGGGGGGGTTCCGGTGGTACCGGGGGGTTCTGGCAGTGCCGGGGGGGTTCCGGTGGTACCGGGGGGGTTCGGGGCCGTTCCGGCAGTGCCGGGGGCTGCTCCGGAGGGTGTTGGCGGTACCGGGGGGGTTCAGGCGGTACCAGGGCAGGTTCGGGGGGTTCCGGCGGTGCCGGCATCGATCAGCGATGGGAACCATCCATTATCGTGACAGGGCGCGACTCGCGGCACCATCGATCCCGCGCTGGGCGGGCGCGGCTCCGGCTCGGGAACCGAACCGAACCGAACCCACCCGGGAACGGAACCGAACCCACTCGGGAAAGGAACCGAACCCACCCGGGAACGGCACCGAACCCACCCGGGAACGGAACCGAACCCACTCGGGAAAGGAACCGAACCCTCCCGGAACGGCACCGAACCCTCCCGGAACGGCACCGAACCCACCCGGGAACGGCACCGAACCCTCCCGGAACGGAACCGAACCCACCCGGGAACGGCACCGAACCCTCCCGGAACGGAACCGAACCCAACCCGCACCGAACCCTCACGAGAATGGCACCGAACCCCGCGTGGGAACAGCAGCGAACCCACACAAAACCCACACGGGAACGGCACCGAACTCACCGGGGAACGGAACCGAACCAACACCAAACCCACGTGGGTGTCCCCGAACCCCCACCCCGGTGGCCACAAAGGTCAGGACACCGCGGCCAGGTGTGCCCAGGTGTGCCCAGGTGTGCCCAGGTGTGCCCAGGTGTGCCCAGGTGTGCCCAGGACACGCGAACCCTGAGACGGAACACACGTGTGCAGGTGTGCACGGACACGTGAGCACACAGATCACACGTGTGCAGGTGTGCACGGACACGTGAGCGCACAGATCACACGTGTGCAGGTGTGCACGGACACGTGAGCGCGCACAGATCACACGTGTGCAGGTGTGCACGGACACGTGAGCGCGCACAGATCACACGTGTGCAGGTGTGCACGGACACGTGAGCACACAGATCACACGTGCGCAGGTGTGCACGGACACGTGAGCGCGCACAGATCACACGTGCGCAGGTGTGCACGGACACGTGAGCGCGCACAGATCACACGTGCGCAGGTGTGCACGGACACGTGAGCGCGCACAGATCACACGTGCGCAGGTGTGCACGGACACGTGAGCGCGCACAGATCACACGCGTGCAGGTGTGCACGGACACGTGAGCGCGCACAGATCACACGTGTGCAGGTGTGCACGGACACGTGAGCGCGCACAGAACACACGTGCGCAGGTGTGCACGGACACGTGAGCGCGCACAGAACACACGTGTGCAGGTGTGCACGGACACGTGAGCGCGCACAGAACACACGTGTACAGGTGTGCACGGACACGTGAGCGCGCACAGATCACACGTGTGCAGGTGTGCACGGACACGTGCGCAGGAATGCAGGGCGCACGTGAGGACACGCTGAGCGCACGTGCAAGGGCACACGTGCACAGGTGTGCCAAGGACACCTACGCAGATCACACACGTGTGCAGGTGTGAACAGACACGTGAGCGTGCACAGGTGTGCAGGACACGTGAGCGCACACGGATCACACCTGGACAGATGTGCACGGACACGTGAGCGCGCACAGATCACACACGTGCACAGGTGTGCACAGACCACACCTGTCCATGCACCCCCCCCACGTCTGTAAAGCCAAACGCGCCCTGACGCCCCCCACGCCAAAAAACCGCCTCGGGACCCCCCCCACTGCCGCAGCCCCCCCCGGAGGTGGCACTGGGGACACTGGGGACACTGGTGGCACTGGGGACACTGGGGACACTGGTGGCACTGGGGACACTGGTGCTGCAGCCCCCCCCCCAAATCTGCACCCCGGTCACGCCCCACGCCCCGCACTGCAGTGAGCCCCCCCCCATGGGGGATTGGGGGATGTGGGGAGGGGGTTTGGGGTCTGTGGGGGATGTGGGGAGGGGGTTTGGGGTCTGTGGGGGATGTGGGGAGGGGGTTTGGGGTCCGTGCGGTGACGGCGCTGGGGGCAAAGGGTTCGTGGCGGGACCGGGGGAGGTTCTGGGGGGTCTGTAGGGCTGGGAGGCTCTGGGGGGGCTCTGGGGTGGGCTTGGGGGTTCTATGGGGTCGGGGGTCTCCTCCTAGGCTCCACATAGGGGCCACAGTGGCCATAGGGGCTGGTCGCCCAGCAGGTTCAGGGGGTCTCCGTGGGCTCTGCAGGGTCAGGGCCCTCTCAGGGGCTGGGGTCTCTGTGGGGTCTCCTCAGGCTCTACAAGGCCGGGGTGTCCACGGCTGGAGTTCTGCGGGGTCTCTGTGGGGTCTGGGGGTCTCTGTGGGGTCTCTGTGGGGTCTCTCCAGGGCCTCTATAGGGCCCGCAGGTCTCTGTAGGGTCTCTCTAGGGCAGGGGTCTCGGTGGGGCCGGGCTGTCCCCAAGCTCTGAGGAACCCCTGCAGGCTCTGTAGGGCCCGGGGGTCTCTGTGGGGCCCGGGGGTGTCTCTGGGGTCTCTATAGGGTCTCTATAGGGTCTCTATAGGGTCTCTCCAGGGTCTCTCCGGGCGCTGATGGATTCCCGCACTTGTCTCTTAATCTCCGGCGCGATCGATTCGCTATTTCCCTTTGTTGCCAGAAACTTCGATCGGGGCCGGCAGCGGCGGGAGGGGGGGGGGTGTCGGGAGAAGGGATCGGGGAGGGGGGCGGTGGGGGGGACACACAGGGACGTGGGGAGGGGTCGCGGGTGGGAGGGGGACACGCGGGACCGGCCCGAGCCGGAGCCGTCGGGAAAGTTGGGAACTCACCGCGGGGCGGCCCCGCATCGGGCCCGGAGCGGCGGCGGGGACAGGTCCGGAGAGAGGGGCGGGGGTCCCGGAGACAGGAGGGTCCGGGGGTCGGGGCCGGGGTCGCAGACCCGCCCCAAAACCCCTCTTAGAAGGTCCGTGGCATCCGCAGCCAAAGGTGGGGAAAGGGGGGGATGTGGGGATGGGGAGGAATCAGGGGTCGGGGGGATGGAGGGAGAGGGAGAGGAGAGAGGGAGAAATTTGGGGTCGGGGGGAGAGGGAGGGAGGGGGAGAAATTGGGGGTCGGGAGGGGAGGGATGGAGGGAGCGGGAAGAGCCGGGGGTCGAGGAATGGAGGGAGCGGGAATGGAGGGAGAGGGGTCGGGGGGAGAAGGATCCAAGGGAGGGACGGGGAAGGAGCGGGGGTCAGGGGGAGAGACCGGGAAAACCCGAGGGTCTGGGGGACAGGGATGGAGGGAGCGGGGTCGGGGGGAGCGGGGATGAAGAGCCGGGGGTCGGGGGGAAAGGCGGGGAAGGAGCCGGGACCGAGGCACCGGGATCGGCGGGAGAGGAGATGGAAGGAGCGGGGTCCGAGGGAGCGGGAAGAGCCGGGGGTCGGTGGGAGAGGGAAGGGAAGGAAGGGAAGGACCGGGAATGCGGGGATGGAGCCGGGAATGCGGGGATGGAGCCGGGAATGAGGGAATGGAGCCGGGAATGCGGGGATGGAGGGACCGGGACGGCGCGGAGGGAGCGCCCGGGGTCGGCGGGAGCGGGGATGGAGCGGGAAGGGAAGGAAGGGAAGGACCGGGAATGCGGGGACGGAGCCGGGAATGCGGGGATGGAGCCGGGAATGCGGGGATGGAGCCGGGAATGAGGAGAAGGAGCCGGGAATGCGGGGAAGGAGCCGGGAATGCGGGGATGGAGCCGGGAATGCGGGGAAGGAGCCGGGAATGCGGGGATGGAGCCGGGAATGCGGGGATGGAGCCGGGAATGAAGGGAAGGAGCCGGGAATGAGGAGAAGGAGCCGGGAATGCGGGGAAGGAGCCGGGAATGCGGGGATGGAGCCGGGAATGCGGGGAAGGAGCCGGGAATGCGGGGATGGAGCCGGGAATGCGGGGATGGAGCCGGGAATGAAGGGAAGGAGCCGGGAATGAAGGGAAGGAGCCGGGAATGCGGGGACGGAGCCGGGAATGCGGGGAAGGAGCCGGGAATGCGGGGAAGGAGCCGGGAATGCGGGGATGGAGCCGGGAATGCGGGGATGGAGCCGGGAATGCGGGGAAGGAGCCGGGAATGCGGGGATGGAGCCGGGAATGCGGGGATGGAGCGAACGGGGCCGGGAGAACGGGATCGGAGGGAGCCCGGACGGCGGCGATGGAGCGGCCGGGGGGATGCGGGGAGCGGGCGCGGAAGGTCCGGGGATGGAAAAGCAGAATGAGGGAGAAGGTCCGGGAATAGAAAATTGGGATGAGGGTGAAGGAGCGGGGATGGAAAAGCGGGAACGGGAGAAAGAGCGGGGATGGAAAAGCGAGAACGGGGGAAGGAGCGGGGATGGAAAAGCGGGAACGGGGGAAGGAGCGGGGATGGAAAAGCGGGAACGGGGGAAGGAGCGGGGATGGAAAATTGAGGTGCGGGGACGGAAGGTCCGGGAGGGAAAAGCGGGATGCGGGAGGAGCGGGGAGGGAAAAGCGGGATGAGCGGGACAGCGGGGAGGGAGCGGCCGTGGGGGACGGAGGGAGCCGGGAATGGGAGAGAGGGAAGGAAGGAGGGAAGGAGGGAGGGAGGGATGAAGGAGAAGGAGGAGGAGGAGGAGGAGGAGGAAGAGCGGAGCGGGCAGGTGGGAGCGGGGCAGGGGAGAGGGAGGAGAGAGGGACGGGGCAGAGGAGGAAGAGGAGGAGGAGGAGGAGGGAGGGAAGGAAAGGGGAAAAGAGGAAGAGGAGGAGGAGGAGGAGAGGAAGGATGGAGGGAGCGGAGGAAGGTCCGGAGGAAGAGGGAGAAGGGATGGAGGAGGAGGAAGAGGAGGGATAGAGGAGGAAGGAGATGGAGGAGGACGAGGAGAAAGGGAGGACGAGGAGAAGGGGAGAGCAGAAGGAGGAAGAGGAGAAAGGGGAGGAAGGCGGGGAAGCGGAGCCGGAGGGAAGAGGAGGAAGAGGAGGAAGAGGAGGAGGAAGAGGAGCGGGACGAAGGCTCCGGGGCCGCGGGCCGGCGCCGGGGCCGGGCTTTAAGTAGCGGCCGAGCGGGGCCGGCGGATCGATGGATATAATTTTCCTCAAACTCGGAAAATAAAGTTCATCGCTGATCAAATTTGAAACCAGCTGCGGCGGCGCGGCCCGAAATGGGCTTCGATCGGGGGGGGGGGGGGGGGGGGCCCCCAGGGCCCCCCCCCCGAGGGACGGACACGCGTGGGGAGGGGGGACACACACCCCGGGAAGCGTCTGGGACCCCCCCTCCCCCCCCCAAAATGCCCTCGAACAGGTGTGGGACCGGAATGTCGCCGGGGGTGTCCCCCACCGCCCCCCCAGAATAAACCACCGCCCCCTCCCCAAAATGTCGTCGCTGCTCCCAAAATGTCCCCCAGAAGGGTCCCCAAAACCCGCGTGACCCCCTCCCCCAAAAGCGTGGCCCCCCCAATGCTCCTCTCCCCCCGTTCCCGAACCCCCACAGCCACCCCCAAGCTGAATTTTGGGGAGGGGTCTTCCCCCGCTTTGGGGTCTGGGGAGCACCCTGGGGTGGGACCCCTCTATTTTGGTTCGGGGGGGGGTCCCTCTCTCCCCCTCCTTAATTTTGAGGGACCCCTAAGCCCCCATCCCCCCCCAGTTTTGGATCGGGGGCTCCTCTGACCCCCAAAACTCCTTATAGGTGTCTCCCTCCCCCCCCGCCCCAATTCCAGCTTCCCCCAGCCCCAATTTCTGCTCTGGGGACCCCCCCCCAATTCCTGAACCCCCCCCCACTCGCTGCTGGGGAGTCGGGGGCGATTTGGGGATCTGGGGAGGGGGATTTGGGGGGTCTGGGGGGATTTGGGGGTGGCCGGGCTGGGGTCCGGGAGGACCGGGAGGATTTGGGGGGGGGGGGGTCGGGGGAGGAGCAGGAACCATTTGGGGAGGGGGGGGAACTGGGGGGGGTTGGGGGGTGACCGAGGGGGACTCGATGGGGAGGGGGGGGGACCGGGGGTGGCATTGGGGGGGACCGGGGGGGTCCATGGGGGGATCCGGGGGGGTCCAACAAGAACCGCGGCGGATCCATGGGGGGGTCTGGGGGGGTCCATGGGGGGGTCCATGGGAGGGGTCCATGGGGGTCCATGGGGGGGTCTGGGGGGGTCCATGGGGGGTCCATGGGAGGGGTCCATGGGGGGCCATGGGGGGTCTATGGGGGTCCATGGGGGTCCATGGGGGGTCCATGGGAGGGGTCCATGGGGGGCCATGGGGGGTCTATGGGGGTCCATGGGGGTCCATGGGGGGTCCATGGGAGGGGTCCATGGGGGTCCAGGGGGGTCTATGGGGGTCCATGGGGGGTCCAGGGGGGTCCATGGGGGGTCCAGGGGGGTCTATGGGAGGGTCTGGGGGTACATTGGGGTCCATGGGGGGGTCTGGGGGTCCATGGGGGGGGTCTGGGGGTGCCCATGGGGGGGGTCCAGGGGGGGTTTATGGGGGGGTCCAGGGGGGTCTATGGGGGGGTCGGGGGGTACATTGGGGTCCATGGGGGGGGTCTGGGGGTGCCCATGGGGGGTCCGGGGGTCCATGGGGGGTCCAGGGGGGTCTATGGGAGGGTCTGGGGGTACATTGGGGTCCATGGGGGGGGTCCGGGGGTCCATGGGGGGGGTCCAGGGGGGTCTATGGGGGGGGTCTGGGGGTACATTGGGGTCCATGGGGGGTCCGGGGGTCCATCGGGGTCCATGGCTGGGGGGAGGGGGGGGTCCAACCAGAACCGCTGCGGCTCCTCCGGAGGTTCGGGGGGTGGGGATGGAGAAGGAGCCGCGGGTCGGGGGGTGCCGATGGGGGGGGGGGCTGGGGGGTGGGGAGGGGGGGGCGGGGGTGGGTGGGTGGGTGGGGGGGGGGGCGCAGCGCGAGCCGCGTGTGTTTTCGTATCTGTCTGGTCTCGTGGAATTATGAAAAATTCGCCCATCGACAGCGCGGCTCAGGCTCGATTAGGGCAGATGGGACATGACAGCCCCCGATCAATACGGGCCCGGCCGCCCAAGTGTCAAGTAATGAATCAATTTCGACTAAATTTTCCATTTTTCAGGGGCCGTTCGGCGAGAGAAGAATATCCTCTTTTGTAAAGATATTATTATCGATTGCGGCGGCAATTTGACATCAGGGGTAGTTAATTCCACTCAGAATAAAATTGAAAACACTTGAGAGCGGGGAGAGAGGGAGAGAGAGGGAGAGACAAAGGATGGGGGGGGGATCGGGGAAAGGGGGGCGCGGGGGGCGCGGGGGAGGCGCTGGGAGGGGGGAAAAGGGGGAAAGGGGCAGAAAATGGGGTTGGGTGAGGGGGAAAGGGGATGAAGGGATAAATAAAAGGGACAAAATGGGGGGAAAAAGGGGGTTCGGGGGCGATGGGGGGATTGGGGTTTTGGGATAAAATGGGGGAATAGAGGGAAATGGGGTTTGGGATAAAGGGGGATGGAGGGATTTGGGATAAAGGGGGATGGAGGGATTTGGGGTTTGGGATAAAGGGGGAGGGAGGGAAATGGGGTTTGGGATAAAGGGGGATGGAGGGAAATGGGGTTTGGGATAAAGGGGGATGGAGGGATTGGGGTTGGGGAATAAAATGTGGGAATAGAGGGAAGTGGGAGTTGGGATAAAATGGGATGGAGGGATTTGGAATAAAGGGGGAGGGAGGGATTTGGGATAAAATGGGATGGAGGGATTTGGGGTTTGGGATAAAGGGGGATGGAGGGATTGGGGTTTGGGGATAAAATGTGGGAATAGAGGGAAATGGGGGTTGGGATAAAATGGGATGGAGGGATTTGGGATAAAGGGGGAGGGAGGGATTTGGGATAAAATGGGATGGAGACATTTGGGGGTTTGGGATAAAGGGGGATGGAGGGATTGGGGTGAGCGGGATCTAGGAGGGATGAGGGGGGGATATCGGGATTTGGGGGTGCTGGGGCACGAGCGGGGATCGGAGGGGATTTGGGGGTGACCCAGGGATGAGGGGACACGGAGGGGGATGCATCCCGAACCCCGAATCCCGAACCCCGAACCCCGAACCCCGAATCCCGAATCCGGAGCGCCTCATCCCGCATTCCCGAATCCCCCGGAATTTGGGACCCCGGGGTTTTGGGGGGTGGGGGGCGCATTTTTGGGAATTCCAGGCTCCCATCCCGCATTCCCGAATCCCGAATTCCCCATCCCCAATCCCTCAGGATCTTCCACCCCAAATCCCTGCTCTGCACCCCCAGTCCTGCAGCGTCTCCCATCCCTCATCCCCCACCCCAAATTCCAAATCCCAAACCCCAAACCCCAAATCCCAAACCCCAAATCCCGCATCCCTCAACATCCCTCGTGCTGGGATTTGGGGTTTGGGCTGTCGGGGTTTGGGATGTCGGGGTGCCTGGAATTCCGGGGAGCCCGGGTTTGGGATTTGGGATTCCGGGGTGTCAGGGTTTGAGGTGTCGGGGTTTCAGGGGTGTCAGAGTTCTGGATCCTGGGATTTGGGATGTCGAGGTTTGGGAATCCTCGGGGTTTGGGGGTTCCAGGTTTGGGGTTGCCGGGAATTCTGGCTTTCCACAATTCCCACCCGCCGGGATTTGGGATGTTTGTGTTCGGAGGGTTGGGGGCTTTGGGATGTCGGGATTTTGGGATTTAGGATGTCGGGATTTTGGGATTTGGGATGTCGGGGTTTCAGGGTTTGGGATGTCGGAGTTTCAGGATTTAGGATGTCGGGGTTTCAGGATTTGGGATGTCGGGGTTTTGGGATTTGGGATGTCGGGGTTTCAGGGTTTGGGATGTCGGAGTTTCAGGATTTAGGATGTCGGGGTTTCAGGATTTGGGATGTCGGGGTTTTGGGATTTGGGATGTCGGGGTTTCAGGATTTGGGATGTCGGGGTTTTGGGATTTGGGATGTCGGGGTTTCAGGATTTGGGATGTCGGGGTTTCAGGATTTGGGATGTCGGGGTTTCAGGATTTGGGATGTCGGGGTTTCAGGATTTAGGATGTCGGGGTTTCAGGATTTGGGATGTCGGGGTTTCAGGATTTAGGATGTCGGGGTTTTGGGATTTCGGGTCCCGGGGGTTTTGGAATGTCGGGGCCCGGAGTCTCGGGAATTTGGGACCCCGGGGTTTTTTGGAGGGTGCCGTTTTTTGGGGAATTCCAGGCTCGCTCGGAATGCCGGCGCTCCAACGATCCCCAAACCGCCGCAATTTGGGATCCAGGAGCCCCCGGGGGTCGCCACGCTCCGGGATGAGGCCGGGGGGGGCTCGGCCGTGTCCTTGTCACCGCGTCCCGGGGCCGCCCCGTCCCCTCTCCCTCCCGATCCCTCCTCCCGATCCCGATCCCGATCCCGATCCCGATCCCGATCCCGATCCCGATCCCGGTCCCGCCGCCGCCGCCGCCGCCGCCGCCTTGTTTAATGTTTCAATTTGGAGGAAGCAAAACATTCAATCAGGCGGATTAACTGGTTAATGCCGCCCATCGCTCACTGTCGCTGTCGCCGCCGCCGCCACCGCGAGCGGGGACGGGCCCGGGCCCCCCCCCACCCCGAGGGTCCCCACGGCTGGCGGGGGGTCCCTTCGTGTCCCCTCCGTGTCCCACAGTGTCCCCGGGGTGGTCCCAGGGTGGCCACCAGGGTCCTCACGATGTCCCCTCTGTGTCCCACAGTGTCCCCTCCGTGTCCCCAGGGTGGTCCCAGGGTGGTCCCAGGGTGGTCCCAGGGTGGTCCCAGGGTGGCCACCAGAGTCCCCACAGTGTCCCCTCTGTGTCCCAGGGGGTCACCTTGGGGTCCTGCGTTTGCCCCGAGGGTCCCACGGTGTCCCCTCCGTGTCCCCAGGGTGGTCCCAAGGTGGTCCCAGGGTGGTCCCAGGGTGGCCACCAGAGTCCCCACAGTGTCCCCTCTGTGTCCCAGGGGGTCACCTTGGGGTCCTGCGTTTGCCCCGAGGGTCCCACGGCGTCCCCTCCGTGTCCCCAGGGTGGTCCCAGGGTCCCCTCCGTGTCCCCTCTGTGTCCCCTTTGCGTCCCACAGTGTCCCCAGGGTGTCCCCACAGTGTCCCCAGGGTGGTCCCAGGGTGTCCCCAGGGTGCTCCCAGGGTGGTCCCAGGGTGGTCCCAAGGTAGCCACCAGGGTCCTCACGATGTCCCCTCTGTGTCCCCTCTGTGTCCCACAGTGTTCCCTCCGTGTCCCCAGGGTGGTCCCAGGGTCCCCTCCGTGTCCCCTCCGTGTCCCTCGGTGTCCCCACGGAGCCCCGCAGAGTCCCCGGGAGTCCCCAGAGGGTCCCAGGGTGGCCACCAGAGTCCCCACGGTGGCCACCAGGGCGGAGTTTGTCCCGACGTCGCCCAGAGGGGTCCCCAGGGGGTCCTGCGGTGTCCCAGAGGTGGCGTGGCACCGAGGGGACACCGAGGGGACACCGAGAGACAGGGACGGGACACGGGGACAGGGACACGGGACCGGGGGGGAGCCTCTGGATCCGCCCTTCCCTCTCGTTAATAATTAATTAAGTTAATTACCCCACGGTGATTAACTGCGGGGGGAAGCGTCCCCGCCCCCCTCAGGCCACCCCGACCGATGGGGGGCGGTCCCGGTGCCGGTTCCGGGGGCCCGGTGGGGTGTTCGTGTCCCTGTCCCTGTCCCTGTCCCTGTCCCGGTTCCGTTCCCGGTCCCGGTCCCTGTCCCTGTCCCGGTCCCTGTCCCTGTCCCGGTCCCGGTTCCGTTCCCTGTCCCGGTCCCTGTCCCGGTCCCTGTCCCTGTCCCTGTCCCTGTCCCGGTCCCGGTTCCGTTCCCTGTCCCGGTCCCTGTCCCTGTCCCTGTCCCTGTCCCTGTCCCGGTCCCGGTTCCGTTCCCTGTCCCTGTCCCTGTCCCTGTCCCTGTCCCTGTCCCTGTCCCTGTCCCTGTCCCTGTCCCGTTCCCTGTCCCTGTCCCTGTCCCTGTCCCTGTCCCGGTCCCGGTTCCGTTCCCTGTCCCTGTCCCTGTCCCTGTCCCTGTCCCCGTCCCTGTCCCTGTCCCTGTCCCGGTTCCGTTCCCTGTCCCTGTCCCTGTCCCGGTCCCTGTCCCTGTCCCTGTCCCGGTCCCTGTCCCGGTCCCGGTCCCGGTCCCGGTTCGGTTCAGTTCTCGGTGCCCAGCAGAACGCGGCACCTGCGCTGGTCAATATTGGATTTGGGTGCCGGTTCTGGTCCCGGTTCTGGTCCCCGTGTCTAAGGGATGTCCCTGTGCCAGTGCCGGTCCTGCTCCCGGTGCCGGTCCCTGTGCCGGTTCCGGTGCCGGTGCCGGTCTCTGAGGGATGTCCCTGTCCTTGTCCCTGTCCCGTTCCTGTTCCCATTCCCGGTGCCGGTTCGGTCCCGGTGCCGGTGTCTGAGGGATGTCCCTGTCCCGGTGCCGGTCCGGTTCGGCCCCGGTGCCCAGCGGAGCGCGGCGCTGATCAATATTGGATTGAGGAGCCGGTCCCGGTGCCGGTGCCGGTCCGGTTCGGCCCCGGTGCCCAGCGGAGCGCGGCGCTGATCAATATTGGATTGAGGAGCCGGTGCTGGTGCCGGTGCCGGTCCCGGTTCGGCCCCGGTGCCCAGCGGAGCGCGGCGCTGATCAATATTGGATTGAGGAGCCGGTCCCGGTGCCGGTCCCGGTCCCGGTTCGGCCCCGGTGCCCAGCGGAGCGCGGCGCTGATCAATATTCCATTTAGGTGCTAATTCGGCGCCGCCGGAGCTGTCAGCGGGTGATGGATGGGGGGCGGCGGGGGGCGGGGGGCGCGGGGGGGCTCCGGGGGGCGGGGGGGGGGGGGCCGGGACCGGGACCGGGACCGGGGGGGGGCGGCACCGAACAATGAGACCCCCGGGACCGGAACCGCGGGGATGGGGAGGGGGCGAAAGCCCCGCGAGAGACCCCCCAAAAAACCCCGAGACCCCCCAAAAAATCCCGAGAGACCCCCAAAAAACCCCAGGAACCCCCAAAAAAACCCCGAGACCCCCCAAAAAACCCCAAGACCCCCAAAAAACCCCGAGCCCCCCCAAAAAACCCCGAGACCCCCCAAAAAATCCCGAGAGACCCCCAAAAAAACCCCAGGAACCCCCCAAAAACCCCCGAGCCCCCCCAAAAAACCCCGAGACCCCCCAAAAAATCCCGAGAGACCCCCAAAAAACCCCAGGAACCCCCAAAAAAACCCCGAGACCCCCCAAAAAATCCCGAGGGACCCCCAAAAAACCCCCAGGAACCCCCCAAAAAACCCCGGGACCCCCCAAAAAACCCCAGGAACCCCTAAAAAACCCCAGGAACCCCTAAAAAACCCCAGGAACCCCCAAAAAAACCCCAGGACACCCAAAACCCCCCCCAGGAACCCCCCAAAAAAACCCCAAGACCCCCCAAAAAATCCCGAGGGACCCCCCAAACATGGGACCCCCTAAATAGGGAACGGGACCCCCAGATGAGGGATGGGAACCCCAAACCCACCCGGGGATCCCAAATTCGGGTCAGAGACCCCCCAAACCCACCTGGGGCACCCCCAAACCCACCCGGGGATCCCAAATTCGGGTCAGAGACCCCCAAACCCACCTGGGGATCCCCAAACCCACCCGGGGATCCCAAATTCGGGTCAGGGACCCCCCAAACCCACCTGGGGAACCCCCAAACCCACCCGGGGATCCCAAATTCGGGTCAGAGACCCCCTAAACCCACCTGGGCACCCCCAAAACCCACCTGGGCACCCCCAAAACCCACCTGGGCACCCCCAAACCCACCCGGGGATCCCAAATTCGGGTCAGGGACCCCCCAAACCCACCTGGGCACCCCCAAACCCACCCGGGGATCCCAAATTCGGGTCAGGGACCCCCAAACCCACCTGGGCACCCCCCAAACCCACCTGGGGTTCCCAAATTCGGGTCAGGGACCCCCAAACCCACCTGGGCACCCCCAAACCCACGTGGGGAACCCCCAAACCCACCTGGGCACCCCCAAACCCACCTGGGGATCCCAAATTCGGGTCAGAGACCCCCAAACCCACCTGGGGAACCTCCAAACCCACCTGGGGCACCCCCAAACCCACCTGGGCACCCCCAAACCCACCCGGGGATCCCAAATTCGGGTCAGGGACCCCCAAAACCCACCCGGGGATCCCAAATTCCGGTCAGGGACCCCCAAACCCACCCGGGGATCCCAAATTCGGGTCAGAGACCCCCAAAACCCACCTGGGCACCCCCAAACCCACCTGGGGATCCCAAATTCGGGTCAGGGACCCCCCAAACCCAACTCGAGGACCCCCCAAACCTTCTCCCCCCCCCCCCCCCCCCCAAATTCCCCCCCCCCCTCCCATTCCCCCCCCCCCCCCGAAGATGGATGGCGGCGGCGGCGCCGCGCGTTAATTAACACTTGAGTTAATTAGTTCGGGCCCATTTACGAGTGAAAATGTTTTGATTTAGGGAATTTACATTCGGCGGCGCCGGGTGATGGATTTTGGGGGGGGGGGGGAAGGGGGGGGGCTGGAAATGGGGGGGAGGGGGCTCCTGGAAATGGGGGGAGGGGCTGAATTTTTGGGGGGCAGGAAGGGGGTCCCGGGGCTGTTGGGGGAGGGGGGGGACGCCCCGAGACCACCCCCCCCCCGGATTTTTTTTTTTTTTTTTTTTGGGGGGGGGGGGGATGGGGAAGGGTTGTGGCGCCGCTGACGTCACGCGCAGGTGCTGCCCCCTGGCGGACCAGGACCCCTCAGAAACCCCCCCCAAAAAAACCCCGAAAAAACCCCAAAAATCATCCCCCAAAACCCTCCATTTTCCTCAAAAAAAAACCCCGACTTTTCCCCGTAAAATTTACAATTTTTTTTCCCTCCCTAAATGATAAAATTTCCCCTCAAAAATCACCATTTTCCTCACCCCGTTCCGTTTTACCCCAAAACCGCCGGGTTCTTCCCCTCAGAGCCCTTTTTTTACCAGAATCCCCTTTTCCCCCCCAAAATCTCCTTTCCTTCCCTCGAAATTCCCTCGCCCGCAAATATTTTCCTTTTTCCTCAAAATTCTCTTTTCTCCCCGAGAACAACCTTTTATTTTATTTTATTTTTGGCCCCGAAATAACCGCTTTTTATCCCCTTTTCCTCGCGCTCCTTCCCTTCGAACGTTCCCCTTCTCTTCCCCAAAAATCCCCCAAATTTCCCCCCCCCCCCAAAAATTCCCATTCCCGGCGCCCCAAATCCCCCCCCCCTCCGCGTTCGGGAATAGCCCCGCCCACAAATCGCCCGTGGCCACGCCCCCAGCCCCGCCCCGCGCCGTATAAGGCGAGTAAACCGCGCCCACCTCGTTAATATTCATAAGCAGCTGCTAAACCACGCCCACATCCATTTAAGGTCTGAGGCCACGCCCCTAGATCCAAATATGGCGCTGGCCCCGCCCCCGACTCTATAAGGAGCGCGCTGGCCCCGCCCACCATTACATCATCACGCAGCCCCGCCCCCTCTGGCCCCGCCCCCGCCACGTTCCCGCGGTTCCGGCCCCAGGTGAGGCGGGGGGGGCGCGGTTTCCATGGAAACGGCGGCGGGGGGACCCCCGGGGACCCCCCCGGGAACCCCCAAATTCCCCCGGACCCCAAAATCACCCCCGGGACACAAAAATCCCCCCCGGGACCCCAAAATCCCCCCCAGGACCCAAAAATCCCCCCCAAGACCCAAAATACCCCCCCGGGACCCCAAAAATCACCGGAATGGCCCCAAAATCCCCCCCGGGACCCCCAAAATCCCCCCCGGGACCCCAAAAATCGCCGGAATGGCCCCAAAATCCCCCCCGGGACCCCAAAATCCCCCCCGGGACCCCCAACTTCCCCCCCGGGACCCAAAATCCCCCCCGGGATCCCCCAAATTCCCCCGGACCCCAAAATCCCCCCCAGGACCCCAAAATCCCCCCCGGGACCCCAAAAATCACCGGAATGGCCCCAAATTCCCCCCCGGGACCCCAAAGTCCCCCCCGGGACCCAAAAATCCCCCCGGGACCCCCAAAATCCCCCCCAGGACCCAAAACTCCCCCCAAGACCCAAAATTCCCCCCCGGGACCCCAAAAATCACCGGAATGGCCCCAAATTCCCCCCCGGGACCCCAAAATCCCCCCCGGGACCTCAAAATCACCCCCGGGATCCCCCAAATTCCCCCGGACCCCAAAATTCCCCCCAGGACCCAAAAATCGCCGGAATGGCCCCAAATTCCCCCCCGGGACCCCCAAAAATCGCCCCCGGACCCCAAAATCCTTCCCGGGACCCCAAAATCACCCCCGGGATCCCCCAAATTCCCCCGGACCCCAAATTCCCCCCAGGACCCAAAAAATCACCGGAATGGCCCCAAATTCCCCCCGGGACCCCCAAAATCCCCCCCGGGACCCCAAAAATCCTTCCCGGGATCCCCCAAATTCTCCCGGACCCCAAATTCCTCCCCGGGACCCCAAAATCCCCCCCGGGACCCCAAACCACCCCCCTCCCCGGGACCCCCCTATCCGCCCCAAATTCCCAAATTTCCCTCCCAGACCCCCCCAAATTTCCGGACCCCCCCCCCCATGGCGGAGGCGGCGCCCCCCCCCCCAGGAGCTGCTGGCCCCGGGCGACCCCCGAGGGGGGCTGGGCAGGTGAGGGGGGATGGGGGGGGGGTCTGGGGGGTCTGGGGGGAAATTTGGGATTTTTTGGGATTTTTGGGGATTTTTTGGGAATTTTTGGGGTTTATCAATCCCGGCCAATTTTGGGGTGGGAATTTCGGGATTTTTTGGGATTTTTGGGGTGCCCTGACCGGGATGTCCCCCCCCATTCCAGGCTGTGCCCCCCGGGCTGGGCTCGAGAAGATTTTGGGGAATTTTTGGGGAATTTTGGGGTTTTATCAATCCCGACCAATTTTGGGGTGGGAATTTCGGGATTTTGGGGAATTTTTTGGGAATTTTGGGGTTTATCAATCCCGGCCAATTTTGGGGTGGGAATTTCGGGATTTTTTGGGATTTTTTGGGGATTTTTGGGGTGCCCTGACCGGGGTGTCCCCCCCCATTCCAGGCTGTGCCCCCCGGGCTGGGCTCGAGGGGATTTTGGGGAATTTTTTGGGAATTTTTGGGGTTTATCAATCCCGGCCAATTTTGGGTGGGAATTTCGGGATTTTGGAGAATTTTTTGGGAATTTTTGGGTTTATCATTTCCGGACAATTTTGGGTGGGAATTTCGGAATTTTTTGGGGATTTTTTGGGATTTTTGGGGTGCCCTGACCGGGATGTGTCCCCCCCCCCGTTCCAGGCTGTGCCCCCCGGGCTGGGCTCGAGGGGATTTTCGGGTTTTTTTGGGGTTTTTTGGGAATTTTTGGGTTTTTCCATCCCGGCCAATTTTGGGGTGGGAATTTCGGGATTTTTTGGGATTTTTTGGGGATTTTTGGGGTGCCCTGACCGGGATTTCCCCCCCCCCATTCCAGGCTGTGCCCCCCGGGCTGGGCTCGAGGAGATTTTGGGGAATTTTTGGGGAATTTTTGGGTTTATCATTTCCGGCCAATTTTGGGGTGGGAATTTCGGGATTTTTTGGGATTTTTTGGGGATTTTTGGGGTGCCCTGACCGGGGTGTGCCCCCCCCGTTCCAGGCTGTGCCCCCCGGGCTGGGCTCGAGGAGATTTTGGGTTTTTTTGGGGTTTTTTGGGGCTTTTTGGGGTTTTTCCATCCCGGCCAATTTTGGGGTGGGAATTTCGGGATTTTTTGGGATTTTTTTGGGATTTTTGGGGTGCCCTGACCGGGATGTCCCCCCCCCCATTCCAGGCTGTGCCCCCCGGGCTGGGCTCGAGGGGATTTTGGGGGATTTTTTGGGAATTTTTGGGTTTTATCAATCCCGGCCAATTTTGGGTGGGAATTTCGGGATTTTGGGGGATTTTTTGGGAATTTTTGGGTTTATCATTTCCGGCCAATTTTGGGGTGGGAATTTCGGGATTTTTGGGATTTTTTGGGATTTTGGGGTTCCCTGACCGGCGTGTCCCCCCCCCCCCATTCCAGGCTGTCCCCCCCGGGCTGGGCTCGAGAAGATTTTGGGGAATTTTTTGGGAATTTTGGGGTTTTATCAATCCCGGCCAATTTTGGGGTGGGAATTTCGGGATTTTTTGGGATTTTTGGGATTTTTGGGGTTCCCTGACCGGGGTGTCCCCCCCGTTCCAGGCTGTGCCCCCCGGGCTGGGCTCGAGGAGATTTTGGGGAATTTTTTGGGAATTTTTGGGTTTTATCAATCCCGGCCAATTTTGGGGTGGGAATTTCGGGATTTTGGGGAATTTTTTGGGAATTTTGGGGTTTTATCAATCCCGGCCAATTTTGGGGTGGGAATTTCGGGATTTTTTGGGATTTTTTGGGATTTTTGGGGTGCCCTGACCGGGATGTGCCCCCCCCCATTCCAGGCTGTCCCCCCCGGGCTGGGCTCGAGGAGATTTTGGGGGATTTTTTGGGAATTTTGGGGTTTTATCAATCCCGGCCAATTTTGGGGTGGGAATTTCGGGATTTTTTGGGATTTTTGGGATTTTTGGGGTGCCCTGACCGGGGTGTCCCCCCCCCATTCCAGGCTGTCCCCCCCGGGCTGGGCTCGAGGAGATTTTGGGGGATTTTTTGGGAATTTTTGAGTTTTATCATTTCCGGACAATTTTGGGTGGGAATTTCGGGATTTTTTGGGATTTTTTGGGATTTTTGGGGTGCCCTGACCGGGGTGTCCCCCCCCCATTCCAGGCTGTGCCCCCCGGGCTGGGCTCGAGGAGATTTTGGGGTTTTTTTGGGGTTTTTTTGGGGATTTTTGGGTTTTTCCATCCCGGCCAATTTTGGGGTGGGAATTTCGGGATTTTTTTGGATTTTTTGGGATTTTTGGGGTGCCCTGACCGGGGTGTCCCCCCCCCCGTTCCAGGCTGTGCCCCCCGGGCTGGGCTCGAGGAGATTTTGGGGGTTTTTTGGGGAATTTTTGGGTTTTATCAATCCCGGCCAATTTTGGGTGGGAATTTCGGGATTTTGGGGAATTTTTTGGGAATTTTTGGGTTTTATCAATCCCGGCCAATTTTGGGTGGGAATTTCGGGATTTTTTTGGGATTTTTTGGGAATTTTGGGGTTTTATCAATCCCGGCCAATTTTGGGGTGGGAATTTCGGGATTTTTTGGGATTTTTTGGGATTTTTGGGGTGCCCTGACCGGGATGTCCCCCCCCCCATTCCAGGCTGTCCCCCCCGGGCTGGGCTCGCCGCTGGCTCGAGGCTCGGCGCGCGGGGCTCCGGCCCTGGGGGTCGTTCCTGGACCAGCGGCGTTTCGGGGTCCCCCGCGATTTTGGGGAGCTCTGGCGGCGCCTGGGGCACAACGCCGAGAGGTTCCAGAGCAACTACGTGGTTCTGTTCCTGGGGCTCGTGCTCTACTGCCTGTGAGAGGAAATTCGGGAAATTCGGGGAAATTCCGGGAAATTCGGGAAATTTGGGGGGATTTTGGGGGGATTTTGGGGGGGTTTTGGGGGGATTTTGGGGAATTATTCCAGAGCAACTACGTGGTTCTGTTCCTGGGGCTCGGGCTCTGCTGCCTGTGAGAGGAAATTCGGGGAAATTCCGGGAAATTCGGGGATTTTGGGGGATTTTTGGGAATTTGGGGGGATTTTAGGGGGGTTTCGGGGCTATTTTATGGCGTTTTTGGAGGATTTTGGGGGGATTTTGGGGAGATTTTTTTTTATTTTGGGGGATTATTCCAGAGCAATTCCCGGCTGCTGTTCCTGGGGCTCGGGCTCTGCTGCCTGTGAGCGGAAATTCGGGAAATTCGGGGAAATTCCGGGAAATTCGGGGAATTTGGGGGGATTTTGGGGATTTTGGGGGGATTTTTGGGGGGTTTTGGGGGGATTTTGGGGAATTATTCCAGAGCAACTACGTGGTTCTGTTCCTGGGGCTCGGGCTCTGCTGCCTGTGAGAGGAAATTCAGGGAAATTCGGGGAAATTCGGGGAAATTCGGGGAATTTGGGGGATTTTTGGGAATTTGGGGGGATTTTAGGGGGGTTTCGGGGCTGTTTTATGGCGTTTTTGGAGAATTCGGGGGATTTTGGGGAGATTTTGGGGGGATTTGGGGCGGATTTAGGGGATTTTGGGGCCGTTTTTGGGGCATTTTCGGGGGATTTCTGCGTTTGTTATTTTTTGTTTGTTTGTTTGTATTTCGGGGTTTTTTTGGTTTTTTTTTTTTTTGTTTTTTCCGGGTGCAGTTCCTGAGGTTTTCCTGCTCCTCTTCCTCGGACCCGTTCCCAGTTCATCCCAGTCCCTCCCAGTCCCTCCCAGTCCCTCCCAGCACCTCCCAGTCCATCCCAATCCCCTCCCAGTCCATCCCAGTCCCCTCCCAGTTCATCCCAGTCCCCTCCCAGTCCCTCCCAGTCCCCTCCCAGTCCCTCCCAGTCCATCCCAGTCCCCTCCCAGTCCCTCCCAGTCCATCCCAGTCCCCTCCCAGTCCCCCCCAGTCCCCTCCCAGTCCCTCCCAGTCCCTCCCAATCCCCTCCCAGTCCCTCCCAGTTCCCCCCAGTCCCTCCCAGTCCCTCCCAATCCCCTCCCAGTCCCTCCCAGTCCCCTCCCAGTCCCCTCCCAGTCCCTCCCAGTCCATCCCAATCCCCTCCCAGTCCCTCCCAGTCCCCTCCCAGTCCCTCCCAGTCCCTCCCAGTCCCCTCCCAGTCCCGTCCCAGTCCCCTCCCAGTTCATCCCAGTCCCTCCCAGTTCCCTCCCAGTTCATCCCAGTCCATCCCAGTCCCCTCCCAGTCCCCTCCCAGTTCATCCCAGTCCCCTCCCAGTCCCCTCCCAGTCCCTCCCAGTCCCTCCCAGTCCCTCCCAGTCCCTCCCAGTCCCCTCCCAGTCCCCTCCCAGTCCCCTCCCAGTCCCTCCCAGTCCCCTCCCAGTCCCCTCCCAGTCCCTCCCAGTCCCCTCCCAGTCCATCCCAGTCCCTCCCAGTCCCTCCCAGTAACCCCAGTTTCCCCCAGGGTCACCTCCCCGCTGCTCCTGGTGGCCCTCGGGGTTTTTGTCGGGGCCGCGGTCGCCGTTCGGCTCCGGGCCAGGGAGGCGCCACTGGTGGTACTGGGTGAGACTGGGATGGACTGGGATGGACTGGGAGGGACTGGGAGGGAACTGGGAGGGGACTGGGAGGGACTGGGATGGACTGGGAGGGACTGGGATGGACTGGGAGGGACTGGGAGGGGACTGGGAGGGAACTGGGAGGGACTGGGAGGGGACTGGGAGGGAACTGGGATGGACTGGGAGGGACTGGGGGGGACTGGGATGATCTGGGAGGGACTGGGATGAACTGGGAGGGGACTGGGATGGACTGGGAGGGACTGGGATGAACTGGGAGGGACTGGGAGGCGGGACTGGTTCGCGCTGGTTTTTATGGGTTTTTACCGTTGTTTTTTGGTTTTTTACGTTTTTTTCTGTTTTTTACTGGTCCGTACTGGTCCAAACTGGTTTGTGTCCCCCCACCCAGGCCGGGAGCTGAGCCCCGCCCACCAGCTGGGCGTGGCCGGAGGGGTTTCCCTGCCCCTGTTCTGGCTGGCGGGGGCGGGGGCGGCGGTGTTCTGGGTGCTGGGTGAGACCCCAAAAACAACCCCGGGGACCCCCCAAAATAACCCAAAATACCCCCGGGGACCCCAAAATAACCCAAAATAACCTCGGGGACCCCAAAAAACCCCAAAAATACCCCCGGGGACCCCAAAATAACCCCGGGGACCCCCCAAAATAACCCAAAATAACCTCGGGGACCCCAAAAAAACCCAAAAATACCCCCGGGGACCCCAAAATAACCCCGGGAACCCCCCAAAATAACCCAAAATAACCTCGGGGACCCCAAAATAACCCCGGGGACCCCAAAAAAACCCAAAAATAACCGGGACCCCAAAAAAGCCCCAAAAAAGCCCCAAAAAACAATCCCGGGAACCCCCAAAAACCCCACGGGACCCCCAAAAAAACCCCCCAAAAACCCCAAAAACCCCCCGGGAACCCCAAAATAACCCCGGGAACCCCCCAAAAACCCCCAAAATCAACCCCGGGAACCCCAAAAACCCCCCCGGGACCCCCGCCCCCCCCCGCGGTTTTGGGGGGAATTTTTTTTTTTTTTTTTTGTGGGGGGGGGGGGTTTTCTGGGGGGGGGTCTCGATGTTTTGGGGTCCCCCCTGACCCCTCCCCCCCTTTGCCCCCCCCAGGAGCCGCCCTGGTGTTTTTGGGGTCCCACGCGGCGTTTCGGCAGCTGGACCCCCCCGAGAGCCCCGAGCTGGAGATGGAGCCCGTGTGACCCCCCAAAACATCCCCAAAAACACCCCAAAATCCCCAAAAATACCCAAAACCGCCCCAAAACACCCCAAAACACCCAAAACATCCCCAAAACCGCCCCAAAACACCCAAAAACACCCAAAAATACCCAAAAATACCCAAAAATCCCCCAAAACACCCAAAACCACCCAAAAATATCCAAGAACACCCAAAAATACCCAAAAATACCCAAAAATACCCAAAAATACCCAAAAACACCCCAAAACACCCAAAAATACCCAAAAACACCCAAAAATACCCAAAACATCCCCAAAAACACCCAAAAACACCCAAAAACACCCAAAACATCCCCAAAAACACCCAAAAACCCCCCAAAATACCCAAAATTATCCCCAAAAATACCCAAAAACACCCAAAAATACCCAAAAATACCCAAAAACACCCAAAAATACCCAAAAACACCCAAAAATACCCAAAAATATCCGCAAAAACACCCAAAAATACCCAAAACCACCCAAAAACACTGAAAAATACCCCAAAATACCCCAAAATACCCCAAAATACCCAAAAACACCCAAAAATACCCAAAAATACCAAAAAATACCCCAAAACACCCCAAAATACCCAAAAATACCCAAAAATACCCAAAAACACCCAAAAACACCCAAAAATCCCCAAAAACACCCCAAAACCACCCAAAAACACCCAAAAATACCCAAAAATACCCGAAAACACCCAAAAATTCCCAAAAATCCCCCAAAACACCCAAAAACACCCAAAAACACCCAAAAATTCCCAAAAATCCCCCAAAACACCCAAAAACACCCAAAAACACCCAAAAATACCCAAAAATCCCCCAAAACACCCAAAAACACCCAAAAACACCCAAAAATCCCCAAAAATACCCAAAAACACCCCAAAACACCCAAAAATACCCAAAAATACCCGAAAACACCCAAAAATTCCCAAAAATCCCCCCAAAACACCCAAACCACCCCAAAATACCCCAAAATACCCTAAAATACCCAAAATACCCCAAAATATCTCGGGACCCCAAAATCCCCCAACCCCCCCCCACAAAAAAAACCGAAAAAAACCCCAAAAAAATCCCGGGACCCCCAAAATCTCCCCCCAGTTCCCCACGGACCCCAAAATGTCCCGGGACCCCCAAATTTCCCCAAATTTCCCCAAATTTCCCCCAAATTTCCCCCAAATTTCCCCAAATTTCCCCCAAATTTCCCCGAATTTCCCCAAATTTCCCCGAATTCCCCCAAATTTCCCCCGAATTTCCCCAAATTTCCCCCAAATTTCCCCAAATTTCCCCCAAATTTCCCCAAATTTTCCCAAATTTCCCCGAATTTCCCAAAATTTCCCCCAAATTTCCCCGAATTTCCCCCAATCCCCCCCATTCCCAGCCCCTCCCCCATATTTGGGGTCCCCCTCCCCCAATTTGGGGGTTCGGGACCCCCCGACCGGAATAAAGGAGTCACGTGACCCAAAATTCGTGTCTGGACCCCCCAATTTCCTCCCCCCCCCCCCAAAAAAATCTTTCCTGACCCTCCCCTAAATTTTATTTTTTTTTTACTTTCCCCCCCAAATTTTCCCAAATTTTCCCAAATTAATTTTCCCAAATTATCCCAAATTTTCCCAAATTAATTTTCCCAAATTAATTTTCCCAAATTAATTTTCCCAAATTTTCCCAAATTAATTTTCCCAAATTTTCCCAAATTAATTTTCCCAAATTAATTTTCCCAAATTTTCCTAAATTAATTTTCCCAAATTATCCCAAATTTTCCCAAATTAATTTTCCCAAATTAATTTTCCCAAATTTTCCCAAATTTTTCCAAATTAATTTTCCCAAATTAATTTTCCCAAATTTTCCCAAATTAATTTTCCCAAATTAATTTTCCCAAATTTTCCCAAATTAATTTTCCCAAATTTTCCCAAATTTTTCCAAATTAATTTTCCCAAATTAATTTTCCCAAATTTTCCCAAATTAATTTTCCCAAATTTTTCCAAATTAATTTTCCCAAATTAATTTTCCCAAATTTTCCCAAATTAATTTTCCCAAATTATCCCAAATTTTCCCAAATTTTCCCAAATTAATTTTCCCAAATTAATTTTCCCAAATTTTCCCAAATTAATTTTCCCAAATTAATTTTCCCAAATTAATTTTCCCAAATTTTCCCAAATTGATTTTCCCAAATTAATTTTCCCAAATTTTCCCAAATTAATTTTCCCAAATTAATTTTCCCAAATTAATTTTCCCAAATTTTCCCAAATTTTTCCAAATTAATTTTCCCAAATTAATTTTCCCAAATTAATTTTCCCAAATTTTCCCAAATTAATTTTCCCAAATTATCCCAAATTTTCCCAAATTAATTTTCCCAAATTAATTTTCCCAAATTAATTTTCCCAAATTATCCCAAATTTTCCCAAATTAATTTTCCGGAATTATTCCAAATTAATTTTCCCAAATTTTCCCAAATTAATTTTCCCAAATTAATTTTCCCAAATTATTCCAAATTAATTTTCCCAAATTTTCCCGGATTTTTTTTAGGGCCCCCCCACCAAAATTTCCCCTCTCAGTTTTTGGACGCCCCCTCCCCAAATTCCCATTTCCCCCCAAATTCCGCCCCCCGAATTCCCTTTTTTTTTTTTTTTCCCCCCAGGGCGAGATCGAGAAATTTATTATTTTTATTTATATTTTTATTTATATTTTTATTTTCATTTTCTTCTTCTTCTTCTTTTTCTTCGTTTTTTTTTTTTTCCCCCGTTTTCGTTTTTTATTTTTTTTATTTTTTTTTCCCCCCCCGAATTTTTTTTTTTTTTATTTTTAATTTTTTTTTTTTTTTTTTTTTTTTTTTTCTCACCCGACGACCCGGCCGGGGTGGGGGAGGGGGGAGAGGGGAGACCCCCCCCCCAAAAAAAAAAAAAAAAAAATATCCCCAGTGCGACCCCTCCCCCTCCCAAAATCCCGGGAATTTCGGGGGGTCCGGGAGCCTTTTGGGGACCCCCCAAGGCGAGGAGCCCCCCCCGCCCCCCGCCCCTCCCCCACATTTTATTTTTTTTTTTTTTTGGGGGGTGGGGGCGATTTTGGGGGGGGGGGGGAAGGAATTTTTGGGGGGGGAAAAAAGGGAATTTTGGGGGGAAAAAAGAGAATTTTTGGGGGGGGAAAGGGGAATTTTTTGGGGGGGAAAGGGGAATTTTTTTGGGGGGAAAGGGGAATTTTTTGGGGGGTCTCGTGGGTTTTTTGGGGGGGGTCCCGCGGTTTTGTTTTGGTTTTTTTTTTTGGGGGTGGGGGAGGGGTCAGTAGTAAGTTTCCTTCTCCACCCAACCTGGAATAAAAAAGGGGAAAGGTGAGAAATTCCCGAAATTCCCCCAAAATTCGCCCCAAAATCGTCCCCAAAAAATCCCCCCGAAATTCCCCAAAACTTTCCCCCAAGTCCAGTCAAAATTCCCCCCAAAATTTCCAAAATTCCCCAAAATTTCCCCCGAAATTTCCCCAAAATCCCCCTGAATTTTCCCAAATCCCCCCCAAATTCCCCGATTATTCCCAAAATCCCCCCCCAAAATTCCCGGGAATTTCTCCCCAAAATCCCCCAAATCTCCCCGGAATTCCCGAATTCCCGAATTTCCCCCCCAGAATTCCCGATTTCCCCCCCAGAATTCCCGATTTTCCCCCCGGAATTCCCGAATTTCCTCCCAGAATTCCGGAATTCCCAAATTCCCGAGTCCCAGAATTCCCGACTTTCCTGAATTTTCCCCCCAGAATTCCCCGAATTCCCGTTTTTTCCCCCCCGAATTCCCGGTTTTTCCCCCCGAATTCCCGTTTTTCCCCCCGAATTCCCGGTTTTCCCGAATTCCCGAATTTCCCCCGAATTCCCGTTTTTCCCCCCGAATTCCCGAATTTCCCCCCGGAATTCCCGATTTCCCCCCCGGAATTCCCGTTTTTCCCCCGGACTTCCCGTTTTTCCCCCCGGAATTCCCGTTTTTTCCCCCCGGAATTCCCGTTTTTCCCCCCCGAATTCCCGTTTTTCCCCCCGGAATTCCCGTTTTTCCCCCGGAATTCCCGGTTTTCCCCCCGAATTCCCGTTTTCCCCCGAATTCCCGATTTTCCCCCAGAATTCCCGGTTTTCCCCCGAATTCCCGTTTTCCCCCCGAATTCCCGTTTTCCCCCCGAATTCCCGGTTTTCCCCCGAATTCCGTTTTCCCCGAATTCCGGTTTTCCCCGAATTCCCAAATTTCCCCCGAATTCCGGTTTCCCCCGGAATTCCGTTTTTCCCGGATTCCCGTTTTCCCCCGAATTCCCGTTTTCCCGAATTCCGTTTTCCCCCCGGAATTCCCGTTTTTCCCCCCGAATTCCCGTTTTTTCCCCCGGAATTCCCGGTTTTCCCCCAGAATTCCCGTTTTTCCCCCGTAATTCCCGGTTTTCCCCCGGAATTCCCATTTTTCCCCCCGGAATTCCCCTTTTTCCCCCCGGAATTCCCGTTTTTCCCCCGGATTCCCGTTTTCCCCCCGGAATTCCCGGTTTTTCCCCCCCGAATTCCCGGTTTCCCCCCGAATTCCCGGTTTTCCCCCCAAATTCCCGTTTTCCCCCCGGAATTCCCGTTTTTCCCCGAATTCCCGTTTTTCCCCCGAATTCCGGTTTCCCGAATTCCCGGTTTTCCCCAGAATTCCGGTTTCCCGGAATTCCCGGTTTTCCCGGAATTCCGTTTTCCCCGAATTCCGATTTCCCCCCGGAATTCCGTTTTCCCCGGAATTCCGTTTTTCCCCCCGAATTCCCGTTTTTTCCCCCCAAATTCCCGTTTCCCCCCCCGAATTCCCGGTTTTCCCCCGGAATTCCCGTTTTTCCCCCCGGAATTCCCGTTTTTCCCCCCGGAATTCCCGGTTTCCCCCCAGAATTCCCGGTTTTCCCCCAGAATTCCCGTTTTTCCCCCCGGAATTCCCGTTTTTCCCCGGAATTCCCGTTTTTCCCGAATTCCGGTTTTCCCGAATTCCGTTTTCCCGAATTCCCGTTTTCCCCCGTAATTCCCGTTTTCCCCGAATTCCGTTTTTCCCCGAATTCCCGTTTTTCCCCGAATTCCGTTTTCCCCGAATTCCCGTTTTTTCCCCCCGGAATTCCCGGTTTCCCCCCCAGATTCCCGTTTTCCCCCCGGAATTCCCGTTTTTTCCCCCCCGAATTCCCGGTTTCCCCCCGGAATTCCCGTTTTCCCCCCGGAATTCCCGTTTTTTCCCCCCGAATTCCCGTTTTCCCCCCGGAATTCCCGTTTTTCCCCCCGGAATTCCCGTTTTTCCCCCCGGAATTCCCGTTTTTTCCCCGGAATTCCCGTTTTTCCCCCCGGAATTCCCGTTTTTTCCCGAATTCCGTTTTTCCCCGAATTCCCGTTTTTCCCCGAATTCCCGTTTTCCCCCGGAATTCCGGTTTTCCCGAATTCCCGTTTTCCCGAATTCCGGTTTCCCGAATTCCCGGTTTTCCCCCCGGAATTCCCGGTTTCCCCCCGGAATTCCCGTTTTTCCCCCGGAATTCCCGTTTTCCCCCCGGAATTCCCGTTTTTCCCCCCGAATTCCCGTTTCTTCCCCCCAAATTCCCGTTTCCCCCCCCGAATTCCCGGTTTTCCCTCCGGAATTCCCGAATTTCCCCCCGGAATTCCCGTTTTTCCCCCCCGAATTCCCGTTTTTTCCCCCGGAATTCCCGTTTTTCCCCCGTAATTCCCGTTTTCCCCCCGTAATTCCCGGTTTTCCCCCGGAATTCCCGTTTTCCCCCCAGAATTCCCGTTTTTCCCCCCGAATTCCCGTTTTTTCCCCCCGAATTCCCGTTTTTCCCCCCGGAATTCCCGAATTTCCCCCCGAATTCCCGTTTTTTCCCCCCCGAATTCCCGTTTTCCCCCCGGAATTCCCGGTTTTCCCCCCGAATTCCCGTTTTTTCCCCGGAATTCCCGGTTTTCCCCGCGCACCGCCCGGGTTGCGGCGCAGGATGAGTTTCCGGATCTCGTCGTAGACGAAGATGAGGAAACTGTACGGGAAGGCGCAGAACCACCAGCTGGGCCTGGGAGTTAATTAATTAACGGGAATTAATTAATTAATGGGCACATTCGTTAATGGGGACATTCATTAATGGCGACATTAATTAATGGGGAAATTATTAATGGGGAAATTATTAATGGGACATTAATTAATGGGGAAATTGGGGAAAGTGGGGGAATTGGGGGAAGTGGGGAAATTAATTAATGGGGAAATTAATGGGGAAATTAATTAATGGGGAAATTGGGGAAAAAAATTGGGGAAATTGGGGAAAGTGGGAAATTGGGGAAAGGGAAATTGGGGAAATTGGGAAATTGGGGAAATTGGGGAATTGGGGAAATTGGGGAATTGGGGAAATTGGGAAAAATGGGAAATTGGGAAAATTGGGGAAATTGGGGAAATTGGGGAATTGGGGAAATTGGGGAAATTGGGGAAATTGGGAAATTGGGGAAATTGGGGAAATTGGGGAAATTGGGGAAATTGGGGAATTGGGGAATTGGGGAAATTGGGGAAATTGGGGAAATTGGGGAATTGGGGAAATTGGGAAATTGGGGAATTGGGGAAATTGGGGAAATTGGGAAATTGGGGAAATTGGGAAATTGGGAAATTGGGGAATTGGGGAAATTGGGAAATTGGGGAAATTGGGAAATTGGGGAAATTGGGGAAATTGGGAAATTGGGGAAATTGGGAAATTGGGGAATTGGGAAATTGGGGAAATTGGGGAAATTGGGGAAATTGGGGGGAAAATTGGGGAATTGGAAATTGGGGAAATTGGGAAAATTGGGGAAACTGGGAAATTGGGGAAATTGGGGAATTGGGGAAATTGGGGAGGGGGCGTCAGGGGGGAGGCGGTGCCCCAACCCAGAAATAAAATAAAATTAAATAAAAGGGAAAAACCCGCGAAGAAATGTGGAAAAAAACAACCCAAAAATGAAAAAAAACCCCAAAAAATGTGAAAAAAACAACCCAAAAAATGAAAAAAAAAACGCAAAAAAACCCCCCAAAATGCAAAAAAACCGCAAAAAAACCGCAAAAAAATGTGAAAAAAAACCCGCAAAAAATGTAAAAAAAACAACCAAAAAAATGAAAAACAAACCGCAAAAAAATGTGAAAAAAACAACCAAAAAATGAAAAAAAAACCAAAAAATGCAGAAAAACCCCCAAAAAAGAAAAAAAACCCAAAAAATGCAAAAAACCCCCAAAAATGGAAAAAAAAACAAAACGCAAAAATGCAAAAAAAACCCCCAAAATGAAGAAAAAAACCACAAAAAAATGAAAAAAACCCACAAAAAATGCAAAAAAAAAAAAAATCCGAAAGGAAATCGCTCAAAATTCCACGGAAAATCGCACAAAATCCCACAAAAATCCCACAAAAAATCGCACCCAACCCCCCCCAAAAAAACCACTGAAAACCTCCCAAAAATCGCTCAAAAATCGCACAAAAATCCCACAAAAATCCCCCGAAAATCGCTGAAAAAACCCACGAAAATCACTCAAAAACTGCTCCAAAAAACCCGCAAAAATCGCTCAAAAATCCCACAAAAACCCCACGAAAATCCCACGAAAATCAGTCAAGAACTGCTCAAAAAACCCGCAAAAATCGCAGGAAAATCGCAAAAAAATGGCCCAAAAATCGCAAAAAAATCGCAAAAAGATCTCCCAAAAATCGCAGGAAAATGGCCCAAAAATGGCCCAAAAATCGCAGGAAAACCGCCCAAAAATCGCCCAAAAATCGCAAAAAAATCGACCAAAAATCTCCAAAAAATCGCAGGAAAATGGCCCAAAAATGGCCCGAAAATCGCCCAAAAATCGCCCAAAAATGGCCCAAAAATCTCTCAAAAATCGCAGGAAAATCGCCCAAAAATCGCAAAAAAATCGACCAAAAATCGCCCAAAAATCGCAGGAAAATCGCCCAAAAATCGCCAAAAAGTCGCCCAAAAATCGCAAAAAAATGGCCCAAAAATCGCCAAAAAATCGCCCAAAAATCTCCCAAAAATCGCCCAAAAATCTCCCAAAAATCGCCCAAAAATCTCCCAAAAATCGCAGGAAAACCGCCCAAAAATGGCCCGAAAATCGCCCAAAAATCGCCCCAAAATCGCCCAAAAATCTCCCAAAAATCGCAGGAAAATCGCCCAAAAATCGCCAAAAAATCGCCCAAAAATCGCCCAAAAATCGCAAAAAAATCGCCCAAAAATCGCCCAAAAATCGCCAAAAAATCGCCCAAAAATCGCCAAAAAATCGCCCAAAAATCTCCCAAAAATCGCCAAAAAATGGCCCAAAAATCGCCAAAAAATCGCCCAAAAATCTCCCAAAAATCGCCAAAAAATCGCCCAAAAATGGCCCAAAAATCTCCCAAAAATCTCCCAAAATTCTCCCAAGGCCCCAAATCCCGCCCGGAATTCCCCGTCCCCTCCCCGCCGTCGCCCGCGTCGGTGCATTAATTTTATTTTATTTTATTTTATTTTATTTTTCGGGGCTCACTTCAGGGGGTACATGCGCAGCGCCACGTCCATGCCGGGGCAGTACGAGAGGAACGCGGCCAGCGCCGTCTCCTCGAAGAGCCCGAAAATCAGGATTTTATTCCTAAAAAAAAATATTTTCAAAATATTTTTTAAAAAATAATAATCAAAAAAAAATCACCAATTCCGTCAGCGGGGCACGGGGGCGACCCCCAAAGCGAATATTCCCAAAATTCACCCCCAAATCCCCTCAAAATTCTCCTCAAAATCCCCCCAAAATTTCCCTCAAAATCCCCCAAAATTCCCTCAGAATTTCCCTCAAACTCACCCCAAAATTCCCTTAAAATCGCCCCCAAATTCCCTCCAAATTCAGCCAAAATTCCCTTAAAAATTCCCTCAAAATGATTCCCAAAAATTCCCTCCAAATTCCCTCCAAATTCCACCAAAATTCCCACCAAATTCCCTTAAAAATTCCCCCAAAATCACCCCAAAATTCCCCTCAAAATTCCACCAAAATCCCCCCAAAATTTCCCTCAAAATCCCCCAAAATTCCCTCAGAATTTCCCTCAAACTCACCCCAAAATTCCCGTAAAATCGCCCCGAAATTCCCTCCAAATTCAGCCAAAATTCCCTTAAAAATTCCCTCAAAATGATTCCCAAAAATTCCCTCCAAATTCCCTCCAAATTCCACCAAAATTCCCACCAAATTCCCTTAAAAATTCCCCCCAAATCACCCCAAAATTCCCCTCAAAATTCCACCAAAATCCCCCCAAAATTTCCCTCAAAATTCCCTCAAAATCCCCCAAAATTCCCTCAAAATTTCCCTCAAACTCACCCCAAAATTCCCTTAAAATCGCCAAAAATTCCCTCCAAATCACCCCAAAATTCCCTCAAAATTCCCCTGAAAATTCGGGGATTCTCTCCGGAATTTTGGGATTCTCTCGGGAGAATTCGGGGATTTTCCCTGGAATTTTTTATTACTCCAGGAATTCCGGGAAATTCTCCCGGGAATTTGGGGAATATTTTCCCGGGAATTCCGGGAAATTCTCCCGGGAGTTTGGGGAATATTTTCCCGGGAATTCTGGGATATTTTCCCGGGAATTTGGGGAATATTTTCCCGGGAATTCTGGGATATTTTCCCGGGAGTTTGGGGAATATTTTCCCGGGAATTCCGGGATATTTCCCCGGGAGTTTGGGGAATATTTTCCTGGGAATTCTGGGATATTTTCCCGGGAGTTTGGGGAATATTTTCCCGGGAATTCTGGGATATTTTCCCGGGAATTCCGGGATTTTCCCGGGGATCCCGCGCTCACTTCATGCCCGGCTGGAAGACGGAATTAAAGTGGATTTTGGGGGAATTTTGGACTGGTTTTAAGTGGGATTTTGGGATGGAATTTTTGGGGTAATTTGGGATATTTTGGGGATGTTTTTGGGATATTTTTGGGATGTTTTTGGGATGTTTTTGGGATATTTTGGGATATTTTTGGGGTATTTTGGGGATATTTTTGGGATATTTTGGGGATATTTTTGGGATATTTTTGGGATATTTTTGGGATATTTTTGGGGTGTTTTTTGGGGTATTTTGGGGATATTTTTGGGGTATTTTGGGGTATTTTTGGGGTATTTTTGGGATATTTTTGGGATATTTTTGGGATATTTTTGGGGTATTTTGGGGATATTTTTGGGATGTTTTTGGGATATTTTTGGGATATTTTTGGGTGTTTTTGGGATATTTTTGGGGTATTTTTGGGATGTTTTTGGGGTATTTTGGGGATATTTTTGGGATGTTTTTGGGATATTTTGGGGATATTTTTGGGATATTTTGGGGATATTTTTGGGGTATTTTGGGGATATTTTTGGGATATTTTGGGGATATTTTGGGGATATTTTGGGGATAATTTTGGGGTATTTTGGGGATATTTTTGGGGTATTTTGGGGATATTTTTGGGATGTTTTTGGGATGTTTTTGGGATGTTTTTTGGGATGGTTTTTGGGGTGTTTTTCTCACTTCATGCCCGGCTGGAAGACGGAGTTGAGGGGGATTTGGGATGGATTTTTTGGGATTTTTTGGGATATTTTGGGGATATTTTTGGGATATTTTTGGGATGTTTTTGGGATATTTTTGGGATATTTTGGGGATATTTTGGGGATATTTTTGGGTGTTTTTGGGATATTTTTGGGGTATTTTTGGGATGTTTTTGGGATATTTTGGGGATATTTTTGGGGTATTTTGGGGATAATTTGGGGGTATTTTGGGGATATTTTTGGGGTATTTTGGGATATTTTTGGGGTATTTTGGGGATATTTTTGGGGTATTTTTGGGGATATTTTTGGGGTATTTTTGGGGATATTTTTGGGGTATTTTTGGGATATTTTTGGGATATTTTTGGGGTGTTTTTGGGGTATTTTTGGGATGTTTTTGGGGTATTTTGGGGATAATTTTGGGGTATTTTGGGGATATTTTGGGGTATTTTGGGGATGTTTTTGGGATGGTTTTTGGGGTATTTTGGGGATAATTTTGGGGTATTTTGGGGATATTTTTGGGGTATTTTGGGGATATTTTTGGGGTATTTTGGGGATAATTTTGGGGTATTTTGGGGATATTTTTGGGGTATTTTGGGGATATTTTTGGGGTATTTTGGGGATAATTTTGGGGTATTTTGGGGATATTTTTGGGATGGTTTTGGGGATATTTTTGGGATGTTTTTGGGATATTTTTGGGGTATTTTTGGGATGTTTTTGGGGTATTTTGGGGATAATTTTGGGATGTTTTTGGGGATATTTTGGGGATATTTTGGGGATATTTTTGGGATATTTTTGGGGTATTTTGGGGATAATTTTGGGGTATTTTGGGGATAATTTTGGGGTATTTTGGGGATATTTTTGGGGTATTTTTGGGATATTTTTGGGATATTTTTGGGATATTTTGGGGATAATTTTGGGGTATTTTGGGGATATTTTTGGGGTATTTTGGGGATATTTTTGGGGTATTTTGGGGATATTTTTGGGGTATTTTGGGGATAATTTTGGGGTATTTTGGGGATATTTTTGGGGTATTTTGGGGATAATTTTGGGATATTTTGGGGATATTTTTGGGATGGTTTTTGGGGTGTTTTTCTCACTTCATGCCCTGCTGGAAGACGGAGTTGCGGCGGGTCTTGCAGATGATCAGGTCCGCCCACTGCACCACCACGATGCTGACGAAGAACGCCGTGTGGCACGTGAACTCCACCACCTTGCGCTGCTCGTACGTCTGGGGGGCCGGGGGGGCTCCGGGTCAGAGACCCCGCCCCAAAATATCCCCCCGGCACCGCCCCGACCCCGCCGGGATCCCCGGGATTCCAAATTAAAATTAAATTTAAATTAAATTAAAATTAAATTAAAATTATCCCCCCGGGACCGCCCCGACCCCTCCGGGGATCCCCGGGATTCAAAATTAAAATTAAATTTAAATTAATTGAAATTACCCCCCCGGGACCGCCCCGACCCCGCCGGGGATCCCCGGGATTCAAAAGTAAAATTAAATTAAATTAAATTAAAATTATCCCCCCGGACCGCCCCGACCCCTCCGGGATCCCCGGGATTCAAAATTAAAATTAAATTAATTTAAATTAAAATTATCCCCCCCGGACCGCCTCGACCCCTCCGGGATCCCCGGGATTCAAAATTTAAATTAAATTTAAATTAAATTTAAATTATCCCCCCGAGACAGCCCCGACCCCTCCGGGATCCCCGGGATTCAAAATTAATTTAAATTAATTTAAATTAAAATTATCCCCCCGGGACCGCCCCGACCCCTCCGGGATCCCCGGGATTCAAAATTAATTTAAATTAAAATTAAATTAAAATTATCCCCCCGGGACCGCCCCGACCCCTCCGGGATCCCCGGGATTCAAAATTAATTTAAATTAAAATTAAATTAAAATTATCCCCCCGGGACCGCCCCGACCCCTCCGGGATCCCCGGGATTCAAAATTAATTTAAAAATTCTCCAAAAATTCGCCAAGAATTCCCAAAAACAATTCCACAAAAAATTCCCCAAAAATTCCCCCAAAATTCCCCAGATGTTCTCCCTTTTCAGGGTACCCCTCTTTTCAGACACCCCGTTTTTTGGTCCCTCCCATTTTCGGTCCCCCCATTTTTTGGTCCCCCCCATTTTTTGGTTCCCCCCATTTTTGGTTCCCCCCGTTTTTTGGTCCCCCCCATTTTTTGGTTCCCCCCATTTTTGGTTCCCCCCATTTTTTGGGTCCCCCCCATTTTTTGGTCCCCCCATTTTTTGGGTCCCCCCATTTTTTGGTCCCCCCGGTTTTCAGTCCTCCCGTTTTTTGGTCCCCCCCATTTTTTGGTTCCCCCCATTTTTTGGTTCCCCCCATTTTTTGGGTCCCCCCATTTTTTGGTCCCCCCGTTTTTTGGGTCCCCCCCATTTTTGGTCCCCCCATTTTTTGGTCCCCCCCATTTTTTGGTTCCTCCCCATTTTTTGGTTCCCCCCATTTTTGGTTCCCCCCATTTTTTGGTTCCCCCCCATTTTTTGGTTCCCCCCATTTTTGGTCCCCCCATTTTTTGGGTCCCCCCATTTTTTGTCCCCCCCGTTTTTTGGTCCCCCCCGTTTTTTGGTCCCCCCGGTTTTCAGTCCCCCCATTTCTTGATTCCCCCCCGTTTTTTGGTTCCCCCCCATTTTTTGGTTCCCCCCATTTTTTGGTTCCCCCCATTTTTGGGTCCCCCCGTTTTTTGGTTCCCCCCCATTTTTTGGTTCCCCCCATTTTTGGTTCCCCCCATTTTTTGGGTCCCCCCATTTTTTGGTCCCCCCGGTTTTCAGTCCCCCCGTTTTTTGGTCCCCCCCATTTTTTGGGTCCCCCCGTTTTTTGGTTCCCCCCCGTTTTTTGGTCCCCCCCATTTTTTGGTTCCCCCCATTTTTTGGTCGCCCCGTTTTTTGGGTCCCCCCCATTTTTGGGTCCCCCCATTTTTGGTCCCCCCCATTTTTTGGTTCCCCCCATTTTTTGGTTCCCCCCATTTTTGGTTCCCCCCATTTTTTGGGTCCCCCCCATTTTTGGTTCCCCCCATTTTTGGTCCCCCCCATTTTTTGGTCCCCCCCATTTTTGGTTCCCCCCCGTTTTTTGTCCCCCCCGTTTTTGGGGCCCCCACGCACCCACTGCTGCCCGTAGGAATCCTCCAGGTCGTTGATGGTCCGATCGTCCCAGCGCAGGCGGATCCCGACCAGGCACGAGGGCAGGAACCCGTTCTCGGCCAGGATGACGAAATAGGCAAAGAACCCGCCCAGGGCCTGGATCATCCCTGGGGGGCAACGGGGGTCAGGGGGGGCCACTGGGAACCACTGGGGGCCACTGGGAACCACTGGGGGCCACTGGGAACCACTGGGGGCAACTGGGAGACACTGGGGGCAACTGGGAGACACTGGGGGCAACTGGGAACCACTGGGGGCAACTGGAAACCACTGGGGGCAACTGGGAACCACTGGGGGCAACTGGGAACCACTGGGGGCAACTGGGAGACACTGGGGGCAACTGGGAACCACTGGGGGCCACTGGGAGACACTGGGGGCAACTGGGAACCACTGGGGGCAACTGGGAGACACTGGGGGCTAACAGGGGATTGGGGGGGTCAATGGCAAAGAACCCGCCCAGGGCCTGGATCATCCCTGGGGGGCAACGGGGGTCAGGGGGGGCAACTGGGAACCACTGGGGGCAACTGGGAACCACTGGGGGCAACTGGGAACCACTGGGGGCCACTGGGGGCAACTGGGAGACACTGGGGGCTAACAGGGGATTGGGGGGGTCAATGGCAAAGAACCCGCCCAGGGCCTGGATCATCCCTGGGGGGCAGCGGGGGCAACTGGGAGACACTGGGGGCAACTGGGAACCACTGGGGGCCACTGGGAACCACTGGGGGCAACTGGGAACCACTGGGGGCAACTGGGAACCACTGGGGGCAACTGGGAGACACTGGGGGCAACTGGGAACCACTGGGGGCCACTGGTAGACACTGGGGGCAACTGAGAGACACTGGGAGACACTGGGGGCTAACAGGGGGTCAGGGGGGGTCAATGGCAAAGAACCCGCCCAGGGCCTGGATCATCCCTGGGGGGCAACGGGGGTCAGGGGGGGCAACTGGGAACCACTGGGGGCAACTGGGGGCCACTGGGAGACACTGGGGGCCACTGGGAGACACTGGGGGCAACTGGGAGACACTGGGGGCAACTGGGAACCACTGGGGGCAACTGGGAACCACTGGGGGCTAACAGGGGATTGGGGGGGTCAATGGCAAAGAACCCGCCCAGGGCCTGGATCATCCCTGGGGGGCAACGGGGGGTCACTGGGGGCAACTGGGGGCAACTGGGAGACACTGGGGGCAACTGGGAACCACTGGGGGCAACTGGGGGCAACTGGGAGACACTGGGGGCAACTGGGAACCACTGGGGGCAACTGGGAGACACTGGGGGCAACTGGGAGACACTGGGGGCTAACAGGGGGTCAGGGGGGGTCAATGGCAAAGAACCCGCCCAGGGCCTGGATCATCCCTGGGGGGCAACGGGGGGTCACTGGGGGCAACTGGGGGCAACTGGGAGACACTGGGGGCAACTGGGAGACACTGGGGGCAACTGGGAGACACTGGGGGCAACTGGGAGACACTGGGGGCTAACTGGGAACCACTGGGGGCCACTGGGAGACACTGGGGGCAACTGGGAGACACTGGGGGCAACTGGGAGACACTGGGGGCTAACTGGGAACCACTGGGGGCCACTGGGAGACACTGGGGGCAACTGGGGGCAACTGGGGGCAACTGGGAGACACTGGGGGCAACTGGGAGACACTGGGGGCAACTGGGAACCACTGGGGGCAACTGGGAGACACAGGGAATCACTGGGGGCCACTGGGAGTCAACAGGACCCCCCCACGAGTGACCCCTGAGTGACCCTGGGTGACCAATGAGTGACCACTGACCGATCTGGCCGTAGGCCATGCTGATGAGTGACCCCTGGGTGACCCCCAGTGACCCCTGGGTGACCCCCAGTGACCCCTGAGTGACCCCCAGTGACCCCTGGGTGACCCCCGAGTGACCACTGACCGATCTGGCCGTAGGCCATGCTGATGAGTGACCCCGGGTGACCCCTGGGTGACCCTGGGTGACCCCCGGTGACCCCTGGGTGACCCCCGGTGACCCCTGGGTGACCCCTGGGTGACCCCCGAGTGACCACTGACCGATCTGGCCGTAGGCCATGCTGATGAGCCGCTCGTTGACCAGTTTGTCGCTGCGGGGGTTCCGCGGTTGCCGTTTCATGATGTCGCTCTCGGCCGCCTCGTAGGCCAGCGAGATGGCGGGGACCTGGGGGGCACCCCAAAAATCGAGGGAGGTCCCGAGGGTCGCGAGAAGGGGGAGGGGGCGTTCTGGGGGCTCCGGGGAGTGGATTCGGGGTCGTCCCTCCCCGGTTCTGGGGTGTGGGGGGGGATCCCTGAAGAGCCCCAGAAAGGACGATTTGGGGGTGCGGAGGTCCCCGAAATTCCCAGCACGGGAATGGGGTGGGTTTGGGGGGAGGTTCTGGGATGGATTTTGGGGTCTCTGGGTGGGTTTGGGGTCCCTGGCTGCATTTGGGATGGTTTTGGGGTGGGTTTGGGGTGGGTTTGGGGTAGTTTTGGGATGGATTTGGGGTCTCTGGGTGGATTTGGGGTAGTTTTGGGGTGGTTTTGGGGTGGGTTTGGGGTCTCTGGGTGGGTTTGGGGTGGCTTTGGGGTAGTTTTGGGATGGATTTGGGGTCTCTGGGTGGATTTGGGGTCTCTGGGTGGATTTGGGGTAGTTTTGGGGTGGTTTTGGGGTGGGTTTGGGGTCTCTGGGTGGGTTTGGGGTAGTTTTGGGGTGGTTTTGGGGTGGGTTTGGGGTCTCTGGGTGGTTTTGGGGTGGGTTTGGGGTCCCCCGTGTCACCATGTCGGTGCCCAGGTCGATGCAGAGGATGGTGATGGTCCCCAGGGGCAGAAGGATTTGGGATTTGGGGTAGATTTGGGGTCCCTGGCTGTGTTTGGGATGGATTTGGGACGGTTTTGGGGTGGGTTTGGGGTCTCTGGGTGGTTTTGGGGTGGGTTTGGGGTCCCCCGTGTCACCATGTCGGTGCCCAGGTCGATGCAGAGGATGGTGATGGTCCCCAGGGGCAGCGGGATGTTGGCCATGATGAAGAGCAGGAACGGGGTGATCTCGGGGATGTTGCTGGTCAGGGTGTAGGCGATCGACTTCTTCAGGTTGTCAAAGATCAGCCGCCCTGCGAGGGGGGACACGGGGCGTCGCCAGCAGCCCCAAAATCCCGCGCTTTCACCCCAAAATCCCGCGCTTTCACCCCAAAACGGCCCCAAAATCCCGCGGTTTCAGCCCAAAATCCCGCGCTTTCACCCCAAAACGGCCCCAAAATCCCGCGCTTTCACCCCAAAATCCCGCGCTTTCACCCCAAAACGGCCCCAAAATCCCGCGCTTTCACCCCAAAATCCCGCGCTTTCACCCCAAAACGGCCCCAAAATCCCGCGGTTTCACCCCAAAATCCCGCGGTTTCGCCCCAAAACGGCCCCAAAATCCCGCGGTTTCACCCCAAAACGGCCCCAAAATCCCCCAATTTCAGCCCAAAACGACCCCAAAATCCCCCGATTTTACCCCAAAACAGCCCCAAAATCCCCCGATTTCACCCCAAAAGAACCCCAAAATCCCGCGGTTTCACCCCAAAATTCCGCGATTTTACCCCAAAACAGCCCCAAAATCCCGCGGTTTCACCCCCAAATCCCTCAATTTCACCCCAAAACGGCCCCAAAATCCCCCAATTTCACCCCCAAACAGCCCCAAAATCCCGCGGTTTCACCCAAAAACGGCCCCAAAATCCCTCAATTTCACCCCAAAACGGCCCCAAAATCCCCCGATTTCACCCCAAAACGGCCCCAAAATCCCCCAATTTCAGCCTAAAACGACCCCAAAATCCCGCGAATTTACCTCAAAACAGCCCCAAAATCGCGCGGTTTCACCCCAAAACGGCCCCAAAATCCCTCCATTTCACCCCAAAATCCCCCGATTTCACCCCAAAACAGCCCCAAAATCGCGCAGTTTCACCCCAAAACGGCCCAAAATCCCCCAATTTCACACCAAAACGGCCCCAAAATCCCGCGATTTCACCCCAAAAGAACCCCAAAATCCCCCAATTTCAGCCCAAAACGGCCCCAAAATCCCGCGATTTTACCCCAAAACAGCCCCAAAATCCCGCGGTTTCACCCAAAAACGGCCCCAAAATCCCTCCATTTCACCCCAAAATCCCCCGATTTCACCCCAAAACAGTCCCAAAATCGCGCGGTTTCACCCCAAAACGGCCCCAAAATCCCCCGATTTCACCCCAAAAGAACCCCAAAACCGCGCGGTTTCCCCCCAGACCGCCCGGCCCCACCTTCCTCGACGCCGGTGACGATGGAGGCGAAGTTGTCGTCCAGCAGGATCATGTCGGCCGCCTGCTTGGACACGTCCGAGCCCGCGATGCCCATGGCGACCCCGATGTCGGCTTTCTTCAGCGCAGGGGAGTCATTGACACCGTCACCTGTCACCGCCACAATGGCCCCCTGGGACAGGTGAGACAGGTGAGACACAGGTGAGACACAGGGGACACACAGGGGACACACAGGTGAGACACAGGGGACATTGGGGTGACCCCGATGTCGGCTTTCTTCAGCGCAGGGGAGTCATTGACACCGTCACCTGTCACCGCCACGATGGCCCCCTGGGACAGGTGAGACAGGTGAGACACAGGGGACACACAGGGGACACACAGGGGACACACAGGGGACACACAGGTGACACACAGGGGACATTGGGGTGACCCCGATGTCGGCTTTCTTCAGGGCAGGTGAGTCATTGACACCGTCACCTGTCACCGCCACGATGGCGCCCTGGGACAGGTGAGACAGGTGAGACACAGGTGAGACACAGGGGACACACAGGGGACACACAGGTGAGACACAGGTGAGACACAGGGGACACACAGGTGAGACACAGGTGAGACAGGTGAGAGACAGGGGACACACAGGGGACACACAGGTGACACACAGGGGACATTGGGGTGACCCCGATGTCGGCTTTCTTCAGCGCAGGGGAGTCATTGACACCGTCACCTGTCACCGCCACAATGGCGCCCTGGGACAGGTGAGACAGGTGAGACACAGGGGACACACAGGGGACACAGGGGACACACAGGTGACACACAGGTGAGACACAGGTGAGACACAGGGGACACACAGGTGACACACAGGGGACACACAGGTGACACACAGGTGGCACACAGGTGCGACAGGTGAGACACAGGTGACACACAGGGGACACACAGGTGAGACACAGGTGAGACACAGGGGACACACAGGTGACACACAGGTGACACACAGGTGAGACACAGGTGAGACACAGGTGAGACACAGGGGACACACAGGGGACACACAGGGGACACAGGGGACACACAGGTGACACACAGGTGACACACAGGTGCGACACAGGTGAGACACAGGTGACACACAGGGGACACACAGGTGAGACACAGGTGACACACAGGGGACACACAGGTGAGACACGTGAGATACACAGGGGACACAGGTGAGACAGCTGAGAGACAGGGGACACACAGGTGACACACGGGGGACATCGGGGCCACCCCGATGTCGGCCTTGTTCAGGGCAGGGGACATTGAGGGGACATTTGGGGACATTTGGGGACATTTGGGGACATTGGGGGACATTGGGGGAAAATGGAGGAAAAAGGGAAAAAACGGGGGAAATTGGTCAAAATGGGATTGGGGACATCGGGGAAATTTGGGACATTCGGGGACATTGGAGGTCCCAGGGATAGTTTTGGGGTCCCAGGGCTGTTTTGGGGTCCCAGGGCCGTTTTTGGGATCCCAGGTCTGTTTTGGAATCCCAGGGACAGTTTTGGGATCCCAGGGCCGTTTTTGGGATCCCAGGGACAGTTTTGGGATCCCAGGGCCGTTTTTGGGGCCCCAGGGCCGTCTTTAGGATCCCAGGGCCGTTTTTAGGATCCCAGGGCCGTTTTGGGGGCCCCAGGGCCGTTTTTGGGGCGCCCACCTGTCTCTGGCAGCCCTCCACGATGATGAGTTTCTGCTGGGGCGAGGTGCGGGCGAAGACGATCTCGGTGTGGTTCTGCAGGATCTCGTCGATCTGCTCCGAGCTCATGTCCTTCAGGTCGGTGCCGTGGATCACGCAGGCCTTGGCGTCCCTGGAAGCGCGAAAACACTGGGATGGGGGCCGGAAACGGCACAGAGACCCCGGAAACGGCACAGAGACCCCGGAAACGGCACAAAACCCCCAAAAACACTGGGATGGGACCCCGGAAACGGCACAGAGACCCCAAAAACGGCACAAAACACCCAAAAACGGCACAGAGACCCCAAAAACGGCACAGAGACTCCGGAAACGGCACAAAACCCCAAAAAACGGCACAGAGACCCCAAAAACGGCACAGAGACCCCGGAAACGGCACAAAACCCCCAAAAACGGCACAGAGACCCCAAAAACGGCACAAAACCCCCAAAAACGGCATAGAAACCCCAAAAACGGCACAAAACCCCCAAAAACGGCACAGAGACCCCAAAAACGGCACAAAACCCCCAAAAACGGCACAGAGACCCCGGAAACGGCACAGAGACCCCAAAAACGGCACAGAGACCCCAAAAACGGCACAAAACCCCCAAAAACGGCAGAGAAACCCCAAAAACGGCACAGAGACCCCAAAAACGGCACAGAGACCCCAAAAACACCGGGATGGCGCCCCGGAAACGGCACAGAGACCCCAAAAACGGCACAAAGACCCCAAAAACGGCAGAGAAACCCCAAAAACGGCACAGAGACCCCAAAAACGGCACAGAGACCCCAAAAACACCGGGATGGCGCCCCGGAAACGGCACAGAGACCCCAAAAACGGCACAGAGACCCCAAAAACGGCACAGAGACCCCAAAAACACTGGGATGGGACCTCGGAAATGGCACAGAGACCCCGAAAACGGCACAACCCCCCCCAAAACGGCCCGGGAACCCCAAAAACGGCACAAAACCCCCAAAAACGGCATAGAAACCCCAGAAATGACTCTGAATCACCTGGCGCTCACCTGGAGCTCACCTGGGGTTCACCTGGAGCTCACCTGGAGCTCACCTGACCCTCACCTGGAGCTCACCTGACGTTCACCTGGGGTTCACCTGACCCTCACCTGGAGCTCACCTGACCCTCACCTGGCTCACCTGAGGCTCACCTGGGGTTCACCTGGCGCTCACCTGGGGTTCACCTGACCCTCACCTGGAGCTCACCTGACGCTCACCTGGGGTTCACCTGACCCTCACCTGGAGCTCACCTGACCCTCACCTGGAGCTCACCTGACCCTCACCTGGCTCACCTGAGGCTCACCTGGGGTTCACCTGGAGCTCACCTGGGGTTCACCTGACCCTCACCTGGAGCTCACCTGACGCTCACCTGGGGTTCACCTGACCCTCACCTGGAGCTCACCTGACCCTCACCTGGCTCACCTGAGGCTCACCTGGGGTTCACCTGGAGCTCACCTGGGGTTCACCTGGAGCTCACCTGGGGTTCACCTGGCTGACGGGGATGTTGAGCCGGGCCGCGATGTCCTCCACGGTCTCGTTGCCCTCGGAGATGATCCCGACGCCCTTGGCGATGGCCTTGGCCGTGATGGGGTGGTCACCTGTCACCATGATCACCTGTGGGACACACCTGGGTCACACCTGAGGGGTCACCTGTCACCCTGATCACCTGGGGGGGGGGAGGGTTGGGGTCCTGGGGAGGATTTGGGGGCGATTTTGGGGTCCCCGACAATCGGGGGCGCTGCTCGCTCTGCGGGGAGGGGACGGGGGAGAGCCGGGGAAAATTCGGGAAGGATCTGGGGAGCCCAGGGGGGAATTCTGGGGGGTCCAGAAGGGTCGGGGCGATTGGGGAGGGGGTCCCACCCAAGGGGTGTTGGGGAGAGATTTGAGGGGATTTAGGAGGATTTTGGGGGTTTAGGAGCCTTTGGGAAAGTTTTGGATCCCGAAACCTCCGACAGCGCGGGGACGGGGCGGGGAAATTCGGGGAAAATCCGGGAAGGATTTGGGGGTCTCGAGGGGAATTCGGGGGGAGTTTTGGGGGTCCCGGGGGTCGGGGAGATTTGGGAGGGGGTCCCAAGGAGCGTTTGGGAGAGATTTGGGGGGATTTAGGAGGATTTTGGGGGGTTTAGGAGGATTTGGGAAAGGTTTGGATCCCGAAACCTCCGACAGCGCGGGGACGGGGCGGGGAAATTCGGGGAAAATCCGGGAAGGATTTGGGGGTCCCGGTGGGAATTCGGGGGGAATTTTGGGGGTCCCGGGGGTCGGGGAGATTTGGGAGGGGGTCCTAAGGAGCGTTTGGGAGAGATTTGGGGGGTTTAGGAGGATTTGGGAAAGGTTTGGATCCCGAAACCTCCGACAGCGCGGGGACGGGGCCGGGAAATTCGGGGAGGATTTGGGGATCCCGGTGGGAATTAAGGGGGAATTTTGGGCGTCCAGAGGGGTCGGGGAGATTTGGGAGGGGGTCCCAAGGGGTGTTTGGGAGAGATTTTGGGGGTTTAGGAGCCTTTGGGAAAGTTTTGGATCCCGAAACCTCCGACAGCGCGGGGACGGGGCCGGGAAATTCGGGGAAAATTCGGGGAGGATTTGGGGGTCCCGGGGGGAATTAAGGGGGAATTTTGGGGGTCCAGAGGGGTCGGGAAGATTTGGGAGGGGGTCCCAAGGGGTGTTTGGGAGAGATTTTGGGGGTTTAGGAGCGTTTGGGAAAGTTTTGGATCCCGAAACCTCCGACAGCGCGGGGACGGGGCGGGGAAATTCGGGGAGGATTTGGGGGTCCCGGTGGGAATTCAGGGGGAATTTTGGGCGTCCAGAGGGGTCGGGGAGATTTGGGAGGGGGTCCCAAGGGGTGTTTGGGAGAGATTTTGGGGGTTTAGGAGCGTTTGGGAAAGTTTTGGATCCCGAAACCTCCGACAGCGCGGGGACGGGGCGGGGAAATTCGGGGAAAATTCGGGGAAAATTCGGGGAGGATTTGGGGGTCCCGGCGGGAACTCGGGGGGAGCTTTGGGGGTCCCGGGGGTCGCACCTTGATGCCGGCGCTGCGGCATTTGCCGACGGCGTCGGGCACGGCGGCGCGGGGGGGGTCGATCATGGACATGAGCCCCACGAAGCAAAGGTTGTCGGTGGCGAAGTTGACGTCGTCGCAGTCGAAGGCGAAACCTTTGGGGTACTGCTCCTCGGGCAGGTAGAAATGGCAGAAACCTGCGGGTTCCGCCCCAAAATCAGCACCGGATTCACCCCCAATTCACCCCCAATTCACCCGGACCTCACCCCAAAATCCGCCCCAAAAGCCGCCCCAAAAGCCGCCCCAAAAGCCGCCCCAAAAGCCGCCCCCTGTCCCTGGGGCGCGGCTCCTCGGGCAGGTAAAAGCGGCAAAAAACCTGCGGAGGTGAGACCCAAAAATCACGCAGAAATCACCCCAAAAATCACCCAAAAATCAGCACAAATTCACCCCAAAAATCACCCCAAAAATCACCCAGAAATCAGCACAAATTCACCCCAAATTCACCCAAAAATCACCCCAAATTCACCCCAAAATCACCCCAAATTCACCCAAAAATCACCCAGAAATCACCCCAAAAATCACCCAAAAATCAGCACAAATTCACCCCGAAATTCTGGACCCCAAAATCCGCCCCCTGTCCCTGGGGGGCGGCTCCTCGGGCAGGTAAAAGCGGCAAAAACCTGCGGGGGTGAGACCCCAAACCCCCAAGAAAACGCAGAAAAAAAACCAAAAAAAACCCCAAAAATCCCCAAAAATCTCAAACTTCCCCCCCGCTCAAAAAAAAAAAAAAAAATTCCCCCGAAATCCCAAAAAAATTCCAAAAAATCCCTAAAAAATCCAAAAAAATCCTTTAAAAATCCCCAAAAATCCCCCCCCCAAAATCCTAAAAATTCCCAAAAATCCCCCCAAAAAATCCTAAAAAATCCCCCCAAAAATCCTAAAAAATCCCCCAAAATATCCTAAAAAATCCCCCCAAAAATCCCTAAAAAATCCTAAAAAACCCCTAAAAATAGAAAAAAAATCCCCCAAAAATTCCTAAAAAATCCTAAGAAAATCCCCAAAAAATCCCCCCAAAATCCCAAAAAACCCCCAACCCCCCCAAAATCCTGTAAAATCTTTAAAAATCCCCAAAAAAATCCCTAAAATATCCCCCAAAAAATCCCCCAAAAAATCCTAAATATTCCCAAAAATCTCCCCAAAAAATCCCCCAAAAATCCTAAAAAATCCCTAAAAAAATCCCCCCAAAAAATCCTAAAAAATCCCAAAAAATTTTAAAAAAAATCCCCAAAAAATCCCAAAAAATCCCTAAAAATTCCCCAAAAAATCCCAAAAAAATCCCAAAAAAATTCCAAAAAATCCCAAAAAAATCCCCAAAAAATCCCCAAAAAATCCCAAACAATCCCCAAAAAATCCCAAAAAAATCCCTAAAAAAATCCCTAAAAAATCCCTAAAAAATCCCTAAAAAATCCCCAAAAAATCCCTAAAAAATCCCTAAAAAATCCCCAAAAAATCCCCAAAAAATCCCAAAAAAATCCCTAAAAAATCCCAAAAAAATCCCAAAAAAATCCCAAAAAAATCCCAAAAAATCCCTAAAAAATCCCCAAAAAATCCCAAAAAAATCCCAAAAAAATCCCAAAAAATCCCTAAAAAATCCCCAAAAAATCCCAAAAAATCCCCAAAAAATCCCCAAAAAATCCCAAAAAATCCCAAAAAATCCCAAAAAATCCCAAAAAAATCCCAAAAAAATCCCAAAAAATCCCTAAAAATTCCCCAAAAAATCCCCAAAAATCCCAAAAAATCCCCAAAAAAATCCCCAAAAAATCCCCAAAAATTCCAAAAAAATCCCAAAAAATTCCCAAAAAAATCCCCAAAAAATCCCCAAAAAATCCCCAAAAAATCCCCAAAAAATCCCTAAAAAATCCCTAAAAAATCCCCAAAAAATCCCCAAAAAATCCCCAAAAAAATCCTAAAAAATCCCAAAAAAATCCCAAAAAAATCCCAAAAAATCCCAAAAAATCCCTAAAAAATCCCCAAAAAATCCCAAAAAAATCCCAAAAAAATCCCAAAAAATCCCTAAAAAATCCCCAAAAAAATCCCAAAAAATCCCCAAAAAATCCCCAAAAAATCCCAAAAAATCCCAAAAAATCCCAAAAAATCCCAAAAAAATCCCAAAAAAATCCCAAAAAATCCCCAAAAAATCCCAAAAAAATCCCAAAAAATCCCAAAAAAATCCCTAAAAAAATCCCAAAAATATCCTAAAAAAATCCCAAAAAAATCCAAAAAAAATCCCAAAAAAATCCCAAAAAAATCCCAAAAAAATCCCAAAAAAATCCCCAAAAAATCCCCAAAAAATCCCAAAAAAATCCCAAAAAATCCCAAAAAATCCCAAAAAATCCCCAAAAAATCCCTAAAAAATCCCAAAAAAATCCCAAAAAATCCCTAAAAAATCCCAAAAAAATCCCCAAAAAATCCCCAAAAAATCCCCAAAAAATCCCTAAAAAATCCAAAAAAATCCCAAAAAATCCCCAAAAAATCCCTAAAAAATCCCCAAAAAATCCCAAAAAATCCCCAAAAAATCCCTAAAAAATCCTAAAAAATCCCCAAAAAATCCCCAAAAAATCCCAAAAAAATCCCAAAAAATCCCTAAAAAATCCCCAAAAAATCCCTAAAAAATCCCCAAAAAATCCCAAAAATATCCTAAAAAAAATCCCAAAAAATCCCAAAAAATCCTAAAAAATCCCAAAAAAATCCCAAAAAATCCCCAAAAAATCCCCAAAAAATCCCCAAAAAATCCCCAAAAAATCCCCAAAAAATCCCCAAAAAATCCCCAAAAAATCCCTAAAAAATCCCCAAAAAATCCCCAAAAAATCCCCAAAAAATCCCAAAAAATCCAATAAAAATCCCCAAAAAATCCCCAAAAAATCCCAAAAAATCCCAAAAAAATCCCTAAAAAATCCCAAAAAATCCCTTAAAAATCCCTAAAAATCCCCTAAAAAATCCCAAAAAAATCCCAAAAAAATCCCAAAAAATCCCAAAAAAATCCCTAAAAAATCCCCAAAAAATCCCTAAAAAATCCCAAAAAATCCCAAAAAAATCCCTAAAAAATCCCAAAAAAATCCCAAAAAAATCCCAAAAAAATCCCAAAAAATCCCTAAAAAATCCCAAAAAAATCCCAAAAAATCCCAAAAAATCCCAAAAAATCCCCAAAAAAATCCCCAAAAAATCCCTAAAAAATCCCAAAAAAATCCCAAAAAATCACTAAAAAAATCCCAAAAGTATCCTAAAAAAAAAATCCCAGAAAATCCTAAAAAATCCCCAAAAAATCCCTAAAAAATCCCCAAAAAATCCCCAAAAATCCCCCAAAAAATCCCCAAAAAATCCCCAAAAATCCCAAAAAAATCCCAAAAAATCCCAAAAAAATCCCCAAAAAATCCCCAAAAAATCCCCAAAAAATCCCTAAAAAATCCCCAAAAAATCCCCAAAAAATCCCCAAAAAATCCCCCAAAAATCCCCTAAAAATCCTAAAAAATCCCTAAAAATAGAAAAAAAATCCCTAAAAAATCCCCAAAAAATCACCAAAAAATCCCAAAAAATCCCCCAAAAATCCCCTAAAAATCCTAAAAAATCCCTAAAAATAGAAAAAAAATCCCAAAAAATCCCCAAAAAATTCCAAAAAATCCCCAAAAATCCCCCAAAAAATCCCCAAAAAATCCCCAAAAATCCCCAAAAAATCCCAAAAAAATCCCAAAACAATCCCCAAAAAATCCCCAAAAACCCCCCAAAAAATCCCCAAAAAATCCCAAAAAATCCCAAAAAAATCCCCCAAAAAATCCCCAAAAAATCCCCAAAACCCCCCAAAAAAACCCCCGACCCCGCCGTGTCTGACCGAGCACCCTCTCGCCGAGCCCGCCCAGCTCCAGGTACGCGTTCTGGAACGCCTCCTTCATCTCCTCGTCCAGCGGCTGCTCCTTGCCCTGCAGCAGGATGGTGGAGCAGCGGTCCAGGATGCGCTCGGGGGCGCCTTTCATCACCAGCAGGTACCGGTTGTCGTTGGGGTCCTCGGTCTCGTGGATGGAGAGCTGGGAAACGGGAGGGGGCGGGAAAAAAAAAAAAAAAAAATCGGGAATTCCTCGGGAAAGATGAAATCCGGGATGGGGGGGGGTGGGAAAAGTGAATTTTGGAGGGTTCAAAGCGAATTTGGGAGGTTGGAAAGTGAGTTTTGGAGAGGTCGAAGTGAGTTTTGAAGATTTTAAGTGAATTTTGGAGGTTTTAAATGAATGGCGGAAATTTTAAATTGAGTTCTGGAGGGTTTAAATTGAATTTTGAAGATTTAAGTGAATTTTGGAGGTTTAAAGTGAATTTTGAATATTTAAGTGAGTTTTGGAGGTTCGAAATGAATGGCGGAAATTTTAAATTGAGTTCTGGAGGGTTTAAAGTGAATTTTGAAGATTTAAGTGAATTTCGAAGATTTAAGTGAATTTTGGAGGTTTTAAATGAATGGCGGTGATTTTAAGTGAGTTTTGGAGGGTTTAAAGTGAATTTTGGAGGGTTTAAGTGAATTTCGAAGATTTAAGTGAATTTTGGAGGTTTTAAATGAATGGCGGTGATTTTAAGTGAGTTTTGGAGGGTTTAAAGTGAATTTTGGAGGGTTTAAGTGAATTTCGAAGATTTAAGTGAATTTTGGAGGTTTTAAATGAATGGCGGTAATTTTAAGTGAGTTTTGGAGGGTTTAAAGTGAATTTTGAAGATTTAAGTGAATTTCGAAGATTTAAGTGAATTTCGAAGATTTAAGTGAATACTGGAAGATTTCAGGTGAATTTTGGAGGTTTAAAGTGAATTTTGAATATTTAAGTGAGTTTTGGAGGTTTGAAATGAATTGCGGAAACTTTAAGTGAGTTTTGGAGGATTTAAAGTGAATTTTGGAGGTTTTAAATGAATTGCGGGAATTTTAAGTGAGTTTTGGAGGGTTTAAGTGAATTTCGAAGATTTAAGTGAATTTTGGAGGATTTAAATGAATGGTGGTAATTTTAAGTGAGTTTTGGAGGATTTAAAGTGAATTTTGGAGGGTTTAAGTGAATTTTGAAGATTTAAGTGAATTTCGAAGATTTAAGTGAATTTTGGAGGATTTAAATGAATGGTGGTAATTTTAAGTGAGTTTTGGAGGGTTTAAGTGAATTTCGAAGATTTAAGTGAATTTTGGAGGTTTTAAATGAATTGCGGAAATTTTAAGTGAGTTTTGGAGGGTTTAAGTGAATTTCGAAGATTTAAGTGAATTTTGGAGGATTTAAGTGAGTTTTGGAGGGTTTTTTTTGGGTTCCCCTCGGGTTTTTTTGTGCTCTCCCCAAATTTCTGGTTTCCCCTCGTGTTTTCGGGGTTCCCTGGGGGTTTTTTTGGGGTACCTGGTATTTGTTGGTGGAGTTGAAGGGGATCTCGGCCACTTTCTTGTTCCTCTCCCTCATGACCTTGACGGAGCCCGAGGAGAGCTCGATGCATTTCAGCAGCGCCGACTCCGACGCGTCCCCGGCCACGTCCCGCTGCCAGAACGGCCCCAAAATTCGGGATTCGCACCCCAAAATCCCGCCGGGAATGCCCCAAAACCCCAAAATTCGGGATTCGCACCCCAAAAATCCCGTCGGGAATGCCCCAAAACCCCAAAATTCGGGATTCGCACCCAAAAATCCAGCCGGGAATGCCCCAAAACCCCAAAATTCGGGATTCGCACCCAAAAATCCCGCCGGGGATGCCCCAAAACCCCAAAATTCGGGATTCGCACCCCAAAAATCCAGCCGGGAATGCCCCAAAACCCCAAAATTCGGGATTCGCACCCCAAAAATCCCGCCGGGAATGTCCCAGAATCCCCAAAATTCGGGATTCGCACCCAAAAATCCCGCCGGGAATTTCCCAGAATCCCCAAAATTCGGGATTCGCACCCAAAAATCCAGCCGGGAATGCCCCAAACCCCCAAAATTCGGGATTCGCACCCCAAAAATCCAGCCGGGAATGCCCCAAAACCCCAAAATTCCGGGTTCGCACCCCAAAAATCCCGTCGGGAATGCCCCAAAACCCCAAAATTCGGGATTCGCACCCAAAAATCCCGCCGGGAATGCCCCAAAACCCCAAAATTCGGGATTCGCACCCCAAAAATCCCGTCGGGAATGCCCCAAAACCCCAAAATTCGGGATTCGCACCCAAAAATCCCGTCGGGAATGCCCCAAAACCCCAAAATTCGGGATTCGCACCCCAAAATCCCGCCGGGAATGATCCAAAACCCCAAAATTCGGGATTCGCACCCCAAAAATCCCGTCGGGAATGCCCCAAAACCCCAAAATTCGGGATTCGCACCCAAAAATCCCGCCGGGAATGCCCCAAAACCCCAAAATTCGGGATTCGCACCCAAAAATCCAGCCGGGAATGCCCCAAAACCCCAAAATTCGGGATTCGCACCCAAAAATCCCGCCGGGAATGTCCCAAAATCCCCAAAATTCGGGATTCGCACCCAAAAATCCCGTCGGGAATGCCCCAAAACCCCAAAATTCGGGATTCGCACCCCAAAAATCCCGTCGGGAATGATCCAAAACCCCAAAATTCGGGATTCGCACCCAAAAATCCCGCCGGGAATGCCCCAAAACCCCAAAATTCGGGATTCGCACCCAAAAATCCCGCCGGGAATGCCCCAAAACCCCAAAATTCGGGATTCGCACCCAAAAATCCCGCCGGGAATGTCCCAGAATCCCCAAAATTCGGGATTCGCACCCAAAAATCCCGCCGGGAATGCCCCAAAACCCCAAAATTCGGGATTCGCACCCCAAAAATCCCGCCGGGAATGCCCCAAAACCCCAAAATTCGGGATCCCGGAATCCCCAAATCTGCCCCGTCCCGGGAAACCCCAAAATCGGAACCTGGGAGCCCCAAATTCCGCACCCAGGATCCACCGGGAAGGCAGAAATTTGGGATTTTTGGCGCTCCAAAAGAATCCCCCCAAAAAATAAAAAAAATCCCCGAAACATTCAAGAAAATCCCCCCAAAAATCCCAAAAAATAATAAAAAAATCCCCCAAAAATCCCCCAAAAATCCCCCAAAAATCCCCCAAAAATCCCCCAAAAACATTCAAGAAAATCCCCCCCAAAAATCCCAAGAAAATAAAAAATATATCCCCCCAAAAAATCCCCCAAAATAAAAAACAACCCCAAAAAAATCCCCAAAAAATCCCCAAAAAATCCCCAAAAAAATCCCAAAAAAATCCCAAAAAATCTCCAAAAAATCCCCAAAAATATTCAAGAAAATCCCCCCAAAATCCCAAGAAAATAAAAAATATATCCCCCCCAAAAAATCCCCCAAAATAAAAAACAACCCCAAAAAAATCCCCAAAAATCCCAAAAAAAATCCCCCAAAATCCCAAAAAATCCCCCAAAAATCCCAAAAAAATCCCAAAAAAATCCCAAAAAAATCCCAAAAAATCCCCCAAAAATCCCCAAAAAATCCCCAAAAAATCCCAAAAAAATCCCCAAAAAAATCCCAAAAAAACCCCCAAAAAATCCCAAAAAAATCCCAAAAAATCCCCCAAAAATCCCCCAAAAATCCCCAAAAAATCCCAAAAAATCCCAAAAATCCCCAAAAAATCCTCAAAAAATCCCGAAAAAATCCCGAAAAAAAATCCAAAAAAAAATCAAAAAAAAAAAAAAAAAATCCCCAAAAATCCCAAAAAAATCCCCAAAAAATCCCCAAAAAATCCCCAAAAAATCCCAAAAAATCCCCAAAATCCCCAAAAAATCCTCAAAAAATCCCAAAAAATCCCCCAAAAATCCCCCAAAAATCCCCAAAAAATCCCAAAAAATCCCCAAAATCCCCCTAAAATCCTCAAAAAATCCCAAAAAAATCCAAAAAAAAAATCCAAAAAAAAATCAAAAAAAAAAAAAAAAAAAAATCCCCAAAAATCCCCAAAAAATCCCCAAAAAATCCCCAAAAATCCCCAAAAAATCCCCAAAAAATCCCCAAAAAATCCCAAAAAAATCCCCAAAAAATTCCCCAAAAATTCCCCCAAACCCCCCAAAATCCCCCGAGCCCCCCCGGCCGCCCCACCTTGAGGATGGGGACGTTCTCCTGCCCCCCCTTGAACACGGCGCGGTTGCAGAGCCCCGCGATGTGGCTCAGGGCCACCCAGGTGGGCGAGCTCTTGTCAAAGGCGGTGCCTGGGGGGGGTGGAACGGCTCAGGACCCACCAGTTCGGACCAGTTCGGACCAGTTCGGACCAGTTCGGACCGGTTCGGACCGGTTCGGTGAAGTTTCCAGCCCCAAACAGCCCCAAAATCACCCAAAAATCACCCCAAAATCACCCCAAAACTCCCTCCCAGTCCCTCCTTCTCTTCCTCTCCTTCCCAGTCCCTCCCAGTCCCTCCCAGTTGCCCCCAGTCGCCCCCAATTCACCCTCCAAGCCCCCTAAACCACCCAAAAACCTCCTAAAAACCCCCCAAAATTTCCCAAAAAAACCCCAAAATTCCCCCATAAACCCCCACCCCACCCCTCCATTTCCCCCTCTCAGTCCCCCCAGTCCCTCCCAGTGGCTCCCAGTCCCTCCCAGTGGCTCCCAGTCGCTCCCAGTCCCTCCCAGTGGCTCCCAGTGGCTCCCAGTCCCTCCCAGTCGCCCTCAGACCCCCCCAATTCATCCTCCAAACCCCAAAACCTCCCCCAAAACCCCCCAAAATCCCCCATAACCCCCCACCCCACCCCTCCATTTCCCCTCCCAGTGGCTCCCAGTGGCTCCCAGTCCCTCCCAGTGGCTCCCAGTGGCTCCCAGTCCCTCCCAGTCGCCCTCAGACCCCCCCAATTCATCCTCCAAACCCCAAAACCTCCCCAAAAACCCCCCAAAATCCCCCATAACCCCCCACCCCACCCCTCCATTTCCCCTCCCAGTGGCTCCCAGTGGCTCCCAGTCGCCCCCCGCTCACCGGACTGGTCCTCGGTGGTGTCGGCCTCGTGGATCTGGTTGTCGAACCACATGTGGGCCACGGTCATGCGGTTCTGGGTCAGGGTCCCGGTCTTGTCGGAGCAGATGGTGGAGGTGGAGCCGAGCGTCTCCACGGCCTCCAGGTTCTTCACCAGGCAGTTCTTGCGCGCCATTCGTTTGGCCGTCAGCGTCAGGCACACCTGGGGAGGGCCCAAAATGGGTCTGGGGTCCCAAATGGGGCCGGGGGCTTCGGGTCCGGGAGTGGGGAGCCCAAAAATCCCGGGAAAATCGGCCGGGATTGGAGGTGAAAACACCCGGGGGAAGTTTCAGTAGAGGAACTCTGGGGGTTTGGGGGATTTGGGGGGGCCTGGGAGGGGCCCGAATGGGTCTGGGGTCCCAAATGGGGCCGGGGGCTTCGGGTCGGGGGGTGGGGAGCCCAAAAATCCCGGGAAAAACCGGCCGGGATTGGAGGTGAAAACACCCGGGGGAAGTTTCAGTAGAGGAACTCTGGGGGTTTGGGGGATTTTGGGGGGTCTCGGAGGGTCCCGAATGGGTCTGGGGTCCCAAATGGGGCCGGGGGCTTCGGTTCCGGGGGTGGGGAGCCCAAAAATCCCGGGAAAATCGGCCGGAATTGGAGCCGAAAACACCTTGAGGAGCGTTCAGTGGAGGGAGCCCCCCGAATTCTGGGGGGTTTTGGGGGGTCTCAAATGGGACTGAGGGCCGAAAATGGGGCTGGGGGCGTCTCAAATGGGTCTGGGGGCTTCGGGGAGCCCAAAAATCCCGGGAAAAATCGGCCGGGATTGGAGCCGAAAACACCCGAACTTTGGGGGTTTGGGGGATTTTGGGGGGTCCCGGAGGGTCCCGGATGGGTCTGGGGTCCCGGATGGGTCTGGGGGCTTCGGTTCGGGGGGTGGGGAGCCCAAAAATCCCCCAAAAGGGCATCGGTGCCTCTCCCAGTCCCTCCCAGTTCCACTCCAATCCCTGATATCTCACTCCCAATCCCCTCCCAGCACCTCCCAGTCCCCTCCCAGTCACTCCCAGTCACTCCCAATCCCCAATATCTCCCTCCCAGTCCCCCCCCAGTCCCCTCCCAGTCCCTCCAGCTGCTCCCAGTCCATCCCAGTTCCATTCCAATCCCTGATATCTCATTCCCAGTCCCCCCCAGTCCCTCCCAGTCCCTCCCAGTCCCCTCCCAGCACCTCCCAGTCCATCCCAGTTCCATTCCAATCCCCGATATCTCACTCCCAGTCCCTCCCAGTCCTCTCCCAGCACCTCCCAATCCCTTCCCAGTTCCCCCCCAGTCCCTCCCAGTCACTCCCAGTCAATCCCAATCCCCAACATCTCCCCCCCAGTCCCTCCAGCCGCTCCCAGTCCATCCCAGTTCCATTCTAATCCCCGATATCTCACTCCCAGCACCTCCCAGTCCCCTCCCAGTCCCCCCTCAGTCCCTCCCAGTCAATCCCAGTGTCATTCCAATCCCCAGTATCTCCCCCCAGTCCCCTCCCAGTCCCCTCCCAGTCCCCCTCCCCGCTCACCGTGACGGTGGCCAGCAGCCCCTCGGGCACGTTGGCCACGATGATGCCGATGAGGAAGATGACGGCCTCGAGCCAGGTGTAGCCGAGGATGAGGGAGAGGATGAAGAAGGAGATGCCGAGGAACACGGCCACGCCCGTGATCAGCTGGATGAAGTGCTCGATCTCCACCGCGATCGGCGTCTTGCCCACCTCCAGCCCCGAGGCCAGCGTGGCGATGCGGCCCATCACCGTGCGGTCGCCCGTGGCGATCACCACGCCCCGAGCCGTGCCTGGGGGAGAGCCAAAACGGAGGGAAAAAAGGGTTAAAAGGTGAAAAAACGGGAAAAAACGGCGTGAAAAGGGGAAAAAACGGGGTGAAAATGGGAAAAAACGGGGGAAAACGGGGTGAAAAGGTGAAAAAACGGGGTGAAAATGTGAAAAAACGGAGTGAAAATGTGAAAAAACGGGGTGAAAATGTGAAAAAATGGGAAAAAACGGAGTGAAAAGGTGAAAAAACGGGGAAAAACGGGGTGAAAATGTGAAAAAACGGGGAAAAACGGGGTGAAAAGGTGAAAAAACGGGGAAAAACGAGGGAAAAATGGGGAAAAACGGGGTGAAAAGGTGAAAAAACGGGAAAAAACGGGGTGAAAAGGTGAAAAAACGGGAAAAAACGAGGGAAAAATGGGAAAAAACGGGGTGAAAATGGGAAAAAACGGGGGAAAAAATGGAGAAAAATGGAGAAAAGGGAGGAAAAAACGGGGTGAAAATGTGAAAAAACGGGGAAAAACGGAGTGAAAAGGTGAAAAAACGGGGTGAAAAGGTGAAAAAATGGGAAAAAACGGAGTGAAAAGGTGAAAAAACGGGGGAAAACGGGGTAAAAATGTGAAAAAACGGGGAAAAACGGGGTGAAAAGGTGAAAAAACCGGAAAGAAACGGGGTGAAAATGGGAAAAAACGGGGTGAAAATGTGAAAAAAACGGGAAAAAACGGGGTGAAAATGGGAAAAAACGGGGTAAAACGGGGTGAAAAAATGGGAAAAAACGGGGTGAAAATGTGAAAAACGGAAAAAAACGGGGAAAAATGGAAAAAAATGGAAAAAAATAGAAAAAAAACGGGGTGAAAAGGTGAAAAAACGGGGAAAAATATGAGAAAATGGAAAAAAAAAGGGGGGGGGGAAATCGAGAGAGTTGGGTGGGAGTGACGCCATGACCGTGCGGTCGCCCGTGGCGATCACCACGCCCCGAGCCGTGCCTGGGGGAGAGCCAAAACGGAGGGAAAAAAGGGTTAAAAGGTGAAAAAACGGGAAAAAACGGCGTGAAAATGGGAAAAAACGGGGTGAAAATGGGAAAAAACGGGGGAAAACGGGGTGAAAAGGTGAAAAACGGGGTGAAAATGTGAAAAAACGGGAAAAAACGGGGTGAAAAGGTGAAAAAACGGGGTGAAAATGGAAAAAAACGGGGGAAAACGGGGTGAAAAGGTGAAAAAACGGGGTGAAAATGTGAAAAAACGGGAAAAAACGGGGTGAAAAGGTGAAAAAAACGGAAAGAAACGGGGTGAAAATGGGAAAAAACGGGGGAAAACGGGGTGAAAATGGGAAAAAACGGAGTGAAAATGTGAAAAAACGGGGTAAAAAGGTGAAAAAATGGGAAAAAACGGAGTGAAAAGGTGAAAAAACGGGGAAAAACGGGGTGAAAATGTGAAAAAACGGGGAAAAACGAGGGAAAAATGGGAAAAAACGGGGTGAAAATGTGAAAAAACGGGAAAAAACGGGGTGAAAATGTGAAAAAACGGGAAAAACGGGGTGAAAAGGTGAAAAAACGGGGAAAAACGAGGGAAAAATGGGAAAAAACGGGGTGAAAATGTGAAAAAACGGGGTGAAAAGGTGAAAAAACGGGAAAAAACGGGGTGAAAAGGTGAAAAAACGGGAAAAAACGAGGGAAAAATGGGAAAAAACGGGGTGAAAATGGGAAAAAACGGGGGAAAAATGGAGAAAAATGGAGAAAAGGGAGGAAAAAACGGGGTGAAAATGTGAAAAAACGGGGAAAAACTGAGTGAAAAGGTGAAAAAACGGGGGGAAAAGGTGAAAAAACGGGGTGAAAATGGGAAAAAATGGGAAAAACCCGGAGATTTTCGGGCCCCCCTTGCCCGGCTTTTCTGAGTCCCCCTGCCCGGATTTTGGGGGTCCCCCCTGCCCAGATTTTCTGAGCCCCCTGCCCGGATTTTTGGGGGTCTCCTGCCCGGTTTTTGGGTGCCCCTGCCCGAATTTTCGGGACCCCCTGCCCGGATTTTGGGGGTCTCCCTGCTCGGATTTTGGGGGTCTCCCTGCTCGGTTTTTGGGGGTCTCCCTGCTCGGTTTTTGGGTGCCCCCTCCCCGGATTTTTGGGTGCCCCTGCCCTAATTTTCGGGGCCCTCCTGCCCGATTTTCGTGGCCCCCCTCCCCGGATTTTGGGGGTCTCCTGCCCGGATTTTGGGGGTCTCCTGCCCTGATTTTAGGGCCCCCCTGCCCGATTTTTTGGTGTCCCCCTGCCCGATTTTTTGGGTGTCCCCTGCCCGAATTTTCTGAGCCCCCTGCCCGGATTTTCGTGGCCCTCCTGCCCGGTTTTCGGGGGTCTCCTGCCCGAATTTTGGGTGTCCCCCTGCCCGATTTTTTGGGTGCCCCCCTGCCCGGATTTTCTGAGTCCCCCTGCCCGAATTTTCGGGACCCCCTGCCCGATTTTTTGGGGGTCCCCTGCCCGAATTTTTGGGTGCCCCCCTGCCCGGATTTTCGGGACCCCCTGCCCGATTTTTTGGGGGTCTCCTGCCCGAATTTTGGGTGCCCCCCTGCCCGACTTTTGGGTGTCCCCTGCCCGATTTTCGGGCCCCCCCCGCCCATTTTTGGGGGCGCACCCTCCACGCAGTTGGTGGAGAAGAAGGTGATGTTCCGCGTCTCCAGGGGGTTGTCGTGGGTGCAGTCGGGCGAGCGCGTCTGCGGCTCCGACTCGCCCGTCAGGGAGGAATTGTCCACCTGGAAAATTCCCGCCGTCAGCCCCGGGCGTTTGGGGGAAAATTCGGGGGGTTTGGGGGAAAATTCGGGGGGGTTGGGGGAAAATTCGGGGCGTTTGGGGGAAAATTCGGGGGGTTTGGGAAAAATTCGGGGGGGTTGGGGGAAAATTCGGGGGGTTTGGGGGAAAATTCGGGGAGTTTGGGGGAAAATTCGGGGCGTTTGGGGGAAAATTCCGGGGGTTTGGGGGAAAATTCGGGGGGTTTGGGAAAAATTCGGGGGGTTTGGGGAAAAATTCGGGGAGTTTGGGAAAAATTCGGGGGGTTTGGGGGAAAATTCGGGGAGTTTGGGAAAAATTCGGGGGGTTTGGGGGAAAATTCCGGGGGTTTTGGATGGTTTTTCTCTAGGATTTTATTTTTTTTTGGGGGGGAGGGGGTAATTTCCCGGGATTTTTGGGATGATTTCCCGGGATTTTTGGGGCTGATTTCCAGGATTTTTGGGGTGATTTCCCGGGACATTTTCGGGATGATTTCCCGGGATTTTTCGGGCTGATTTCCCGGGATTCCCGGGGTGATTTCCCGGGATTTTTCGGGATGATTTCCCGGGATTTTTCGGGATGATTTCCCGGGATTTTTGGGATGATTTCCCGGGATTCTCGCGGTGATTTCCCGGGATATTTTCGCGGTGATTTCCCGGGATTTTTTGGGATGATTTCCCGGGATTTTCGGGATGATTTCCCGGGATTTTTGGGGGTGATTTCCCGGGATTTTTGGGATGATTTCCCGGGATTCTCGGGATGATTTCCCGGGATTTTTCGGGATGATTTCCCGGGATATTTTCGGGATGATTTCCCGGGATTTTTCGGGATGATTTCCCGGGATTTTTGGGGGTGATTTCCCGGGATATTTTCGGGATGATTTCCCGGGATTTTTGGGGATGATTTCCCGGGATTTTCGGGATGATTTCCCGGGATTTTTGGGGGTGATTTCCCGGGATTCTCGGGCTGATTTCCCGGGATTTTTCGGGCTGATTTCCAGGATTTTTGGGATGATTTCCCGGGACATTCTCGGGCTGATTTCCCGGGATATTTTCGGGCTGATTTCCAGGATTTTTGGGGGTGATTTCCCGGGATATTCTCGGAATGATTTCCCAGGATTTTTCGGGCTGATTTCCAGGATTTTTGGGATGATTTCCCGGGATTTTTCGGGCTGATTTCCCGGGATTCTCGCGGTGATTTCCCGGGATATTTTCGCGGTGATTTCCCGGGATTTTTGGGATGATTTCCCGGGATTTTTCGGGCCCCACCTTGCAGCCGTGGGCCGAGATGATCCGCAGGTCGGCCGGGACTCGGTCGCCGCCCTTGACCTCCACCAGGTCCCCGACCACGACCTCCTCGGCGTTCACCTGCATCTTCTCGCCCTCCCGGATCACCAGCGCTTGCTGCAGTCCCGGGGGTTTGGGGGATTTCAGGAATTCCGGGAATTCCCCGGGCGGGAACCGCCCCGAACCCGCCCAGAATCCAAACCTGGAGCCCCCGGATTTACCCCCGGAACCTGAAAATTCGCGTTTTCCACCCAAAATGGCGGCGCCAGACCCCGAAATTGGGCGGCTGGAGCTCCCCCAGATCCCAAAATCCGCAAATCCCTCCCAAAATCCGCCCCCCAAAAATCCCCAAATCTGCAAATCCCTCCCCGAAATCCGCCCCCCAAAATCCGCAAATTCCGCCCCAAAATCCGCCCCCCAAAAATCCCCAAATCTGCAAATCCCTCCCCGAAATCCGCCCCCCAAAATCCGCAAATTCCGCCCCAAAATCCGCCCCCCAAAAATCCCCAAATCTGCAAATCCCTCCCCGAAATCCGCCCCCCAAAATCCGCAAATTCCGCCCCAAAATCCGCCCCCCAAAAATCCCCAAATCTGCAAATTCCTCCCCGAAATCCGCCCCCCAAAAATCCCCAAATCTGCAAATCCCTCCCCCAGATCCCAAAATCCGCAAATCCCTCCCCAAAATCCGCCCCCCAAAAATCCCCAAATCTGCAAATCCCTCCCTGAAATCCGCCCCCCAAAATCCGCAAATTCTGCCCCAAAATCCGCCCCCCAAAATCCCCAAATCCGCAAATTCCGCCCCAAAATCCGCCCCCCCAAAAATCCCCAAAATCCGCAAATTCCGCCCCAAAATCCGGCCCAAAAATCCCCAAAATCTCCTGTACCCACCCCGAATCCAAGCCCCAGACCCCGGAATTTTCCCCCAAATCCCCCCAAAATCCCCCAAAATCCCCCAAATCCCCCAAAATCCCCCCAAAATCCCCCCAAACCCCACCTGGGGCACCATGTTCTTGAAGGATTCCATGATTTTGGAGCTCTTGGCCTCCTGGTAGTAGGAGAAGCAGCCGGTGATGATGACGACGGCGGCCAGGACGATGCCCAGGTACAGCTGGGGGGCCCAAAAATGGGGCTGGGGTCACTTTTGGGGGGTCTTTTACACCCCCCCAAAAAAACTCCCGAAATTAAAAAACCCAAACCCCCATTTTCCCCCGTTTTAAACTCTCCAAACCCCAATTTTCCCCGTTTTCTCCCCATTTTAACCTCCATTTTTTTCTCATTTTTCCGATTTTTAACACCCATTTTTCTCCTCATTTTTTCCCATTTTAAACCCCCATTTTTTCCCCGATTTTTTCCCCCGTTGTTTTCCCATTTTAACCCAAATTTTTTCCCCATTTTATTCCCATTTTAACCCAAATTTTTTCCCCATTTTTTTCCCATTTTAACCCAAAATTTTTCCCATTTTAACCCAAATATTTTCCCCATTTTAACCCAAATATTTTCCCCATTTTTTTCCCATTTTAACCCAAATTTTTTCCCATTTTAACCCAAATTTTCCCCCATTTTTCCCCATTTTAACCCAAATTTTTTCCCATTTTTCCCCCATTTTTTCTCCATTTTTTCCCCATTTTAACCCAATTTTCCCCCAATTTTTTCCCATTTAAACCCAATTTTTTCCCCGTTTTTTTCCCATTTTAACCCAATTTTTTCCCCATTTTCCCCCCAATTTTTTCCCAATTTTTCCCCATTTTAACCCAATTTTTTCCCCAATTTTTTCCCATTTTAACCCCAATTTTTTCCCCATTTTAACCCCCATTTTTTCCCCATTTTCCCCATTTTTCCCCATTTTAACCCCTATTTTTTCTCCATTTTAACCCCCTTTTTCCCACATTTTCCCCATTTTAACCCCCATTTTTTCCTCATTTTTTCCCCGATTTTTCCCCCATTTTTTCCCATTTTAACCCAAATTTTTCCCCCATTTTTTCCCATTTTAACCCCCATTTTTTTTTTTTTTTTTTTTTTTTTTTTTTTTTTCCCCATTTTAACCCAAATATTTTCCCCATTTTTTTCCCATTTTAACCCAAAATTTTTCCCATGTTAACCCAAATATTTTCCCCATTTTTTCCCCCATTTTTTCCCCATTTTTTCCCCAATTTTTCCCCCATTTTTTCTCCATTTTTCCCCATTTTAACCCAATCTTTTCCCCATTTTTTCCCCATTTTTCCCCATTTTTTCTCCATTTTTTCCCCAATTTTTCCCCCATTTTTTCTCCATTTTTCCCCATTTTAACCCCAATTTTTCCCCATTTTTCCCCAATTTTTTCCCCATTTTTCCCCCATTTTTCCCCATTTTTCCCCCATTTTTACCCAATTTTTTCCCAATTTTTCCCCCATTTTTCCCCATTTTCCCCCCAATTTTTCCCCAATTTTCCCCCCATTTTCCCCCCAATTTTTCCCCAATTTTTCCCCATTTTAACCCCAATTTTTTCCCATTTTAACCCAATTTTTCCCCATTTTCCCCCCAATTTTTTCCCAATTTTTCCCCATTTTAACCCAATTTTTTCCCCAATTTTTTCCCAATTTTTCCCCCATTTTTCCCCATTTTAACCCAAAATTTTTCCCATGTTAACCCAAATATTTTCCCCATTTTTTCCCCATTTTTCCCCCAATTTTTCCCCATTTTTTCCCCATTTTTTCCCCATTTTTTCCCCAATTTTTTCCCCATTTTTTCCCCATTTTTTCCCCATTTTTTCCCCAATTTTTCCCCCATTTTTTCTCCATTTTTCCCCATTTTAACCCAATCTTTTCCCCATTTTTTCCCCATTTTTCCCCATTTTTCCCCCATTTTTAACCCCAATTTTTCCCCCATTTTTCCCCCTTTTTCCCCCCAATTTTTCCCAATTTTAACCTAATTTTTCCCCCATTTTTCCCCCAATTTTCCCCCCAATTTTCCCCCAATTTTTCCCCCATTTTCCCCCCATTTTTTCTCCATTTTTCCCCATTTTAACCCCAATTTTTTCCCATTTTAACCCCAATTTTTTCCCCATTTTTCCCCAATTTTTTCCCCATTTTTCCCCAATTTTCCCCCATTTTCCCCCCATTTTTTCTCCATTTTTTCCCCATTTTAACCCAATCTTTTCCCCATTTTAACCCCAATTTTTTCCCATTTTAACCCAATTTTTTCCCCATTTTAAACCCACATTTTTCCCCCATTTTTTCCCCCATTTTAACCCAAATTTTTCCCCATTTTCCCCCCAATTTTTTCCCCATTTTTCCCCATTTTAACCCCAATTTTTTTCCCCAATTTTCCCCCCAATTTTTCCCCAATTTTTCCCCATTTTAACCCAATTTTTTCCCCAATTTTTTCCCAATTTTTTCCCAATTTTCCCCCATTTTTCCCCATTTTAACCCCATTTTTTTCCCCATTTTAATCCCATTTTTTCCCCATTTTCCCCCCAATTTTTCCCCATTTTAACCCAATTTTTTCCCCATTTTTACCCAAATTTTTCCCCCGTTTTCTCCCATTTTAACCTCCATTATTTTCCCCATTTTTCCCATTTTAACCCCAATTTTTTCCCATTTTAACCCCCATTTTTTCCCCATTTTAACCCAAATATTTTCCCCATTTTTTTCCCATTTTAACCCAAAATTTTTCCCATGTTAACCCAAATATTTTCCCCATTTTTTCCCCCAATTTTTCCCCATTTTTCCCCCCAATTTTTTCCCCATTTTTTCCCCATTTTTCCCCATTTTTTCCCCATTTTTTCCCCATTTTTCCCCCATTTTTTCTCCATTTTTCCCCATTTTAACCCAATCTTTTCCCCATTTTTTCCCCATTTTTCCCCATTTTTCCCCATTTTTCCCCCATTTTTACCCAATTTTTTCCCAATTTTTCCCCCATTTTTCCCCCATTTTCCCCCCAATTTTTCCCCAATTTTCCCCCATTTTCCCCCCAATTTTTCCCCAATTTTTCCCCATTTTAACCCCAATTTTTTCCCCATTTTAACCCCAATTTTTTCCCCATTTTCCCCCCAATTTTCCCCCAATTTTTCCCCAATTTTTCCCCATTTTAACCCCAATTTTTTCCCATTTTAACCCCAATTTTTTCCCCATTTTCCCCCCAATTTTCCCCCAATTTTTCCCCAATTTTTCCCCATTTTAACCCCAATTTTTTCCCATTTTAACCCCAATTTTTTCCCCATTTTAATCCCATTTTTACCCCCAATTTTTCCCCCAATTTTCCCCATTTTCCCCCCAATTTTTCCCCCATTTTTCCCCCAATTTTTTCCCAATTTTTCCCCCAATTTCCCCCACTTTTCCCCATTTCCCCCCCGTTTCCGGGCTGCCCACGTTGTCGTTGGAGGGCTCGTCCTCGGTGCCCGCCTGGATGCCGCAGGCCAGGGAGCAGAGGATGGCTCCGATCCAGAGCAGGATGGAGAAGCCCCCGGACCCCCCAAAACTCCGATTTTCCCTCTTTCCAACCCCTCGGCCCCATTTCCCCCCGTTTTAAACCCCGCAAACCTCATTTCCCCCATTTGAACCCCCGGCTTTGCCCCGTTTTTATCCCCCATTTTTTCCCGATTTTTCCCCATTTTAACCCAATTTTTTCCCCATTTTTACCCAAATTTTTCCCCCGTTTTCTCCCATTTTAACCTCCATTATTTTCCCCATTTTTCCCCATTTTAACCCCCATTTTAACCCCCATTTTTTCCCATTTTAACCCCCATTTTTTCCCATTTTAACCCCAATTTTTTCCCCATTTTAACCCAAATATTTTCCCCATTTTTTTCCCATTTTAACCCAAAATTTTTCCCATGTTAACCCAAATATTTTCCCCATTTTTTCCCCCAATTTTTCCCCCATTTTCCCCCCATTTTTTCTCCATTTTTCCCCATTTTAACCCCCATTTTTCCCCATTTTCCCCCCAATTTTTTCCCCATTTTTTCCCCATTTTTTCCCCAATTTTTCCCCCATTTTCCCCCCATTTTTTCTCCATTTTTCCCCATTTTAACCCCAATTTTCCCCATTTTTCCCCAATTTTTTCCCCATTTTTCCCCCATTTTTCCCCATTTTCCCCCCAATTTTTCCCCAATTTTTTCCCATTTTAACCCCAATTTTTTTCCCATTTTAACCCCAATTTTTTCCCCATTTTAATCCCATTTTCCCCCCAATTTTCCCCCAATTTTCCCCAATTTTTCCCCATTTTTCCCCCAATTTTTTCCCATTTTAACCCCAATTTTTTCCCCATTTTAATCCCATTTTTCCCCCCATTTCCCCCATTCCCCCCCCGTTTCCGGGCTGCCCACGTTGTCGTTGGAGGGCTCGTCCTCGGTGCCCGCCTGGATGCCGTAGGCCAGGAAGCAGAGGATGGCTCCGATCCAGAGCAGGATGGAGAAGCCCCCGAAGAGCTGCCGGCAGAACTTCACCCACTCGGGGGTCGTCGGGGGAGGGGTCAGCGCGTTGGGGCCGTCCCGGGCCAGGATCTCCTGGGCCTTGCTGTGGGTCAGGCCCTGGGGGGCGGGGGGGGAAAAATTGGGGGGTTCGTAAAAATCCCGGGGTGACCGGAAATCCCGAGTTATCCCGAAAAAACGGCGCGGAAATGGTGAAAAATGAGATGGAAATGACCCCAAACCACCCCAAAATGGCCCCAAAATGTCCCCAAAAAATGGGTCAGGAAAATGTTTGGGGTTCACAAAAATCCCGGGGTTTCCAGAAATCCCGAATTGTCCCAAAAAACGTCGCGGAAATGGTGAAAATTTACATTAAAATGACCCCAAACCACCCCAAAATGGGCCTAAAATATAAAAAAAAAATGCGGTCAGGAAAACTTTGGGGTTCACAAAAATCCCGGGATTCCCAGAAATTCTGAATTATCCCAAAAAAACCGAGAAAAAGCGGCGTGAAAATGGTGAAAAATGAGCTGGAAATGACCCCCAAACCACCCCAAAATATAAAAAAAAAATGGGGTCAGTAAAACTTTGGGGTTCACGAAAATCCCGGGGTTACCAGAAATCCCGAATTATCCCGAAAAAACGGCGCGGAAATGGTGAAAAATTACATTAAAATGACCCCAAACCACCCCAAAATGGGCCTAAAATATAAAAAAAAAATGGGGTCAGGAAAACTTTGGGGTTGATGGGAATTCGGGATTCCCAGAAATCCTGAATTATCCCCCCAAAAAACGGCGTGGAAATGGTGAAAAATTACATTAAAATGACCCCAAACCACCCCAAAATGGGCCTAAAATATAAAAAAAAAATGGGGTCAGGAAAACTTTGGGGTTCACAAAAATCCCGGGGTTACCAGAAATCCCGAATTATCCCCAAAAAACGGCGCGGAAATGGTGAAAATTTACATTAAAATGACCCCAAACCACCCCAAAAAAAAAATCGCTTAAAAAAATCGCCCGGAAAGGCCCTAAAACCTGAAACGCCCCCAGAAAATTCCGAAAAAAATGGGATTTGGGAAAATCCCAAAATCCCCCCAAAAAAACCCAAAAAACCCCCAGAAATGTTAAAAACCGCCCCCAAATTCACCTGGACGCAGTCGGTGTTGTATTTCCTGCAGACCTCCTCGATCGACATCTTGTGCTCCGTCTGCGGGGGGAGCGCCCCAAAAATCCCGGGAATTCGCCGAAAAAATCCCGGGAATTTACCCCAAAAAAATCCCGGGAATCCCAGGAAAAAATCCCGGGAATCCCAGGAAAAAATCCCGGGAATTTACCCCAAAAATCCCGGGAATTTACCCCAAAAAATCCCGGAATATACCCCAAAAAATCCCGGGAATCCCAGGAAAAAATCCCGGGAATTTACCCCAAAAAATCCCGGGAATTCCCCGAAAAAATCCCGGGAATTTACCCCAAAAAATCCCGGGAATCCCAGGAAAAAATCCCGGGAATCCCAGGAAAAAATCCCGGGAATTTACCCCAAAAAATCCCGGGAATCCCAGGAAAAAATCCCGGGAATTTACCCCAAAAAATCCCGGGAATCCCAGGAAAAAATCCCGGGAATTTACCCCAAAAAATCCCGGGAATTTACCCCAAAAAATCCCGGAATTTACCCAAAAAACTCCCGGTAATTCCCATAAAAATCCCGGGAATCCCAGGAAAAAATCCCGGGAATTTACCCCAAAAAATCCCGGGAATTTACCCAGAAAAATCCCGGGAATTTACCCCAAAAAATCCCGGAATTTACCCAGAAAAATCCCGGGAATTTACCCAGGAAAAACCTCGGGAATACCAGGAAAAATCCCGGGAATTTACCCCAAAAAATCCCGGGAATCCCAGGAAAAAATCCCGGAATTTACCCAGAAAAATCCCGGGAATCCCAGGAAAAAATCCCGGAATTTACCCAGAAAAATCCCGGAATTTACCCCAAAAAATCCCGGAATTTACCCAGAAAAATCCCGGGAATCCCAGGAAAAAATCCCGATAATTTACCCAGAAAAAATCCCGGGAATCCCAGGAAAAAATCCCGATAATTTACCCAGAAAAAATCCCGGGAATTTCCCCCCCAAAAATTCCCGGGGAATTCCCCGTTTAAAACGCCCCCACCCCAAAAAAAATCCCTCAGGATCATTCCCCAAAATCCCCAAAATTTCCCCCCCAAATCTCCCTCATTTCCCCCCCAAAAATCCCCAAAATTCCCCAAAAAAATCCCCAAAATTCACCCAAAAAATCTCCAAAATTTTCCCCCAAAAATCCCAAAAAATCCCCCCAAAATCCCAAAAAATCACCCAAGAAATCCCCAAAATTCACCCAAAAAATCCCAGAATTCCCCCACCCCCAATCCCATAATTTCCCCCCAAAACCCCAGAATTTCCCCCAAAATTTCCCCCATTTCCCCCCCCAAAAAAATCCCATCATTCCCAAAAAAATCCCCAAAATTCCCCCCAAAAATCCCAAAACTCCCCCAAAATTCACCACAAAAATTCCACATTTTTTCCCCAAATCTCCCCCAAAAATCCCAAAAATTCCCCCAAAAAATCCCCAAAATTCACCCAAAAAATCCCCAAAATTCACCCAAAAAATCCCATTATTCTCCCCCCATAAAACCCCCAAAATTCACCCAAAAACTCCCACAAATCACCCAAAAAACCCCCAAAATTCACCCAAAAATCCCCAAAATTCCCCTAAAAATCCCAGAATTCCCCCCAAATTTCCTCCCCAAAAATCCCCAAAATTCACCCAAAAAATCCCCAAAATTCACCCAAAAATTCCCCAAAATCACCCAAAAACTCCCCCAAATCACCCAAAAAACCCCCCAAAATCCCCCAAAAATCCCCAAAATCCCCCCAAAAATCCCAGAATTCCCCCCAAATTTCCTCCCCAAAAATCCCCAAAATTCCCCCAAAAATCCCAGAATTCCCCCCAAATTTCCTCCCCAAAAATCCCAAAAATTCCCCCAAAAATCCCCAAAATTCACCCAAAAAAATCTCCAAAATTTTCCCCCAAAAATCCCAAAAAATCACCCAAGAAATCCCCAAAATTCCCCCAAAAAAATCCCCAAAATTCACCCAAAAAATCCCAGAATTCCCCCACCCCAAATTCCATTATTGCCCCCAAAAAAACCCCCAAAATCCCCAAAAAACCCCCAAAATCCCCCCAAAAAAACCCCAAAATCCCCCAAAAAACCCCCAAAATCCCCCCAAAAAACCCCCAAAATCCCCCAAAAAACCCCAAAATCCCCCCAAAAAACCCCCAAAATCCCCCAAAATTCACCCAAAATCCCCCAAAAAACCCCAAAATCCCCCCAAAATTCCCATTATTCCCCCCCAAACCCCATCAACCCCCCCCCAAAAAAAATCCCCAATCCCCTCCCCCACCCCCCAAACCCCTCCCCCACCCCCCCGGGCCGCCCCTCCCCCACTCACCATCGCCACCTCCTTCTTGAGATCGTCCAGGTCGCGCGTTTTGCTCTTGCCCTTTTTTGGGGACTCTTTGTCGCCCCCCTTGTCCTGCGTGGTGGCCACTCGGTAACTGTCGGAGCCGCCGAACTGGGGGGGGCCGTTACTGGGGGGCCCCGACCCCCCCCCCCCCAAAAAAAAAAAAAAACCCCCGGGGGACCCCCCACCCCCCAAAAAATAAAACCCAAAAAAAAAACCCCAAAAAAAAACCCCAAAAAAACCCCCAAAAAACCCCAAAAAAAAACCCCCAAAAAAACCCAAAAAAACCCCCCAAAAAATCCCACTAAAATCCCACAAAAAAAACCCCAAAAAATCTCCACCCCCAAAAAAAATACCAAAAAATCCCCCAAAAAAACCCCCGTGGAACCCCACACCCAAAAAAAACCCCCAAAAAAACCCCAAAAAAACCCCCAAAAAAATCCCACTAAAATCCCACAAAAAAAACCCACAAAAAATCTCCACCCCCAAAAAAAATACCAAAAATCCCCCAAAAAACCCCGGGGAATCCCCCACCCCAAAAAAAACCCAAAAAAACCCCAAAAAAAACCCCAAAAAAATCCCACAAAAAAACTCAAACAAACAAAAAAAAAAACCCAAAAAACCCCCCAAAAAATCCCAAAAAAATCCCACAAAAAAGTCAAACAAACAAACAAAAAAAAAACCAAAAACCCCCCAAAAAAACCCCGGGGAATCCCACACCCCCCAAAAAAAACCCCAAAAAAATCCCACAAAAATCCCACAAAAAAAACCCCAAAAAATCTCCCCCCCCCCAAAAAAATCCCCAAAAATTCCCCCAAAAAAACCCCCGGGGAATCCCCCACACCCCAAAAAAAAACCCCAAAAAAAACCCACAAAAAAACCCCAAAAAAATCCCACCAAAAATCCCACAAAAAAAAACCCAAAAAATCCACCCCAAAAAAACCTCCCCAAAAAATCCCCCAAAAAAATCCCCCCAAAAACCCCCCGGGGAATCCCACACCCCAAAAAAAAAACCCCAAAAAAATCCCACAAAAAACCCCAAAAAAATCCCACAAAAAAACTCAAACAAACAAAAAAAAAAACCAAAAAACCCCCAAAAAAACCCCCGGGAAAACCCCACCCCCAAAAAAAAACCCCAAAAAAATCCCACTAAAATCCCACAAAAAAACCCCCAAAAAATCTCCCCCCCCAAAAAAAACCCCCAAAAAAACCCCCCAAAAAAACCCCCGGGGAATCCCACACCCCAAAAAAAAAAACCCCAAAAAAAACCCCCAAAAAAATCCCACTAAAATCCCACTAAAAAACCCCCCAAAAAATCTCCCCCCCCAAAAAAAAATCCCCAAAAATTCCCCCAAAAAACCCCCGGGGAACCCCACACCCCCAAAAAAAACCCCAAAAAAAAACCCCAAAAAAAACCCCAAAAAATCCCACTAAAAAACCCCCCAAAAAATCCCCCCCCAAAAAATCCCCCCCAAAAAAATCCCCCCAAAAAAATCCCCCCAAAAAACCCCCGGGGAATCCCCCACCCCCAAAAAAACAACCCCCAAAAAAACCCCACAAAAAAACCCCAAAAAATCCCACAAAAAAAGTCAAACAAACAAAAAAAAAACCCAAAAAACCCCCCAAAAAACCCCAAAAAAATCCCACAAAAAAACCCAAACAAACAAAAGAAAAAAAACCCCAAAACCCCCCACAAAACCCCCGGGGAATCCCCCACCCCCAAAAAAAACCCCAAAAAAATCCCCACAAAAAATCCCCAAAAAAATTCCACTAAAAAACCCCCAAAAAATCCCCCCCAAAAAAAATCCCCCCCAAAAAAATCCCCAAAAAAATCCCCCCAAAAAACCCCAACCCCAAAAAAAAAAACCCAAAAAAAACCCTACAAAAAACCCCCAAAAAATCCCACAAAAATCCCACAAAAAAAACTCACACAAACAACCACCCCCCAAAAAAAGACCCCCCAAAAAAATCCCCCCAAAAAAATCCCCCCAAAAAAATCCCCCCAAACAAACCAGGAATCCCCACACCAAAAAAAAACCCCACAAAAAACCCCAAAAAAATCCCACAAAAAAACCCAAACAAACAAAAAAAAAAACCCAAAAAACCCCCAAAAAACCCCCGGGGAACCCCCCACCCCAAAAAAAAAACACACAAAAAAATCCCCACAAAAAAACCCCCAAAAAATCCCACCAAAAAACCCCCAAAAAATCTCCCCCCCCAAAAAAAATCCCCCCCCAAAAAAATCCCCAAAAAATCCCCCCAAAAAAACCCCCGGGGAATCCCCCACCCCCCAAAAAAAAACCCCCCAAAAAAAACCAAAAAAAACCCCAAAAAGATCCCACAAAAAAATCCCCCCAAAAAAAATCTCCCCCCAAAAAACCCCCACAAAAATCCCACAAAAGACCCAAAAAACAAACAAAAAAAAACCCCAAAAAACCACCAAAAAACTCCCCCAAAAAAACCAAACAAACAAAAAAAAAACCAAAAAACCCCCACAAAAAAAACCCCAAAAAACCCCAAAAAAACCACAAAAACCCCCAAAAAACCCCCAAAAAACCCCAAAATAAAACCCCAAAAAACCACAAAAAACCCACAAAAAACCCCAAAATAAAACCCCAAAAAACCACAAAAAACCCCCAAAAAACCAACAAAACCCCAAAAAACCCACAAAAACCCCCAAAAAAACCCCAAAAAAAACCCCAAAAAACCACAAAAAACCCCCAAAAAACCCCAAAATAAAACCCCAAAAAACCCCAAAACCCCCGAAAAAAAAAACCCCAAAACCCCAAAACATCCCCAAAAAAACCCACAAAAAAAAAAAAAAAAATCCCAAAAAAACCCCCAAAAAAAACCCCAAAATCCCCCCCAAAATCTGAGTCAGGAAAACCCCAAACCCCCCCCCAAAATCCCCTCCCCCCCCCCAGGACCCCCCAAAATTCCCCCAAAATTCCCCCAAAATTCCCCCAAAATTCCCGCCCGGCCCCTCCCCCACCCCCAGGCCGCCCCTCCCCCACCTGCCCTGGAGGGATTTGGGATTTGGGATTTGGGGGGGGGGGATCGGCCCCTCCCCCCCCGCCCCTCCCCCCCCCCCCCGCCATCTGCTCCCCGTTAATCCGGGGGGGTGGGGGAGGGGCGGGGGGGGGGGAGGGGCGGCGTGGGAAAAACGGGAAAAGGGGGAGGGGGGGAAGGGGGACCCCAAAATCAGGGTGGGGGAGGGGGGGGGTGTCCCCAATTTTTTTGGGGGGATGGGATCTCCCCCCGTTTTTAGGGGATCCCAAATTTTTAATTTTAATTTTTTTTTTTTTTTTAGGGGGAGGAATTCCCCATTTTGGGGTTTTTTTCCCCATTTTGGGGTTTTTCCCGATTTTATGGGGTTTTTTTCCGGTTTTTATGGGGTTTTTCCCCGTTATGGGGTTTTCCTGATTTTGGGATTTTTCCCGATTTTGGGATTTTTCCCGATTTTGGGATTTTTCCCGGTTTTATGGAGTTTTTCCCGATTTTGGGGTTTTTTCCCGATTTTATGGGTTTTTTTCCGGTTTTTATGGGGTTTTTCCCCATTATGGGGTTTTCCTGATTTTGGGATTTTTCCCCATTTTGGGGTTTTTTTCCCGATTTTGGGATTTTTCCCGGTTTTATGGAGTTTTTCCCGATTTTGGGTTTTTTCCGGATTTTATGGGTTTTTTTCCGGTTTTTATGGGGTTTTTCCCCATTATGGGGTTTTCCTGATTTTGGGGATTTTTCCCGATTTTGGGATTTTTCCCGGTTTTATGGAGTTTTTCCCGATTTTGGGGTTTTCCCGGATTTTATGGGGTTTTTCCCCATTTTGGGGTTTTTTCCCGATTTTGGGGTTTTTCCTCTTTTTTTTGGTTTTTTTTTTGGTGGTTTTTGTGTGGTTTTCCGTTTTGGTGTTTTTTTTTTTTGTTTTTTTTTTTTTTTTTTTGTTTTTTTTTTTTTGGGTTTTTTTTTCTTTTTTTGTTTTTTTTTTTTTTTTTTTTTTGTTTTTTATGGGGTTTTCCTGATTTTGGGATTTTTCCCCATTTTGGGGTTTTTTTCCCGATTTTGGGGTTTTTTTCCCGATTTTGGGTTTTCCCCGATTTTATGGGTTTTTTCCCGGTTTTTATGGGGTTTTTCCCCATTATGGGGTTTTCCTGATTTTGGGATTTTTCCCGATTTTGGGATTTTTCCCGGTTTTATGGAGTTTTTCCCGATTTTGGGTTTTTCCCGGATTTTATGGGGTTTTTCCCCATTTTGGGGTTTTTTCCCGATTTTATGGGTTTTTTTCCGGTTTTTATGGGGTTTTTCCCCATTATGGGGTTTTCCTGATTTGGGGATTTTTCCCGATTTTGGGATTTTTCCCGATTTTGGGATTTTTCCCGGTTTTATGGAGTTTTTCCCGATTTGGGGTTTTCCCGGATTTTATGGGGTTTTTTCCCGATTTTGGGGTTTTTTTCCCGATTTGGGGTTTTTTCCCGATTTTACGGAGTTTTTCCCGGTTTTCCGAGGCTGGGGGTGGGCACGGGGACACCGGGATGGGGACAGGGACAGGATTTGGGGACAGGGTTTGGGGACAGGATCTGGGGACATCTCTGGGATTTGGGGACACGAGGCCTCGGGCCTGGCAGGGACAAGGACATCGGGGACATCGGGGATGGGGACACGGGGACATCGGGGTTTGGGGATTTGGGGACATCGGGGTTTGGGGATTTGGGGATTTGGGGACATCGGGGTTTGGGGATTTGGGGACATCGGGGTTTGGGGATTTGGGGACATCGGGGTTTGGGGATTTGGGGACATCGGGGTTTGGGGATTTGGGGACATCGGGGTTTGGGGGTTTGGGGATTTGGGGACATCGGGGTTTGGGGATTTGGGGATTTGGGGACATCGGGGTTTGGGGATTTGGGGACATCGGGGTTTGGGGATTTGGGGACATCGGGGTTTGGGGGTTTGGGGATTTGGGGATTTGGGGATTTGGGGACATGGGGTTTGGGGGTTTGGGGATTTGGGGACATCGGGGTTTGGGGGTTTGGGGATTTGGGGATTTGGGGATTTGGGGACATCGGGGTTTGGGGGTTTGGGGATTTGGGGACATCGGGGTTTGGGGGTTTGGGGGTTTGGGGATTTGGGGATTTGGGGACATCGGGGTTTGGGGGTTTGGGGATTTGGGGATTTTGGGATTTGGGGACATCAAGGACAGAGACACCAGGATGGGGACGAGGGGACATCGCGGTTTGAGGATTTTGGGATTTGGGGACATCGGGGTTTGAGGATTTGGGGATTTGGGGATTTGGGGACATCGGGGTTTGGGGATTTGGGGACATCGGGGTTTGGGGATTTGGGGATTTGGGGATTTTGGGATTTGGGGACATCAAGGACAGAGACACCAGGATGGGGACGAGGGGACATCGGGGTTTGGGGACATCAGGATTTGGGGACATCGGGGTTTGAGGATTTTGGGATTTGGGGACATCGGGGTTTGGGGATTTGGAGATTTTGGGATTTGGGGACACAGGGACATCAGAATTTGAGGATATCGGGATTTGGGGACATCCGGGTTTGGGGACACGGAGGGGACTCAGGGCCCGGCCAGGCCGCTGGCACAGGGACAAGGACACGGGGACACCGGGATGGGGACACGGGGACAGGGATGGGGACACCGGGATGGGGACACGGGGACAGGGATGGGGACATCGGGACAGGGATGGGGACACGGGGACAGGGATGGGGACACGGGGACATCGGGATGGGGATGGGGACACGGGGACAGGGATGGGGACACGGGGACACGGGGACACCGGGATGGGGACACGGGGACAGGGATGGGGACACCGGGACAGGGATGGGGACACCGGGACAGGGATGGGGACACGGGGACAGGGATGGGGACACCGGGACAGGACACCGGGATGGGGCTCGGGGACACCGGGAGGGGACACGGGGACATTGGGGTGGGGACACCGGGAGGTGACTCGGGGCCTTGTGGCCCCGCCAGGCCGGTGGCGCAGGGACAAGGACACGGGGACAGGGATGGGGACACCGGGACAGGGATGGGGACACCGGGAGGGGACACGGGGACAGGGATGGGGACATCGGGACAGGGATGGGGACACGGGGACAGGGATGGGGACACGGGGACAGGGATGGGGACACGGGGACAGGGATGGGGACATCGGGACAGGGATGGGGACACGGGGACAGGGATGGGGACATCGGGACAGGGATGGGGACACGGGGACAGGGATGGGGACATCGGGACAGGGATGGGGACACGGGGACAGGGATGGGGACACCGGGACAGGGATGGGGACACCGGGACAGGGATGGGGACACCGGGACAGGGATGGGGACACCGGGATTTGCACGTCCGGAGACTTGGGGACATCGGGATTTACACCGGGACGGGGACATCGGGATTTGGGGACATCGGGATTTGGGGACATCGACATTTGGGGACATGGGGATTTACACGCGGACAGGGACAGGGATTTTTATGGCACGGGGACACCGGGGTGGGGACAGGGGACCTCGGGGCCTGGCAGCGCCACCGGCGCGGGGACAAGGACACGGGGACGGGGACACGGGGACACCGGGATTGACACGGGGACAGGGGGACATCGGGATTTGGGGACACCGGGATTTGGGGATTTGGGGACACCGGGATTTGGGGACACCGGGGTTTGGGGACACACGGGGTTTGGGGATTTGGGGACACAGGGACAGGGGGACACCGGGATTTGGGGACATCGGGATTTGGGGATTTGGGGACCTGGGGGATTTGCGGCCGTGGGAATCCGAGGCCCCTGGCGCGGGGCCAGGGCTGTGGGGACACGCAGGGGACACTGAGGGGACACGCGGGGGACACTCGTGACCGGCGGGACACGCGGGACGCGCTCGTGACGCGCTCGGGGACACGCAGGGGACACGCAGGGGACACTCGTGACCGGCGGGACACGCGTGTGCGGCCCCGGGTGACGCAGGAGCCGCGTCACGGCCCGGGGGGGGCGGCCAGCCCCGGGATGTCCCCACAGTGTCCCCTCAGTGTCCCCTCAATGTCCCCTCAATGTCCCCTCAGTGTCCCCTCAATGTCCCCTCAGTGTCCCCTCAGTGTCCCCTCCGTGTCCCCTCATTGTCCCCTCAATGTCCCCACAGTGTCCCCTCGGCCACCTCCGGTCTCCCTCGCTCGCCCACCTGGGCCCCGCCCCGCACCTGCCGCACCTGTGTCCCACTCGCCCATTCTGCCCCTTCACTCGCCCATTCTGCCCCTTCACTCGCCCATTCTGCCCCTTCACTCGCCCATTCTGCCCCTTCACTCGCCCATTCTGCTCCTTCACTCGCCCATTCTGCTCCTTCACTCGCCCATTCTGCCCCTTCACTCGCCCATTCTGCCCCTTCACTCGCCCATTCTGCCCCTTCACTCGCCCATTCTGTTCTCCCACTCGCCCATTCTGCCCCTTCACTCGCCCATTCTGCCCCTTCACTCGCCCATTCTGCCCCTCCACTCGCCCATTCTGCCCCTTCACTCGCCCATTCTGCCCCTTCACTCGCCCATTCTGCCCCTTCACTCGCCCATTCTGCCCCTCCACTCGCCCATTCTGCCCCTTCACTCGCCCATTCTGTTCTCCCACTCGCCCATTCTGTTCTCCCACTCGCCCGTTCCAGCACCTTCCACGCCCGGCCCGTCCCTCGCTCGCCCCTGCGGTGCCGCTGCGGCGCTTTGCGCACTCGCCCGATGCCCCCGCACGCTCGCCCAGACCCCCCAAACACCCCCAGGCCCCCAAAAATCCCCCCCAGACCCCCTGAAACCCCCCCAGACCCCCCAAAACCCCCCCAAACCCTCGGAACGCCCCCAGACCCCTCCTGCATCCGTCCAAATCCTGCGCACTCATCCTGAGCCCCCAGACCCCCCCCCAAAATCTTCTGAACGCCCCCAAATCCTCTAAACCCCCCCCCAGACCCCTCCTGCATCCATCGGCGTCCTGCGCACTCATCCCGACCCCCAAAATCCCTCCAGACCCCCCAAAACGCCCCCAGACCCCCTAAAACGCCCCCAGACCCCCTAAAACCCCCCAGACCCCCTAAAACCCCCCCAAATCCTCTCACGCTCATCCTGACCCCTTCTGCATCCACCCAGACCCTGTAAACCCCCCCCCTCACCTGTCAGACCCCTCCTCACCTGTCAGACCCCCCTCACCTGTCAGGACCCCCCTCACCTGTCAGACCCCTCCTCACCTGTCAGGACCCCCCTCACACCTGCAGACCCCCCCTCACACCTCTCAGACCCCCCTCACCTGCCAGACCCCCCCTCACCTGCCAGACCCCCCCTCACACCTCTCAGACCCCCCTCACCTCTCAGACCCCCCCTCACCTGTCAGACCCCCCCTCACCTGTCAGACCCCCCCTCACACCTGCCAGACCCCCCCTCACCTGCCAGACCCCCCTCACACCTGTCAGACCCCCCCTCACCTGTCAGGACCCCCCTCACCTGTCAGGACCCCCCTCACACCTGTCAGACCCCCCCTCACACCTCTCAGACCCCCCTCACCTGCCAGACCCCCCCTCACACCTGCAGACCCCCCTCACACCTGTCAGACCCCCCCTCACCTGCCAGACCCCCCCTCACCTGCCAGACCTCCCCCTCACCTGTCAGACCCCCCTCACACCTGCAGACCCCCCTCACACCTGCCAGGACCCCCTCTCACACCTCTCAGACCCCCCTCACCTGTCAGACCCCCCCTCACACCTGCAGACCCCTCCTCACCTGCCAGACCCCCCCTCACACCTGCCAGGCCCCCCTCACCTGCCAGACCCCCCCTCACACCTGCAGACCCCCCTCACACCTGCCAGACCCCCCCTCACACCTGCAGACCCCCCCTCACCTGTCAGACCCCCCTCACCTGTCAGACCCCCCCTCACACCTGCCAGACCCCCCCTCACACCTCTCAGACCCCCCTCACCTGCCAGACCCCCCCTCACCTCTCAGACCCCCCCTCACCTGTCAGGACCCCTCCTCACCTGTCAGACCCCCCTCACACCTGCAGACCCCCCTCACACCTCTCAGACCCCTCCTCACCTGCCAGACCCCCCCTCACCTCTCAGACCCCCCCTCACCTGTCAGGACCCCTCCTCACCTGTCAGACCCCCCCTCACACCTGCAGACCCCCCCTCCCCGCCTCTCCCACCCCTCGCCCCCTCCCCATTTCTCCCCCACCTACCCCCATGGCTGCGGCGGGCGCTGCGGCCGGGGGGTCCCGGGCCGGTGCAGGAGAAGAATTTGGGGCTGGGGGAGGGGAGGGGGGGGGGGAGGGTCCCGAAGCGACGCGGACCCGGGAGCGGAACCGGGAGCGGAACCGGGAGCGGAACCGGGAGCGGAACCGGGAGCGGAGCCGGCGGCGGCTGCGGCGCTTCTGGGGCGGGGGGCGCGGGCGCTGCCGCCTGGGCTGGGGGGCGGGGGGGGGCTCGGGGGGGGCCCTGGACCAATCAGAGCTCGAGATCCCCGCCCCCCCCCCCGGCCAGGCCACGCCCCTTTTACTGCGGATCCGATTGGGGGGGGGGGGGGGGAGGAAATTAAAAAAAAAAAATAAAATAAAAAATAAAATAAGGGGAGGGGGAGGGGGTTTGGAAAATTCGGGGGGGTTCGAGATGGGGATTAAAAATGGGGGGCGGGGGGCGCACTGCGGGTTCCCCTCCCCCACCACCCCCCATCCTTAATTAATTAAACGCTGATTGCCCCCCCCCCGCTTTCGCTAATTAACTCCCCCCCCCCCCGCGCGTGGCGCAGCCCCCACTGCAATGCAGCCCCTCCCCCACCCGCAATGCGACCCCCCCCACCCAAATCAGGGGAGACCCCCCCCCACAATTAAATCCTTCCGCGGTGCGGCCCCCCCCCTCAAATCACCGCTAATTAACGCCGCTAATTAACCCCCGCTTTAATTAAACCCCCCCCCCCCCCACCGCAATGCGGCCGCGACCCCCCCCAAAAAACAAAACACCCGCGGGGCCCCCTCCCCAAAATCAACCCCCCCCGCCCCAAATTAACCCATTCCCCGTTAATTAACCCCCTCTAATTAATCCCTAATGACGCCCCCCCCCCCCCGAGCATCCTCGCGCCGTCTCCGGGGCAACGCGGGCGTTTCCATGGCAACGGCGCCTCCATGGCAACGGGGGGGGGGGGAGGGGCGGCCTTGGCAACCGCGATTTGGGGACCGCGACCCCCCCCGGGACCCCCCGGGGCGGAAATTGGGGAGAATTCCGGGAAAATCGGGGGAAAAAAAAAAGGGAAAAATTGGGGAAAAAACCGGAAATTTCGGGGGAAAATCACGGGGGAAAAAAATGGGGGGAAAACGCCCGAAAATTGGGGGAGAAATCCCAGGAAACCGCGGGAAAAATCCCAGGAAATTGCGGGAAAATTCCACGAAAATTGGGAAAAAAAATCCCCGAAAACTGTGGGGAAACATCCCGGAAAATTGGGGAGAAATCCTGGGGAAAATGGGGGGGAAATCCCGGAAAAATCGGGGGAAAAAATGCCCGAAAATCGGGTGAGAAATCCCAGAAAATTGCGGGAAAATCCCCGAAAATTGAGGACAAATCCTGGGGAAAATGGGGGGAAAATCCCGGCAAAACTGGGGGGAAAAATCCCCTAAAATCGGGGGGGGGGGGGCAGATCCGGGAAACCAGAAGGAAAAATCCCCGAAAATTGGGGAAAAAAACCGGAAAAATGGGAAAAAAATCCGCGAAAATTGTGGGGAAAGAAACCGGAAAAATGGGAAAAAAATCCCCGAAAACTGTGGGGAAAAATCGCGTAAAATTGGGAGGAAATCCCCGAAAATTGAGGGAAAATTCCTGAAAAATTGGGGAAAAAAATCCCGGAAAATTTCCCGAAAATTGGGAGAGAATCCTGGGAAATTGGGGGAAAGAATCCCGGAAAAATTGGAGGGAAAAGATGCCCGGAAATTGGGGAAAATTCCTGAAAAATTTGGAGGAAAAATGCCGGAAAATGCTCCCGGAAATGGGGGGAAATTCGGGAAAAAATCGGGGAAAATTCCCGGGAAATTCCGGGCCGGGGTCCGGAACCGGGACCCCCCCCCTCCCCCCTCCCCAAATTCGGGATTTTCCCCCCAAATTAACGCCCCCCCCCCAAAATTCGGCTCCTCGCTGACTTTGGGGACCCCTCCCCAAATTCGGGGACCCCCCCCCACCCCAAATTAGGGAGCGATGACGTCACTGCTATTTTTAGCTCTGGGGGGGGATCCCAAAATTTTTTTTTTTTTTTTTTTGGGTGGGTGGGGGGGTGGGGGGTTCCCCCGGTGACGTCACGTCTGGTTGCCGTGGCAACCCCCGACGGGCGGGGGGGGTGGGGGAGGGGTGACCTTGAGGGGTCCCTTTGAACTCGCCGCGCGCTCGTTTCGCGTCTCATTTGCATCTCATTTGCATCTCATTTGCATCTCATTTGCATACCGGCTTCCCGCGAGGCGGCGGCGCCCCCCGGCGGCCAAACCGGGGAGGATTTCTTCTTTAAATTTTATTTTTTTTTTTTTTTTTAAATAATTTTTTTTTTTTTCATTTTTGTGGAATTCGAACGATCTCGTAAAAGTCCGGGTGGGTTTTTATTTTTTTGTTTTGTTTTGTTTTGTTTTTTTTGGGGGGGGGGGGGTGGGCGCGATGACGTCACGGCCCCGAACCGAGGGAGGGGGTGAGGGGGAAAAAAAAAAAAAAAAAATTAAAAATCTGGGGGGGGGGAAGAAAAAAATTAAAAAAAAACAACAAAAACGCCCCAGCCCGAAATTCCCCGAATCAAACAGGAAAATCACTCGTAATAATTAATTAATTAATTAATTAATAATAGAACGCCCCTTCCCCCCCCCGCCCGGCCTGGGACCCCCGCCCCTCCCCCACCCCCCCCATCCGTGCCCCTCCCCCCCCATCCGAGCCCCCCCCGCGCCTTTTTGGGGAGGGGGGGAGGGGAGAGGGGTCTCCCCCTTTAATTTGGGGGGGGGAGGGGGATCCCCCCAAACCCTTCCGGGCTCAGCTCGGGGGGGGGAGGGGCGGGGGTCGGGGGGGGGGGTCGGGCAGAGAGGAGGGGGGAGGGGCTCCTCACCCCACCCCCCCCGCCCCTCCCCCCTCCCCGGGAAGGCACAGCGCAATTTTGGTGGGGGGAGGGGAGGGAGGGGGCGTCGAATTTTGGGGTGGGGGGGGGGAGGGGTGGGTGAATCCGGATGGGGGGGAGGGGCAGGGGGTGTGAAGACCCCTCCCCCTCCCCCCCCCCCGCCGCCCCCCCCCCCAATTCCCGCCGTACGCACGGCGTACAAGGCCGGGGGGGGGGGAGGGGTCACTCGGGGGGTCTCGGCCCCCCACCCTCCACCGTGGGGGGGAGGGGCTGCGGGGCCGCGGCGGGGGGGGCCACCCCTCCCCCACCGCCGCCCCCCCCCACCCCTCCCCCCCCTCCTCGGGCGGGTGGGGGAGGGGTGGCGCGCAGCGCTTGGATGCGCCGGCACTCGGGGCAGACGCGCACGTGCGTGCAGGGCGGGGGAGGGGCGGCGGCCGCGGAGGGCGCCCCTCCCCCCACATCGAGGTGACCCCCCCCACCCCCCACCCCCACCCCACCCCCACCCCCACCCCTCCCCCACCCGAGTACAGTTTCCCGTTGCTGAAGCGCATCTCGCGCAGGGCGGGGTGGGGGTGGGGCGGGTGGGGGGGGTGGGGGTGGGGGTGGGGTGGGGGAGGGGCCCCGCGGGGGGCGCGGCGGCGGCGGCGCGCGCGGGGGCGGCGGCTGCAGGACACGGCGCGGCGGAGCTCGCGGAGCATCTCCGAGCACAGCGACAGCTGCGGGGGGGGGGGCGGAATTTGGGGGCGTTTTGGGGGGGTCTGGGGGGGGATTTGGGGAAAAAAACAAAAAAAAACCTCCCGCCCCTCCCCCCCCCCACGAAGGGAGTTCTGGGATGGAACGTTCCAGATTGTCCTAAAAAAAAAAATCTGTCCCCGGATCCCCCCAAATCCACCTGAGACCCCCAAAACCCGCCTGGGAAACCCGAAATCCATCCGGGACCCCCCAAAACTCATCCGGGACCCCCCACCCGTTCCATGGGGACCCCTCCCAGAACCCCCCAAATCCATCCGGGAAACCCCAAATCCATCCCGGACCCCCAAATCCATCCCGGACCCACAAATCCACCTGGGGCCCCCAAAATCCATCCCGGACCCCCAAATCCACCCGGGACCCCCAAATCCATCCCGGACCCCCAAATCCATCCGGGAAACCCAAAATCCATCCGGGACCCCCCAAAACTCATCCGGGACCCCCCACCCGTTCCATGGGGACCCCTCCCAAACCTCCCCCCAAATCCATCCCGGACCCCCAAATCCACCCGGGACCCCCAAATCCATCCAAGACCCCCCGCGTTCCAGGGGGACCCCTCCCAAACCTCCCCCCAAATCCATCCCGGACCCCCAAATCCACCCGGGACCCCCAAATCCATCCAGGACCCCCAAATCCACCCGGACCCCCAAATCCATCCCGGACCCCCAAATCCATCCGGGAAACCCAAAATCCATGCGGGACCCCCCAAAACTCATCCGGGACCCCCAAATCCATCCGGGACCCCCAAATCCATCCCGGACCCCCAAATCCATCCCGGACCCCCAAATCCACCCGGGACCCCCAAATCCATCCCGGAACCCCCAAATCCATCCGGGAAACCCCAAATCCACCCGGGACCCCCAAATCCATCCCGGACCCACAAATCCACCCGGGACCCCCAAATCCACCCGGGACCCCCAAATCCATCCCGGACCCCCAAATCCATCCGGGACCCCCAAATCCATCCCGGACCCCCAAATCCATCCGGGAAACCCAAAATCCATCCGGGACCCCCCAAAACTCATCCGGGACCCCCAAATCCATCCGGGACCCCCAAATCCATCCCGGACCCCCAAATCCATCCCGGACCCCCAAATCCATCCCGGAACCCCCAAATCCATCCAGGACCCCCAAATCCATCCCGGACCCCCAAATCCATCCAGGACCCCCAAATCCATCCGGGACCCCCAAATCCATCCGGGACCCCCAAATCCATCCAGGACCCCCAAATCCATCCAGGACCCCCAAATCCACCCGGGACCCCCAAATCCATCCCGCACCCCCAAATCCATCCGGGAAACCCAAAATCCATCCGGGACCCCCCAAAACTCATCCGGGACCCCCCACCCGTTCCATGGGGACCCCTCCCAAATCCCCCCAAATCCCCCATCCCAACCCCTCCACCCTAAATCCCCCTCCCCCAAATCCCCCCCGAAGACCCCCAAACGCCCCCCCAGAGCTCCCCAAACTCCCCCATCGCCCCCCAGCCCCCCCCCCCAGCCCCTCGGCACCTCCTCGGTCTCGGCCGAGCGCCGCGTGGACCACACGAACTCCATGACGGCCACCAAGATGGCGACCAGCAGCCCGCACACCAGGACCACGAAGATGCCGCCGATGTTCTCCATGCCCAGCCCTGGGGACAGGGGGGGACGGGGGGACACGGGGGGGACACGGGGGGGGACACGGGGGGACACGGGGGGGGACACCAGTGTGATCCAACTCAATTCAACATGGCCGACTCAACACGACTCAACCCAACTCGGTCAACTCAACCTCACTCATGTCAACCCAACCCAACCACACCCAACCCAACCCAATCCAACCCAACTGAACTTGGTCAACCCAACCCAACCCAACCCAACCCAACCCAACTGAACTTGGTCAACTCAACCCAACCCAACCACACCCAACCCAACCCAACTGAACTTGGTCAACCAACCCAACCCAACCACATCTAACCCAACCCAACCCAACCCAGGTCAACAGAACTCAACCCAACCTAACCCCACCCAACACAACCCAACTGAACTTGGTCAACCCAACCCAACCACACCCAACCCAACCCAACCCAACCCAACCCAACTGAACTTGGTCAACCCAACCCAACTCACCCAATCCAACCACAGCCAACCCAACCCGACCCAACCCAACCTGGATCAGCAGAACTCAACCAACCCAACCCAACCCAACCCAACCCAACCCAACCCAACCCAACTGACCTTGGTCAACCCAACCCAATCCAATCACACCCAACCCAACCCAACTCACCCAACCCAACCCAACCAACCCAACCCAACCTGGATCAGCAGAACTCAACCCAACCCAACCCAACCCAACCCAACCCAACGTCAACCCAACCCAACCCAACCCAACCCAACCCAACCCAACTCACCCAATCCAACCACAGCCAACCCAACCCGACCCAACCCAACCTGGGTCAGCAGAACTCAACCAACACAACCCAACCCAACCCAACCACACCCAACCCAACCCAACCCAACTGACCTTGGTCATCCCAACCCAACCCAACTGACCTTGGTCAACCCACCCAACCCAACCCAACCCAACCCAACCCAACCCAACCCAAGCTGGGTCAGCAGAACTCAACCCAACCCAACCCAACCAAACTGAACTTGGTCAACCCAACCCAACTCACCCAATCCAACCACAGCCAACCCAACCCAACCCAACCCAATCACACCCAACCAAACTCAACCAACCCAACCCAACTGAAACCACGGCGCCCCCACCTTTGGCGCGGTGATCCTCCTCCTTGGGGCAGTGCCCCCCCTCCCACCACTTCCTCTTGAGGATCTCCAGCCGGTTGTTCTCCTGCAGCTGCAGGATCGCCAGCGTGATCTCATCGCGGAACGGCGACCCTGCCGGGGCGGGGACGGGGGGATAATGAGGGACCCGGAACCGGGGAAAGAATCCCCAGAAACTGCGGGAAAAGTCCTGAAAATATCCCTGAAAACTGGGGGGGAAATCCTGAAAATATCCCTGAAAACTGGGGGGGAAATCCCCGAAAAAATCCCAGAAAAGTGTGGGGAAAAATCCCCGAAAATATCCCTGAAAACGGTGGGAAAAATCCCTGAAAATGGGGGGGAGAATCCTCAAAAACTGGGGAGGAAAATCCCAGAAAATTGAGGGGAAAAATCCCGGAAAATTAGTGGGGGGGAAAAACCAGAAAATCGGAGAGAAAATCCTGGCAAAACTGGAGGGGAAAAAAAATCCCCGAAAATTAGGCAAAATCATGTGAAAAATTGAAGAAAAACTGGGGAGCATTCCTGCACAACTGGTGAGAAAATCCCAGAAAACTGGGATGGAAAAAAACCCAAAAAAACCCAAAAAAAAACAAAAAAAACCCAAAAAAAACCAAAAAAAACCCCCAAAAAATCCAAAAAAAAAAAAAAAAAACCATAAAATTGGGGAGAGGAGGAAATCCTGTCAAACCCCGGAAAACCGAAGGGAAAAAGCCCTGAAAACCGGGGGGGAGTTGCCGGGAAACGCGGCGGTGGCCGCCGTACCCAGCGGCATGCCGATGCCGTAGCCCTTGGTGTCCAGCAGGCCGCCGATCTGCGTCAGGTTGCAGTTGTGGCGCCGGTGGTACTCGTTCATGGTGGACTCCAGCAGGAAGGCGTACTTGGAGTTGAGGACGCGCGCGATGCCCTCCTCAGTGCTCTTGACGAACACGCTGGGCTGCTTGGAGTGCATGTAGTTCCACATCCGCTGGTACGTCTGGTAGCGCGAGTTCTGGCGGGGGGCGGCGGGGGAGACGGGCTTGGGGGGGGGGCTGCGGGGGTTGGGGGGCGGCGGGGGTTGGGTTGGGTTGGCCAAGTTGGGTTGGGTGGGGTGTGGTTGAGTTGATTGGGTTGGGTTGGGTGTGGTTGGGTGTGGTTGGGTGTGGTTGGGTTGGGTTGGGTTGATTGGGTTGGGTTGGGTTGGGTTGGGTTGGGTTGGGTGGGTTGATTGGGTTGGGTTGATTGGGTTGGGTTGATTGATGGAGTAGGGTTGGGTTGACCAAGTTGGGTTGGGTTGGGTGGGGTGTGGTTGGGTTGGGTTGGGTGGGGTTGGGTTGGGTTGGGTGGGTTGATTGGTTTGGGTTAATTGGGTTGGGTTGATTGATGGGTTGGGTTGACCAAGTTGTGTTGGGTTGGGTGGGTTGATTGGGTTGGGTTGATTGGGTTGGGTTGATTGATGGGTTGGGTTGACCAAGTTGTGTTGGGTTGGGTGGGGTGGGGTTGGGTTGAGTTGGGTTGAGTTGGGTTGATTGATTGGGTTGGTTTGGGTTGGGTTCAGTTGGATTGGGTTGATTGAGTTGGGTTGGGTTGGGTTGGGTGTGGTTGGGTTGAGTTGGGTTGATTGATTGATTGGGTTGGGTTGGGTGGGTTGATTGGGTTGGGTTGATTGGGTTGGGTTGATTGATGGGTTGGGTTGACCAAGTTGTGTTGGGTTGGGTGGGGTGGGGTTGGGTTGAGTTGGGTTGAGTTGGGTTGATTGATTGGGTTGGGTTGGTTTGGGTTGGGTTCAGTTGGATTGGGTTGATTGATGGAGTTGGGTTGGGTTGGGTGGTTGGGTGTGGTTGGGTTGACTGATCAGGTTGATTGATTGATTGATTGATTGATTGGGTTAATTGAATGAGTGGATTGATTGATTTCCTGGGTTAGTTGGGTTGATTGATTGATTGGTTGGCTGATTGGGTTGATTGATTGATTGATCAAGCTGATTGATCAGACTGATTGGATTGATTGATTGATTGGACCAATTGCATTGACTGATTGATTGACCGATTGGACTGATCAGATTGATTGATTGGGTTAATTGAATGAGTGGACTGATTGACTTGTTGGGTTGATTGATTGGTTGGATCAATTGGATTTATTGGGTTGATTGATTGGTTGGGTCGATTGGATCGATTGGGCTGATTGATTGGTTGGGTCGATTGGATCGATTGGGTTAATTGAACGGATGGGGCCGATTGATGGGACCGATGGCTCGATTGCTCTGATTGCTCCGATCGATCGATCGATGGATGGATCGATCAATGCGCTGACTGACGGCAGCGCCGGCGCCGGGCCTGACCTGGAAGAAGGTCATGGTGGAGCCGGCGTGGATGGTGCCGTACTCGATGTTGGTCTGGTCGGCGAGGTCGTCGGCCGACTCCACCGGCACCTCCATGCGCTGCACGGTCAGGAACGCCGCCAGGTTGGCCGTGTACGACGAGATGATGATGAGGGTGAAGGCCCACCTGCGGGGGGCGGGGTCAGGGCTCACCTGGGCACGGGGAGGGACCCCCGGGCCCGCCCCGAAACGGCCCCGAAACGGCCCCGAAACGGCCCCAAAATGGCCCCAAAACGGCCCCGAAACGGCCCCAAAACGGCCCCGAAACAGCCCCGAAACGGCCCCGAAACGGCCCCAAAATGGCCCCGAAACAGCCCCGAAACGGCCCCGAAACGGCCCCAAAATGGCCCCGAAACGGCCCCGAAACGGCCCCAAAATCCTGCCTGGAAATGGCCCCAAAACGGCCCCAAAACCGCCCGAAACCAACCCCCAAAACAGCCCAAAACCGGCCCCAAAACGGCCCCAAAATCCTGCCTGGAAATGGCCCAAAACGGCCCCAAAACAGCCCCAAAAACGGCCCCAAAACGGCCCCAAAACAACCCCAAAATGGCCCCAAAACAGCCCCAAAACGAGCGCAAAACAGCCCCAGAACAGCCCAAAAAACAGCCCCAAAATGGTCCCAAAAAAGCCCCCAAACCGTCCAAAAACGGCCCCAAAACAGCCCCAAAACGGCCCCAAAAAACAACCCCAAAACAGCCCCAAAACAGCCCCAAAATCCTGCCTGGAAATGGCCCAAAACCAGCCCCAAAACGGCCCCAAAACGGCCCAAAAATAGTCCAGAAACGGCCCCAAGACGACTGCAAAACGGCCCCAAAACAGCCCCAAAAACAGCCCCAAAACAGCCCCAAAACGGCCCAAAAACTACCGCAAAACAGCCCAAAAAAGAGCCCCAAAATTTTCCCAAAAAAGCCCCAAAAAGCCCCAAAACAGCCCAAGAAAACGGTCCCAAAACGGTCCCAAAACGGTCCCAAAACAGCCCCAAAATCCTGCGTGGAAATGGCCTAAAACCAGCCCTAAAACGGCCCCAAAACGGCCCAAAAAACAACCCCAAAACGGCCCCAAAACGGCCCCAAAACGGCCCCAAAACGGCCCCAAAACAGCCCCAAAACGGCCCCAAAACGGCCCCAAAACCCCGACAGAAATCACCCCAAAAACTCCATTAAAATCACCCAAAAAACCACCACAAAAATCCCCCGAACCCCCCCGAACCCCCCGAACCCCCCAAACACCCCCGAACCCCCCGAATCCCCCGAACCCCTCGAACCCCTCGACCCCCCCGAACCCCCCGAACCCCCCGAACCCCCCGAACCCCTCGAACCCCCAGACCCCCCCAGACCCCCCGAACCCCCCGAACCCCCCGGTGCCCCCGGTTCTGACCAGACGCCGCTGACGCAGCGCGTGGAGCCCCCAGAACCCCCGAACCCCCCCGAACCCCCCGGTCCCCCCAGACTCCCCCGAACCCCCCGGTCCCCCCGAACCCCCAGATCCCCCGGTCCCCCCGAGCCCCCCGAACCCCCAGACCCCCCCAGACCCCCCGAACCCCCCGAACCCCCCGGTCCCCCCGGTTCTGACCAGACGCCGCTGACGCAGCGCGTGGAACCCTCGGAACCGCCCGAACCCCCCAAACACCCCCGAACCTCCCAGAGCCCCCCGAACCCCCCAGACCCCCCAGACTCCCCCCGAACCCCCAGACCCCCCGGTCCCCCAGAACCCCCCGGTAGCCCCAGACTCCCCCGAACCCCCCGGTCCCCCCGAACCCCCAGACCCCCCGGTCCCCCCGAGCCCCCCGAACCCCCAGACTCCCCCGAACCCCCCGGTGCCCCCGGTTCTGACCAGACGCCGCTGACGCAGCGCGTGGAGAGCGCTCGGGGCAGCACCTCGGCGCCCTGCTGCAGGAACCCGCCCACCGGGAACCAGAGGCTGTTCCCCAGCGTGTACTGGTTCTCCACCAGCCCCGGCCGCTCCCGCAGGCACGGGTGCGGGTTGTACCACTCGTACGGGCTCAGCCTGGGGGGGCACGGCCGGTCGGGACCACCCCCGGGCCCGGGGGGGGGCGACCTGGGGTGGCCCTGTTCGCTTTGGGGTCACCCCGAACCCGTAAAATCCCATTTGGGGCCACCAGACCCATAAATCCCATTTGGGGTGCTCCTGTTCCCTTTGGGGCCACCCCGAACCCATAAATCCCATTTGGGGTGTCCCTGTTCCCTTTGGGGTCACCCCGAACCCATAAAATCCCATTTGGGACCACCAGACCCATAAATCCCATTTGGGGTCACCCCGAACCCATAAATCCCATTTGGGGTGCTCCTGTTCCATTTGGGGCCACCCCGAACCCATAAAACCCATTTGGGGTGCCCCTGTTCGCTCTGGGGTCACCCCGAACCCATAAAACCCATTTGGGGCCACCAGACCCATAATTCCCATTTGGGGTCACCCCGAACCCATAAAATACATTTGGGGTGCCCCTGTTCCCTTTGGGGTCACCCCGAACCCATAAAATCCCATTTGGGGCCACCAGACCCATAAATCCCATTTGGGGCCACCAGACCCATAATTCCCATTTGGGGTGCTCCTGTTCCATTTGGGGCCACCCCGAACCCATAAAATCCCATTTGGGGCCACCAGACCCATAATTCCCATTTGGGGTCAACCCAAACCCGTAAAACACATTTGGGGTCACCCCGAACCCAGCAAACCCCTTTGGGGTGCCCCTGTTCGCTTTGGGGTCACCCCGAACCCATAAAACCCATTTGGGGTCACCCCGAACCCATAAAATCCCATTTGGGGTCACCAGACCCATAAATCCCATTTGGGGTCACCCCGAATCCATAAAATCCCATTTGGGGTCACCAGACCCATAAATCCCATTTGGGGTCACCCCGAATCCATAAAATCCCATTTGGGACCACCAGACCCATAAATCCCATTTGGGGTGCTCCTGTTCCATTTGGGGCCACCCCGAACCCATAAAATCCCATTTGGGGCCACCAGACCCATAAATCCCATTTGGGGTCACCCCGAACCCATAAAATACATTTGGGGTGCCCCTGTTCCCTTTGGAGTCACCCCGAACCCATAAACCCCATTTAGGGCCACCAGACCCATAATTCCCATTTGGGGTCAACCCAAACCCGTAAAACACATTTGGGGTCACCCCGAACCCATAAAACCCATTTGGGGTCACCCCGAACCCATAAAATCCCATTTGGGGTCACCAGACCCATAATTCCCATTTGGGGTCACCCCGAACCCATAAAACCCCATTTGGGATCGCACAGAACCCCTCGAACCCATTTGGGGCCGCCCCTCATCCCCTCTGGACCCGCATTTTGGGGTTCCTCGCCCCGCATTTCCCGGCCCCATTTCGGGGTGTCCCCCCCCAGTTCCTGCCCCCATTTCAGGGTGTCCCCCCCCCCATTTCCCGCCCCTATTTCGGGGTCTCCCCCCATTTCCCGGCCCCATTTCGGGGTGTCCCCCCATTTCCCGCCCCATTTCGGGGTGTCCCCCCATTTCCCGCCCCCATTTCGGGGTGTCCCCCCATTTCCCGCCCCATTTCGGGGTCTCCCCCCATTTCCCGCCCCCATTTCGGGGTGACCCCCCCATTTCCCAGCCCCATTTCGGGGTGACCCCCCCATTTCCCAGCCCCATTTCGGGGTCTCCCCCCATTTCCCGCCCCCATTTCGGGGTGTCCCCCCCATTTCCCGCCCCCATTTCGGGGTGTCCCCCCATTTCCCAGCCCCATTTCGGGGTCTCCCCCCATTTCCCGGCCCCATTTCGGGGTGTCCCCCCCATTTCCCGCCCCTATTTCGGGGTGTCCCCCCCATTTCCCGCCCCCATTTCGGGGTGCCCCCCCCATTTCCCGCCCCCATTTCGGGGTGTCCCCCCATTTCCCGGCCCCCATTTCGGGGTGTCCCCCCATTTCCCGGCCCCATTTCGGGGTCTCCCCCCATTTCCCAGCCCCATTTCGGGGTCTCCCCCCATTTCCCGGCCCCATTTCGGGGTGTCCCCCCATTTCCCGCCCCCATTTCGGGGTCTCCCCCCATTTCCCGCCCCTATTTCGGGGTGTCCCCCCCATTTCCCGCCCCCATTTCGGGGTCTCCCCCCATTTCCCGCCCCTATTTCGGGGTGTCCCCCCATTTCCCGCCCCATTTCGGGGTCTCCCCCCATTTCCCGCCCCCATTTCGGGGTCTCCCCCCATTTCCCGGCCCCATTTCGGGGTGACCCCCCCATTTCCCGCCCCCATTTCGGGGTGTCCCCCCATTTCCCGGCCCCATTTCGGGGTCTCCCCCCATTTCCCGCCCCTATTTCGGGGTGTTCCCCCCAATTTTTGTCCCCATTTTGGGGTGACCCCCCCCAGTTCCCAGCCCCTTTTTAGGGTGACCCCCCCATTTCCCTGCCCCATTTCGGGGTGTCCCCCCCCCAATTTCTTCCCCCATTTCGGGGTCTCCCCCCATTTCCCGGCCCCATTTCGGGGTGTCCCCCCATTTCCCGCCCCATTTCGGGGTGTCCCCCCCCATTTCCCGCCCCATTTCGGGGTCTCCCCCCATTTCCCAGCCCCATTTCGGGGTCTCCCCCCATTTCCCGCCCGTATTTCGGGGTCTCCCCCCATTTCCCGCCCCCATTTCGGGGTCTCCCCCCATTTCCCGCCCCTATTTCGGGGTGTCCCCCCCAATTTTTGTCCCCATTTTGGGGTGACCCCCCCCAGTTCCCAGCCCCATTTCGGGGTCTCCCCCCATTTCCCGCCCCTATTTCGGGGTGTCCCCCCATTTCCCGCCCCCATTTCGGGGTGTCCCCCATTTCCCGGCCCCATTTCGGGGTGACCCCCCCATTTCCCGGCCCCATTTCGGGGTGTCCCCCCATTTCCCGCCCCTATTTCGGGGTGTCCCCCCCAATTTTTGTCCCCATTTTGGGGTGACCCCCCCCATTTCCCAGCCCCTTTTTAGGGTGACCCCCCCATTTCCCGCCCCCATTTCGGGGTCTCCCCCCATTTCCCGGCCCCATTTCGGGGTGTCCCCCCATTTCCCGCCCCCATTTCGGGGTGTCCCCCCATTTCCCGGCCCCATTTCGGGGTTTCCCCCATTTCCCGCCCCTATTTCGGGGTGACCCCCCCATTTCCCGGCCCCATTTCGGGGTCTCCCCCCATTTCCCGCCCCCATTTCGGGTGTCCCCCCATTTCCCGCCCCCCCCATTTCCCGGCCCCATTTCGGGGTGACCCCCCCATTTCCCGCCCCCCTTTCGGGGTCTCCCCCCATTTCCCGCCCCTATTTCGGGGTGACCCCCCCCATTTCCCGCCCCCATTTCGGGGTCTCCCCCCATTTCCCGCCCCCATTTCGGGGTGTCCCCCCCATTTCCCGGCCCCATTTCGGGGTCTCCCCCCATTTCCCAGCCCCATTTCGGGGTGTCCCCCCATTTCCCGCCCCCATTTCGGGGTCTCCCCCCATTTCCCGCCCCCATTTCGGGGTGTCCCCCCATTTCCCGCCCCTATTTCGGGGTCTCCCCCCATTTCCCGGCCCCATTTCGGGGTCTCCCCCCATTTCCCGGCCCCATTTCGGGGCGTGGCCTCACCTGGCGGCCAGGAAGAGCACGCAGCTCACGGCCAGGTAGGCGAGCAGCATGAAGAGCCACACGGCGGGCGAGAAGGGGTCTAGGAAGGAGAAATACCCCGGCTTGCGGCCCTGGGGGGACGCGGTGTGAGACCCCGCGCTGGCACCCCCGAACCGCCCCAGATCGCCCCGAAACCGCCCAAAAATGCACCCCGAAAATGCCCCGAAATCGCCCAAAAATACACCCCGAAATCGCCCTGAAATCGCCCAAAAATACACCCCGAAAATGCTCCGAAATCGCCCCGAAATCGCCCTGAAATCGCCCAAAAATACACCCCGAAAATGCCCCGAAATCGCCCCGAAAATGCCCCGAAATCGCCCAAAAATACACCCCGAAAATGCCCCGAAATCGCCCAAAAATACACCCCGAAAATGCCCCGAAAAACCTCGAAAATGCCCCGAAATCGCCCAAAAATACACCTCGAAAATGCGCCGAAATCGCCCAAAAATACACCTCGAAAATGCCCCGAAATCGCCCAAAAATACACCTCGAAAATGCCCCGAAATCGCCCCGAAATCGCCCAAAAATACACCCCGAAATCGCCCTGAAATTACCCTGAAATCGCCCAAAAATACACCCCGAAAATGCTCCGAAATCGCCCAAAAATACACCCCGAAAATGCCCCGAAATCGCCCCGAAATCGCCCTGAAATCGCCCAAAAATACACCCCGAAACTGCCCCGAAATCGCCCCGAAATCGCCCAAAAATACACCCCGAAAATGCCCCGAAATCGCCCAGAAATCGCCCAAAAATACACCCCGAAAATGCCCCGAAATCTCCCAAAAATACACCCCAAAAAAGCCCCGAAATCGCCCCGAAATCTCCCAAAAATACACCCCAAAAAAGCCCCGAAATCGCCCCGAAACTGCCCCGAAATCGCCCCGAAATCGCCCTGAAATCTCCCAAAAATACACCCCAAAAAAGCCCCGAAATCACCCCGAAATCTCCCAAAAATACACCCCGAAAATGCCCCGAACTCGCCAAAAAATACACCCCGAAACCGCCCTGAAATCACCCTGAAATCGCCCTGAAATCACCCAAAAACACACCCCGAAATCGCCCTGAAATTACCCTGAAATCGCCCAAAAATACACCCCGAAAATGCTCCGAAATCGCCCTGAAATCGCCCTGAAATCTCCCAAAAATACACCCCGAAATCGCCCAAAAATACACCCCGAAAATGCCCCGAAATCGCCCTGAAATTACCCTGAAATCGCCCAAAAATACAACCCGAAAAAGCCCCGAAATCGCCCCGAAATCGCCCAAAAATACACCCCAAAAAAGCCCCGAAATCACCCCGAAATCACCCCGAAATCTCCCAAAAATACACCCCGAAATCGCCCCGAAATCACCCCGAAATCTCCCAAAAATCCACCCCAAACAACCCCCAAATCGCCTCAAAATCACCCCAAAAACACCCAAAAAACCACCCCGAAACCGCCCCGCAATTATCCCAAAATCACCCCAAAACCACCCCCCAAAAAAGCCCCAAAACCGTCCCGAAATCACCCAAAAATCGCCCAAAAGAAACCCCGAAACCGCCCCGAAATTATCCCAAAATCACCCAAAATCACCCCAAAAAACCGCCCCAAAACTGCCCTAAAATCGCTTCAAAACTGCTTCGAGATCCCCCCAAAAAGCCCCAAAATCACCAAAACCCCAAACATCCCAAAAAAACCCAAAAACCCCCAAAAACCCCAAAAAAACCCAAAAAACCCAAAAACCCCAAAAACCCCCAAAAACCCCAAAAAAACCCAAAAAAACCCAAAAACGCCAAAAACCCCAAAAAACCCAAAAACCCCCAAAAATCCCAAAAAACCCAAAAAACCCAAAACCCCCCAAAAATCCCAAAAAAACCCAAAAACCCCAAAACCCCCAAAAACTCCAAAAAACCCCAAAAACCCCCAAACATCCCAAAAAACCCAAAAACCCAAAAAACCCAAAAACCCCCAAAAACCCCAAAACCCCAAAAAACCCAAAAACCCCCAAAAACCCCCAAAAATCCCAAAAAAACCCAAAAACCCCCAAAACCCCCAAAAATCCCAAAAAAACCCAAAAAACCTCAAAACCCCCCAAAACCCCAAACGCTCACCAGGTGCACACAGTACAGGATACTGATGAACCCCAAACACCCCAAAAAACCCAAAAAAACCCCAAACACCCCAAAAAACCCAAAAAAACCCCCAAAAAACCCCAAAAACCCAAAAACCCCAAAAATAGCCCACAAAAAAACCCAAAAAACCCCAAAATAACCCATAAATAAAAATGCAAAAAAACCCCCCCAAAAACCCCCAAAGCCCCAAAAAACCCCATAAACTTCCCCCCAAAAAAACAAAATGCCCCCAAAAAACCAAAAAAAAAAAATCCCCAAAAGAACCCCAAAAAATCCCAAAAAATTAAGAAATAAATTAAGAAACCCCCCCAAAACCCCCCCAAAACCCAAAAAAATCCCAAAAAATCCCAAAAAATTCCCCAAAAATCCCAAACACCCCAAAAACCCCAAAAACCCCAAAAAACCCCCAAAAGCCTCACCAGGTGCACGCGGTAGAGGATGCTGATGAACCCCAAACACCCCAAAAAAACCCCAAAGAACCCAAAATGACCCACCAAAAAAAACCCCAAAAAATCCCCAAGAAACCCCCAAAAAAACCCCATAAAACCCCCCCCAAAAAAACCCAAATCCCCCCAAAAACCAAAAAAAAAACACCCAAAAACCGCCCAAAAAACCCCAAAAAATTAGAAAAAAAATAAAAAAAAACCCCAAAAAACCCGGAAAAAAACCCCCAAAAAATCCAAAAAAAATCCCAAAAAATCCCAAAAAATCCCAAACACCCCAAACACCCCAAAAACCCCAAAAACCCCAAAAAAGCCCCAAAAAGCCTCACCAGGTGCACGCGGTAGAGGATGCTGATGAACCCCAAACACCCCAAAACCCCAAAAACCCAAAATAACCCAAAATAACCCACAAAAAAAATCCAAAAAGAAACCCCAAAAAATCCTCCAAATCCCAAAAAATCCCCATAAAATTCCCCCCAAAAAACCAAAAAAACCAAAAAAAACCCACCCAAAAACCGCCCAAAAAACCCCCCAAAAAATTAGAAAAAAATCAAAAAAAACCCCAAAAAACCCAGAAAAAAAATCCCAAAAAATCCCAAAAAAATCCCAAAAAAATCCCAAACACCCCAAAAACCCCAAAAACCCCAAAAAAGCCCCAAAAAGCCTCACCAGGTGCACGCGGTAGAGGATGCTGATGAATCCCAAACACCCCAGAAAACCCCCCAAAAACCCAAAATTATCCAAAATAACCCAACAAAAAAAAACCCCAAAAAATCCCCAAAGCCCCAAAAAACCCCATAAAATTCCCCCCAAAAATCCCCAAAAAACCCAAAAAAAACCACCCAAAAACCGCCCCAAAGAACCCCAAAAAATTAGAAAAAAATCCAAAAAAACCCCCAAAAAACCCAGAAAAAAATTCCAAAAAATCCCAAAAAAATCCCAAAAATCCCAAACACCCCAAACACCCCAAAAACCCCAAAAAAGCCCCAAAAAGCCTCACCAGGTGCACGCGGTAGAGGATGCTGATGAACCCCAAACCCCCCAAAAAACCCCCCAAAAACCCAAAATTACCCAAAATAACTCACCAAAAAAAAACCCCAAAAAATCCCCAAAGCCCCAAAAAACCCCATAAAATTCCCCCCAAAAATCCCCAAAAAACCCAAAAAAAACCCACCCAAAAACCGCCCAGAAAACCCCCAAAAAATTAAAAAAAAAATCAAAAAAAACCCCCAAAAAATTAGAAAAAAATCAAAAAAAACCCCCAAAAAACCCAGAAAAAAATCCCAAAAAATTCCAAAAAAATCCCCAAAAATCCCAAACACCCCAAACACCCCAAAAACCCCAAAAAACCCCAAAAAGCCTCACCAGGTGCACGCGGTAGAGGATGCTGATGAACCCCAAACACCCCAAAAAAACCCCCCAAAAACCCAAAATTACCCAAAATAACCCACCAAAAAAAAACCCCAAAAAATCCCCAAAGCCCCAAAAAACCCCATAAAATTCCCCCCAAAAATCCCAAAAAACAAACAAAAAAAACACCCAAAAACCGCCCAAAAAACCCCAAAAAATTAGAAAAAAATCAAAAAACACCCCCAAAAAACCCGGAAAAAACACCCCAAAAAATCCCAAAAAAATCCCAAAAAATCCCAAAAAAATCCCAAAAAATCCCAAACACCCCAAACACCCCAAAAACCCCAAAAAACCCCAAAAAGCCTCACCAGGTGCACGCGGTAGAGGATGCTGATGAACCCCAAACACCCCAAAAAATCCCCCAAAAACCCAAAATAACCCAAAATAACTCACCAAAAAAAAACCCCAAGAAATCCCCAAAGCCCCAAAAAACCCCATAAAATTCCCCCCAAAAATCCCCAAAAAACCCCAAAAAACCACCCAAAAACCGCCCAGAAAACCCCAAAAAATTAGAAAAAAATCCAAAAAAAACCCCAAAAAATTAGAAAAAAATCCAAAAAAAACCCCAAAAAACCCAGAAAAAAATCCCAAAAAATCCCAAAAAATCCCCAAAAATCCCAGACACCCCAAAAACCCCAAAAACCCCAAAAAAGCCCCAAAAAGCCTCACCAGGTGCACGCGGTAGAGGATGCTAATGAATCCCAAACACCCCAAAAAAACCCCAAAGAACCCCAAATGACCCACCAAAAAAAACCCCAAAAAATCCCCAAAGCCCCAAAAAACCCCATAAAATTCCCCCCAAAAATCCGAAAAACAAACAAAAAAACACCCAAAAACCGCCCAAAAAACCCCAAAAAATTAGAAAAAAATCCAAAAAAAACCCCAAAAAACCCAGAAAAAAACCCCCAAAAAACCCAGAAAAAAATCCCAAAAAATCCAAAAAAAATCCCAAAAAAATCCCAAACACCCCAAACACCCCAAAAACCCCAAAAAAGCCCCAAAAAGCCTCACCAGGTGCACGCGGTAGAGGATGCTGATGAATCCCCAAAACCCCAAAAAACCCCAAATGACCCACCAAAAAAAACCCCAAAAAATCCCCAAGAAACCCCAAAAAAACCCCATAAAACCCCCCCCAAAAAAACCCAAATCCCCCCCAAAAAAACCAAAAAAAACACCCAAAAACCGCCCCAAAAAACCCCAAAAAATCAAAAAAAACCCCAAAAAACCCAGAAAAAAATCCCAAAAAAATTCCAAAAAAATCCCAAAAAATCCCCAAAAAATCCCAAACACCCCAAACACCCCAAAAACCCCAAAAAAAGCCCCAAAAAGCCTCACCAGGTGCACGCGGTAGAGGATGCTGATGAATCCCATACACCCCAAACACCCCAAAAAACCCAAAATAACCCACCAAAAAAAACCCAAAAAACCCCAAAAAACCCAAAAAAATCCCCAAGAAACCCAAAAAAAAACCCCATAAAACCCCCCCCAAAAAAAAACCAAATCCCCCCCAAAAAACCAAAAAAAACCACCCAAAAACCGCCCCAAAAAACCCCAAAAAATCAAAAAAAAAACCAAAAAACCCCCCAAAAAACCCAGAAAAAAATCCCAAAAAAATCCCAAAAAAATCCCCAAAAAATCCCAAACACCCCAAACACCCCAAAAACCCCAAAAAACCCCCAAAAAGCCTCACCAGGTGCACGCGGTAGAGGATGCTGATGAATCCCATACACCCCAAACACCCCAAAAAACCCAAAATAACCCACCAAAAAAAACCCAAAAAAACCCCAAAAAATCCCCAAGAAACCCAAAAAAACCCCATAAAACCCCCCCCAAAAAAAACCCAAATCCCCCCCAAAAAACCAAAAAAAACCACCCAAAAACCGCCCAGAAAACCCCAAAAAATTAGAAAAAAATCCAAAAAAAACCCCAAAAAACCCGGAAAAAAATCCCAAAAAAATCCCAAAAAATCAAAAAAAAATCCCAAAAAAATCCCAAAAAATCCCAAACACCCCAAACACCCCAAAAACCCCAAAAAAAGCCCCAAAAAGCCTCACCAGGTGCACGCGGTAGAGGATGCTGATGAACCCCATACACCCAAAAAAAACCCAAAAAACCCAAAATAACCCAAAATAACCCACAAAAAAAATCCAAAAAGAAACCCCAAAAAATCCTCCAAATCCCAAAAAATCCCCATAAAATTCCCCCCAAAAAACCGAAAAAACAAAAAAAAACCCACCCAAAAACCGCCCAGAAAACCCCAAAAAATTAGAAAAAAAATCAAAAAAAACCCCAAAAAATTAGAAAAAAATCAAAAAAAAAACCCCAAAAAACCCGGAAAAAAATCCCCAAAAATCCCAAAAAAATCCCAAAAATCCCAAACACCCCAAAAACCCCAAAAACCCCCAAAAACCCCAAAAAGCCTCACCAGGTGCACGCGGTAGAGGATGCTGATGAACCCCAAACACCCCAAAAAACCCCCCAAAAACCCAAAATTACCCAAAATAACCCACCAAAAAAAAACCTCCAAGAAATCCCCAAAGCCCCAAAAAACCCCATAAAATTCCCCCCAAAAATCCCAAAAAAAACAAACAAAAAACCACCCAAAAACCGCCCAAAAAACCCCAAAAAATTAGAAAAAAATCCAAAAAAAACCCCAAAAAATTAGAAAAAAATCCAAAAAAAATCCCAAAAAACCCGGAAAAAAAACCCCAAAAAATCCCAAAAAAATCCCCAAAAAATCCCAAACACCCCAAACACCCCAAAAACCCCAAAAAACCCCAAAAGCCTCACCAGGTGCACGCGGTAGAGGATGCTGATGAAGCCCAAACACCCCAAAAAAACCCCAAAGAACCCAAAATGACCCACCAAATAAAACCCAAAAAAACCCCAAAAAATCCCCAAAAAAACCCCATAAAACCCCCCCCAAAAAAACCCAAATCCCCCCCAAAAAACCAAAAAAAACCACCCAAAAACCGCCCAGAAAACCCCAAAAAATTAGAAAAAAATCAAAAAAAAACCCCAAAAAACCCGGAAAAAAAACCCCAAAAAATCCCCAAAAAATCCCAAAAAATCCCAAAAAATCCCAAACACCCCAAACACCCCAAAAACCCCCCAAAAAACCCCAAAAAGCCTCACCAGGTGCACGCGGTAGAGGATGCTGATGAACCCCAAACACCCCAAAACCCCAAAAACCCAAAATAACCCAAAATAACCCACAAAAAAAATCCAAAAAGAAACCCCAAAAAATCCTCCAAATCCCAAAAAATCCCCATAAAATTCCCCCCAAAAAACCAAAAAAACCAAAAAAAACCCACCCAAAAACCGCCCAGAAAACCCCCAAAAAATTAGAAAAAAATCAAAAAAAACCCCAAAAAACCCAGAAAAAAAATCCCAAAAAATCCCAAAAAAATCCCAAAAAAATCCCAAACACCCCAAAAACCCCAAAAACCCCAAAAAAGCCCCAAAAAGCCTCACCAGGTGCACGCGGTAGAGGATGCTGATGAATCCCAAACACCCCAGAAAACCCCCCAAAAACCCAAAATTATCCAAAATAACCCAACAAAAAAAAACCCCAAAAAATCCCCAAAGCCCCAAAAAACCCCATAAAATTCCCCCCAAAAATCCCCAAAAAACCCAAAAAAAACCACCCAAAAACCGCCCCAAAGAACCCCAAAAAATTAGAAAAAAATCCAAAAAAACCCCCAAAAAACCCAGAAAAAAATTCCAAAAAATCCCAAAAAAATCCCAAAAATCCCAAACACCCCAAACACCCCAAAAACCCCAAAAAAGCCCCAAAAAGCCTCACCAGGTGCACGCGGTAGAGGATGCTGATGAACCCCAAACCCCCCAAAAAACCCCCCAAAAACCCAAAATTACCCAAAATAACTCACCAAAAAAAAACCCCAAAAAATCCCCAAAGCCCCAAAAAACCCCATAAAATTCCCCCCAAAAATCCCCAAAAAACCCAAAAAAAACCCACCCAAAAACCGCCCAGAAAACCCCCAAAAAATTAGAAAAAAATCAAAAAAAACCCCCAAAAAATTAGAAAAAAATCAAAAAAAACCCCCAAAAAACCCAGAAAAAAATCCCAAAAAATTCCAAAAAAATCCCCAAAAATCCCAAACACCCCAAACACCCCAAAAACCCCAAAAAACCCCAAAAAGCCTCACCAGGTGCACGCGGTAGAGGATGCTGATGAACCCCAAACACCCCAAAAAAACCCCCCAAAAACCCAAAATTACCCAAAATAACCCACCAAAAAAAAACCCCAAAAAATCCCCAAAGCCCCAAAAAACCCCATAAAATTCCCCCCAAAAATCCCAAAAAACAAACAAAAAAAACACCCAAAAACCGCCCAAAAAACCCCAAAAAATTAGAAAAAAATCAAAAAACACCCCCAAAAAACCCGGAAAAAACACCCCAAAAAATCCCAAAAAAATCCCAAAAAATCCCAAAAAAATCCCAAAAAATCCCAAACACCCCAAACACCCCAAAAACCCCAAAAAACCCCAAAAAGCCTCACCAGGTGCACGCGGTAGAGGATGCTGATGAACCCCAAACACCCCAAAAAAATCCCCCAAAAACCCAAAATAACCCAAAATAACTCACCAAAAAAAAACCCCAAGAAATCCCCAAAGCCCCAAAAAACCCCATAAAATTCCCCCCAAAAATCCCCAAAAAACCCCAAAAAACCACCCAAAAACCGCCCAGAAAACCCCAAAAAATTAGAAAAAAATCCAAAAAAAACCCCAAAAAATTAGAAAAAAATCCAAAAAAAACCCCAAAAAACCCAGAAAAAAATCCCAAAAAATCCCAAAAAATCCCCAAAAATCCCAGACACCCCAAAAACCCCAAAAACCCCCAAAAAACCCCAAAAGCCTCACCAGGTGCACGCGGTAGAGGATGCTGATGAACCCCAAACACCCCAAAACCCCAAAGAACCCCAAATGACCCACCAAAAAAAACCCCAAAAAACCCCAAAAAATCCCCAAAAAAACCCCATAAAACCCCCCCAAAAAAACCCAAATCCCCCCCAAAAAACCAAAAAAAACCACCCAAAAACCGCCCAAAAAACCCCAAAAAATTAGAAAAAAATCAAAAAAAAACCCCAAAAAACCCGGAAAAAAAATCCCAAAAAATTCCCAAAAAAATCCCAAAAAATCCCCAAAAATCCCAAACACCCCAAACACCCCAAAAACCCCAAAAAACCCCCAAAAAGCCTCACCAGGTGCACGCGGTAGAGGATGCTGATGAACCTCAAACACCCCAAAAAAAACCCAAAGAACCTCAAATGACCCACCAAAAAAACCCAAAAAAACCCCAAAAAATCCCCAAAAAAACCCCATAAAACCCCCCCCAAAAAAAAACCAAATCCCCCCCAAAAACCCAAAAAAAACCACCCAAAAACCGCCCCAGAAAACCCCAAAAAATTAGAAAAAAATCGAAAAAAACCCCCAAAAAACCCGGAAAAAAAATCCAAAAAAAATCCCAAAAAATCCCCAAAAAATCCCAAACACCCCAAACACCCCAAAAACCCCAAAACCCCCCCAAAAGCCTCACCAGGTGCACGCGGTAGAGGATGCTGATGAACCCCAAACACCCCAAAAAATCCCCCAAAAACCCAAAATTACCCAAAATAACTCACCAAAAAAAAACCCCAAGAAATCCCCAAAGCCCCAAAAAACCCCATAAAATTCCTCCCAAAATTCCCCAAAAAACCCAAAAAAAACCCACCCAAAAACCGCCCAGAAAACCCCAAAAAATTAGAAAAAAATCCAAAAAAACCCCAAAAAATTAGAAAAAAATCAAAAAAAAACCCCAAAAAACCCGGAAAAAAACCCCAAAAAATCCCAAAAAATCCCCAAAAATCCCAAACACCCCAAACACCCCAAAAACCCCAAAAAAACCCCAAAAGCCTCACCAGGTGCACGCGGTAGAGGATGCTGATGAACCCCAAACACCCCAAAAAAAACCCCAAAAAACCCCAAATGACCCACCAAAAAAAACCCCAAAAAACCCCAAAAAATCCCCAAAAAAACCCCATAAAACCCCCCCCAAAAAAAACCCAAATCCCCCCAAAAAAACCAAAAAAAACCACCCAAAAACCGCCCAGAAAACCCCAAAAAATTAGAAAAAAATCGAAAAAAAACCCCAAAAAACCCGTAAAAAAAATCCCAAAAAATCCCAAAAAAATCCCAAAAAATCCCAAAAAATCCCAAACACCCCAAACACCCCAAAAACCCCAAAAAAAGCCCCAAAAAGCCTCACCAGGTGCACGCGGTAGAGGATGCTGATGAACCTCAAACACCCCAAAAAAAACCCAAAGAACCTCAAATGACCCACCAAAAAAAACCCAAAAAAACCCCAAAAAATCCCCAAAAAAACCCCATAAAACCCCCCCCAAAAAAAAACCAAATCCCCCCCAAAAACCCAAAAAAAACCACCCAAAAACCGCCCCAGAAAACCCCAAAAAATTAGAAAAAAATCGAAAAAAACCCCCAAAAAACCCGGAAAAAAAATCCAAAAAAAATCCCAAAAAATCCCCAAAAAATCCCAAACACCCCAAACACCCCAAAAACCCCAAAACCCCCCCAAAAGCCTCACCAGGTGCACGCGGTAGAGGATGCTGATGAACCCCAAACACCCCAAAAAATCCCCCAAAAACCCAAAATTACCCAAAATAACTCACCAAAAAAAAACCCCAAGAAATCCCCAAAGCCCCAAAAAACCCCATAAAATTCCTCCCAAAATTCCCCAAAAAACCCAAAAAAAACCCACCCAAAAACCGCCCAGAAAACCCCAAAAAATTAGAAAAAAATCCAAAAAAACCCCAAAAAATTAGAAAAAAATCAAAAAAAAACCCCAAAAAACCCGGAAAAAAACCCCAAAAAATCCCAAAAAATCCCCAAAAATCCCAAACACCCCAAACACCCCAAAAACCCCAAAAAAACCCCAAAAGCCTCACCAGGTGCACGCGGTAGAGGATGCTGATGAACCCCAAACACCCCAAAAAAAACCCCAAAAAACCCCAAATGACCCACCAAAAAAAACCCCAAAAAACCCCAAAAAATCCCCAAAAAAACCCCATAAAACCCCCCCCAAAAAAAACCCAAATCCCCCCAAAAAAACCAAAAAAAACCACCCAAAAACCGCCCCAAAAAACCCCAAAAAATTAGAAAAAAATCGAAAAAAAACCCCAAAAAACCCGTAAAAAAAATCCCAAAAAATCCCAAAAAAATCCCAAAAAATCCCCAAAAATCCCAAACACCCCAAACACCCCAAAAACCCCAAAAAAGCCCCAAAAAGCCTCACCAGGTGCACGCGGTAGAGGATGCTGATGAACCCCAAACACCCCAAAAAAACCCCAAAAACCCAAAATTACCCAAAATAACCCAACAAAAAAAAACCCCAAAAAAACCCCAAAGCCCCAAAAAACCCCATAAAATTCCCCCCAAAAATCCCAAAAACAAACAAAAAAACACCCAAAAACCGCCCAGAAAACCCCCAAAAATTAGAAAAAAATCCAAAAAAAACCCCAAAAAATTAGAAAAAAATCCAAAAAAAACCCCAAAAAACCCAGAAAAAAACCCCCAAAAAATCCCAAAAAAAATCCCCAAAAAATCCCAAAAAATCCCAAAAATCCCAAACACCCCAAACACCCCAAAAACCCCAAAAAAGCCCCAAAACCCTCACCAGGTGCACGCGGTAGAGGATGCTGATGAACCCCGAACACCCCAAAAAAACCCCAAAGAACCCCAAATGACCCACCAAAAAAAACCCAAAAAAACCCCAAAAAATCCCCCAAAAAACCCCATAAAACCCCCCCAAAAAAAACCCAAATCCCCCCCAAAAAACCAAAAAAAAACCACCCAAAAACCGCCCAAAAAACCCCAAAAAATTAGAAAAAAATCAAAAAAAAACCCCAAAAACCCGGAAAAAAACTCCCAAAAAAATCCCAAAAAATCCCAAAAAATCCCAAACACCCCAAACACCCCAAAAACCCCAAAAAAACCCCAAAAAGCCTCACCAGGTGCACGCGGTAGAGGATGCTGATGAACCCCAAACACCCCAAAAAACCCCAAAAAACCCAAAATGACCCACCAAAGAAAACCCCAAAAAACCCCAAAAAATCCCCAAAAAAACCCCATAAAACCCCCCCCAAAAAAAACCCAAATCCCCCCCAAAAAACCAAAAAAACCCACCCAAAAACCGCCCAAAAAAACCCCAAAAAATTAGAAAAAAATCAAAAAAAAACCCCAAAAAACCCAGAAAAAAATCCCAAAAAATCCCAAAAAAATCCCAAAAAATCCCAAACACCCCAAACACCCCAAAAACCCCAAAAAAGCCCCAAAAAGCCTCACCAGGTGCACGCGGTAGAGGATGCTGATGCCCAGGGTCATGAAGGGTTTCGAGAAGTCGATCACTTTCTCCCGCTCGGCCGTGATGGTGAAGGCGGCCACGGCCAGGTCCGCTTTCTGGGGGGGGGGGGGAACCCCAAAAAAAAACCCCAAAAAAAACCCCAAAAAATGTGGGGTGAGATGGGGCTGGACACCCCAAAAATGTGGGGGGGGGGGGGGGGGCTCACACCCGGCTAAGGGCCCCCCCCCCCCCCCCCAAAAAAAAATAAAAATTAAAATTAAAATCCCGGGGGCGTTTTGGGGGGGATGGAGACCCCCCCGGGCGCCCCAAAAAGATTTGGGGACAGGTGGGGAGGGACCCCAAAAAAATTTGGGGACAGGTGGGGAGCGACCCCAAAAATTTTGGGACAGGGTGAGGGATGGACCCCAAAAATTTTGGGGACAGGTGGGGAGCGACCCCAAAAAATTTTAGGGACAGGTGGGGATGGGAATTGGGACCCCAAAAATTTTAGGGACAGGTGGGGAGCGACCCCAAAAATTTTGGGGACAGGTGAGAAGGGACCCCAAAAAATTTTGGGACAGGGTGAGGGATGGACCCCAAAAAAATTTGGGGACAGGTGGGGATGGACCCCAAAAATTTTGGGACAGGGTGGGGATGGGAATTTGGGACCCCAAAAATTTTGGGTCAGGGTGGAAATTGGGACCCCAAAAAATTTTGGGGAGAGGTGGGGATGGGAATTGGGACCCCAAAAATTTTGGGTCAGGGTGGGGAGTGACCCCAAAAAATTTTGGGTCAGGGTGGGAATGGGAATTGGGACCCCAAAAAAATTTGGGGACAGGTGGGGATGGGAATTGGGACCCCAAAAATTTTGGGGACAGGTGGGGAGCGACCCCAAAAATTTTGGGTCAGGGTGGGGAGGGATGGACCCCAAAAATTTTGGGGACAGGTGGGGAGGGACCCCAAAAAATTTGGGGACAAGTGGGGATGGACCCCAAAAAATTTTAGGGACAGGTGGGGATGGGAATTGGGACCCCAAAAATTTTAGGGACAGGTGGGGAGCGACCCCAAAAAATTTTGGGGACAGGTGAGGAGGGACCCCAAAAAATTTGGGGACAGGTGGGGATGGACCCCAAAAATTTTGGGTCAGGGTGGGAATTGGGACCCCAAAAATTTTGGGGACAGGTGGGGAGCGACCCCAAAAAATTGTGGGGACAGGTGGGGATGGACCACAAAAAAATTTGGGGACAGGTGAGAAGGGACCCCAAAAAAATTTGGGGACAGGTGGGGAGCGACCCCAAAAAATTTTGGGTCAGGGTGAGGAGGGACCCCAAAAAATTTGGGGACAGGTGAGAAGGGACCCCAAAAATTTTGGGACAGGGTGAGGAGGGACCCAAAAAATTTTGGGGGACAGGTGGGGAGGGACCCCAAAAAAATTTGGGGACAGGTGGGGAGGGACCCCAAAAAAATTTGGGTCAGGGTGGGGGAGGGACCCCAAAAATTTTGGGGACAGGTGGGGAGCGACCCCAAAAAATTTTGGGGACAGGTGAGAAGGGACCCCAAAAAATTTTGGGACAGGTGGGGATGGACCCCAAAAATTTTGGGTCAGGGTGGGGATGGGAATTGGGACCCCAAAAATTTTAGGGACAGGTGGGGATGGGAACTGGGACCCCCCCCCGACACCCCAAAAACATCTCGGGGTCCTCTGTGGGGTTTTGGGTTTTTTTGAGATTTTGGGATTTTTGGTGGGATTTGGGGATTTTTTGTGGGATTTGGGGATTTTTGTGGGGTTTGGGGGTTTTTTTGTGAGATTTTGGGGGTTTTTTGTGAAGTTTTGGGGTTTTTTGGTGAAGTTTTGGGGTTTTTTGTGGGATTTTGGGGTTTTTTGTGGGATTTTGGGTGTTTTTGTGAGATTTTTGGTGTTTTTTGTGACATTTCGGGTTTTTTTGTGAGATTTTTGGTGTTTTTTTGTGGGATTTCGGGTTTTTCTGTGACATTTTTGGTGTTTTTTTGTGACATTTCGGGTTTTTTTGTGACATTTTTGGTGTTTTTTTGTGGGATTTCGGGTTTTTTTGTGACATTTTTGGTGTTTTTTCGTGACATTTCGGGTTTTTTAGCGAACTCTGGGGTCCGCCCCCTCCCTTCGGGACCCCCCCCCATCATTTTACCCCGCACCCCACCCCTCACCCCGCACCCCCCGCCCCAATCCCCCCCCCCCCGGAGGAGCCCCCGGGGCCGTACCCGGTTGATGAGCTCGCCCACCATGCCGGTCCAGGAGCCGTTGGGCTCGGGGGCTCCGTACAGCCCGTCCTCCACGAGCCGCAGCTGGAAACGGAACTTGAGCAGCGCCGCCAACTCCCGCAGCATGTCCACGCAGAACCCCTCGAAGCGCTCCGGACCGCCCGGCACCGACACCCGCATCACGTACGGGTTCTCCTGGGGGGCACCGGAACCGTCAGTGGTCAGTGGGGTCAGTGGTCAGTGGTCAGTGGTCAGTGGGGTCAGTGGTCAGTGGGGTCAGTGGTCAGTGGTCAGTGGTCAGTGGTCAGTGGGGTCAGTGGTCAGTGGTGAGTGGTCAGTGGGGTCAGTGGTCAGTGGGGTCAGTCCAGTCCCCCCCAGTCCCTCCCAGTCCATCCCAGTCCCCTCCCAGTCCCTCCCAGTCCCTCCCAGTCCCTCCCAGTCCCTCCCAGTCCCCTCCCAGTCCCTCCCAGTCACTCCCAGTCCCCCCCAGTCCCTCCCAATCCCTCCCAGTCCCCCCCAGTCCCTCCCAGTCCCATCCCAGTCCCTCCCATTCCCCTCCCAGTCCCCCCCAGTCCCTCCCAATCCCTCCCAGTCCCCCCCCAGTCCCTCCCAGTCCCTCCCAGTCCCTCCCAGTCCCCTCCCAGTCCCCTCCCAGTCCCTCCCAGTCCCCTCCCAGTCCCTCCCAGTCCCCCCCAGTCCCTCCCAATCCCCTCCCAGTCCATCCCAGTCCCTCCCAGTCCCTCCCAGTCCCCCCAGTCCCTCCCAGTGCCCCCAGTACACACCAGTATGGTGGTGATGATGAGCGTTTTGTTGGCCAGGCTGTCCGAGGCGTTCAGGGCCAGCGTGGCCTCGTCCATGGCGAGTGTCCGGTTGGAGAACCACACCCCGACCTGGGGGCGGGGCCACGGATCAGGGGGCGGGGCCACGGCGAGGGGGCGGGGGGTCACTCGGGGTCACTCAGGGTCACTCAAGGGTCACTCAGGGTCACTCGGGGTCACTCATTGGTCACTCAGGGTCACTCAGGGGTCACTCAGGGTCACTCAGGGTCACTCAGGGTCACTCAAGGGTCACTCAGGGTCACTCGGGGTCACTCAGGGGTCACTCAGGGTCACTCAGGGTCACTCAGGGTCACTCGGGGTCACTCAGGGTCACTCAGGGTCACTCATTGGTCACTCATTGGTCACTCAGGGTCACTCACTGGTCACTCAGGGGTCACTCAGGGTCACTCATTGGTCACTCGGTGGTCACTCAGGGGTCACTCAGGGTAACTCAGGGGTCACTCATTGGTCACTCGGTGGTCACTCAGGGGTCACTCAGGGTCACTCAGGGGTCACTCAGGGTCACTCACGGGTCACTCGGGGTCACTCAGGGGTCACTCAGGGGTCACTCATTGGTCACTCAGGGGTCACTCAGGGTCACTCAGGGTCACTCAGGGTCACTCAGGGGTCACTCAGGGGTCACTCGGGGTCACTCAGGGTCACTCAGGGTCACTCATTGGTCACTCATTGGTCACTCAGGGTCACTCACTGGTCACTCAGGGGTCACTCAGGGTCACTCATTGGTCACTCATTGGTCACTCAGGGTCACTCGGGGTCACTCAGGGTCACTCGGGGTCACTCAGGGTCACTCAGGGGTCACTCATTGGTCACTCAGGGTCACGCAGGGTCACTCAGGGTCACTCAGGGGTCACTCAGGGGTCACTCAGGGGTCACTCAGGGTCACTCAGGGGTCACTCAGGGGTCACTCAGGGGTCACTCAGGGTCACTCGGGGTCACTCAGGGTCACTCAGGGTCACTCAGGGTCACTCAGGGTCACGCAGGGTCACTCAGGGTCACTCGGGGGTCACTCAGGGGTCACTCATTGGTCACTCAGGGGTCACTCAGGGTCACTCAGGGGTCACTCAGGGTCACTCGGGGGTCACTCAGGGGTCACTCAGGGTCACGCAGGGTCACTCAGGGTCACTCGGGGGTCACTCAGGGGTCACTCAGGGTCACTCAGGGGTCACTCAGGGTCACTCGGGGGTCACTCAGGGGTCACTCATTGGTCACTCAGGGGTCATTGGGGTCACTCAGGGTCACTCAGGGGTCACTCAGGGTCACTCAGGGGTCACTCAGGGGTCACTCAGGGGTCATTGGGGTCACTCAGGGGTCACTCGGGGGTCACTCAGGGTCACTCAGGGGTCACTCAGGGGTCACTCAGGGGTCATTGGGGTCACTCAGGGGTCACTCAGGGTCACTCAGGGTCACTCAGGGTCACTCAGTGGTCACTCAGGGGTCACTCAGGGGTCACTCGGTGGTCACTCAGGGGTCACTCAGGGTCACTCAGGGTCACTCAGGGGTCACTCATTGGTCACTCAGGGGTCACTCAGGGGTCACTCAGTGGTCACTCAGGGTCACTCAGGGTCACTCAGGGGTCACTCATTGGTCACTCAGGGGTCACTCAGGGTCACTCAGGGTCACTCAGGGGTCACTCAGGGGTCACTCATTGGTCACTCAGGGTCACTCAGGGTCACTCAGGGGTCACTCAGGGGTCACTCATTGGTCACTCAGGGTCACTCAGGGGTCACTCAGTGGTCACTCAGGGTCACTCAGGGGTCACTCAGGGGTCACTCAGGGTCACTCAGGGGTCACTCAGGGGTCACTCAGGGGTCAGTGGTCAGTGGTCACTCGGGGTCACGCAGTGGTCAGCGGTCACTCGGTGGTCACCCACCTCTCGGTGTCCATCCCGGCCCTTCTCCAGCACCCTCAGGCTGTAATTCGTTCTCTGCCCTTTGCTGTTGAACTCCACGCGCCCGGTCAGCCCATCGTACTCCACCTGGGGGCCCAAAACGGCCCCAAATCACCCCAAAATCACCCCAAAATACCCAAAAATTCACCCCCAAATCACCCCAAAAATACCCCAAAAATACCCAAAAATTCACCCCAAAATCACCCCAAAAATACCCCAAAAATACCCAAAAATTCACCCCAAAATCACCCCAAAAATCGCCCCAAATCACCCCAAAATACACCCAAAAATACCCCAAAAATACCCCAAAAATCCCCAAAAATTCACCCCAAAATAACCCGGAAATTCACCCCAAAATCGCCCCAAATCACCCCAAAAATACCCCGATAATTCACCCCAAAAATACCCCCAAAAATACCCCCAAAATACCCCAAAATTACCCCAAAATCACCCCAAAAATACCCAAAAATTCACCCCGAAATTCACCCCCAAATCACCCCGAAATTACCCCAAAATTCACCCCAAAAATCACCCCAAAATCACCCCAAAATCACCCCAAAAATACCCCAAAATTCACCCAAAATTCACCCCAAAATCACCCCAAAAATACCCCAAAAATCCCCAAAAATTCACCCTAAAATCACCCCAAAAATCCCCCAAAATTCACCCCAAAATCACCCCAAAAATACCTAGATAATTCACCCCAAAAATACCCCCAAAATCACCCCAAAAATACCCCCAAAATACCCCAAAATTACCCCAAAATCACCCCAAAAATACCCAAAAATTCACCCCGAAATTCACCCCCAAATCACCCCGAAATTACCCCAAAATTCACCCCAAAATCACCCCAAAATACACCCCAAAAATACCCCAAATACCCCAAAATCACCCCAAAATCACCCCAAAAATACCCCCAAAATACCCAAAAATTCACCCCAAAATAACCCCGAAATTCACCCCAAAATCGCCCCAAATCACCCCAAAAATCGCCCCAAATCGCCCCAAAATCACCCCAAAAATACCCCAAAAATACCCAAAAATTGACCCCAAAATTCACCCCAAAAATCCCCCAAAATCACCCCAAAAATACCCCGATAATTCACCCCAAAAATACCCCCAAAATCACCCCAAAAATACCCAAAAATTCACCCCGAAATTCACCCCCAAATCACCCCGAAATTACCCCAAAATTCACCACAAAATCACCGCAAAATACACCCCAAAATACCCCAAAATCACCCCAAAAATCACCCCCAAAATACCCCAAAATCACCCCAAAAATCACCCCAAAAATACCCCAAAATCACCCCAAAATCACCCCAAAATTCACCCCAAAAATACCCAAAAATTCACCCAAAATTTACCCCAAAATCACCACAAAATCACCCCAAAATTCACCCCAAAATCACCCCAAAAATCACCCCAAAATCACCCCGAAATCACCCCAAAAATACCCAAAAATTCACCCCAAAATAACCTCGAAATTCACCCCAAAATCGCCCCAAATCACCCCAAAAATCGCCCCAAATCACCCCAAAATACACCCCAAAAATACCCCAAAAATACCCCAAAAATACCCCAAAATTCACCCCAAAATCGCCCCAAATCACCCCAAAAATAGCCCCAAAAATACCCCAAAATTCACCCCAAAAATCACCCCAAAAATCCCCCAAAAATCCCCCAAAAATCCCCCAAAATCACCCCAAAAATACCCCGATAATTCACCCCAAAAATACCCCCAAAATTACCCCAAAATCACCCCAAAATACACCCCAAAAATACCCCAAAAATACCCCAAAATTCACCCCGAAATTCACCCCCAAATCACCCCGAAATTACCCCAAAATAACCCCAAAATCACCGCAAAATACACCCCAAAAATACCCCAAAATCACCCCAAAATCACCCCAAAATTCACCCCAAAAATACCCCAAAATTCACCCAAAATTTACCCCAAAATCTCCCCAAAATCACCCCAAAAATACCCCAAAATCACCCCAAAATTCACCCAAAATTCACCCAAAATTTACCCCAAAATTCACCCCAAAAATACCCAAAAATTCACCGCTCAGGATTTTGGGGATTTCGGAATTTTGGAATTTGGGGATTTTTGGATTTGGGGCTTTTTGGGATTTCGGGATTTTTGGGATTTCGGGATTTTTGGGATTTCGGGGTTTGGGGATTTCGGAATTTCGGAATTTCGGGATTTTTGGATTGGGAATTTCGGGATTTTTGGGATTTTTTGCATTGGGAATTGCGGAATTTCGGGATTTTTTGCATTGGGAATTTCGGGATTTTCGGGATTTTTTGCATTGGGAATTTCGGGATTTTTGCATTGGGAATTTCGGAATTTCGGGATTTTTGCATTGGGAATTTCGGAATTTCGGGATTTTTTGCATTGGGAATTTCGGGATTTTCGGGATTTTTTGCATTGGGAATTTTGGGATTTTCGGGATTTTTTGCATTGGGAATTTCGGGATTTCGGGATTTTTGCATTGGGAATTTCGGGATTTTCGGGATTTTTTGCATTGGGAATTTCAGGAATTTCGGGATTTTTGGATTGGGAATTTCGGGATTTTCGGGATTTTTGGATTGGGAATTTCGGGATTTTCGGGATTTTTTGCATTGGGAATTTCAGGAATTTCGGGATTTTTGGATTGGGAATTTCGGGATTTTTGGGATTTTTGCATTGGGAATTTCGGGATTTTGGGGATTTTTGCATTGGGAATTTCGGGATTTTTGGGATTTTTGCATTGGGAATTTCGGGATTTTTGGGATTTTTGCATTGGGAATTTCGGGATTTCGGGATTTTTTGCATTGGGAATTTCGGGATTTTGGGGATTTTTGCATTGGGAATTTCGGGATTTCGGGATTTTTTGCATTGGGAATTTCGGGATTTTCGGGATTTTTGCATTGGGAATTTCGGGATTTCGGGATTTTTTGCATTGGGAATTTCGGGATTTTCGGGATTTTTTGCATTGGGAATTTCGGGATTTTTGGGATTTTTGGATTGGGATTTTCGGGATTTTTTGCATTGGGAATTTCGGAATTTCGGAATTTTTGCATTGGGAATTTCGGAATTTCGGGATTTTTGCATTGGGAATTTCGGGTTTTTCGGGATTTTTGCATTGGGAATTTCGGGATTTTTGGGATTTTTGGATTGGGAATTTCGGGATTTTCGGGATTTTTTGCATTGGGAATTTCGGGATTTTCGGGGTTTTTGCATTGGGAATTTCGGGATTTTTTGCATTGGGAATTTCGGAATTTCGGGATTTTTTGCAATGGGAATTTCGGGATTTTTGCATTGGGAATTTCGGGATTTTCGGGATTTTTGCATTGGGAATTTCGGGATTTTCGGGATTTTTGCATTGGGAATTTCGGGATTTTTGCATTGGGAATTTCGGAATTTTCGGGATTTTTTGCATTGGGAATTTCGGGATTTTCGGGATTTTTGTATTGGGAATTTCGGGATTTCGGGATTTTTGCATTGGGAATTTCGGGATTTTCGGGATTTTTTGCATTGGGAATTTCGGGAATTTCGGGATTTTTGCATTGGGAATTTCGGGATTTTCGGGATTTTTGCATTGGGAATTTCGGAATTTTCGGGATTTTTTGCATTGGGAATTTCGGAATTTTCGGGATTTTTGCATTGGGAATTTCGGGATTTTCGGGATTTTTGCTTTGGGAATTTCGGGATTTTTACATTGGGAATTTCGGGATTTTTGAGATTTTTGGATCGGGATTTTTGGGATTTTCGGGATTTTTTGCATTGGGAATTTCGGGATTTTCGGGATTTTTGGATCGGGATTTTTGGGATTTTCGGGATTTTTGCATTGGGAATTTCGGGATTTTCGGGATTTTTGGATCGGGATTTTTGGGATTTTTGGGATTTTTGCATTGGGAATTTCGGGATTTTTGGGATTTTTGGATCGGGATTTTTGGGATTTTCGGGATTTTTGCATTGGGAATTTCGGGATTTTTGGGATTTTTGGATCGGGATTTTTGGGATTTTCGGGATTTTTGGATCGGGATTTTTGGGATTTTCGGGATTTTTGCATTGGGAATTTCGGGATTTTCGGGATTTTTGCATTGGGAATTTCGGAATTTCGGGATTTTTGCATTGGGAATTTCGGGATTTTCGGGATTTTTGCATTGGGAATTTCGGGAATTTCGGGATTTTTGCATTGGGAATTTCGGGATTTTCGGGATTTTTTGCATTGGGAATTTCGGGATTTTCGGGATTTTTTGCATTGGGAATTTCGGGATTTCGGGATTTTTTGCATTGGGAATTTCGGGATTTTTGGGATTTTTGGATTGGGATTTTCGGGATTTTTTGCATTGGGAATTTCGGAATTTCGGAATTTTTGCATTGGGAATTTCGGAATTTCGGGATTTTTGCATTGGGAATTTCGGGTTTTTCGGGATTTTTGCATTGGGAATTTCGGGATTTTTGGGATTTTTGGATTGGGAATTTCGGGATTTTCGGGATTTTTTGCATTGGGAATTTCGGGATTTTCGGGATTTTTGCATTGGGAATTTCGGGATTTTTGCATTGGGAATTTCGGAATTTCGGGATTTTTTGCAATGGGAATTTCGGGATTTTTGCATTGGGAATTTCGGGATTTTCGGGATTTTTGCATTGGGAATTTCGGGATTTTCGGGATTTTTGCATTGGGAATTTCGGGATTTTTGCATTGGGAATTTCGGAATTTTCGGGATTTTTTGCATTGGGAATTTCGGGATTTTCGGGATTTTTGCATTGGGAATTTCGGGATTTCGGGATTTTTGCATTGGGAATTTCGGGATTTCGGGATTTTTGCATTGGGAATTTCGGGATTTTCGGGATTTTTTGCACTGGGAATTTCGGGATTTTCGGGATTTTTGCATTGGGAATTTCGGGATTTTGGGGATTTTTTGCATTGGGAATTTCGGGAATTTCGGGATTTTTGCATTGGGAATTTCGGGATTTTCGGGATTTTTGCATTGGGAATTTCGGAATTTTCGGGATTTTTTGCATTGGGAATTTCGGGATTTTTGCATTGGGAATTTCGGGATTTTCGGGATTTTTTGCATTGGGAATTTCGGGATTTTTTGCATTGGGAATTTCGGGATTTTCGGGATTTTTGCATTGGGAATTTCGGGATTTTCGGGATTTTTGCATTGGGAATTTCGGGATTTCGGGATTTTTTGCATTGGGAATTTCGGGAATTTCGGGTTTTTGCATTGGGAATTTCGGGAATTTCGGGATTTTTGCATTGGGAATTTCGGGATTTTCGGGATTTTTTGCATCGGGAATTTCGGGATTTTGGGGATTTTTTGCATTGGGAATTTCGGAATTTCGGGATTTTTGCATTGGGAATTTCGGGATTTCGGGATTTTTTGCATTGGGAATTTCGGGATTTTGGGGATTTTTTGCATTGGGAATTTCGGGATTTTCGTTATTTTTGGATCGGGATTTTTGGGATTTTGGGGATTTTTGCATTGGGAATTTCGGGATTTTCGGGATTTTTGGATCGGGAATTTCGGAATTTTCGGGATTTTTTGCATTGGGAATTTCGGAATTTCGGGATTTTTTGCATTGGGAATTTCGGGATTTTGGGGATTTTTTGCATTGGGAATTTCGGGATTTCGGGATTTTTGCATTGGGAATTTCGGGATTTTCGGGATTTTTGCATTGGGAATTTCGGGATTTTCGGGATTTTTGCATTGGGAATTTCGGAATTTCGGGATTTTTGCATTGGGAATTTCGGGATTTTCGGGATTTTTGGATCGGGATTTTTGGGATTTTCGGGATTTTTGCATTGGGAATTTCGGAATTTCGGGATTTTTGCATTGGGAATTTCGGGATTTTCGGGATTTTTGCATTGGGAATTTCGGAATTTTCGGGATTTTTTGCATTGGGAATTTCGGGATTTTTGCATTGGGAATTTCGGGATTTTCGGGATTTTTTGCATTGGGAATTTCGGGATTTTTTGCATTGGGAATTTCGGGATTTTCGGGATTTTTGCATTGGGAATTTCGGGATTTTCGGGATTTTTGCATTGGGAATTTCGGGATTTCGGGATTTTTTGCATTGGGAATTTCGGGAATTTCGGGTTTTTGCATTGGGAATTTCGGGAATTTCGGGATTTTTGCATTGGGAATTTCGGGATTTTCGGGATTTTTTGCATCGGGAATTTCGGGATTTTGGGGATTTTTTGCATTGGGAATTTCGGAATTTCGGGATTTTTGCATTGGGAATTTCGGGATTTCGGGATTTTTTGCATTGGGAATTTCGGGATTTTGGGGATTTTTTGCATTGGGAATTTCGGGATTTTCGTTATTTTTGGATCGGGATTTTTGGGATTTTGGGGATTTTTGCATTGGGAATTTCGGGATTTTCGGGATTTTTGGATCGGGAATTTCGGAATTTTCGGGATTTTTTGCATTGGGAATTTCGGAATTTCGGGATTTTTTGCATTGGGAATTTCGGGATTTTGGGGATTTTTTGCATTGGGAATTTCGGGATTTCGGGATTTTTGCATTGGGAATTTCGGGATTTTCGGGATTTTTGCATTGGGAATTTCGGGATTTTCGGGATTTTTGCATTGGGAATTTCGGAATTTCGGGATTTTTGCATTGGGAATTTCGGGATTTTCGGGATTTTTGGATCGGGATTTTTGGGATTTTCGGGATTTTTGCATTGGGAATTTCGGAATTTCGGAATTTCGGGATTTTTGCATTGGGAATTTCGGAATTTTCGGGATTTTTGCATTGGGAATTTCGGGATTTTCGGGATTTTCGCTTTGGGAATTTCGGGATTTTTACATTGGGAATTTCGGGATTTTCGAGATTTTTGGATCGGGATTTTTGGGATTTTCGGGATTTTTTGCATTGGGAATTTCGGGATTTTCGGGATTTTTGGATCGGGATTTTTGGGATTTTCGGGATTTTTGCATTGGGAATTTCGGGATTTTCGGGATTTTTGGATCGGGATTTTTGGGATTTTTGGGATTTTTGCATTGGGAATTTCGGGATTTTTGGGATTTTTGGATCGGGATTTTTGGGATTTTCGGGATTTTTGCATTGGGAATTTCGGGATTTTTGGGATTTTTGGATCGGGATTTTTGGGATTTTCGGGATTTTTGGATCGGGATTTTTGGGATTTTCGGGATTTTTGCATTGGGAATTTCGGGATTTTCGGGATTTTTGCATTGGGAATTTCGGAATTTCGGGATTTTTGCATTGGGAATTTCGGGATTTTCGGGATTTTTGCATTGGGAATTTCGGGAATTTCGGGATTTTTGCATTGGGAATTTCGGGATTTTCGGGATTTTTTGCATTGGGAATTTCGGGATTTTCGGGATTTTTTGCATTGGGAATTTCGGGATTTTCGGGATTTTTTGCATTGGGAATTTCGGGATTTTTGGGATTTTTGGATTGGGATTTTCGGGATTTTTTGCATTGGGAATTTCGGAATTTCGGAATTTTTGCATTGGGAATTTCGGAATTTCGGGATTTTTGCATTGGGAATTTCGGGTTTTTCGGGATTTTTGCATTGGGAATTTCGGGATTTTTGGGATTTTTGGATTGGGAATTTCGGGATTTTCGGGATTTTTTGCATTGGGAATTTCGGGATTTTCGGGGTTTTTGCATTGGGAATTTCGGGATTTTTTGCATTGGGAATTTCGGAATTTCGGGATTTTTTGCAATGGGAATTTCGGGATTTTTGCATTGGGAATTTCGGGATTTTCGGGATTTTTGCATTGGGAATTTCGGGATTTTCGGGATTTTTGGATCGGGATTTTTGGGATTTTTGGGATTTTTGCATTGGGAATTTCGGGATTTTTGGGATTTTTGGATCGGGATTTTTGGGATTTTCGGGATTTTTGCATTGGGAATTTCGGGATTTTTGGGATTTTTGGATCGGGATTTTTGGGATTTTCGGGATTTTTGGATCGGGATTTTTGGGATTTTCGGGATTTTTGCATTGGGAATTTCGGGATTTTCGGGATTTTTGCATTGGGAATTTCGGAATTTCGGGATTTTTGCATTGGGAATTTCGGGATTTTCGGGATTTTTGCATTGGGAATTTCGGGAATTTCGGGATTTTTGCATTGGGAATTTCGGGATTTTCGGGATTTTTTGCATTGGGAATTTCGGGATTTTCGGGATTTTTTGCATTGGGAATTTCGGGATTTTCGGGATTTTTTGCATTGGGAATTTCGGGATTTTTGGGATTTTTGGATTGGGATTTTCGGGATTTTTTGCATTGGGAATTTCGGAATTTCGGAATTTTTGCATTGGGAATTTCGGAATTTCGGGATTTTTGCATTGGGAATTTCGGGTTTTTCGGGATTTTTGCATTGGGAATTTCGGGATTTTCGGGATTTTTGCATTGGGAATTTCGGGAATTTCGGGATTTTTGCATTGGGAATTTCGGGATTTTCGGGATTTTTTGCATTGGGAATTTCGGGATTTTCGGGATTTTTTGCATTGGGAATTTCGGGATTTTCGGGATTTTTTGCATTGGGAATTTCGGGATTTTTGGGATTTTTGGATCGGGATTTTTGGGATTTTCGGGATTTTTTGCATTGGGAATTTCGGGATTTTCGGGATTTTTGGATCGGGATTTTTGGGATTTTCGGGATTTTTGCATTGGGAATTTCGGGATTTTCGGGATTTTCGCTTTGGGAATTTCGGGATTTTTACATTGGGAATTTCGGGATTTTCGAGATTTTTGGATCGGGATTTTTGGGATTTTCGGGATTTTTTGCATTGGGAATTTCGGGATTTTCGGGATTTTTGGATCGGGATTTTTGGGATTTTCGGGATTTTTGCATTGGGAATTTCGGGATTTTCGGGATTTTTGGATCGGGATTTTTGGGATTTTTGGGATTTTTGCATTGGGAATTTCGGGATTTTTGGGATTTTTGGATCGGGATTTTTGGGATTTTCGGGATTTTTGCATTGGGAATTTCGGGATTTTTGGGATTTTTGGATCGGGATTTTTGGGATTTTCGGGATTTTTGGATCGGGATTTTTGGGATTTTCGGGATTTTTGCATTGGGAATTTCGGGATTTTCGGGATTTTTGCATTGGGAATTTCGGGAATTTCGGGATTTTTGCATTGGGAATTTCGGGATTTTCGGGATTTTTGCATTGGGAATTTCGGGAATTTCGGGATTTTTGCATTGGGAATTTCGGGATTTTCGGGATTTTTTGCATTGGGAATTTCGGGATTTTCGGGATTTTTTGCATTGGGAATTTCGGGATTTCGGGATTTTTTGCATTGGGAATTTCGGGATTTTCGGGATTTTTTGCATTGGGAATTTCGGGATTTTTGGGATTTTTGGATTGGGATTTTCGGGATTTTTTGCATTGGGAATTTCGGAATTTCGGAATTTTTGCATTGGGAATTTCGGAATTTCGGGATTTTTGCATTGGGAATTTCGGGTTTTTCGGGATTTTTGCATTGGGAATTTCGGGATTTTTGGGATTTTTGGATTGGGAATTTCGGGATTTTCGGGATTTTTTGCATTGGGAATTTCGGGATTTTCGGGGTTTTTGCATTGGGAATTTCGGGATTTTTGCATTGGGAATTTCGGAATTTCGGGATTTTTGCAATGGGAATTTCGGGATTTTTGCATTGGGAATTTCGGGATTTTCGGGATTTTTGCATTGGGAATTTCGGGATTTTCGGGATTTTTGCATTGGGAATTTCGGGATTTTTGCATTGGGAATTTCGGAATTTTCGGGATTTTTTGCATTGGGAATTTCGGGATTTTCGGGATTTTTGTATTGGGAATTTCGGGATTTCGGGATTTTTGCATTGGGAATTTCGGGATTTCGGGATTTTTGCATTGGGAATTTCGGGATTTTCGGGATTTTTTGCACTGGGAATTTCGGGATTTTCGGGATTTTTGCATTGGGAATTTCGGGATTTTGGGGATTTTTTGCATTGGGAATTTCGGGAATTTCGGGATTTTTGCATTGGGAATTTCGGGATTTTCGGGATTTTTGCATTGGGAATTTCGGGATTTTCGGGATTTTTGCATTGGGAATTTCGGGATTTTTGCATTGGGAATTTCGGGATTTTCGGGATTTTTTGCATTGGGAATTTCGGGATTTTTTGCATTGGGAATTTCGGGATTTTCGGGATTTTTGCATTGGGAATTTCGGGATTTCGGGATTTTTTGCATTGGGAATTTCGGGAATTTCGGGTTTTTGCATTGGGAATTTCGGGATTTTCGGGATTTTTTGCATTGGGAATTTCGGGATTTTCGGGATTTTTTGCATTGGGAATTTCGGGATTTTCGGGTTTTTGCATCGGGAATTTCGGGATTTTGGGGATTTTTTGCATTGGGAATTTCGGAATTTCGGGATTTTTGCATTGGGAATTTCGGGATTTCGGGATTTTTTGCATTGGGAATTTCGGGATTTTGGGGATTTTTTGCATTGGGAATTTCGGGATTTTCGTTATTTTTGGATCGGGATTTTTGGGATTTTGGGGATTTTTGCATTGGGAATTTCGGGATTTTCGGGATTTTTGGATCGGGAATTTCGGAATTTTCGGGATTTTTTGCATTGGGAATTTCGGAATTTCGGGATTTTTTGCATTGGGAATTTCGGGATTTTGGGGATTTTTTGCATTGGGAATTTCGGGATTTCGGGATTTTTGCATTGGGAATTTCGGGATTTTCGGGATTTTTGCATTGGGAATTTCGGGATTTTCGGGATTTTTGCATTGGGAATTTCGGAATTTCGGGATTTTTGCATTGGGAATTTCGGGATTTTCGGGATTTTTGGATCGGGATTTTTGGGATTTTCGGGATTTTTGCATTGGGAATTTCGGAATTTCGGAATTTCGGGATTTTTGCATTGGGAATTTCGGAATTTTCGGGATTTTTGCATTGGGAATTTCGGGATTTTCGGGATTTTTGCTTTGGGAATTTCGGGATTTTTACATTGGGAATTTCGGGATTTTTGAGATTTTTGGATCGGGATTTTTGGGATTTTCGGGATTTTTTGCATTGGGAATTTCGGGATTTTCGGGATTTTTGGATCGGGATTTTTGGGATTTTCGGGATTTTTGCATTGGGAATTTCGGGATTTTCGGGATTTTTGGATCGGGATTTTTGGGATTTTTGGGATTTTTGCATTGGGAATTTCGGGATTTTTGGGATTTTTGGATCGGGATTTTTGGGATTTTCGGGATTTTTGCATTGGGAATTTCGGGATTTTTGGGATTTTTGGATCGGGATTTTTGGGATTTTCGGGATTTTTGGATCGGGATTTTTGGGATTTTCGGGATTTTTGCATTGGGAATTTCGGGATTTTCGGGATTTTTGCATTGGGAATTTCGGAATTTCGGGATTTTTGCATTGGGAATTTCGGGATTTTCGGGATTTTTGCATTGGGAATTTCGGGAATTTCGGGATTTTTGCATTGGGAATTTCGGGATTTTCGGGATTTTTTGCATTGGGAATTTCGGGATTTTCGGGATTTTTTGCATTGGGAATTTCGGGATTTCGGGATTTTTTGCATTGGGAATTTCGGGATTTTCGGGATTTTTTGCATTGGGAATTTCGGAATTTCGGAATTTTTGCATTGGGAATTTCGGAATTTCGGGATTTTTGCATTGGGAATTTCGGGTTTTTCGGGATTTTTGCATTGGGAATTTCGGGATTTTTGGGATTTTTGGATTGGGATTTTCGGGATTTTTTGCATTGGGAATTTCGGAATTTCGGAATTTTTGCATTGGGAATTTCGGAATTTCGGGATTTTTGCATTGGGAATTTCGGGTTTTTCGGGATTTTTGCATTGGGAATTTCGGGTTTTTCGGGATTTTTTGCATTGGGAATTTCGGGATTTTTGCATTGGGAATTTCGGGATTTCGGGATTTTTGCATTGGGAATTTCGGGATTTTCGGGATTTTTTGCATTGGGAATTTCGGAATTTCGGGATTTTTGCATTGGGAATTTCGGGATTTTTGCATTGGGAATTTCGGGATTTTCGGGATTTTTGCATTGGGAATTTCGGGATTTTCGGGATTTTTGGATCGGGATTTTTGGGATTCTCGGGATTTTTGCATTGGGAATTTCGGGATTTTTGGGATTTTTGGATTGGGAATTTCGGGATTTTCGGGATTTTTTGCAATGGGAATTTCGGGATTTTTGCATTGGGAATTTCGGGATTTTCGGGATTTTTGCATTGGGAATTTCGGGATTTTCGGGATTTTTGCATTGGGAATTTCGGGATTTTTGCATTGGGAATTTCGGAATTTTCGGGATTTTTTGCATTGGGAATTTCGGGATTTTCGGGATTTTTGTATTGGGAATTTCGGGATTTCGGGATTTTTGCATTGGGAATTTCGGGATTTCGGGATTTTTGCATTGGGAATTTCGGGATTTTCGGGATTTTTTGCACTGGGAATTTCGGGATTTTCGGGATTTTTGCATTGGGAATTTCGGGATTTTGGGGATTTTTTGCATTGGGAATTTCGGGAATTTCGGGATTTTTGCATTGGGAATTTCGGGATTTTCGGGATTTTTGCATTGGGAATTTCGGAATTTTCGGGATTTTTTGCATTGGGAATTTCGGAATTTTCGGGATTTTTGCATTGGGAATTTCGGGATTTTCGGGATTTTTGCTTTGGGAATTTCGGGATTTTTACATTGGGAATTTCGGGATTTTTGAGATTTTTGGATCGGGATTTTTGGGATTTTCGGGATTTTTTGCATTGGGAATTTCGGGATTTTCGGGATTTTTGGATCGGGATTTTTGGGATTTTCGGGATTTTTGGATCGGGATTTTTGGGATTTTCGGGATTTTTGCATTGGGAATTTCGGGATTTCGGGATTTTTGCATTGGGAATTTCGGGATTTTCGGGATTTTTGCATTGGGAATTTCGGGAATTTCGGGATTTTTGCATTGGGAATTTCGGATTTTCGGGATTTTTGCATTGGGAATTTCGGGATTTTTTGCATTGGGAATTTCGGGATTTTTGGGATTTTTGGATTGGGATTTTCGGGATTTTTTGCATTGGGATTTTCGAATTTCGGATTTTTTGCATTGGGAATTTCGGATTTCGAGGATTTTGCATTGGGAATTTCGGGATTTTTGCATTGGGAATTTCGGGATTTTCGGGATTTTTGGATTGGGAATTTCGGGATTTTCGGGATTTTTGCATTGGGAATTTCGGGATTTTCGGGATTTTTGCATTGGGAATTTCGGGATTTTGGGGATTTTTTGCATTGGGAATTTCGGAATTTCGGAATTTTTGCATTGGGAATTTCGGAATTTCGGGATTTTTGCATTGGGAATTTCGGGTTTTTCGGGATTTTTGCATTGGGAATTTCGGGATTTTTGGGATTTTTGGATTGGGAATTTCGGGATTTTCGGGATTTTTGCATTGGGAATTTCGGGATTTTCGGGATTTTTGCATTGGGAATTTCGGGATTTTTGGGATTTTTGGATCGGGATTTTTGGGATTTTCGGGATTTTTGGATCGGGATTTTTGGGATTTTCGGGATTTTTGCATTGGGAATTTCGGGATTTTCGGGATTTTTGCATTGGGAATTTCGGAATTTCGGGATTTTTGCATTGGGAATTTCGGGATTTTCGGGATTTTTGCATTGGGAATTTCGGGAATTTCGGGATTTTTGCATTGGGAATTTCGGGATTTTCGGGATTTTTTGCATTGGGAATTTCGGGATTTTCGGGATTTTTTGCATTGGGAATTTCGGGATTTTCGGGATTTTTTGCATTGGGAATTTCGGGATTTTTGGGATTTTTGGATTGGGATTTTCGGGATTTTTTGCATTGGGAATTTCGGAATTTCGGAATTTTTGCATTGGGAATTTCGGAATTTCGGGATTTTTGCATTGGGAATTTCGGGTTTTTCGGGATTTTTGCATTGGGAATTTCGGGATTTTTGGGATTTTTGGATTGGGAATTTCGGGATTTTCGGGATTTTTTGCATTGGGAATTTCGGGATTTTCGGGATTTTTTGCATTGGGAATTTCGGGATTTTTTGCATTGGGAATTTCGGAATTTCGGGATTTTTTGCAATGGGAATTTCGGGATTTTTGCATTGGGAATTTCGGGATTTTCGGGATTTTTGCATTGGGAATTTCGGGATTTTCGGGATTTTTGGATCGGGATTTTTGGGATTTTTGGGATTTTTGCATTGGGAATTTCGGGATTTTTGGGATTTTTGGATCGGGATTTTTGGGATTTTCGGGATTTTTGCATTGGGAATTTCGGGATTTTTGGGATTTTTGGATCGGGATTTTTGGGATTTTCGGGATTTTTGGATCGGGATTTTTGGGATTTTCGGGATTTTTGCATTGGGAATTTCGGGATTTTCGGGATTTTTGCATTGGGAATTTCGGGATTTTCGGGATTTTTTGCATTGGGAATTTCGGGATTTTCGGGATTTTTTGCATTGGGAATTTCGGGATTTTTGGGATTTTTGGATTGGGATTTTCGGGATTTTTTGCATTGGGAATTTCGGAATTTCGGAATTTTTGCATTGGGAATTTCGGAATTTCGGGATTTTTGCATTGGGAATTTCGGGTTTTTCGGGATTTTTGCATTGGGAATTTCGGGATTTTTGGGATTTTTGGATTGGGAATTTCGGGATTTTCGGGATTTTTTGCATTGGGAATTTCGGGATTTTCGGGGTTTTTGCATTGGGAATTTCGGGATTTTTTGCATTGGGAATTTCGGAATTTCGGGATTTTTTGCAATGGGAATTTCGGGATTTTTGCATTGGGAATTTCGGGATTTTCGGGATTTTTGCATTGGGAATTTCGGGATTTTCGGGATTTTTGCATTGGGAATTTCGGGATTTTTGCATTGGGAATTTCGGAATTTTCGGGATTTTTTGCATTGGGAATTTCGGGATTTTCGGGATTTTTGTATTGGGAATTTCGGGATTTCGGGATTTTTGCATTGGGAATTTCGGGATTTCGGGATTTTTGCATTGGGAATTTCGGGATTTTCGGGATTTTTTGCACTGGGAATTTCGGGATTTTCGGGATTTTTGCATTGGGAATTTCGGGATTTTGGGGATTTTTTGCATTGGGAATTTCGGGAATTTCGGGATTTTTGCATTGGGAATTTCGGGATTTTCGGGATTTTTGCATTGGGAATTTCGGAATTTTCGGGATTTTTTGCATTGGGAATTTCGGAATTTTCGGGATTTTTGCATTGGGAATTTCGGGATTTTCGGGATTTTTGCTTTGGGAATTTCGGGATTTTTACATTGGGAATTTCGGGATTTTTGAGATTTTTGGATCGGGATTTTTGGGATTTTCGGGATTTTTTGCATTGGGAATTTCGGGATTTTCGGGATTTTTGGATCGGGATTTTTGGGATTTTCGGGATTTTTGGATCGGGATTTTTGGGATTTTCGGGATTTTTGCATTGGGAATTTCGGGATTTCGGGATTTTTGCATTGGGAATTTCGGGATTTTCGGGATTTTTGCATTGGGAATTTCGGGAATTTCGGGATTTTTGCATTGGGAATTTCGGGATTTTCGGGATTTTTTGCATTGGGAATTTCGGGATTTTCGGGATTTTTTGCATTGGGAATTTCGGGATTTTCGGGATTTTTTGCATTGGGAATTTCGGGATTTTTGGGATTTTTGGATTGGGATTTTCGGGATTTTTTGCATTGGGAATTTCGGAATTTCGGAATTTTTGCATTGGGAATTTCGGAATTTCGGGATTTTTGCATTGGGAATTTCGGGTTTTTCGGGATTTTTGCATTGGGAATTTCGGGATTTTTGGGATTTTTGGATTGGGAATTTCGGGATTTTCGGGATTTTTGCATTGGGAATTTCGGGATTTTCGGGATTTTTGCATTGGGAATTTCGGGATTTTTGGGATTTTTGGATCGGGATTTTTGGGATTTTCGGGATTTTTGGATCGGGATTTTTGGGATTTTCGGGATTTTTGCATTGGGAATTTCGGGATTTTCGGGATTTTTGCATTGGGAATTTCGGAATTTCGGGATTTTTGCATTGGGAATTTCGGGATTTTCGGGATTTTTGCATTGGGAATTTCGGGAATTTCGGGATTTTTGCATTGGGAATTTCAGGATTTTCGGGATTTTTTGCATTGGGAATTTCGGGATTTTCGGGATTTTTTGCATTGGGAATTTCGGGATTTTCGGGATTTTTTGCATTGGGAATTTCGGGATTTTTGGGATTTTTGGATTGGGATTTTCGGGATTTTTTGCATTGGGAATTTCGGAATTTCGGAATTTTTGCATTGGGAATTTCGGAATTTCGGGATTTTTGCATTGGGAATTTCGGGTTTTTCGGGATTTTTGCATTGGGAATTTCGGGATTTTTGGGATTTTTGGATTGGGAATTTCGGGATTTTCGGGATTTTTTGCATTGGGAATTTCGGGATTTTCGGGGTTTTTGCATTGGGAATTTCGGGATTTTTTGCATTGGGAATTTCGGAATTTCGGGATTTTTTGCAATGGGAATTTCGGGATTTTTGCATTGGGAATTTCGGGATTTTCGGGATTTTTGCATTGGGAATTTCGGGATTTTCGGGATTTTTGCATTGGGAATTTCGGGATTTTTGCATTGGGAATTTCGGAATTTTCGGGATTTTTTGCATTGGGAATTTCGGGATTTTCGGGATTTTTGTATTGGGAATTTCGGGATTTCGGGATTTTTGCATTGGGAATTTCGGGATTTCGGGATTTTTGCATTGGGAATTTCGGGATTTTCGGGATTTTTTGCACTGGGAATTTCGGGATTTTCGGGATTTTTGCATTGGGAATTTCGGGATTTTGGGGATTTTTTGCATTGGGAATTTCGGGAATTTCGGGATTTTTGCATTGGGAATTTCGGGATTTTCGGGATTTTTGCATTGGGAATTTCGGAATTTTCGGGATTTTTTGCATTGGGAATTTCGGAATTTTCGGGATTTTTGCATTGGGAATTTCGGGATTTTCGGGATTTTTGCTTTGGGAATTTCGGGATTTTTACATTGGGAATTTCGGGATTTTTGAGATTTTTGGATCGGGATTTTTGGGATTTTCGGGATTTTTTGCATTGGGAATTTCGGGATTTTCGGGATTTTTGGATCGGGATTTTTGGGATTTTCGGGATTTTTGCATTGGGAATTTCGGGATTTTCGGGATTTTTGGATCGGGATTTTTGGGATTTTTGGGATTTTTGCATTGGGAATTTCGGGATTTTTGGGATTTTTGGATCGGGATTTTTGGGATTTTCGGGATTTTTGCATTGGGAATTTCGGGATTTTTGGGATTTTTGGATCGGGATTTTTGGGATTTTCGGGATTTTTGGATCGGGATTTTTGGGATTTTCGGGATTTTTGCATTGGGAATTTCGGGATTTTCGGGATTTTTGCATTGGGAATTTCGGAATTTCGGGATTTTTGCATTGGGAATTTCGGGATTTTCGGGATTTTTGCATTGGGAATTTCGGGAATTTCGGGATTTTTGCATTGGGAATTTCGGGATTTTCGGGATTTTTTGCATTGGGAATTTCGGGATTTTCGGGATTTTTTGCATTGGGAATTTCGGGATTTCGGGATTTTTTGCATTGGGAATTTCGGGATTTTCGGGATTTTTGCATTGGGAATTTCGGGATTTTTGGGATTTTTGGATTGGGATTTTCGGGATTTTTTGCATTGGGAATTTCGGAATTTCGGAATTTTTGCATTGGGAATTTCGGAATTTCGGGATTTTTGCATTGGGAATTTCGGGTTTTTCGGGATTTTTGCATTGGGAATTTCGGGATTTTTGGGATTTTTGGATTGGGAATTTCGGGATTTTCGGGATTTTTTGCATTGGGAATTTCGGGATTTTCGGGGTTTTTGCATTGGGAATTTCGGGATTTTTTGCATTGGGAATTTCGGAATTTCGGGATTTTTTGCAATGGGAATTTCGGGATTTTTGCATTGGGAATTTCGGGATTTTCGGGATTTTTGCATTGGGAATTTCGGGATTTTCGGGATTTTTGCATTGGGAATTTCGGGATTTTTGCATTGGGAATTTCGGAATTTTCGGGATTTTTTGCATTGGGAATTTCGGGATTTTCGGGATTTTTGTATTGGGAATTTCGGGATTTCGGGATTTTTGCATTGGGAATTTCGGGATTTCGGGATTTTTGCATTGGGAATTTCGGGATTTTCGGGATTTTTTGCACTGGGAATTTCGGGATTTTCGGGATTTTTGCATTGGGAATTTCGGGATTTTGGGGATTTTTTGCATTGGGAATTTCGGGAATTTCGGGATTTTTGCATTGGGAATTTCGGGATTTTCGGGATTTTTGCATTGGGAATTTCGGAATTTTCGGGATTTTTTGCATTGGGAATTTCGGGATTTTTGCATTGGGAATTTCGGGATTTTCGGGATTTTTTGCATTGGGAATTTCGGGATTTTTTGCATTGGGAATTTCGGGATTTTCGGGATTTTTGCATTGGGAATTTCGGGATTTCGGGATTTTTTGCATTGGGAATTTCGGGAATTTCGGGTTTTTGCATTGGGAATTTCGGGATTTTCGGGATTTTTTGCATTGGGAATTTCGGGATTTTGGGGATTTTTGCATCGGGAATTTCGGGATTTTGGGGATTTTTTGCATTGGGAATTTCGGAATTTCGGGATTTTTGCATTGGGAATTTCGGGATTTCGGGATTTTTTGCATTGGGAATTTCGGGATTTTGGGGATTTTTTGCATTGGGAATTTCGGGATTTTCGTTATTTTTGGATCGGGATTTTTGGGATTTTGGGGATTTTTGCATTGGGAATTTCGGGATTTTCGGGATTTTTGGATCGGGATTTTTGGGATTTTCGGGATTTTTGCATTGGGAATTTCGGGATTTTTGGGATTTTTGGATCGGGATTTTTGGGATTTTCGGGATTTTTGGATCGGGATTTTTGGGATTTTCGGGATTTTTGCATTGGGAATTTCGGGATTTTCGGGATTTTTGCATTGGGAATTTCGGAATTTCGGGATTTTTGCATTGGGAATTTCGGGATTTTCGGGATTTTTGCATTGGGAATTTCGGGAATTTCGGGATTTTTGCATTGGGAATTTCGGGATTTTCGGGATTTTTTGCATTGGGAATTTCGGGATTTTCGGGATTTTTTGCATTGGGAATTTCGGGATTTCGGGATTTTTTGCATTGGGAATTTCGGGATTTTCGGGATTTTTGCATTGGGAATTTCGGGATTTTCGGGATTTTTGCATTGGGAATTTCGGAATTTCGGGATTTTTGCATTGGGAATTTCGGGTTTTTCGGGATTTTTGCATTGGGAATTTCGGGATTTTTGGGATTTTTGGATTGGGATTTTCGGGATTTTTTGCATTGGGAATTTCGGAATTTCGGAATTTTTGCATTGGGAATTTCGGAATTTCGGGATTTTTGCATTGGGAATTTCGGGTTTTTCGGGATTTTTGCATTGGGAATTTCGGGTTTTTCGGGATTTTTTGCATTGGGAATTTCGGGATTTTTGCATTGGGAATTTCGGGATTTCGGGATTTTTGCATTGGGAATTTCGGGATTTTCGGGATTTTTGCATTGGGAATTTCGGAATTTCGGGATTTTTGCATTGGGAATTTCGGGATTTTTGCATTGGGAATTTCGGGATTTTCGGGATTTTTGCATTGGGAATTTCGGAATTTCGGGATTTTTGCATTGGGAATTTCGGAATTTTCGGGATTTTTGCATTGGGAATTTCGGGAATTTTCGGGATTTTTTGTATTGGGAATTTCGGGATTTTTTGCATTGGGAATTTTGGAATTTCGGGATTTTTTGCATTGGGAATTTCGGGATTTCGGGATTTTTTGCATTGGGAATTTCGGGATTTTGGGGATTTTTGCATTGGGAATTTCGGGATTTTGGGGATTTTTGGATCGGGATTTTGGGGATTTTTGCATTGGGAATTTCGGGATTTCGGGATTTTTGCATTGGGAATTTCGAGATTTCGGGATTTTTTGCATTGGGAATTTCGGGATTTTCGGGATTTTTGGATCGGGATTTTTGGGATTTTCGGGATTTTTGCATTGGGAATTTCGGGATTTTCGGGATTTTTGGATCGGGATTTTTGGGATTCTCGGGATTTTTGCATTGGGAATTTCGGGATTTTCGGGATTTTTGGATCGGGATTTTTGGGATTTTTGGGATTTTTGGATCGGGATTTTTGGGATTTTTGCATTGGGAATTTCGGGATTTTCGGGATTTTTGCATTGGGAATTTCGGGATTTTCGGGATTTTCGGATCGGGATTTTTGGGATTTCAGGATTTCAGGAATTTTCCCTCACCATCCGCAGGTAGTTCATGAGGCTGGTGCCGTGGGGCCAGATCCCGGGCGCGGCGCAGCCCAGGGGCCGCCCGCCGATCTCTTGGCTGCGGTTCAGTTCCCGCACGGCCCCGACCACGACGTGAACGGCGTCGAAGAGCAGCGCGGCCGAGAGCTGCGGGCGGCAAATCCGGGGGGCTCGGGGGACCCCAAAACACCCCCCGGAGCCCCAACCCCCACCCCGGACACCCCCCGCCCCTCGCCGAATTTTTGGAATTTTTTTTGGAATTTTTTGGGGTTTTTTTGTGGTCGTATTTTGTATTTTTTTTGGAATTTTGGGGGTTTTTTTGTCGCCGTTTTTGGTGGTTTTTTTTGTAATTCTGGGGTTTTTTTTTTAATTTTCATTTTTTGTGATTTTTTTGTAATTTTGGGGGTTTTTTAATTTTCATTTTTTGTAATTTTTTTGTAATTTTGGGGTTTTTTTTGTTGTCATATTTTGTATTTTTTTTGTGAATTTTTGGGGGTTTTTTGTTGTCATATTTTGTAATTTTTTCGGAATTTTGGGGGGTTTTTTGTTGTCATTTTTTGTATTTTTTTCTAATTTTTGGGGGTTTTTGTTGTCGGTTTTTGTATTTTTTTGTCTTTTTTGGGGGTTTTTTGTTGTCATTTTTTGTGTTTTATTTTTTAATTTTTGGGGTTTTTTGTTGTCATATTTTGTCATTTTTATTGTATTAGTGGGGATTTTTTGTTGCCATATTTTGAATTTTTTTTGTATTTTTGTTGTCACATTTTGTAATTTTTTTGTAATTTTTTGGCTTTTTTTGTTGTCATATTTTGTAATTTTTTTTGTAATTTTTTGGGGGTTTTTTGTTGTCTTATTTTGTAATTTTTTCGGAATTTTGGGGGGTTTTTTGTTGTCATATTTTGAATTTTTTTTGTATTTTTGGGGGTTTTTTGTTGTCATATTTTGTAATTTTTTCGGAATTTTGGGGGGTTTTTTGTTGTCATTTTTTGTGTTTTATTTTTTAATTTTTGGGGTTTTTTGTTGTCATATTTTGTATTTTTTTTTGTAATTTTTTGGGGTTTTTTTGTTGTGTTATTTTGTAATTTTTTCGGAATTTTGGGGGGTTTTTTGTTGTCATTTTTTGTGTTTTATTTTTTAATTTTTGGGGTTTTTTGTTGTCATATTTTGTAATTTTTTTTGTAATTTTTTGGGGGTTTTTTGTTGTCATATTTTGAATTTTTTTTGTAATTTTTTGGGTTTTTTTGTTGTCATATTTTGAATTTTTTTTGTAATTTTTTGGGTTTTTTTGTTGTCATATTTTGTATTTTTTTCTGTAATTTTTGGGGGGTTTTTTGTTGTCATATTTTGTAATTTTTTCGGAATTTTGGGGGGTTTTTTGTTGTCATTTTTTGTATTTTTTTTTTAATTTTGGGGTTTTTTTTGTTGTCGGTTTTTGTATTTTTTTGTCTTTTTTGGGGTTTTTTTTTGTTGTCACTTTTTGTATTTTTTTTTTTAATTTTTGGGGTTTTTTTGTTGTCGTTTTTTGTAATTTTTTTGTAAATTTTTGGGTTTTTTTGTTGTCATATTTTGGGGTTTTTTTTGTAATTTTTGTGGGGATTTTTTGTTGTCATATTTTGAATTTTTTTTGTATTTTTGGGGGTTTTTTGTTGTCATATTTTGTAATTTTTTTGTAATTTTTTGGGTTTTTTTTGTTGTCGGTTTTTGTATTTTTTTGTCTTTTTTGGGGTTTTTTTTTGTTGTCATTTTTTGTGTTTTATTTTTTAATTTTTGGGGTTTTTTGTTGTCATATTTTGTAATTTTTATTGTATTTGTGGGGATTTTTTGTTGTCATATTTTGTAATTTTTTTTGTAATTTTGGGGGGGTTTTTTGTTGTCATATTTTGTAATTTTTTCGGAATTTTGGGGTTTTTTTTGTTGTCATTTTTTGTGTTTTATTTTTTAATTTTTGGGGTTTTTTTGTTGTCATATTTTGGTTTTTTTTTTGTAATTTTTGTGGGGATTTTTTGTTGTCATATTTTGAATTTTTTTTGTATTTTTGGGGGTTTTTTGTTGTCATATTTTGTATTTATTTTTTAATTTTGGGGGTTTTTTTGTTGTCGGTTTTGGTATTTTTTTGTCTTTTTTGGGTTTTTTTTTTGTTGTCATTTTTTGTATTTTTTTTTTAATTTTTGGGGTTTTTTTGTTGTCGTTTTTTGTAATTTTTTTGTAATTTTGGGGGTTTTTTTGTTGTCATATTTTGTATTTTTTTTGTCTTTTTTGGGGGATTTTTTGTTGTCATATTTTGTAATTTTTTTGTCTTTTTTTTATCTTTTCGGGGTCCCCCCGGGTTTTTTTGGTTTTTTTGGATCCCTCCCAGGGTTTTTTATACCCCCCGCTTTTTTTTCTTTTTTTTTACCCCCCACGATTTTTTTTCCATTTTTTTTTTCCCCCCCACGATTTTTTTTCTTTTTTTTTTTTGACCCCCCCATGATTTTTTTCCTTTTTTTTTTACCCCCCATGATTTTTTTTTTTCTTTTTTTTTCATTTTTTTTTCCCCCCCTTTTTTTTTTTCTTTTTTTTTTTGTCCCCCCCTTGTTTTTTTTTTCTTTTTTTTTTCTTTTTTTCTTTTTTTTTTACCCCCCATGATTTTTTAATTTTTTTTTACCCCCCCTTGATTTTTTTTTAATGTTTTTTTTTACCCCCCATGATTTTTTTCTTTTCTTTTTCTTTTTTTTTTTTTTTTTTTTTTTTTTTTTCTTTTTTTTTTCCCCCCCCATGATTTTTTTTTCCTTTTTTTTTTTACCCCCCATGTTTTTTTTTTCTTTTTTTTTTTTTTTTTTTCTTTTTTTTCTTTTTTTCCATTTTTTTTTTACCCCCCCCACGATTTTTTTTCCTTTTTTTTTACCCCCCATGATTTTTTTTTCATTTTTTTTTTTTTCATTTTTTTTACCCCCCATGATTTTTTTTCCATTTTTTTTTACCCCCCATGATTTTTTTTCCATTTTTTTTACCCCCCATGATTTTTTTTCCATTTTTTTTTCCCCCCCACGATTTTTTTCCTTTGTTTTTTTTTACCCCCCATGATTTTTTTTCTTTTTTTTTTCTTTTTTTTTCTTTTTTTTTTGACCCCCCCATAATTTTTTTCCCTTTTTTTTTTTATCCCCCATGATTTTTTTTCCTTTTTTTTTCTTTTTTTTCTTTTTTTTTCTTTTTTTTCCATTTTTTTTTTACCCCCCCACGATTTTTTTCCATTTTTTTTTACCCCCCCCATGATTTTTTTCCCTTTTTTTTTTTCCCCCCCATGATTTATTTTTCATTTTTTTTTCTTATTTTTCATTTTTTTTTACCCCCCCACGATTTTTTTTCCATTTTTTTTAACCCCCCCATGATTTTTTTTCTTTTTTTTCTTTTTTTTTCTTTTTTTTTCTTTTTTTTTACCCCCCCATGATTTTTTTCCTTTTTTTTTTGACCCCCCATGATTTTTTTTCTTTGTTTTTTTTTACCCCCCCATGATTTTTTTTCCATTTTTTTTTTACCCCCCCATGATTTATTTATTTTTTTTTACCCCCCCATGATTTTTTTTAATGTTTTTTTTTACCCCCCATGATTTTTTCTTTTTTTTTCTTTTTTTTCTTTCTTTTTTTTTTCTTTTTTTTCCTTTTTTTTTTACCCCCCCCACGATTTTTTTTCCTTTTTTTTTTTTTATCCCCCATGATTTTTTTTCCTTTTTTTTTCTTTTTTTTCTTTTTTTTTCTTTTTTTTCTTTTTTTTCCTTTTTTTTACCCCCCCACGATTTTTTTTCCTTTTTTTTTTTTACCCCCCATGATTTTTTTTCCTTTTTTTTTCTTTTTTTTTTTTTTTTTTTCTTTTTTTTTACCCCACCACGATTTTTTTTCCATTTTTTTTTTTACCCCCCCCCATAATTTTTTCCCCTTTTTTTTTTCCCCCCTTGATTTATTTTTCTTTTTTTTTTCTTTTTTTTTCTTTTTTTTTACCCCCCCACGATTTTTTTCCCATTTTTTTTTACCCCCCCACGATTTTTTTTCCTTTTTTTTTTTTACCCCCCATGATTTTTTTTCCTTTTTTTTTCATTTTTTTTCTTTCTTTTTTCATTTTTTTTCCCCCCCCATGATTTTTTTCTTTTTTTTTCATTTTTTTTCTTTCTTTTTTCATTTTTTTTTATCCCCCCTTGATTTTTTTTCTTTTTTTTTTTCATTTTTCTCTTTTTTTTTTCATTTTTTTTTACCCCCCCATGATTTTTTTTTTCATTTTTTTCTTTTTTTTCCCTTTTTTTCTTTTTCCCCCCCCCACAATTTTTCCCCCTTTTTATTTTTGTTACCCCCCAGGATTAATCCCCCATCCGGGGGGTCTCACCGCGGGGCCGGGGTAGGGCCCCCGCTCGCAGCTCTCCCGCCAGGACATGTTGAGGCTCCGCACGAACTCGGGGTAGAAGCCGTGGCTCGTGTTGAACATGGAGAAGCCCAGCACGGTGGCCGGGGCGGCCGGCAGCGAGTCCAGCCGCAGCAGCGGGAAGTCCTGGGGGGCACGGGGGGGGATTTGGGGGCGTTTGGGGAGGATTTGGGGTCGTTTTGGGGATGATTTGGGGTCGTTTGGGGACGATTTGGGGTCGTTTGGGGATGATTTGGGGTCGTTTGGGGTCGTTTGGGGTCGTTTGGGGTCGTTTTGGGGTCGTTTTGGGGATGATTTGGGGGCGTTTTGGGGTTGTTTTGGGGTCGTTTTGGGGATGATGTGGGGGCGTTTGGGGTCATTTGGGGATGATTTGGGGTCATTTGGGGTCGTTTGGGGTCATTGGGGTCGTTTGGGGATGATTTGGGGTCGTTTTGGGGTCATTTGGGGTCGTTTTGGGGATGATTTGGGGTCATTGGGGTCATTTGGCGTCGTTTTGGGGTCGTTTTGGGGTCGTTTGGGGTCGTTTTGGGGTCGTTTGGGGATGATTTGGGGTGATTTTGGGGTTATTTTGGGAGGATTTGGGGGCGTTTGGGGAGGATTTGGGGTCATTTGGGGTCATTTGGGGTCGTTTGGGGTCGTTTTGGGGTTGTTTTGGGGTCGTTTTGGGGATGATTTGGGGTCGTTTTGGGGTCATTTTGGGAGGATTTGGGGTCGTTTGGGGTCGTTTGGAGTTATTTGGGGTCGTTTTGGGATGATTTGGGGTCATTGGGGTCATTTGGGGTCGTTTTGGGGTCAGTGGGGGTCGTTTTGGGGATGATTTGGGGTCGTTTTGGGGATGATTTGGGGGCGTTTGGAGTTATTTGGGGTCGTTTTGGGGTCGTTTGGGGTCGTTTGGGGTCATTGGGGTCATTTGGGGTCGTTTGGGGTCGTTTTGGGGATGATTTGGGGGCGTTTGGGATCGTTTTGGGGTCGTTTTGGGGTCGTTTTGGGGATGATTTGGGGTCGTTTTGGGGTCAGTGGGGGTCTTTGGGGTCATTTGGGGTCATTTGGGGATGATTTGGGGTCATTTGGGGTCGTTTGGGGTCGTTTGGGGATCGTTTTGGGGATGATTTGGGGTCGTTTGGGGATGATTTGGGGTCGTTTGGGATCGTTTTGGGGTCGTTTTGGGGACGATTTGGGGGCGTTTGGAGTTACTTGGGGTCGTTTTGCGGTCATTTTGGGATGATTTGGGGTCGTTTTGGGGTCGTTTTGGGGTCGTTTGGGGATGATTTGGGGTCATTGGGGGTCGTTTTGGGGTCAGTGGGGGTCATTCAGGGTCATTTGGGGTCGTTTGGGGATGATTTGGGGTCGTTTGGGATCGTTTTGGGGTCGTTTGGGGATGATTTGGGGTCGTTTGGTATCGTTTTGGGGTCGTTTTGGGGATGATTTGGGGGCGTTTGGGGTCGTTTTGGGGTCGTTTGGGGATGATTTGGGGGCGTTTCGGGGTCAGTGGGGGTCATTTTGGGAGGATTTGGGGTCATTTGGGGTCGTTTTGGGGATGATTTGGGGTCGTTTGGAGTTATTTGGGATCGTTTTGGGGTCCTTTGGGGATGATTCGGGGGCGTTTGGGGTCGTTTTGGGGTCATTTGGGGTCGTTTTGGGGTCATTTTGGGATGATTTGGGGTCATTGGGGTCGTTTGGGATCGTTTTGGGGTCGTTTGGGGATGATTTGGGGTCGTTTTGGGGTCAGTGGGGGTCGTTTGGGGTCGTTTTGGGGTCATTTGGGGATGATTTGGGGTCGTTTTGGGGTCAGTGGGGGTCGTTTGGAGTTATTTGGGGTCGTTTTGGGGATGATTTGGGGTCATTGGGGTCATTTGAGGTCGTTTGGGGTCGTTTGGAGTTATTTGGGATCGTTTTGGGGATGATTTGGGGTCGTTTTGGGGTCATTTGGGGTCGTTTGGGGATGATTCGGGGTCGTTTTGGGGATGATTTGGGGTCGCTCGGGGTCGTTTTGGGGTCGTTTGGGGATGATTTGGGGGCGTTTGGAGTTATTTGGGGTCGTTTTGGGGTCATTTGGGGTCGTTTTGGGGAGGATTTGGGGGCGTTTTGGGGTAATTTTGGGAGGATTTGGGGTCATTTGGGGTCGTTTTGGGGTCGTTTTGGGGTCGTTTGGGGATGATTTGGGGTGATTTTGGGGTTATTTTGGGAGGATTTTGGGTCATTTTGGGTCATTTTTGGGTCGTTTGGGGTCGTTTGGGGATGATTTGGGGTCGTTTTGGGGTCATTGGGGTCGTTTTGGGGTCAGTGGGGGTCATTGGGGTCATTTGGGGTCGTTTGGGGTCATTTTGGGGTGATTTGGGGTCGTTTGGGGTCATTTGGGGTCGTTTTGGGGTCGTTTGGGGTCGTTTTGGGGTCGTTTGGGGATGATTTGGGGTCATTTGGGGTCATTTTGGGGTCATTGGGGTCGTTTTGGGGTCATTTGGGGATGATTTGGGGTCGTTTTGGGGTCGCTCGGGGTCGTTTTGCGGTCATTTGGGGATGATTTGGGGGCGTTTAGGGTCGTTTGGGGATGATTTGGGGTCCTTTTGGGGTTATTTTGGGAGGATTTGGGGTCATTGGGGTCATTTGGGGTCATTTGTGGATGATTTGGGGTCGTTTGGAGTTATTTGGGGTCGTTTTGGGGCAATTTTGGGATGATTTGGGGTCGTTTTGGGGTCAGTGGGGGTCATTGGGGTCGTTTTGGGGTCGTTTGGGGATGATTTGGGGTCGTTTTGGGGTCATTTGGGGTCGTTTTGGGGATGATTTGGGGTCATTGGGGTCATTTGGGGTCGTTTGGGGTCATTTGGGGATGATTTGGGGTCGTTTCGGGGTCAGTGGGGGTCGTTTGGGGATGATTTGGAGTCGTTTTGGGGTTATTTTGGGAGGATTTGGGGTCGTTTGGGGTCGTTTTGGGGTGGTTTGGGGATGATTTGGGGTCGTTTTGGGTCATTTTGGGGTCATTGGGGTCATTTGGGGTCAGTGGGGGTCATTGGGGTCGTTTGGGGTCGTTTTGGGGTCGTTTGGGGATGATTTGGGGTCGTTTGGAGTTATTTAGGGTCGTTTTGGGGGTGATTTGGGGGTCGTTTTGGGGTCAGTGGGGGTCATTGGGGTCATTTGGGGTCGTTTTGGGGTCATTGGGGTCGTTTGGGGATGATTTGGGGTCGTTTGGGGAGGATTTGGGGTCGTTTCGGGGTCATTTGGGGTCGTTTGGAGTTATTTGGGGTCGTTTGGGATCGTTTTAGGGTCGTTTGGGGATGATTTGGGGTCGTTTTGGGGTCAGTGGGGGTCGTTTTGGGGTTGTTTTGGGATGATTTGGGGTCATTGGGGTCAGTTTGGGGTCAGTGGGGGTCATTGGGGTCATTTGGGGTCGTTTTGGGGTCGTTTGGGGAGGATTTGGGGTCATTGGGGTCGTTTTGGGGTCATTTGGGGTCGTTTGGGGATGATTTGGGGTCGTTTTGGGGTTATTTTGGGAGGATTTGGGGTCATTGGGGTCGATTTGGGGTCCTTTGGGGGTCGTTTGGGGATGATTTGGGGGCGTTTAGGGTCGTTTGGGGATGATTTGGGGTGATTTTGGGGTTATTTTGTGATGATTTGGGGTCATTTGGGGTCATTTGGGGTCATTTTGTGATGAGTCGGGGTCATTTTGGGGTCATTGGGGTCATTTTGGGGTCACTCGGAGTCACTCAGGGTCACTCAGGGTCACTCAGGGGTCACTCAGGGTCACTCAGGGGTCACTCGGGGTCACTCAGGAGTCACTCAGGGGTCACCCAGGGGTCACTCAGGGTCACTCAGGGTCACTCAGGGGTCACTCGGGGTCACCCAGGGGTCACTCAGGGGTCACTCAGGGGTCACTCAGGGGTCACTCAGGGGTCACTCAGGGTCACTTAGGGGTCACTCGGGGTCACTCAGGGTCACTCAGGGGTCACCCAGGGGTCACTCAGGGTCACTCGGGGTCACTCAGGGGTCACCCAGGGGTCACTCAGGGTCACTCGGGGTCACTCAGGGGTCACTCAGGGGTCACTCAGGGTCACTCGGGGTCACTCGGGGTCACTCAGGGGTCACTCAGGGTCACTCAGGGTCACTCGGGGTCACTCAGGGGTCACTCTCACCATGGTGGTCAGGATGTATTTGTAGAACGCTGACGTCATCCCCAGCTCCGAGGCCTGGGGGGGCACCAGGGTGGGTCTGACCCCCCCAAAATCCCAAAAATTCCCCCCAAAACCTCCCCAAAATCCCCCCAGAAACCTCCCCGGAACCTCCCAAAAATCCCCCAAACTCCCCCCAAAAAATGGCCACAAAACTCAAAACCCGCCCCAAAACTCCCCCAAATACCCCAAAACTCAAAACCCGCCACAAATCCCCCCCAAAACTCCCAAAAACCGCCCCAAAACCCCCCAAAACCGCCCCAAAACTGCCAAAAACTCCCGAAAATTCCCCCCAAACCCCCCCCCAAAATCCCCCAAAACCGCCCCAACAACCCCCCCAAACCGCCCCAAAACTCCCCAAAATCCCCCCAAACCGCCCCAAAACTGCCCCAAACCCCCCCAAATCCCCCCCAAATCCCCCCAAATCCCCCCCCAAAACTCCCAAAAATCGCCCCAGCACCACCCAAAACCACCTCAAACCCCGCCACAAAACCACCCCAAAACCTCCCAAATCCCCCCAAAACCGCCCCAAAACGGCCCTAAACCCCCCCAAACCCCCCAAAAACCCCCCAAAATCCCCCAAAAACCCCCAAAATCCCCCCCAAACCACCCCAAAACTCCCAAAACCGCCTCAAAATTCCCCCAAAATCTGCCCCAAAACCGACCCAAAACCCCCCAAAACCGCCCCAAAACTCCCAAAAACTCCCGAAAATCCCCCCAAAACCCCCCCAAAATCGCCCCAATACTCCCAAAAATCTCCCCAAAACCGCCCCAAAATCCCCCCAAACCCCCAAAACCGCCCCAAAACTCCCAAAAATCGCCCCAGCACCACCCCAATAACTCCTCAAACCCCGCCACAAAACCACCCCAAAACCCCCAAAATCCCCCCAAATCCCCCCAAAACGGCCCTAAACCCCCCAAAATCCCCCCAAAATCCCCTCAAATCCCCCCAAAATCCCCCCAAATCCGCCCCAAAACGGCCCTAAACCCCCCAAAATCCCCCCAAAATCCCCTCAAATCCCCCCAAAATCCCCCCAAAATCCCCCCAAAACCGCCCCAAAACGGCCCTAAACCCCCCCAAACCCCCCAAAAACCCCCCAAAATCCCCCCAGAATCCCCCCAAATCCCCCCCCAAACCCCCCCAAAACTCCCAAAACCGCCTCAAAATTCCCCCAAAATCTGCCCCAAAACCGCCCCAAAACTCCCAAAAACTCCCGAAAATTCCCCCAAAACCCCCCCAAAATCGCCCCAAAACTCCCAAAAATCCCCCCAAAACCGCCCCAAAACTGCCCCAAAACGGCCCTAAACCCCCCCAAACCCCCCCAAACCCCCCAAAAAACCCCCCACAATCCCCCCAAAATCCCCCAAAATCCCCCCCAAACCACCCCAAAACTCCCAAAACCGCCTCAAAATTCCCCCAAAATCTGCCCCAAAACCCACCCAAAACCCCCCAAAACCGCCCCAAAACCCCCCAAACCGACCCCAAACCCCCCAAATCCCCCCAAAACCGACCCCAAACCCCCCAAAACCCCCCAAAACCCCCCCAAGCCCCCCCGCTGGGCGGTGGCCGGACCTTGGCGAGCACGAGCCCCGCGGTGGCGGCGCTGCCGTCGATGATGATGGTCGCCACTTTGTCGTCGCGGATTTCCTTCAGCAGCGGCGTCGGGTCCTGCTCGGCGTCCAGAACCCGCACGGAGAGCGACTCGCGGGAGATGAGGAACTGCCGGACCAGCTCCTCCAGCCGCAGCAGGCCTGGCAACCGAACCGGGACCGAACCGGGACCGAAATCACAACCGGGACCCCGAAATCAGCTCCAAAATCCGATCCGGGAACCCCGAAATAGGAACGGAAATCGGACCCGAAATCGGAACCGAAATCGGATCTGGTACCCCAAAATCAGCCCCAAAATCGGAACCGGGACCTCGAAATCGGACCCGAAATCGGACCCGAAATCGGATCCAGGACCCCGAAATCAGCCCCAAAATCCAACCCGAAATCGGAACCGGCAGCCCAAAATCGGACCCAAAATCGGACCCAAAATCGGACCCGAAATCGAAACCGAGACCCCGAAATCGGACCCGAAATCGGACCCGAAATCGGATCTGGTACCCCAAAATCAGCCCCAAAATCGGATCAGGGACCCCAAAATTTCACCCAAAATCAGACCCGAAATCGGAACTGAAATTGGGAACCGGGAGCCCGAAATCAGATCCGAAATCGGACCCAAAATCGGATCCAAAATCAGATCCAGGACCCCAAAATCAGCCCCAAAATCGGATCCAGGACCCCAAAATCGGAACCAAATTCGGATCCAAAATCGAACCCGAAATGGGACCCGAAATCCGATCCAGGACCCCAAAATCCAACCCGAAATCGGAACCGGGAGCCCAAAATCGGAACCAAATTCGGATCCAAAATTGAACCCGAAATCGGAACCGAAATCCGATCCAGGACCCCAAAATCCAACCCGAAATCGGAACCGGGAGCCCGAAATCAGCTCCAAAATCCGACCCAGGACCCCGAAATGGGACCCGAAATGGGACCCGAAATCAGAACCGGGACCCCGAAATCAGCTCCAAAATCCGACCCAGGACCCCGAAATGGGACCCGAAATGGGACCCGAAATCAGAACCGGGACCCCAAAATCAGCCGCAAAATCGGATCCGGGACCCCAAAATTTCATCCAAAATCGGACCCGAAATCAGAACTGAAATTGGCACCGGGAGCCCGAAATCTGATCCGAAATCTGATCCAGGACCCCGAAATCGAACCCGAAATCGGACCCAAAATCAGCCCCAAAATCAGATCCAGGACCCCAAAATCGAACCCGAAATTGGACCCGAAATCCGATCCAGGACCCCAAAATCGGAGCCAGAACCCGCCCGGAGAGCGACTCGCGGGAGATGAGGAACTGCCGGACCAGCTCCTCCAGCCGCAGCAGGCCTGGGAACCGAACCGGGACCCGATCGGAACCGGGACCCCAAAATGGGAACCGAAATGGGAACCGGGACCCCGAAATGGGAACCGGGACCCCGAAATCAGCTCCAAAATCCGATCCAGGACCCCGAAATCGGACCCGAAATCGGATCTGGTACCCCAAAATCAGCCCCAAAATCAGTCCCAAAATCGGATCCAGGACCCCAAAATCGAACCCAAAATCAGCCCCAAAATCGGATCCAAAATCCAATCCAGGACCCCAAAACCGAACCCGAAATCGGACCCGAAATCGGACCCAAAATCGGACCCAAAATCGGATCCAAAATCGGACCCGAAATCGGATGCAGGACCCCAAAATCAGCCCCAAAATCGAACCCGAAATGGGACCCGAAATGAGAACTGGGACACCAAAATCAGCCCCAAAATCGGACCCAAAATCCGACCCAGGACCCCAAAATCAGCCCCAAAATCCAACCCGAAACCGGAACCGGGACCCCGAAATGGGAACCGAAATCGGAACCGAAATCGGATCTGGTACCCCAAAATCAGCCCCAAAATCAGCCCCAAAATCAGCCCCAAAATCAGCCCCAAAATCGGATCCAGGACCCCAAAATCGGACCCAAAATCGGAACCAGGACCCCAAAATCGGGCCCAAAATCCGACCCAGGACCCCGAAATGGGACCCGAAATCAGAACTGGGACCCCAAAATCAGCCCCAAAATCGGATCCGGGACCCCAAAATTTCATCCAAAATCAGACCCGAAATCAGACCCGAAATCCGATCCAGGACCCCGAAATCGGATCCGAAATCGGAACCAAAATCAGAACGGGGATCTCAAAACCCCCAGAAAATCCCAATAAATCCCCAATAAATCCCAATAAATCCCAATAAATCCCCAATAAATCCCAATAAATCCCAATAAATCCCAATAAATCCCAATAAATCCCAATAAATCCCTAATAAATCCCCAATAAATCCCAATAAATTCCAATAAAATCCCAATATATCCCAATAAATCCCAATAAAATCCCAATAAATCCCAATAAAATCCCAATAAATCCTAATAAATCCCAATAAATCCCGAATAAATCCCAATAAATCCCTAATAAATCCCTAATAAATCCCAATAAATCCCTAATAAATCCCAATAAATCCCCAATAAATCCCAATAAATCCCGAATAAATCCCAATAAATCCCAATAAATCCCAATAAATCCCAATAAATCCCAATAAATCCCAATAAATCCCTAATAAATCCCAATAAATCCCAATAAATCCCAATAAATCCCCAATAAATCCCAATAAATCCCAATAAATCCCAATAAATCCCTAATAAATCCCAATAAATCCCAATAAATCCCAATAAATCCCAATAAATCCCAATAAATCCCAATAAATCCCTAATAAATCCCAATAAATCCCGAATAAATCCCAATAAATCCCTAATAAATCCCAATAAATCCCTAATAAATCCCTAATAAATCCCTAATAAATCCCAATAAATCCCAATAAATCCCTAATAAATCCCAATAAATCCCCAATAAATCCCAATAAATCCCGAATAAATCCCTAATAAATCCCAATAAATCCCAATAAATCCCAATAAATCCCCAATAAATCCCAATAAATCCCAATAAATCCCAATAAATCCCTAATAAATCCCAATAAATCCCAATAAATCCCAATAAATCCCAATAAATCCCTAATAAATCCCTAATAAATCCCCAATAAATCCCAATAAATTCCAATAAAATCCCAATATATCCCAATAAATCCCAATAAAATCCCAATAAATCCCAATAAAATCCCAATAAATCCTAATAAATCCCAATAAATCCCGAATAAATCCCAATAAATCCCAATAAATCCCGAATAAATCCCCATAAATCCCAATAAATCCCAAGAAATCCCAAGAAATCCCAATAAAATCCCAATAAATCCCAATAAACCCCTAATAAAACCCTAATAAACCCTAATAAACCCCTAATAAATCCCAATAAATCCCAACAAATCCCAATAAAACCCCAAATAACCCCAAATAACCCCAATAAATCCCAATAAATCCCGAATAAATCCCAATAAATCCCAATAAATCCCTAATAAATCCCTAATAAATCCCAATAAATCCCAATAAATCCCTAATAAATCCCAATAAATCCCTAATAAATCCCAATAAATCCCAATAAATCCCAATTAATCCTGAATAAATCCCTAATAAATCCCTAATAAATCCCAATAAAACCCCAATAAATCCCTAATAAACCCTAATAAATCCCTAATAAATCCCTAATAATCCCTAATAAACCCTAATAAATCCCAATAAATCCCTAATAAACCCTAATAAATCCCTAATAAATCCTAATAAATCCCAATAAATCCCTAATAAATCCCTAATAAACCCCAATAAATCCCTAATAAACCCTAATAAACCCTAATAAATCCCAATAAATCCCTAATAAATCCCTAATAAACCCTAATAAATCCCTAATAAACCCTAATAAACCCTAATAAATCCCAATAAAACCCCCCGAACTGTATTTCTGTGCCCGCCCGGGGTCTCACACTCGGCCTGGGCGCAGATGAGCGAGGCCGGGGGGGCGCGGAGGCTGCGCAGGAGCCCCCCCAGACCCCAAATAACCCCAATAAACCCCTAATAAAACCCTCATAAATCCTAATAAAACCCTAATAGATCCTAATAAAACCCCAAATAACCCAAATAAATCCCAATAAATCCCTAATAAATCCCAATAAATCCCGAATAAATCCCAATAAATCCCAATAAAACTCCAAATAACCCAAATAAATCCCAATAAATCCCAATAAATCCCAATAAATCCCAATAAATCCCAATAAATCCCTAATAAATCCCAATAAATCCCAATAAATCCGCAATAAGTCCCAATAAATCCCCAATAAATCCCAATAAAACCCCAAATAATCCAAATAAATCCCAATAAATCCCCAAATAATCCCAATAAATCCTAATAAAACCCCAATAAATCCCAATAAATCCCTAATAAAACCCCAATAAATCCCAATAAATCCCTAATAAACCCTAATAAATCCCAATAAATCCCAACAAACCCCAATAAATCCCTAATAAACCCCAATAAAACCCTAATAAACCCTAATAAATCCCAATAAAACCCCCCGAACTGTATTTCTGTGCCCGCCCGGGGTCTCACACTCGGCCTGGGCGCAGATGAGCGAGGCCGGGGGGGCGCGGAGGCTGCGCAGGAGCCCCCCCAGGGCCTGGCTCACGTCCTCGTTGCTGGGGTAGAGGCTGAGCGAGGCCAAGCGCAGCAGCGGAGGCCGCGGGGCATCCTCGGGACCCACGCGGATGTGCGGGATCTGCGGGGAAATCCGGGATTTGGGGGGGAAAATTCGGGATTTTGGGGGGAAATTCGGGATTTTGGGGGGAAAATCGGGATTTGGGGTGGAAATTCGGGATTTTGGGGGGGAAATTTGGGATTTTAGGGGGAAAATTTGGGACTTTGGGGGGAAATTTGGGATTTTGAGGGAAAAAATTGGGATTTTGGGGGGAAAATTCGGGATTTTGGGGGGATTTTGGGGGAAAATTCGGGATTTTGGGGGGAAAATTCGGGATTTTGGGGGGATTTTGGGGGGAAAATTTGGGATTTTGGGGGGAAAATTGGGATTTTGGGGGAAAATTCGGGATTTTGGGGGAAAAAATCGGGATTTGGGGGGAAAATTCGGGATTTTGGGGGGAAAATTCGGGATTTTGGGGGGAAAATTCGGGATTTTGGGGGGGAAAATTCGGGATTTTGGGGGGAAAAATCGGGATTTTGGGGGAAAATTCGGGATTTTGGGGGAAAATTTGGGATTTTGGGGGAAAATTCGGGATTTGGGGGGAAAATTTGGGATTTTGGGGGAAAATTCGGGATTTTGGGGGAAAAATTCTTGATTTTGGGGGAAAATTTGGGATTTTGGGGGAAAATTTGGGATGTTGGGGGGAAAATTTGGGATTTTGGGGGAAAATGTGGAAATTTGGGGAGAAAATCGGGATTTTGGGGGAAAATTCGGGATTTGGGGGGGAAAATTTGGGATTTTGGGGGGAAAATTCGGGATTTTGGGGGGAAAATTCGGGATTTTTGGGGGGAAAATTCGGGATTTTGGGGGGAAAATTCGGGATTTGGGGGGAAAATTTGGGATTTTGGGGGGATTTTGGGGGGAAAATTTGGGATTTTGGGGCGTTTGGGAAAAAATTTGAGGGAAAAAATGGGGAAATTTGGGGAGAAATTCGGGATTTTGGGGGGAAAATTCGGGATTTTGGGGGAAAGTTCGGGATTTTGGGGGGAAAATTCGGGATTTTGGGGGAAAATTTGGGATTTTGGGGCGTTTGGGAAAAAATTTGAGGGAAAAAATGTGGAAATTTGGGGAGAAAATCGGGATTTTGGGGGAAAATTCGGGATTTTGGGGGAAAAAATCGGGATTTTGGGGGAAAATTCGGGATTTTGGGGGGAAAATTCGGGATTTGGGGGGAAAATTCGGGATTTTGGGGGAAAAAATCGGGATTTTGGGAACATTTTGGGGGATTTTGGGGCGTTTGGGAAAAAATTTGAGGGAAAAAATGTGGAAATTTGGGGAGAAAATCGGGATTTGGGGGAAAATTCGGGATTTGGGGGAAAAAATCGGGATTTTGGGGGGAAAATTCGGGATTTTGGGGGGAAAATTTGGGAGTTTGGGGGAAAATTCGGGATTTTGGGGGGAAAATTCGGGATTTTGGGGGGAAAATTCGGGATTTTGGGGGGAAAAATGGGGATTTTGGGGGAAAATTCGGGATTTTGGGGGGAAAATTCGGGATTTTGGGGGGAAAATTCGGGATTTTGGGGGGAAAATTCGGGATTTGGGGGGAAAATTGGGGATTTGGGGGAAAAATTTGGGATTTTGGGGCGTTTGGGAAAAAATTTGAGGGAAAAAATGTGGAAATTTGGGGAGAAAATCGGGATTTTGGGGGCAAAAATCGGGATTTGGGGGGAAAAATCGGGATTTTGGGGGGAAAATTTGGGATTTTGGGGGGAAAATTCGGGATTTTGGGTGGATAATTTGGGATTTTGGGGGGAAAATTCGGGATTTTGGGGGGAAAATTTGGGATTTTGGGGGGAAAATTCGGGATTTTGGGGGAAAATTCGGGATTTTGGGGGAAAAAATCGGGATTTTGGGGGGGAAATTGGGGATTTGGGGAGAAAATTCGGGATTTTGGGACATTTCGGGAAAAAATTGAGGGGGAAAATGTGGAAATTTGGGGAGAAAATCGGGATTTTGGGGGAAAAAATCGGGATTTTGGGGGGAAAATTCGGGATTTTGGGGGGAAAATTCGGGATTTTGGGGGAAAATTTGGGATTTTGGGGGAAAATTCGGGATTTTGGGGGAAAAATTCGGGATTTTGGGGGAAAATTCGGGATTTTGGGGGGAAAATTCGGGATTTTGGGGGAAAATTCGGGATTTTGGGGGGAAAATTCGGGATTTTGGGGGGAAAATTTGGGATTTTGGGGGACAAATTTGGGATTTTGGGGGGAAAATTCGGGATTTTGGGGGGAAAATTCGGGATTTTGGGGGGAAAATTCGGGATTTTGGGGGAAAATTCGGGATATTGGGGGAAAATTCGGGATTTTGGGGGGAAAATTCGGGATTTTGGGGGGAAAAATCGGGATTTTGGGGGAAAAATTCGGGATTTTGGGGGAAAAATTCGGGATTTTGGGGAAAAATTTGGGATTTTGGGGGAAAAATCGGGATTTTGGGGGGAAAATTCGGGATTTTGGGGGACAAATTTGGGATTTTGGGGGAAAAATCGGGATTTTGGGGGGGAAAAATCGGGATTTTGGGGGAAATTCGGGATTTTGGGGGGAAAATTTGGGATTTTGGGGGACAAATTTGGGATTTTGGGGGGAAAATTCGGGATTTTGGGGGGAAAATTCGGGATTTTGGGGGAAAATTCGGGATTTTGGGGGAAAATTCGGGATATTGGGGGAAAATTCGGGATTTTGGGTGGAAAATTCGGGATTTTGGGGGGAAAAATCGGGATTTTGGGGAAAAATTGGGGATTTTGGGGGGGAAATTCGGGATTTTGGGGGGAAAATTTGGGATTTTGGGGGGAAAATTCGGGATTTGGGGGGGAAAATTCGGGATTTTGGGGGGAAAATTCGGGATTTGGGGGGAAAATTCGGGATTTGGGGGGAAAATTCGGGATTTTGGGGGGAAAATTCGGGATTTGGGGGGAAAATTCGGGATTTTGGGGGAAAATTCGGGATTTTGGGGGGAAAATTCGGGATTTTGGGGGAAATTCTGGATTTTGGGGGGGAAATTCGGGATTTTGGGGGGAAATTCGGGATTTTGGGGGGAAATTTGGGATTTTGGGGGGTTTGGGAAAAAATTTGAGGGAAAAAATGTGGAAATTTGGGGAGAAAATCTCGATTTTTGGGGGAGAAAATCGGGATTTTGGGGGGAAAATTTGGGATTTTCGGGGGAAAATTCGGGATTTTGGGGGAAAATTTGGGATTTGGGGGGAAAATTTGGGATTTTGGGGGGAAAATTCGGGATTTTGGGGGATTTTGGGGCGTTTGGGAAAAAATTTGAGGGAAAAAATGTGGAAATTTGGGGAGAAAATCGGGATTTTGGGGGAAAAAATCGGGATTTGGGGGGAAACTTCGGGATTTTGGGGGGAAAATTTGGGATTTTGGGGGGAAATTCCGGATTTTGGGGGAAAATTCGGGATTTTGGGGGAAAAATTTGGGATTTTGGGGGGATTTTGGGGGGAAAATTTGGGATTTTGTGGGGAAAATTCGGGATTTGGGGGGGAAATTTGGGATTTTGGGGGGAAAATTCGGGATTTTGGGGGGAAAATTTGGGATTTTGAGGGGAAAAATCGGGATTTTGGGAACATTTTGGGGGATTTTGGGGCGTTTGGGAAAAAAATTGAGGGAAAAAATGTGGAAATTTGGGGAGAAAATCGGGATTTTGGGGGGGGTTTTTGGGGATATTTGGGGACATTTGGGGTCACAGGGGGATTGGGGATATTTGGGATTTGGGGGATTTTGGGGGGTGATTTTAGGGATTTTTGGGGTGATTTTTTTGGGTTTTGGGGTGATTCTTGGGATTTTTGTGGTGGGATTTTTGGGATTTTTGGGGGACTTTTGGAATTTTGGGGTTTTTTGGGGTGATTTTGGGGTGATTTTTGGGGTTTTTGGGGTGTGATTTTTGGGATTTTTGGGGTGATTTTTGGAATTTTGGGGTTTTTGGGGTGATTTTTTTGGATTTTGGGGTGATTTTTGGGGTTTTTGGGGTGGGATTTTTGGGGTGATTTTTGGAATTTTGGGGTTTTTGGGGTGATTTTTTTGGGTTTTGGGGTGATTTTTGGGGTTTTTGTGGTGGGATTTTTGGGATTTTTGGGGGGACTTTTGGAATTTTGGGGTTTTTTGGGGTGATTTTTGGGGTTTTGGGGTGGGATTTTTGGGATTTTTGGGGTGACTTTTGGAATTTTGGGGGTTTTGGGGTGATTTTTTTGGGTTTTGGGGTGATTTTTGGGGTTTTTGGGGTGATTTTGGGGTGATTTTTTTGGGTTTTGGGGTGATTTTTGGGGTTTTTGGGGTGATTTTGGGGTGATTTTTTTGGGTTTTGGGGTGATTTTTGGGGTTTTTGGGGTGATTTTGGGGTGATTTTTTGGGTTTTGGGGTGATTTTTGGGGTTTTTGGGGTGATTTTGGGGTGATTTTTTTGGGTTTTGGGGTGATTTTTGGGGTTTTTGGGGTGATTTTGGGGTGATTTTTTTGGGTTTTGGGGTGATTTTTGGGGTTTTTGGGGTGATTTTGGGGTGATTTTTTTGGGTTTTGGGGTGATTTTTGGGGTTTTTGGGGTGATTTTGGGGTGATTTTTGGGGTTTTTGGGGTGGGATTTTTGGGATTTTTGGGGTGATTTTTGGAATTTTGGGGGGACTTTTGGAATTTTGGGGTTTTGGGGTGATTTTTTTGGGTTTTGGGGTGATTTTTGGGGTTTTTGGGGTCGCTCACCTCCTTCTCCCCGCAGATGTGACTGACCGTGGCCGCGGCTGCGGGGCTGGAGGCCGGACCCAGCACCGAGACCACCCCCTTGGGCAGGATCTGACACACTGGGGGGGAATTTGGGGGTCACGGAGACCCCCCAAAAATCCCCCAAATCCCCCTGAACCCCCTGAGCCCCAAATCCCCCAAAATCCCCCCAAAAATCCCCCCAAAATCCAAAAAAATCCCCCCAAAAATCCCCCAAAATCCCCCAAAAATCCCCCAAAAATCCCCCAAAAATCCCCCAAAAAATCCCCCAAAATCCCCCCAAAAATCCCCCAAAAATCCCCCAAAAATCCCCCAAAAAATCCCCCAAAAATCCCCCAAATCCCCCCTGGATCCCCTGAGCCCCAAATCCCCCAAAATCCCCCCAAAAATCCCCCCAAAAATCCCCCAAAAAATCCCCCAAAAATCCCCCAAATCCCCCCTGGATCCCCTGAGCCCCAAATCCCCCAAAAATCCCCCCAAAAATCCCCCAAAAATCCCCCAAAAATCCCCCCAAAAATCCCCCCAAAAATCCCCCAAAAAATCCCCCAAAATCCCCCCAAACATCCCCCAAAATCCCCCCAAAATCCCCCCAAAAATCCCCCAAAAATCCCCCCAAAATCCCCCAAAATCCCCCCAAAAATCCCCCAAAATCCAACCCCTGACCGCGCCCTTGGGCAGGATCTGACACACTGGGGGGGAAATTTGGGGGTCACAGAGACCCCCCAAAAATCCCCCAAATCCCCCTGAACCCCCTGAGCCCCAAATCCCCCAAAATCCCCCAAAATCCCCCCAAAAATCCCCCCAAAATCCCCCAAAATCCCCCCAAAATCCCCCCAAAAATCCCCCCAAAAAATCCCCCAAAAATCCCCAAAAATCCCCCAAAAATCCCCCAAAAATCCCCCAAAATCCCCCAAAAATCCCACAAATCCCCCTGGATCCCCTGAGCCCCAAATCCCCCAAAATCCAAAAAAATCCCCCAAAATCCCCCCAAAAATCCCCCCAAAAATCCCCCAAAATCCCCCCAAAAATCCCCCAAAATCCCCCAAATCCCCCTGGATCCCCTGAGCCCCAAATCCCCCAAACCCCCCCCAAAAATCCCCCAAAAATCCCCCTCCCAGTCTCCCCCAGTATAAACCAGTAACCCCAAATCCCCTCAAATCCCCTCCCAGTTTATCCCAGTTTATCCCAGTCCATCCCAGTCCCTCCCAGTATAGACCAGTAACCCCAAATCCGTCCAAATCCCCCCAAATCCCCTCCCAGTCCATCCCAGTCCCCTCCCAGTGCCCTCCCAGTGGCTCCCAGTCCTCTCCCAGTATAGACCAGTAACCCCAAATCCCCTCCCAGTTTATCCCAGTCCCCCCCCAGTCCCCCCCAGTTTATCCCAGTCCCTCCCAGTCCCTCCCAGTCCCCCCCAGTCCATCCCAGTTTATCCCAGTCCCCCCCCAGTCCCCCCCAGTTTATCCCAGTCCCTCCCAGTCCCTCCCAGTCCCCCCCAGTCCATCCCAGTTTATCCCAGTCCATCCCAGTCCCTCCCAGTCCCTCCCAGTATAAACCAGTAACCCCAAATCCCCCCAAATCCCCTCCCAGTCCCCCCCAGTCCCTCCCAGTCCCCCCCAGTTTATCCCAGTCCCCTCCCAGTCCCCCCCAGTTTATCCCAGTTCCCTCCCAGTCCCTCCCAGTCCCTCCCAGTCCCTCCCAGTCCCCTCCCAGTTCCCTCCCAGTCCCCTCCCAGTTCCCTCCCAGTCCCCTCCCAGTTCCCTCCCAGTTCCCTCCCAGTTCCCTCCCAGTCCCTCCCAGTTTATCCCAGTTTATCCCAGTTTATCCCAGTCCCTCCCAGTCCCCCCCCAGTTTATCCCAGTCCCTCCCAGTCCCTCCCAGTCCCCCCCCAGTCCATCCCAGTTTATCCCAGTTTATCCCAGTCCCTCCCAGTCCCTCCCAGTCCCTCCCAGTATAAACCAGTAACCCCAAATCCCCCCAAATCCCCTCCCAGTTTATCCCAGTCCCCTCCCAGTCCCCCCCAGTTTATCCCAGTCCCTCCCAGTCCCCTCCCAGTTTATCCCAGTCCCTCCCAGTCCCCTCCCAGTCCCCCCCAGTCCCTCCCAGTCCCTCCCAGTATAAACCAGTAACCCCAAATCCCCTCCCAGTTCCCTCCCAGTCCCCTCCCAGTCCATCCCAGTTTATCCCAGTCCCTCCCAGTCCCCTCCCAGTCCCTCCCAGTCCCCCCCAGTCCCCCCCAGTCCCCCCCAGTCCCTCCCAGTCCCTCCCAGTCCCCCCCCAGTCCCCCCCAGTCCCCCCCAGTGGCTCCCAGTGCCTTACTGGTGTCGGTGGTCTCGTACTGGTTGTCCCGGGCCAGTTCGAACACATCGACCTCGAGCCGTGCCGGGGGTCGCCCCCCCCCCCGGCCCATTGACTCTCTCCCGGGCCAGCGCCAGCGCCAGGCGCTCGCCCCGCCCGCAGCCCCCCCGCTCGTCCAGGATGGCGGCTGGGGGGGGGTTCGGGGGGGTCGGAACCGAATCCGGACCCCCCAAAAAATCCCGGACCCCAAAAACCCAAAATAACCCGAAATAACCCCAAAAAAACCACCGAAAAACCCAAAAATCCCCCAAAAATCCAACCCGGAGCCCCCCGCCCGCAGCCCCCCCGCTCGTCCAGGATGGCGGCTGGGGGGGTTCGGGGTGTCGGAACCGAATCCGGACCCCCCAAAAACCCCCAGACCCCAAAAACCCAAAATAACCCCAAAAAACACCAAAAAAACACCAAAAAAACACAAAAAATCCCCCCAAGAAACCCCAAAAATCCCCCCAAAAAACCAAGCCGCAGCCCCCCCGCTCGTCCAGGATGGCGGCTGGGGGGGGGTCGGGGGGGTCGGAACCGAATCCGGACCCCCCAAAAACCCCCAGACCCAAAAACCCAAAATAACCCCAAAAACAACCCCAAAAAACACCAAAAAAACCCCAAAAAAATCCCCCAAAAATCCAACCCGGAGCCCCCCCGCTCGTCCAGGATGGCGGCTGGGGGGGGTTCGGGGGGCTCGGAACCGAATCCGGACCCCCCAAAAAATCCCGGACCCCAAAAACCCAAAATAACCCGAAATAACCCAAAAAACCCAAAAAATCCCCCAAAAAACCCCAAAAAAACCCAAAATCTCAGAGTGAACCAACCCCCCCCCGCTCGTCCAGGATGGCGGCTGGGGGGGGGTTCGGGGGGCTCGGAACCGAATCCGGACCCCCCAAAAACCCCCAGACCCAAAAAACCCAAAATAACCCGAAATAACCCCAAAAAACCCAAAAAAATCCCCCAAAAATCCCAAAAAAACCCAAAATCCCAGAGTGAATCAAACCCCCCCCCGCTCGTCCAGGATGGTCCTGGGGGGGCTCGGAACCGAATCCGGACCCCCCAAAAAATCCCGGACCCCAAAAACCCAAAATAACCCGAAATAACCCAAAAAAACCCAAAAAAATCCCCCCAAAAACCCAAAAAATCCCCCCAAAAAACCCAAAAATCCCCCCAAAAAACCAAGCCGCAGCCCCCCCGCTGGTCCAGGATGGTCTTGGGGGGGTTCGGGGGGCTCGGAACCGAATCCGGACCCCCCAAAAAATCCCGGACCCCAAAAACCCAAAATAACCCGAAATAACCCCAAAAAACACCAAAAAAACCCCAAAAATCCCCAAAAAACCCCCAAATCCCAGAGTGAATCAAACCCCCCCGCTGGTCCAGGATGGTCCTGGGGGGGCTCGGAACCGAATCCGGACCCCCCAAAAAATCCCGAACCCCAAAAACCCAAAATAACCCGAAATAACCCCAAAAAAACCCAAAATCCCCCAAAAAACCCAAAAAAACCCCCCAAAAAGACCCAAAAATGACCCAAAAATGACCCAAAATGACCCAAAAATGACCCAAAAATGACCCAAAATGATCCAAAATGACCCAAAATGACCCAAAATGACCCAAAATGACCCAAAATGATCCAAAAATGACCCAAAAATGACCCAAAAATGACCCAAAATGACCCAAAAATGACCCAAAAATGATCCAAAATGACCCAAAAATGACCCAAAAATGACCCAAAATGACCCAAAAATGACCCAAAATGACCCAAAAATGACCCAAAATGACCCAAAAATGACCCAAAAATGATCCAAAAATGATCCAAAATGACCCAAAAATGACCCAAAATGACCCAAAAATGACCCAAAATGACCCAAAATGATCCAAAATGACCCAAAAATGATCCAAAAATGATCCAAAATGACCCAAAATGACCCAAAATGATCCAAAATGACCCAAAAATGACCCAAAAATGACCCAAAATGATCCAAAATGACCCAAAAATGACCCAAAATGACCCAAAATGACCCAAAAATGACCCAAAAATGACCCAAAAATGACCCAAAATGACCCAAAAATGACCCAAATTCCCACAGAGACCCCGCCCCCAAAACCAACCCCAGAGACCCCCCCGGACCCCCCAAAATCCTCCCCAAATTCCCCAAAATCCTCCCCAAATTCCCCCAAATTTCCCAAAATTCCCCAAAATTCCCGAAGTTTCCCAAATTTTCCCAAATTTCCCCCAATTCTCACCCACGCGCGGCCCAAAAACCCAAAATAAACCCAAATAAACCCAAATAAACCCAAATAAACCCAAATAAACCCAAATAAACCCAAATAAACCCAAATAAACCCAAATAAACCCAAATAAACCCAAATAAACCCAAATAAACCCAAATAAACCCAAATAAACCCAAATAAACCCCAAATAAACCCAAATAAACCCAAATAAACCCCAAATAAACCCAAATAAACCCAAAATAAACCCAAAATAAACCCAAAATAAACCCAAAATAAACCCAAATAAACCCAAATAAACCCAAATAAACCCAAATAAACCCAAATAAACCCAAATAAACCCAAATAAACCCAAATAAACCCAAATAAACCCAAATAAACCCCAAATAAACCCAAATAAACCCAAATAAACCCCAAATAAACCCCAAATAAACCCAAATAAACCCAAAATAAACCCAAATAAACCCAAAATAAACCCAAATAAACCCAAATAAACCCAAATAAACCCAAATAAACCCAAATAAACCCAAATAAACCCAAATAAACCCAAATAAACCCAAATAAACCCAAAATAAACCCAAATAAACCCAAATAAAACCCCAAATAAACCCAAATAAACCCAAATAAACCCAAATAAACCCAAATAAACCCAAATAAACCCAAATAAACCCAAATAAACCCAAATAAACCCAAAATAAACCCAAATAAACCCAAATAAACCCAAATAAACCCCAAATAAACCCAAATAAACCCAAATAAACCCAAATAAACCCAAATAAACCCAAAATAAACCCAAATAAACCCCAAATAAACCCAAATAAACCCAAATAAACCCAAATAAACCCAAATAAACCCAAATAAACCCAAATAAACCCAAAATAAACCCAAATAAACCCAAATAAACCCAAATAAACCCAAATAAACCCCAAATAAACCCAAATAAACCCAAATAAACCCAAATAAACCCAAATAAACCCAAATAAACCCAAATAAACCCAAATAAACCCAAATAAACCCAAATAAACCCAAATAAACCCAAATAAACCCAAATAAACCCAAAAACCCCAAATAAACCCAAAATAAACCCAAATAAACCCAAATAAACCCAAATAAACCCAAATAAACCCCAAATAAACCCAAATAAACCCAAATAAACCCAAATAAACCCAAATAAACCCAAATAAACCCAAATAAACCCAAATAAACCCAAATAAACCCAAATAAACCCAAATAAACCCCAAATAAACCCAAATAAACCCAAAATAAACCCCAAATAAACCCAAATAAACCCCAAATAAACCCAAATAAACCCAAATAAACCCAAATAAACCCAAATAAACCCCAAATAAACCCAAATAAACCCAAATAAACCCCAAATAAACCCAAATAAACCCAAATAAACCCCAAATAAACCCAAATAAACCCAAATAAACCCAAATAAACCCAAATAAACACAAATAAACCCCAAATAAACCCAAATAAACCCAAAATAAACCCAAATAAACCCAAATAAACCCAAATAAACCCAAATAAACCCAAATAAACCCAAATAAACCCAAATAAACCCAAATAAACCCAAATAAACCCAAATAAACCCAAATAAACCCAAATAAACCCAAATAAACCCCAAATAAACCCAAATAAACCCAAATAAACCCAAATAAACCCCAAATAAACCCAAAATAAACCCAAAATAAACCCAAATAAACCCAAATAAACCCCAAATAAACCCAAATAAACCCCAAATAAACCCAAATAAACCCAAAATAAACCCAAAATAAACCCAAAATAAACCCCAAATAAACCCAAATAAACCCAAATAAACCCAAATAAACCCAAATAAACCCAAATAAACCCAAATAAACCCAAATAAACCCAAATAAACCCAAATAAACCCAAAATAAACCCAAATAAACCCAAATAAACCCAAATAAACCCAAATAAACCCAAATAAACCCAAAATAAACCCAAATAAACCCAAATAAACCCCAAATAAACCCAAATAACCCCCCAAAATCCCCTCCAGACCCCCCAAAACCCCCCAAAATTCCCGAATTTTCCCGAATTTTCCCGAATTTTCCCGAATTTCCCCGAATTTCCCCCAATTCTCACCCACGCGTGTCCCAAAAACCCCAAATAAACCCAAATAAACCCAAAAAAACCCAAAATAATCCCAAAAAACCCCCCAAAATCCCCTCCAGACCCCCCAAAACCCCCCAAAATCCCCCCAAAATTCCCGAATTTTCCCGAATTTCCCCGAATTTTCCCGAAATTCCCGAATTTCTCACCCATGCGCAGCGCGGGGGGGCCCCAAACCCCAAATAAATCCCAAAATAAACCCAAAATAAACCCAAAATAAACCCAAAAAACCCCCCAAAATCCCCTCCAGACCCCCCAAAACCCCCCAAAATCCACCCAAAATTCCCGAATTTCCCCGAATTTCCCCCAATTCTCACCCACGCGCGGCCCCAAAACCCAAATAAATTCCAAATTAACCCCAAATAAACCCCAAATAAACCCAAATAAACCCAAAATAAACCCAAAATAAACCCAAATAAACCCAAATAACCCCCCAAAATCCCCTCCAGCCCCCCCAAAATCCCCCAAAATCCCCCCAAAATTCCCAAATTTCCCCGAATTTTCCCGAATTTTCCCGAATTTCCCCCAATTCTCACCCACGCGTGGCCCAAAAACCCCAAATAAACCCAAAATAAACCCAAAAAAACCCAAAATAAACCCAATATAACCCCCCAAAATCTCATCCAGACCCCCCAAAATCCCCCAAAATTCCCGAATTTTCCCGAATTTTCCCGAATTTTCCCCAATTCTCACCCACGCGCGGCCCCAAAACCCAAATAAATTCCAAATTAACCCCAAATAAATCCAAAATAAACCCAAATAAACCCAAATAAACCCAAAATAAACCCAAATAAACCCAAAATAAACCCAAAATAAACCCAATATAACCCCCCAAAATCCCCTCCAGACCCCCTAAAACCCCCCAAAATCCACCCAAATTCCCGAATTTTCCCGAATTTTCCCAAATTTCCCCGAATTTCCCCCATTTCTCTCACCCATGCGCAGCGCGGGGGGGCCCCAAACCCCAAATAAATCCCAAATAAATCCCAAATTAACCCAAAATAAACCCAAAATAAACCCAAAATAAACCCAAAAAACCCCCCAAAATCTCCTCCAGACCCCCCAAAATTCCCGAATTTTCCCGAATTTCCCCGAATTTTCCCGAATTTTCCCGAATTTCCCCCAATTCTCACCCACGCGCCGCCCAAAAACCCCAAATAAACCCAAATAAACCCAAATAAACCCAAAATAAACCCAAATAAACCCAAAATAAACCCAAATAACCCCCCAAAATCTCATCCAGACCCCCCAAAACCCCCCAAAATCCACCCAAAATTCCCGAATTTTCCCGAATTTTCCCGAATTTTCCCCAATTCTCACCCACGCGCCGCCCAAAAACCCCAAATAAACCCAAAATAACCCAAAATAAACCCAAAAAAACCCAAAATAAACCCAAAAAACCCCCCAAAATCCCCTCCAGACCCCCTAAAATCCCCCAAAATTCACCCAAAATTCCCGAATTTCCCCGAATTTTCCCGAATTTTCCCGAATTTCCCCCAATTTCTCACCCATGCGCAGCGCGGGGGGGCCCCAAACCCCAAATAAACCCAAATAAACCCAAAATAAACCCAAAATAATCCCCCAAAATCGCCCCAAAATCTCATCCAGACCCCCTAAAATCCCCCAAAATCCACCCAAAATTCCCGAAATTCCCGAATTTTCCCGAATTTTCCCGAATTTTCCCGAATTTTCCCGAATTTTCCCGAATTTTCCCCAATTCTCACCCACGCACCACCCAAAAACCCCAAATAAACCCAAAATAAACCCAAAAAACCCCAAAATAAACCCAAAAAAACCCCCCAAAATCTCATCCAGACCCCCCAAAATCCCCCAAAATTCCCGAATTTTCCCGAATTTTCCCGAATTTCCCCCAATTTCTCACCCATGCACCACCCAAAAACCCCAAATAAACCCAAATAAACCCAAAATAAACCCAAAATAAACCCAAATAAACTCAATATAACCCCCCAAATCTCATCCAGACCCCCCGAACTCCCCCAAAATTCCCCAATTTTCCCGAATTTTCCCGAAATTCCCGAATTTCTCTCACCCATGCGCAGCGCGGGGGGGCCCCGCGGGGTCGCGGCCGCCACGAGCAGCAGCAGCAGCGCGGGGGGGGCGGGGGGCGGCATCGCCCCCTCCTCATGGGTGGGGGAGGGGGGGGGCTCCGGCCGCCTGCGGGACCCCCCCCCCGAATTAAAAAAAAAAAAAAAAAAAAATTAATTGGTTTTATTAAAAAAAAATTAAAATTAGTTTTTATTTTTTTTAAAAAAAAGATAAATAGACGTTCTTAAAAGTAACTCAAAATAAGCCCTGGACCCCCCCCCCACCCCAAAATAAAAATAAAAATAAAATAATTAATTGGTTTTATTAAAAAATATTATAGTTTTTATTAAAAAAAAATAATCGTTTTGATTTTAAAAAAAATATATATAAATAGACGTTCTTAAAAGTAACTCAAAATAAGCCCTGGACTCCCCCCCCTCCAAAATAAAAATAAAAATAAAATAATTAATTGGTTTTATTTAAAAAAAAAATTAGAGTTTTTATTAAAAAAAAAAAAATTAATTGGTTTTATTAAAAAAAAAATAGTTTTTATTTAAAAAAAAAAAAAAAAAATAGACGTTCTTAAAAATAACTCAAAATAAGGCCGGGACCCCCCCCACCCCAAAATAAAAATAAAAATAAAATAATTAATTGTTTTTATTTAAAAAAAAAATTAAAGTTTTTATAAAAAAAAAAAAAAATAATTGGTTTTATTAAAAAAAAAAAATAGTTTTTATTTTTAAAAAAAAAAAAAAAATAGACGTTCTTAAAAATAACTCAAAATAAGCCCTGGACCCCCCCCACCCCAAAATAAAAATAAAAATAAAAATAAAATAATTAATTGTTTTTATTTAAAAAAAAAATTAGAGCTTTTATTAAAAAAAAAATAATCGTTTTGATTTAAAAAAAAAAAATATATAAATAGGCGTTCCTAGAAGTAACTCAAAATAAGCCCTGGACCCCCACCCCAAAATAAAAATAAAAATAAAATAATTAATTGTTTTTATTTAAAAAAAAATTAGAGTTTTTATTAAAAAAAAAAAAAATTAATTGGTTTTATTAAAAAAAAAAATTAGTTTTTATTTTTTAAAAAAAAAAAAGATAAATAGACGTTCTTAGAAGTAACTCAAAATAAGCCCGGGACCACCCCCCACCCCAAAATAAAAATAAAAATAAAATAATTAATTGGTTTTATTAAAAAATATTATAGTTTTTATTAAAAAAAAATTATAGTTTTTATTAAAAAAAAAATCGTTTTGATTTAAAAAAAAAAAAAAGATAAATAGACGTTCTTAAAAGTAACTCAAAATGAGCCCTGGACCCCCACCCCAAAATAAAAATAAAAATAAAATAATTAATTTTTTTTATTTAAAAAAAAAATTAGAGTTTTTATTAAAAAAAAATTAATTGTTTTTGTTTTAAAAAAAAAAAATCAACAGTTTTTATTTAAAAAAAAAAAAAAAAAAATAGACGTTCCTAAAAATAATAAGCCCTGGACCCTCCCCCCCACCCAAAAAAAAAAAAAAAAAAAAATTAATAATTTTTATTAAAAAAAAAAAAATTAATAGTTTGGGAGTCATTCCTACAAAGTGACCCCAAATAACCCCAAAATAAATCCCCCAAAAAACTCCAAAAGTGACCCCAAAATCCCCAAAATAAATCCGAAAATGACCCCGAAAATAACCCAAAATACCCAAAATACCCGAAAATAACCCCCAAAAAACCCCAAAAATGAACCAAAATAATCCCGAAAATAACCCCAAAATTGGCCTAAAATAACCCAAAATAATCCCCAAAATAACCCCGAAAAAAACCCCAAAATAACCCCCAAAAATAATAAAAAAAATCTTTTAAAAATCCCCAAAAAATCCCAAAAAATCCCCCCAAAATCCCCCAAAAAATCCTCCAAAAAAATTAAAAAATAAAAATAATTTTTAAAAAAAATCCCAAAACGACCCCGGGACCCCCCAAAACCGCCCCTCCCCCTTCTCCCGATTTTTTGGGGGTTTTCCCGAATTTTTTTTGGGATTTTCCCGATTTTTTGGGGGGTTTTCCCGAATTTTTGGGATTCCCGATTTTTTTTTGGTTTTTCCCCATTTTTGGGGTTTTCTCGATTTTTGGATTTTCCCCGTTTTTTGGGGATTTTCCCGATTTTTGGGGTTTTTTTTTTGGGGATTCCCGATATCTTGGGATTTTTTTGGGGGGATTTTCCCCATTTTTGGGGGTTTTCCCAATTTATTTTTGTTTTCCCGATTTTTGGGGGGTTCTCCCGATTTTGGGGGATTTTTTTGGGGTTTTCCCGATATTTTGGGATTTTTTTTTTTTTTTTGGGGGGGGGATTCCCGATTTTTTTGATTTTCCCGTTTTTTTTTTTTTGATTTTCCCGATTTTTTTTTTTTTTATTTTCCCGGGTTTTTTTGTTTAAATTTTCCAGATTTTTTTCATTTTCCCCATTTTTTTGGGTTTTCCCGATTTTTTTTTTTTTGGGATTCCCGATTTTTTTGGGATTCCCGATTTTTTTTTTTTTTTTTCCCGATTTTTTTTTTTTTTTTTTTTTACCGTTTTTTTTTTTTTTTAAATTTTCCAGATTTTTTTCATTTTCCCCATTTTTTTGGGGGTTTCCCGATTTTTGGGGGATTTTTTTTTTGGGTTTTCCCGATATTTTGGGATTTTTTTTTTTTTTTTTTGGGGGGGGGATTCCCGATTTTTTTGATTTTCCCGATTTTTTTTTATTATTTTCCCGATTTTTTTTTTTTTTTATTTTCCCGTTTTTTTTTTTTAAATTTTCCAGATTTTTTTCATTTTCCCCATTTTTTTTTTGGGGTTTCCCGATTTTTTGGGATTTTTTGGGGGGGGATTCCCGATTTTTTTGGGGGGGATTCCCGATTTTTGGGGGGTCCCGTCCCCCCCTCCCCCCCCCCCCGTTTCCCGGTAACCGTTGCCAGGCAACGGCCCCGGCTCCGCGGATGCTGCGGTTGCCATGGCAACCGGGGGGGAGGAGGGGGAGGGGAAACCGGGGGCGCCCCTCCCCCCACCCGCCCCTCCCCCGTTTTGGGGGGTCCCAAAAAAAAAAAAGAAAAAAAAAAAAACCAAAAATTTGGGGGAAGGGGGGGCTGGGGGGGGGGGACGGGACCGGGAAACGGAACCGGGAAACGGAACCGGGAAACGGAACCGGGAAACGGAACCGGGATCGGGAAACGGAACCGGGACCGGGAAACGGAACCGGGAAACGGAACCGGGACCGGGATCGGGACCGGGAAACGGAACCGGGAATGGGACCCGGAATGGATCCGGGATCGGGATCGGGAAACGGAACCGGGACCGGGAAACGGAACCGGGAATGGGACCCGGAATGGATCCGGGACCGGGATCGGGACCAGGAATGGATCCGGGAATGGATCCGGGATCGGGATGGGGAAACGGAACCGGGAATGGATCCGGGACCGGGATCAGGAATGGATCCGGGACCGGGAAACGGAACCGGGACCGGGATCGGGGAATGGGACCCGGAATGGATCCGAGCCCGGGAATGGATCCGGGACCGGGATCGGGATCGGGAAACGGAACCGGGAATGGGACCCGGAATGGATCCGGGCCCGGGATCGGGATCGGGAAACGGAACCGGGCCCGGGAATGGATCCGGGACCGGGATCGGGATCGGGGAATGGGACCCGGAATGGATCCGGGCCCGGGAATGGATCCTGGTTTGGATCCGGGATCGGGATCGGAACCGAGAATCGGGACCGGGGATGGATCCGGGATTGGGGTCGGAACCGGGACCAGGATCAGGGAATGGAACCGGGGATGGGTCCGGGACCGGGAATTGGAAGCGGGAACGGGATCGGGATCAAGAACCGGGATCGGGATCAAGAACCGGGATCGGGATCGGAGCCGGGATCGGGATCGGAGCCGGGAATGGGTCCGGGGTCGGTACCGGGATCAGGATCGGAGCCGGCACCGGCGGATGGATCCGGGAATGGGGAGCGGGGCCGGAGCCGCGGCTGGACCCGGCACCGGAAACCGGGGGCCAGTACCGGGGATGGGAACCGCGACCGGAACCGGGGACAGAACCGGGACCAAATGCCGGCACCGGGACCGGGGATGGAGCGCGGGGGCGGCACCGAGAGCGGGCCCGGGGGGGGGCTCCGGTACCGGCGGAGGGGAGGGAGCGGCGGGTCCGGTCCGGGACCGGGGATGGATCCCGGGTCCTGATCCCGGTACCGATCGCGATCCCGGTACCGGGGCTGGATCCCGATCCCAATCCCGGATCCCGATCCCAATCCCGGATCCCAATCCCGGATCCCGGTTCCGGTACCGATCCCAATCCCGGATCCCGATCCCGGATCCCAATCCCGGATCCCGGTTCCGGTACCGATCCCAATCCCGGATCCCGATCCCGGATCTCGGTTCCGGTACCGGGGGGATCACAGCGGGCCGGGGGGTGGGGGGGGGCGATTCCCGGCGCCCCCTCCCCAAAATCCCGATCCCCCCCACCCCACCCCCCCCTCCCACCTTTCTCTCCCCTCCCCCCCCTCCCCAAAATTCCCGGTTCCCCCCCTCCCCAAATTCCCGCCCCCCCCTCCCCGGTACTCACGAGGCCGCGCGGCCGCCGCAGCCCCCCCGGCCCGGGGGGGGGCGGGGGGGGCGGGGGGGGGGGCTCGGGGGGGGCTCGAGCCGCGTCTCGAGCGCCCGGTGCGGCGGTGGGGGGGTGGGGGGTTGGGGGGGGGGTGGGGAGGGGGGTTCGAGGGTGTGGGGGGAGGGGGAGGGGAGGGGGGCAGGGCCCGGGGCCCCCCCCCGGTTCTCGCTGCTCGCGGCTCCGACGGCGGCGACGGGAGGGGGGGGGGGGATGGGGGGGGGGGATGGGGGGGGGGATGATCCTGGCCGCCCCCCCCCACCCCCCCCCCCCCCCCCCCCCCCCCCCAAAAATTTGGAGGAGTTTTGGGGGTGGGGGGGGGCAGATTTTGGGACACCCCCCCCCCTCCCCCTCCCCCCCCCCCGCGTTGTCCGGTCCCGGACCCCCCCCCCTCCCCCCTCCCCCCCCCGGCCCCTCCCCCCTGGGGTTTTTTTGGGGGGGGGGGGGCGGGGGTTTGGCGCCCCCCCCCCCCCCCCCAAATCAGCGTGGGAGCGTCCGGGGGGGCGGGGCTTAAAGGAGGGGGCGGAGCAGCCAATGAGAGGCGGGGGGCGGGGCTGATGGGAAGGAACCAATAGGGAGATAGGGGGCGGGGCGAGGCGGCCAATGAGGCGCGGGGGGCGGGGCTGAAACGAACGGGCCAATCACGAGAGAGGGGGCGTGGCTTAAATTTGCATACATTTATTCCTGATTGACAGTTGTGGGAGTGGCCAAAGCCGCTGTGATTGACAGGTGTGGGCGTGGCCAACCCCTCCCCCCCCAAACCACAGATTTGGGGTCCTTTATTTTTTTTTTCTATTTTGGGGTTTTTTTTTTTTTAATGATTTAAGAACCGCCCCGGCCCCTCCCCCTCCCAAATTTGGGGGCGGCGAGACCCCCACCCCCTCCCCCCCACCCCATCCCCCACCCAGGGCAGGTCACGGTGGGGGGAGGGGAGGGGACCCCAACCCAAAATTCGGGGTCACTCCTGAGCTCGGGGGGGGGCCCCTGTTCCGTGGGGGGGGGCGGGGGGGGTCCCTGGGGGGGTTGGGGGTCGCTGGGGGGGTCGGGGGCCACCCCGGGGGTCTCCCCGTGGACTGGGGACCCCAGACCCACCCCGAGGGTCTCCCCGGGGGTCCCCGAGACCCCACCCAGGGTCTCCCCGGGGGGCTCCGGGATCTCCATCGGGGTCTCCCCGCACCCCGCAGACCCCGACCCCTCCCCCAGACCCACCCCGGGGGTCTCCGGGACCCCCCCCAGGGTCTCCCCAGGGCCTGAGGACCCCGACCCCGACCCCGGGGTCCCTTTGGGGGGCTCCGAGACCCCCCCAAGGCTCTCCCCGCACCCCACGGACCCCGACCCCACCCCCAGGACCCCCTGGGGAGCCTCCAAGACCCCCCCAAGGGTCTCCCCCTGGATTTGGGGTCCCGACCCCACCCCGAGGGTCATCCCGGGGGTCTCCGGGACCCCCCCAAGGGTCTCCCCGTGGATTTGGGGTCCCGACCCCACCGCGAGGGTGTCTTTGGGGGGCTCTGGGACCCCTCCCAGGGTCTCCCCATGGCCTGAGGACCCCGAACCCACCCCCAGGACCCCCTGGGGAGCCTCCAAGACCCCCCCCAGGGTCTCCCCCTGGATTTGGGGTCCCGACCCCACCGCGAGGGTCTCCATGGGGGTCTCCAAGACCCCCCCCAGGGTCTCCCCGTGGATTTGGGGTCCTGACCCCACCCCCAGAACCTCCGTGGAGGGTCCCGCCCCCACCCCGAGGGTCTCCCCGGGGGTCTCCGGGACCCCTCCCATCCCCTCCCCGTGGATTTGGGGTCCTGACCCCACCCCGAGGGTCTCCCCGGGGGTCTCTGGGACCCCTCCCAGGGTCTCCCCATGGATTTGGGGTCCCGCCCCCACCGCGAGGGTCACCCCGGGGGTCTCCAAGCCCCCTCCCATCCCCTCCCCGTGGGCTGAGGACCCCGACCCCGACCCCAGGGTGTCTTTGGGGGGCTCTGGGACCTCAACCAGGGTCTCCCCACGGACTGAGGACCCCGACCCCACCGCCAGGGTCCCCATGGGGGTCTCCAAGACCCCCCCGAGGCTCTCCCCCTGGATTTGGGCTCCCGAACCCACCCCCAGGACCCCCTTGGGAGCCTCCAAGATCCTCCCCAGGGTCTCCCCCTGGATTTGGGGTCCTGACCCCACCCCGAGGGTCTCCATGGGGGTCTCCAAGCCCCCTGCCACCCCCTCCCCATGGATTTGGGGTCCTGACCCCAACACCAGGGTCTGCCTGGGGGGCTCCGGGACCCCCGCCAGGGTCTCCTCATGGCCTGAGGACCCCGACCCCAACACCAGGGTCTCTCTGGGGGTCTCCAAGCCCCCTCCCACCCCTTCCCCATGGATTTGGGGTCCCGACCCCACCCCGAGGGTCACCCTGGAGGGCTCCGGGACCCCCCCCAGGGTCTCCCCCTGGATTTGGGGTCCCGACCCCACCCCCAGGACCCCCTTGGGAGCCTCCAAGATCCTCCCCAGGGTCTCCCCCTGGATTTGGGGTCCTGACCCCACCCCGGGGGTCTCCAAGCCCCCTCCCATCCCCTCCACGTGGATTTGGGCTCCCGACCCCACCCCCAGGACCCCCTTGGGAGCCTCCAAGATCCCCTCCAATCTCTTCCCATGGATTTGGGGTCCTGACCCCACCCCGAGGGTCACCCCGGGGGTCTCCAAGCCCCCTGCCACCCCCTCCCCATGGATTTGGGGTCCCGACCCCAACACCAGGGTCTGCCTGGGGGGCTCCGGGACCCCCGCCAGGGTCTCCTCATGGCCTGAGGACCCCGACCCCAACACCACGGTCTCTCTGGGGGTCTCCAAGCCCCCTGCCACCCCCTCCCCATGGATTTGGGGTCCCGACCCCACCCCGAGGGTCACCCCGGGGGTCTCCAAGCCCTCTGCCACCCCCTCCCCATGGATTTGGGGTCCTGACCCCACCCCGAGGGTCACCCCGGGGCTCTCCAATCCCCCTCCCACCCCCTCCCCGTGGCCTGAGGACCCCGACCCCACCCCCAGGACCCCCCTGGGGGTCTCCAATCCCCCTCCCACCCCTTCCCCTTCCCCCCCGGCCGCCCGGGCCGCCTGCCCGCGGTGCATCTTGCGGTGCTTCCAGAGGTTGGAGAAGGAGCGGTACGCCTTGCCGCACTCGGGGCAGCCGTAGGGCCGCTCGCCCGTGTGGATGCGCCGGTGCTCGGCCAGGCGCACGGCGATGGCGAAGCTCTTGCCGCAGTCGGGGCAGCGGAAGGGCCGCTCGCCCGTGTGCAGCCGCCGGTGGTCCTTGAGGTGCGTGGACTGGCGGAACGCCTTGCCGCACTCCGGGCACGGGTACGGCCGCTCGCCCGTGTGGATGCGCCGGTGAACCTGCGGGGAAACGGGGAGGGAGAGAGGAAGAGGAGGCAGGAAAATCCCCCGGCACCGGGAAAAGGAGGCAGGAAAATCCCCCGGCACCGGGAAAAGGAGGCAGGAAAATCCCCCGGCACCGGGAAATGGGGATGGAGAGGAAGAGGAGGCAGGAAAATCCCCCGGAATCGGGAAATGGGGAGGAAGAGGAAGAGGAGGCAGGAAAATCCCCCGGCACCGGGAAATGGGGAGGAAGAGGAAGAGGAGGCAGGAAAATCCCCCGGCACCGGGAAATGGAGAGGAAAAAGAAGCAGGAAAATCCCCCGGCACCGGGAAATGGGGATGGAGAGAGGAAGAGGAGGCAGGAAAATCCCCCGGCACCGGGAATGGGGATGGAGAGAGGAAGAGGAGGCAGGAAAATCCCCCGGCACCGGGAAATGGGGAGGGAGAGGAAGAGGAGGCAGGAAAATCCCCCGGCACCGGGAAATGGAGAGGAAGAGGAAGAGGAGGCAGGAAAATCCCCCGGCACCGGAAATGGGGATGGAGAGAGGAAGAGGAGGCAGGAAAATCCCCCGGAATCGGGAAATGGGGAGGGAGAGAGGAAGAGGAGGCAGGAAAATCCCCCGGAATCGGGAAATGGGGAGGAAGAGGAAGAGGAGGCAGGAAAATCCCCCGGAATCGGGAAATGGGGAGGAAGAGGAGGCAGGAAAATCCCCCGGAATCGGGAAATGGGGATGGAGAGAGGAAGAGGAGGCAGGAAAATCCCCCGGAATCGGGAAATGGGGATGGAGAGAGGAAGAGGAGGCAGGAAAATCCCCCGGAATCGGGAAATGGGGAGGAAGAGGAGGCAGGAAAATCCCCCGGCACCGGGAAATGGGGATGGAGAGGAAGAGGAGGCAGGAAAATCCCCCGGCACCGGGAAATGGGGATGGAGAGAGGAAGAGGAGGCAGGAAAATCCTCCGGCACCGGGAAATGGGAAAAGGAGGCAGGAAAATCCCCCGGCACCGGGAATGGGGATGGAGAGGAAGAGGAGGCAGGAAAATCCCCCGGCACCGGGAAATGGGGATGGAGAGGAAGAGGAGGCAGGAAAATCCCCCGGCACCGGGAAATGGGGATGGAGAGAGGAAGAGGAGGCAGGAAAATCCCCCGGCACGGGGAAATGGGGATGGAGAGAGGAAGAGGAGGCAGGAAAATCCCCCGGCACCGGGAATGGGGAGGAAGAGGAAGAGGAGGCAGGAAAATCCCCCGGCACCGGGAAATGGGGAGGGAGAGGAAGAGGAGGCAGGAAAATCCCCCTGCACCGGGAATGGGGATGGAGAGAGGAAGAGGAGGCAGGAAAATCCCCCGGCACCGGGAAATGGGGAGGAAGAGGAGGCAGGAAAATCCTCCGGAATCGGGAAATGGGGATGGAGAGGAAGAGGAGGCAGGAAAATCCCCCGGCACCGGGAAATGGGGAGGCAGAGGAAGAGGAGGCAGGAAAATCCCCCGGCACCGGGAAAAGGGGAGGAAGAGGAAGAGGAGGCAGGAAAATCCCCCGGCACCGGGAAATGGGGAGGGAGAGAGGAAGAGGAGGCAGGAAAATCCCCCGGCACCGGGAAATGGAGAGGAAGAGGAGGCAGGAAAATCCCCCGGCACCGGGAAAAGGGGAGGAAGAGGAAGAGGAGGCAGGAAAATCCCCCGGCACCGGGAAATGGGGAGGGAGAGGAAGAGGAGGCAGGAAAATCCCCCGGCACCGGGAAATGGGGAGGAAGAGGAAGAGGAGGCAGGAAAATCCTCCGGAATCGGGAAATGGGGAGGAAGAGGAAGAGGAGGCAGGAAAATCCTCCGGAATCGGGAAAAGGAGGCAGGAAAATCCCCCGGCACCGGGAAATGGGGATGGAGAGAGGAAGAGGAGGCAGGAAAATCCCCCGGCACCGGGAAATGGGGATGGAGAGAGGAAGAGGAGGCAGGAAAATCCCCCGGCACCGGGAAATTGGGATGGAGAGAGGAAGAGGAGGCAGGAAAATCCCCCGGAATCGGGAAATGGGGATGGAGAGAGGAAGAGGAGGCAGGAAAATCCCCCGGCACCGGGAATGGGGATGGAGAGAGGAAGAGGAGGCAGGAAAATCCTCCGGCACCGGGAATGGGGAGGAAGAGGAAGAGGAGGCAGGAAAATCTCCCGGAATCGGGAATGGGGATGGAGAGAGGAAGAGGAGGCAGGAAAATCCCCCGGCACCGGGAAATGGGGAGGAAGAGGAGGCAGGAAAATCCCCCGGCACCGGGAAATGGGGATGGAGAGGAAGAGGAGGCAGGAAAATCCCCCGGCACCGGGAAAAGGGGAGGAAGAGGAAGAGGAGGCAGGAAAATCCCCCGGGCACCGGGAAAAGGGGAGGAAGAGGAGGCAGGAAAATCCCCCGGCACCGGGAAAATGGGATGGAAAGAGGAAGAGGAGGCAGGAAAATCCCCCGGCACCGGGAAAATGGGATGGAAAGAGGAAGAGGAGGCAGGAAAATCCCCCGGCACCGGGAAATGGGGAGGGAGAGGAAGAGGAGGCAGGAAAATCCCCCGGCACCGGGAAATGGGGAGGAAGAGGAAGAGGAGGCAGGAAAATCCCCCGGCACCGGGAAATTGGGATGGAGAGAGGAAGAGGAGGCAGGAAAATCCCCCGGCACCGGGAAATGGGGAGGGAGAGGAAGAGGAGGCAGGAAAATCCCCCGGCACCGGGAAATGGGGATGGAGAGGAAGAGGAGGCAAGAAAATCTCCCGGAATCGGGAATGGGGATGGAGAGGAAGGGGAATGGATCAGGAGAGAGGAAAATATCCCGGGATGGAGAATCCCGGGATCCATCCCGGAGCTCCTGGGCTCCGTTTCATTTTGGGAAAATTCCCTCCCGGGGTGACGATTAGATCCGAATAAATTAAGAATCAACAGCCCAGAATTCCCGCCCCGCTCCGTGTCCTGGGAAGTTTTCCCTCCGAACCGATTTTTTCCTGCTTTTTGTGATTAAATCTTGGAAATCTCCTCCCCGGCCAGGCAGCTGTGGGCACCCGAAGGGTTAACAGCCCGTGGCACGGCCGAGTTTGGAAAAGAATTGGAAAAGAATTTGGAAAATCTTTAGAAAAAGAATTCCTGAGCCGGGCGACTCCGAGGAGCAAAGGATAAACCCGGCTCGGAGAAAAAATGGGTTTTTTTACCCAAAAATAAAAAAGGATTTTCAGCGGCAAACGAGAAAAACCAACGCTGCAAGCGGAGAAAAAGATTTCAGAAACTGTGCGAGGAGCTGAGCCGGGCGCTGTAACCAAAAGCGTCAAAGCCAATTAACTAATTACAACGCAAATTAACCACTCCGGCCGCAATTAGGGCGGCGCCCGCGGCTCCGGGCTGGAAAAAAATCGGAATTTTTCGGGATCCCTGCGCTTCTCCCTCGGTCCCCTACGCACCTGCAGCGACGTCTCGGTGCTGAAAATCTTCTTGCAGTCGCCGCACTCCAAATTTTTGCCGCTGCCGCGCTTGGCCGGCGCCGTTTTTGGTGCCGTGGCCTCTTGGGCGACCTCCTGGGCGACCTCCCGGGCGACCTCCTGGCCTCCCGCGGCTCCGTGGAGCCTCTCGTGGGCCCGCAGCCTGGCGGCCGTGCCCGATTTCTTGCCGCACACGCCGCACTCGAACCTCCAGCCCGCCTTCCCGCAGCGGTGCTCCCGCAGCGCCGCCGCGCCGGCGAAGGCGGCGCCGCAGCCCTGGCACACCTGCGGCTCCCGGCCCGCGTGGGCCAACAGGTGAACGTCCAGCAACCTCCGGAGCAGGAAGGTGCGGCCGCACTGCGGACACTTGTACGGGTACTCGCCCGTGTGGTGGGCGCGGTGCAGCAGCAGCCGGTGCGGCCGGTGGAAGCGCAGCCCGCACTCGCCGCAGCGGTGCGGGAATCGCCGCAGGTGAACCTGCAGGTGCTGCCGCAGCGTCGAGTTCTGCGCGAAGCGCTTGTGGCACTCGGGGCACTCGTGCGGCCGCTCGCCCGTGTGCGTCAGGCGGTGCCGCAGCAGGTTGGCGTGCGAGTTGAAGCTCTTGCCGCACTCGCCGCACGGGAAGGGCCGCTCGCCCGTGTGCGTGTGCGCGTGGTTGCGCAGGTGCGACGACTTCTTGAACATCTTGCCGCAGGCGCCGCAGCGGTGCCGCCGCTCCAGCCGGTGCACGAAGCGCTGGTGCCGCGCCAGCGCCGCCGCGCTCGGGAACGATTTGGGGCACGCCCCGCACTCCAGCGGCGGCTCCGGTTCCGGTTCGGGTTCCGCGGGAGGCTCCGGCAGCGGCAGCGGGCCCGGCGCGGCGTGCGAGCGGCGGTGGTAGAGGAACTTGGTGAAGCTGGCGAAGCTCTTGCCGCAGGCGCCGCAGCGGTGCAGCGGCTCGGAGCCGTGCGCTCGCCGGTGGGCGAGCAGCGCCGCCTCGGTGTCCAGCGCCGAGCCGCACTCCAGGCACAGGAAGAGCGAGTCCCGGGCGTGGCCGGCGCGGTGGCGGCGCAGCTCGCCGGGGTCCGGCAGCACCCGCGGGCACAGCGGGCAGCGGAACTGGCCCAGGGCGTGGCAGCGCAGGTGGGAGCGCAGCAGCCGCGGCGAGCCCAGCAGCTCCCGGCAGTGCGGGCAGCGCAGCTCGGGCGGCGCCGCCGGAGCCGGCGCGGGAGGCGCCTGCCCAGGTGCCAGGTGAGTCACCTGGTGCTCCAGGAAGTCCTTGGGGCTCTGGAAGAGCTGCAGGCACTCGCCGCACTCGTACAGGAGGAGCTGCACGGAACTCTCGGCGCCGGTGGCCACCGCGCCGCCGGGCTCGGCCACCTCGGCCGGGACCTCCGCGGCCACCCCGTCGCCGTCCTCCGGTTTGCGGTACGAATGCTCCACGTCCACCCGGGCGTGGCCAGCGGCCGGCGCGCTGCGGTGGCCCTGGCGGTGCGCCAGCCACAGCTCCTGGCTCTGGAAGAGCGCCCGGCACTCGGGGCACTCGAAGTGGATGCCGGCCGAGCCCGGCGCCGCCTTGGGGGGCTCCGGGGGCGCCCCCAAAAGTTTGAGGTGCAGCTCCTGGTGCTCCAGCAGCTGGCCCGGCGTGACCAGCAGCGCGCCGCACTCCAGGCACTGGAACTGGCTGGGGGCGTCCAGCTCGGCCGGGACCCCCAGCAGCTCCAGGTGAGGGGTGGGCGGGCTCACCTGAGGGCTCACCTGGGCCGCGGGGGGCTGCAGGTGCTGCTGGTGGTGCAGCAGGGCCTCCTCCAGGGATGGCGACAGGTGGGAGCACTCGGAGCACACGTAGCGGTGCTCCACCAGCACGAGGGTCTCCTCCGGGGAGGACATCTGGGGGGAAAGGGGGGAAAATGGGGAAATGGGGGAAATCGGGGGGAAAATGAGGGAAAATTGGGGGAAATTGGGAAAAAATTGGGGGAAAAATGGGGGAAATCGGGAAATCGGGGGGAAATCGGGGGGGAAATGGGGGAAAAATGGGGAAATTGGGAAGAAATGGGGGAAATTGGGGGGAAATGGGGGAAATTGGGGGGAAATGGGGGGAAATTGGAAAAATCGGGGGAAAAATGAGGGAAAAATGGGGAAATGGGGGGAAAAATGGGGGGAAATGGGGGAAAAATGGGGGGAAATCGGGAAAATCAGGGGTTAATTGGAAAAATCGGGGGAAAAATGAGGGAAAATTGGGGGGAATTGGGAAAAAATTGGGGGAAAAATGGGGGAAAAATGGGGAAAATCGGGGGGAAATGGGGGGAAAATGGGAAAATCGGGGGGAAATTGGGGGGAAAATCGGGGGAAAAATGAGGGGAAATGGGGAGGAAATGGGGGGAAATCGGGGAAATCAGGGGGAAAATGGGGGAAATTGGGGGGAAATTGGGGGAAAAATGGGGGAAAAGGGGGGAAAATTGGGGGGAATTGGCAGAAAATGGGGGGAAATGGGGAATAAAGGGGGGAAATTGGGAAGAAATGGGGGGAAAAAGGGAAAAAATTTGGAAGAAAGGGGGAAAATTGGGGGAAAAATGGGGGGAAATTGGGAAGAAATGGGGAAAATCGGGGGGAAAATGGGGGAAAATTGGGGGAAATGGGAAAATCGGGGGAAAAATCGGGGAAAAATGGGGGAAAAATGGGGGAAATTGGGGAAAAATGGGGAAAAATTGGGGGGAAATTGGGGGGAAATTGGAAAAATCGGGGGGAAAATGAGGGAAAATTGGGGGGAATTGGGGGAAAATTGGGGGAAAATTGGGGGAAAATTGGGAAAATCGGGGGAAAAATTGGGGAAATGGGGGGAAAAATGGGGGAAAGGGGGGAAATCGGGAAAAATGGGGGAAAATTGGGGAAAAAAGGGGGGAAAAAGGGGGGAAATTGGGAAGAAATGGGGGAAAAAGGGGGGAATCAGGAAGAAATTGGGGAAATCGGGGGGAAATAGGGGAAATCGGGGGGAAATAGGGGAAATCGGGAGAAAATGGGGAAAAAATTGGGAAGAAATGGGGGAAAAATGGGGAAAAAGTGGGGGAAATGGGGGAAATCGGGGGAAAATTGGGGGAAATTGGGGGGGAAATGGGGAATAAAGGGGGGAAATTGGGAAGAAATGGGGAAAATTGGGGAATAAAGGGGGGAAATTGGGAAGAAATGGGGAAAATCGGGGGGAAAATGGGGGAAATTGGGGGGAAATGGGGGGAAAAATGGGGAAAAAGGGGGGAAGGTGGGAAGAAATGGGATAAAATGGTGAAAATTTGGAAGAAATGGGGGAAAAATGGGGAAAAGTAGGGGAAAAATCGGGGGAAAAATGGGGATAATTGAGAAGAAATGGGGGAAAAATGGGAAGAAATGGGGAAAAATTGGGGGAAATGGGGAAAAATGGGGGGAAATGGGGGGGAAAGGGGAAGGGAAGAATTTGGAGGGAAAACAAAAATCACAAACGAGGGGAAATGAGGAAATGGGGATTGGGGGGAGAAGGGGAAGAATTGGGGGGAAATAAAAATTCAGGAGAGGGGAAAAAACTCGGGGGCAGCGACCCCCACTCCAAAATCCCCTCAGGACCCCCCAAAATCCCCCCAAAATCCCCCAAATCCCCCTCAGGATCCCCAAATCCCCTCAGGACCCCCCCAAATCCCCTCAGGATCCCCCAAATCCCCCTCAGGGCTCCCAAATCCCCTCAGGACCCCCCAAATCCCCCCTCAGGATCCCCCAAATCCCCCTCAGGATCCCCCAAATCCCCTCAGGATCCCCCAAATCCCCTCAGGATCCCCCAAATCCCCCTCAGGATCCCCCAAATCCCCCTCAGGGCTCCCAAATCCCCTCAGGACCCCCCAAATCCCCCTCAGGATCCCCCAAATCCCCTCAGGACCCCCCAAATCCCCTCAGTATCCCCCAAATCCCCCTCAGGATCCCCCAAATCCCCTCAGGATCCCCCAAATCCCCTCAGGATCCCCCAAATCCCCCTCAGGATCCCCCAAATCCCCCTCAGGATCCCCCAAATCCCCCTCAGGATCCCCCAAATCCCCCTCAGGACCCCCCAAATCCCCTCAGGATCCCCCAAATCCCCCTCAGGATCCCCCAAAATCCCCTCAGGACCCCCCAAAATCCCCCTCAGGATCCCCCAAATCCCCCTCAGGATCCCCCAAATCCCCCTCAGGATCCCCCAAATCCCCCTCAGGACCCCCAAATCCCCCTCAGGATCCCCCAAATCCCCCTCAGGATCCCCCCAAATCCCCCTCAGGATCCCCCCAAATCCCCTCAGGACCCCCCAAATCCCCTCAGGATCCCCCAAATCCCCTCAGGACCCCCCAAATCCCCTCAGGATCCCCCAAATCCCCCTCAGGACCCCCCAAATCCCCCTCAGGATCCCCCAAATCCCCCTCAGGATCCCCCCAAATCCCCTCAGTATCCCCCCAAATCCCCCTCAGGACCCCCCAAATCCCCTCAGGACCCCCAAATCCCCCTCAGGATCCCCCAAATCCCCCTCAGGACCCCCCAAATCCCCCTCAGGATCCCCCAAATCCCCCCCGGGACCCCCAAATCCCCCCCGGCCCTTCCCCCCCTTCACCTCCGGCCTCTCTCGCGCTCCCGCTCGCGAGGCCCCGCCCCGTCCGACGCACCCCCCAACAAGGCGCGTTCTGATTGGTCGCCGCCACCCTGCCCGTCGCTGGGCGGACAAATCAGCGCGCGGCCCCCCCTCCGCCCCCAGGTGACGCGATGACGTCATGGACGGCGCGTTCCGCCATGTTGGGAGCGGGAGGAACCAACGCGGCGCTGGACGGGGGAGTGGCGTGAACCAAAAGGGAGAATTTTTGGGGGGGAAATGTGAATTTTTTGGGGGCGCGCGGGGAGGGGTTTGAGAGGGGAACGAGGATTGTACCAACCGGGGGTTCCTGAGGGGGGGAAAACCGGGATTTTGGGAGGGGTTTGAGGCGGTTTGGAACGTACCAAGAGCTTTACCGGGGGGTTGGATCGTACCAAAAAGGGGATTTGAAGGGCGGCTGGGATGTACCAGGAGGAGATTTTTTGGGGGAGCTATGGATTGTACCAAGGGAGACTCGAGGGGGGAGTCGGAGATTTGGGGGGGATCTGGAATGTACCAAGGGGGCTCTTGGTGGGGGGATTGGAGCATCCCAAAAGGGGATTTGGGCCGTACCAGTGTCGACGAAGGGGGGTTGAGGGGGTCTGGGCCATTCCAAAAAGTACTTGGGGGGCTGGACTGTACCAAGAGGGTTCTGGGGGGGATCTGGATCACCCCACAGGGAGATCTGGGGCGGTCTGGGCCGTTCCAAATGGATTTTGGGGTGCATCTGGGCCATACCAACTGGATTTTAGGGGGGAACTGGCCACACTAAAGTGATTTAGGGGGATCTGGGCCGTTCCAAATGGATTCTGGGGGGGATCTGGGCCATACCAACTGGATTTTAGGGGGTTTGGACCATTCCAAAGGGATCTGGGGCGGTCCGGGCCGTACCAAGGGCGCTGCGGGGGTGCCCGGCCGGTCCCATTGAGCTGCAGGACGGGGGGGGGATCTGTACAGAACATTTTCTTTTTATTGTTCCCGCAGCCGGAAAAGGCGGAAAAACGGCAAAAAAGAAAATAAAAAACAAGAACGAAAAAAAAAAACCCCACGAAAATCGAAATAACCCAAAAAACCAGACAAATAAAAAAAAAAACCGGAAACGAAACCCCCCAAAAATCGAAAACCCCACAACAACGAACGAGGGGGCGGGGCCGAAGGGGCGGGGTCAGAGCGGGACCTTTAAGGGTTAAAGGGGCGGGGCCAGGAGTGACCATTGAAGGGCAAAGGGGTGGGGCCAAAGCGATGGGTGGGGCAGGGTGGGTGTGGTAAAAGGGGCGGGGTTTAAGGGAAGGGGCGTGGTCGGGAGGGGCGGGGCCGAGGTGTCAAAAATAGCCCCTGTGGGGGTGGGGGCGGGGCTCGAATAGAAATTCCTTTTTTGGTTTTTTTTTTTTTTGTTGTTTTTTTTTGGTATTTTTTTGCCCTTTTCCGGCTTTTTTTTTTTTTCCTTTTTTTTGGTCTTTTTTCCGCTTTGGTTTTTTTTACGGTTTTAATTTTTTTTTGTTTTCTCTCTTTTTTTTTTTTTCTTCTTTTTTGCTTTTTCCTCCCCGCATTTTCGGGGACGGAGGTTTTGAGGTTTGTTTTGTTTGTTTTTTTTTTTTTTTTGGTTTTATCCGTTTCTTTTTTTTTTTTTTTTTTTTTTAATCGTTTTCTGAACCGATTTTGGGTCGGTTCCGGTACAAAACGAGGGGGGAGGGGGGCGGCGGGGGTGGGGGAGGGGACGTCTTTGGCTTCCGGCCGCCCCCGGGGACGCGAGGAGGGGGAGGGGACAAAGCGGGGGGGGGGAGGGGACAAATTGGGTGGGCGGAGCCTCAAGCGACCCCTCCCCCACCAACACCCCCCCCCCCCAAAAATGGGGAAGGAAAAAGAAGGGGCACCTCCCCCCTAACAAAAAAAAAAAAAAAAAAAAAATTTGGGACCCCCAAAATTCGGAGACCCAAATTAAAGGCGGGGGAGAATAGCAAAGGATTCCCCCTCTCCGTTTTTTTTTGGGGACCCCCCCCAAAAAAAACGGCAGAGGACCCAAAATTTGGGGTGGGGGGAGGGGGCGGGGACACACACGGGGACCGGGGGGGGGCACCCCGGGATTTGGGGGTGCCCCGAGAACGGGGGGAGGGGGGAGGGGGAGGAAACCCCGCCCCCCCCAGAAGCCCCTCCCCAAAATGTTTGGGGGGGGCTCTTTGGTTGTCTCTGAGGTATTTGTGTCCGGGGGGGGCCGGGGGGAGGGGCCAGGGGAGGCCCCGCCCCCTCCCAGGCCCTCTTTGGCTGCAGGATGGGGGAGGGGGGCGGCCCCCTGGGGGTGGTGACGTCACTGGGCATGGCGGTGACGTCACAGGGGCGGGGGCACCCCCCTCATGGCAGGAATTGGGGGGGGGGAACTCCCCTAGGTTGTGACGTCATAGGGGAGATCCCGGGTGGTGGGAGTGGCTACCAAGGGTCACCCCGGTCATTGTGGCCACCGTGGCCACCAAGGCCCAACATGGCCGCCATGGTCACCATGGCTACCAAGGCCCAACATGGCCGCCATGGTCACCAAGGCCCAACATGGCCGCCATGGTCACCAAGGCCCAACATGGCCGCCATGGTCACTGTGGCCACCAAGGCCCAACATGGCCGCCACAGTCACCATGGCTACCAAGGCCCAACATGGCCGCCATGGTCACCATGGCTACCAAGGCCCAACATGGCCGCCATGGTCATCGTGGCCACCAAGGCCCAACATGGCCGCCACGGTCACCAAGGCCCAACATGGCCGCCATGATCACCGTGGCCACCAAGGCCCAACATGGCCGCCGTGGTCACCAAGGGCCAACATGGCCGCCATGGTCACCATGGCCGCCAAGGCCCAACATGGCCGCCATGGTCACCGTGGCCACCAAGGCCCAACATGGCCGCCATGGTCACCAAGGCCCAACATGGCCGCCATGGTCACCGTGGCCACCAAGGGCCCACCATGTGCCACCCCAGCCGTTGCCACCATGACCCCGACTGTGGCCGCCATGACAGTGGCCACGTCCGAGGTGTCTGTGGCCACCACGACCACGACGATGACCGTGGGCCAAGATGGCCACCGTGACCACGACCGTGGCCCCCGTGGCCACCACTCCCCCCCCACCCCCCGCTGGCCACCGTGCCCCTCCCCCGGGGGTGCTCCCCCCAAAATCTTTTTGGTTTCAGTTCTGAGGTAATTTCGGGCCCCCCCTCCCCCTCCGGGGCCCTTTTTTGGTTCATTCAAGCTCGGGAGAAGGGGGATGGGGGAGGGGGAGGGGGGAGGGGGGAAGGGGGAGGGGGGAGGGGCGGCCCCTCCCCCCAAAGCTCCGGCTCCGCCCACAGGGGCGGGGCCGAATTTTTTTGGTCTAAAAACGCCTTTTTCAGGTTTTTTTCGCTTTTTGGTGGTTTTTGGCTGAGGTTTGGGAGCTTTTTTTGGTTTTCTTCCATTTTTTGGCTTTTTTTTTTGGCATATTTGGCCTCTTTTTGTCCTTTTTTTGGCATTTCCGGTCCTTTTTTGGCATTTCCAGTCCTTTTTTTTGGCATTTCCGGTCCCTTTTTTGGCATTTCCAGTTCCTTTCCGGCCATTTCCGGGTTGGACATTTCCGGTTCCTTTCCCGACAATTTCCGGTTTCTTTTTTGGCATTTCCGGTTCCCTTCCGGCCATTTCCGGGTTGGACATTTCCGGTCCCTTTCCGTGGCATTTCCGGTTCCTTTCCCGACAATTTCCGGTTTCTTTTTTTTCCTTCTCCCAACTTCCGGCTCCTTTCCCGGCCATTTCCGGTTCCTTTTGAAATTTCCTGTTCCGGTTTCCCAGTTCCGCTTCCGGTTCCGCCATTTCTCTTCCCTTTGTCGCCATTTCCGATCCCTTTTTTTTTTTTTTTTGGCATTTTCGATCTTTTGTTTTTCATCATTTTTGTCGCTTTTTCTCCATTTTTGTTCTTTTCTCGCCCATTTTCCTCCTTTTTCCTCCATTTCCTTCCTCTTTCCTCCATTTTTTTTCCTCCTTTTTTCACGAATTTCCTCATTTCCGCCTTTCTCAGTCCTTGCACCTCCATTTTTGGCTTCATTTCACTTTTTTTTTTTTTTTTTTTTTTTAATTATTTTTAAACTTTTTTTTTCTTTTTTACAATTTTTTGTCCTTTTCGGCTCCTTTTTTTTTTTTTTTTTTTTTTGGTTTTTTTTTTTTTTTACGTTTTCCTCCTTTTTTTTTTTCCTTTTTTTTTTTTGGCTTTTCTCTCCTTTTGGGGATTTTTTGGTTTTTTTTGGTTTGTTTTTTTTCCACCTTTTGGTCGTTTTTTCCTTTTCCTTTGGTTCTCCAGCGTCGCCGGGGGCGGGGTCAAAACCGCCCCCCCCAAAAAATTCCGATTTTTCCCAATTTTTCCCATTTTTTTTCCCCCTCATTTCCAACAACGACAACAAAAAAAAAAAATCACAAAAAAACCACGACAAACAACCCCCCCAAAAAACCCCAAAATTTCATTTTTTCCCCTCACTTCCGTTTTTTGTCCTTTTTTTTAAAATTTTTTTTTTTGTTTTTTTTTTCTCTCTCTCTGTCCCAACCCCCCAAAAAATCCCCAAATCCGGGGGGGGGGGTGGGGGAGGGGCGGGGTTACATTCCAGGGGGGGGGTTTTATCCCAAAAAAAAAAGCGAATTTTGGGGGGAATTTCTCCCTTTTTTTTTTTTTTTTTTTCACAGTTTTCCCTCACCCCCAGATTTTGGGGTGAATTCGGGGGATTTTGGGGCTCCGTGAGGTATTTGTGGCTCTGGGGGGAGGGGTCAGGCACTGCGGGGGAGGGGCCGGGGGGGTTTTTGGTTTTTTCCGCCTCCTGGGGGGATCCCCCCCTTTTTTTTTTTTTTTTTTTGTCCTTTTTTTAATTAATTTTTTCCCAACTTCCTTTTCCTTTTTTTTTTTTCCCTTTTTCTTCCCGATTTTTCTTCTTTTCCTTCATTTTGGATTTCTTTTTTTTTTTTGCCTTTTTTTTCCTTTTTTCCCTTTCTCGACGCTTTTTTCTCGTTTTTCCGGTTTTTTCCCCCATTTCCGGCCCCGTTTTTATTTTTTTTTCCTCCTTTTTCCTTTTCCTCTCTTTATTTTCTTTGGTTTTTTTCCTTTTTTTTTTTTTCTTCCCATTCCCTTTGTTTTCTTTAATTTCCTTTTTTATTTTCCCTTAAATTTTTCCTTTTCTTGTTTTTTGGGGTTTTTTTCCCCTTTTTCTTCCATTTTTCCCATTTTCTTCATTTTTTCCCCATTTTCTTCATTTTTTCATCATTTTCATCCATTTTTTCCCCATTTTCTTCATTTTTTTTCCCATTTTCTTCATTTTTTCCCCATTTTCTTCATTTTTTCCCATTTTCATCCATTTTTTCCCATTTTCTTCAATTTTTTCCCTTTTTCTTCCATTTTTTCATCATTTTCTTCATTTTTTCCCCATTTTCTTCATTTTTTCCCATTTTCATCCATTTTTTCCCATTTTCTTCAATTTTTTCCCTTTTTCTTCCATTTTTTCATCATTTTCTTCAATTTTTTCCCCTTTTCTTCCATTTTTTCATCATTTTCTTCAATTTTTTCTCATTTTCTTCATTTTTTCCCTTTTTCTTCCATTTTTTCCCATTTTCTTCAATTTTTTCCCCTTTTCTTCCATTTTTTCATCATTTTCTTCCATTTCTTTCCATTTTCTTCCATTTTTTTCCCCATTTTCCCTCCCATTTTTTTTTCCCCACCCCTCCCCCCACGGCCGCGCCCCTTCCCCCCCCCCCTTCCAAAAAAAAAGGGACAATAAATAAGGGGGGGGGAGGGGTGGGGGTGGGTGGGGGAGGGGCGGGGGGCGCGGCCATCCCAAAATTCCCCCCAAAAATTTAAAAATTCCCAAAAATTCCCAAAAATTCCCCAGATTTCCCCTCCCCCCCCCTCGCGAGGTCAGACGGTTGCGAACTTTGGGCTGAGCTGGGGGTGGGGGGAGGGGCCGGGGCTCCCCTCCCCGACCCTCGGGGAGGGGAAAAAAAAATTTTTTTTTTTTTTTTTTTTTTTTTTGGCGCTAAAAAAAAAAAAATCACTTTTTTGGGGGGGTGGGGGGAGGGGCTTTCACCCCTTCCCCTCCCCCCACCTGGAAAAGTTTTTGGGTCTTTTCCCGCCCCTCCCCCAAAATAAATTCGGGGGGGGGGGGGGGTGGGGTTTAAGGGTGGGGGGAGGGGTCTCGCCCCCCCCCCCCTTCCCGCCTTTTTCAGAGCATCGTTAAATTAAATTAAATTAAATTAATTAGAGGGTGGGGGTGGGGGAGGGGTTTTTGGTCTGTAGCTCGTGCCGGTGGGTGGGGGAAGGGAGGGAGGGGGGGGGCGGGGTTTGAGTCTCGCCCCTCCCCCACCCCCTCATTCGGCGCCCCCCCCCGCGGTGCGGGTGGGGGAGGGGCGGGGATGGGGGAGGGGTGGGGGCGTCGCCGTCGCTGCAGGAGGAGCAGGAGGGGGGGGAGGGGCAGCGGGGGGCGGGGGGGGGAGGGGCGGGGTGGAGGGGGAAGAGGGCGGGGCTCGCCCCTCCCCCACCTCCCCCCCGGCTCCCCCCCCGGCTCCTCCCCCCCTCCGGCCGCCCCTCCCCCCCCCCCCAGCGCCTCCAGCCCCGCGCGGGGCCGGGGGGGGGGTCCCAGCGCCGGCCAGGGCTGCGGAGAGAGGGGGGGAGGGGACGGGTCAGGGGAGGGGTCCCCGAAATCCCGAGAGACCCCCAAAATCCCCCCCCACCCCAAAATCCCACCCACAATGCACCGCGACCCCAAAATCCCACCCACAATGCACCGCGACCCCGAAATCCCACCGGGACCCCCCAAAAATCCCACCGGGACCCCCAAAAATCCCACCGGGACCCCCCAAAATCCCACCGGGACCCCCCAAAATCACACCGGGACCCCCCAAAATCCCACCGGGACCCCCCAAAATCCCACCGGGACCCCGCAAAAATCCCACCGGGACCCCCAAATCACACCGGGACCCCCAAAATCCCACCGGGACCCCCAAAATCACACCGGGACCCCCAAAAATCCCACCGGGACCCCCCAAAATCACACCGGGCCCCCCAAAATCCCCCCGGGACCCCCCAAAATCCCACCGGGACCCCCAAAATCCCACCCGGACCCCCAAAAATCCCACCGGGACCCCCCAAAATCCCACCGGGACCCCCAAAATCCCCCCGGGCCCCCCCAAAATCACACCGGGACCCCCAAAAATCCCACCGGGACCCCCCAAAATCACACCGGGACCCCCCAAAATCCCCCCGGGACCCCCCAAAAATCCCACCGGGACCCCCAAAATCCCACCGGGACCCCCAAAATCCCACCGGGACCCCCAAATCACACCGGGACCCCCAAAATCCCACCGGGACCCCCCAAAATCCCACCGGGACCCCCCAAAATCCCATCGGGACCCCCCAAAATCCCACCGGGACCCCCAAAATCACACCGGGACCCCCAAAATCACACCGGGACCCCCAAAAATCCCACCGGGACCCCCAAAAATCCCACCGAGACCCCCCAAATCCCACCGGGACCCTCCCCCTCCCCCCTCACACACCCCAGACCCGCTTTTGGGAGCCCCTCCCCCACTTTTGGAAGCCCCTCCCCCACTTTTGGCAGCCCCTCCCCCATTTTGGGGGGGATTTTTTGGGGTCCCCTCCTCCCACAGGGTCCCGCTGGGGGAGGGGCGGCAGAAGCGGGGGCGGGGGGAGGGGCAGAGAGCTGTCAATCAATCAATCAATCAATCAATCCCATGTCAATCAATGAATCAATCGATCAATCGATCAATCACACCTGTCAATCACCTGTCAATCAACCAATCAATGTCAATCAATCGTCAATCAACCACCTCTCAATTAATCAATCACCAGTCAATAATCAATAAATCAATCACCTGTCGATAATCGATCAATCGATCCGTCACACCTGTCAATCACCTGTCAATCACCTGTCAATCAATCATTCACCTGTCAATCAATCATTCACTCAATCACGTGTGAATCAATCAAATCAATCAATCAATCAATCCCCTGTCAATAATCAATCAATCAATCATCATATGTCGATGATCAATCATTCAATCACCTGTCAAATCAATCAATCAATCAATCCCCTGTCAATAATCAATCAATCATCATATGTCGATGATCAATCATTCAATCACCTGTCAAATCAATCAATCGATCAATCCCCTGTCAATCAATCAATCCCTGTCAATAATCAATCAATCCTCTGTCAATAATTAATCAATCACCATATGTCGATGATCAATCATTCACCTGATCAATCAATCCATCGATCGATCAATCCGCTCTCAATCAATCCCCTCCCAATCAATCAATCAATCCCCTGTCAATCAATCAATCCTCTGTCAATAATTAATCAATCACCATATGTCGATGATCAATCATTCACCTGATCAATCAATCCATCGATCGATCGATCAATCCGCTGTCAATCAATCCCCTCTCAATCAATCAATCCCTGTCAATAATCAATCACCTGTCAATAATCAATCACCTGCCTAACCAATCAATCAATCGATCAATCCCCTGTCAATCAATCGATCAATCCCCTGTCAATAATCAATCATTCATCATATGTCGATGATCAATCATTCACATGTCAAATCAATCCATCGATCGATCGATCAATCCGCTGTCAATCAATCCCGTCAATCAATCAATCAATCCCCTGTCAATCAATCAATCAATCAATCCTCTGTCAATAATCAATCAATCACCATATGTCGATGATCAATCATTCACCTGATCAATCAATCCATCGATCGATCGATCAATCCGCTGTCAATCAATCCCCTCCCAATCAATCAATCAATCAATCAGTCACGTGCCAGTAATCAACAATCAATAACAATCGATCATCGATAATCGATAGCGGGTAATCGATCACCCACCTTGGATCGTGGCCAGCGGGGCGGGGCCCAGGAGCCCCCCCAGCACCGCCCCCCTGCGAACAGACGGGGGGGGGGGGGGGGGAGGGGGCCCGTGGGGGGCGGGGGGCCACGGGGGGGGGGGGGGGGGGGGTGTCCCCGCCCCCTCCCCCCCGCCCCCCCCCCGACCCCTCCCCCTCCCCCTCCCCCCCCCCCAAAACTCACCCGGAGCCGAGGCCGAGGGGGGAGGGGGCGGCGCCGGGGGGGGGGCGGGGTGGGGGAGGGGCGGGCGGCCGAGGTCAGTGACGTCACTGCGGGGGGAGGGGGGAAGGGGGGGGTCAAACACCCTTAAAATTCCCGAAATTCCCTTAAAATTCCCGAAATTCCCTTAAAAATTCCCGAAATTCCCTTAAAATTCCTGAAATTCCTGAAAAATTCCCGAAAATTCCCGAAATTCCCTTAAAAATTCCCGAAATTCCCTTAAAAATTCCCGAAATTCCCTTAAAATTCCCAAAAATTCCCGAAAATTCCCGAAAATTCCCGAAAATTCCCAAAATTCCCTTAAAATTCCCGAAATTCCCGAAAAATTCCCGAAAATTCCCGAAATTCCCTTAAAATTCCTGAAATTCCCTTAAAAATTCCCGAAATTCCCTTAAAAATTCCCGAAATTCCCTTAAAATTCCCGAAAATTCCCGAAAAATTCCCGAAAAATTCCCGAAATTCCCTTAAAATTTTTGAAATTTCCTTAAAATTCCCGAAATTCCCTTAAAAATTCCTGAAATTTCCCTTAAAATTCCCGAAATTCCCTTAAAAATTCCCGAAATTCCCTTAAAATTCCCGGAAATTCCCGAAAATTCCCGAAATTCCCTTAAAATTCCCGAAATTCCCTTAAAATTCCCGGAAATTCCCAAAAATTCCCGAAATTCCCTTAAAATTCCTGAAATTCCCTTAAAATTCCCGAAATTCCCTTAAAATTCCTGAAATTCCCTTAAAATTCCCTTAAAATTCCCGAAAATTCCCGAAATTTCCTGAAAATTCCTGAAAATTCCCTTAAAATCTCCTTAAAATTCCCAAAATTCCGTAAAAATTCCCGAAATTTCCTTAAAATTCCCCTTAAATTCCTAAAATTCCCTTTAAATTCCCTTAAAATTCCCCAAAATTCCCGAAATTCCCTTAAAATTCCAGAAATTTCCCGAAATTTCCTTAAAATTCTTGAAATTCCCTTAAAATTCCCGAAAATTCCCGAAATTCCCTTAAAAGAATCAAAATTCCCTTGGGGAAAAAAACCAAAAAAAAAATCCCGAAAATCCCATTAAAAGAATCAAAATCTCTCAAAAATTCCTCAAAATCCCGAATTCCTTTCAAATTCCCCAAATTCCCCAAAATTCCCAAAATTCCCAAAATTCCCAAAATCCCCCAAAATTCCCCAAATCCCCCAAATCCCTTCCCCACCGGTTTGGGGTTTTTTTTGGGATTTTTGGGGATTTTTTTGGGATTTTTTGGGGGATTTTGGGGATTTTTTGGGGGATTTTGGGGGGGATTTTTTGGGGGCATTTTTTGGGATTTTTTGGGGGATTTTTGGGAGATTTTTGGAGGATTTTTGGGAGATTTTTGGGAGATTTTTGGGGGATTTTTGGGGGGATTTTGGGGGCATTTTTTGGGATTTTTTGGGGGATTTTTTTATGGATTTTTTGGGGGATTTTGGGGGATTTTTGGGGGGGATTTTTTTTGGATTTTGGGGTTTTTTGGGGGATTTTTGGGGGATTTTTTTGGGATTTTTTTTGTGGACTTTGGGGGGATTTTTTGGGATTTTTTGGGGCATTTTTTGGGGTTTTTTTGGGGATTTTTTTGAGATTCTTTTGTGGACTTTGGGGGGATTTTTTGGGGATTTTTTGGGAGATTTTTGGGGGATTTTTTGGGGGATTTTTGGGGGATTTTGGGGGGTTTTTGGGGGGTTTTTTGGGGGGGTTTTTTGGGGGGATTTTTTCGGGATTTTTGGGGATTTTTGGGGGATTTTTTGGGGGATTTTTTGGGGCATTTTTTGGGGGTTTTTTGGGGATTTTTTTGAGATTTTTTTGTGGACTTTGGGGGGATTTTTTGGGGTTTTTTGGGGGATTTTTGGGGGATTTTTGGGGGGTTTTTGGGGGGATTTTTGGGGGATTTTTGGGGGATTTTTTGGGGGATTTTTTGGGGGATTTTTTCGGGATTTTTCGGGATTTTTTTTGGATTTTTGGGGGGGTTTTGGGGGATTTTTTTGGATTTTTTGTGGACTTTGGGGGGATTTTTTGGGATTTTTTGGGGGATTTTTTCGGGATTTTTTCCGGATTTTTGGGGGATTTTTTTGGGATTTTTTGGGGCATTTTTTGGGGGGTTTTTTGGGGATTTTTTTGGGATTTTTTTGTTGACTTTGGGGGGATTTTTTGGGATTTTTTGGGGGATTTTTTCCGGATTTTTTCCGGATTTTTGGGGGATTTTTGGGGGATTTTTGGGGGGATTTTTTGGGGCATTTTTTGGGGGTTTTTTGGGGATTTTTTTGAGATTTTTTTGTAGACTTTGGGGGGATTTTTTGGGGATTTTTTGGGGGATTTTTTGGGAGATTTTTGGGTGATTTTTGGGGGATTTTTGGGGGATTTTTTGGGATTTTTTGGGGGATTTTTTCGGGATTTTTTCCGGATTTTTGGGGGATTTTTTGGGAGATTTTTGGGGGATTTTTTGGGGAGATTTTTGGGGGATTTTTGGGGGGTTTTGGGGGGGTTTTTGGGGGAATTTTTTGGGGGATTTTTTCACGATTTTTTAGGGATGTTTTCGGGATTTTTGGGGATTTTTTTTTGATTTTTGGGGGGGTTTTTTGGGGATTTTTTGGGGGATTTTTTCGGGATTTTTTCGGGATTTTTGGGGATTTTTTTTGGATTTTTGGGGGGGTTTTTGGGGGATTTTTTTTGGATTTTTTTGTTGGTTTTTGGGGGGTTTTTTTGGATTTTTTGGGAGATTTTTTCGGGATTTTTTCCGGATTTTTGGGGGATTTTTTGGGGGATTTTTTGGGGCATTTTTTGGGGGTTTTTTGGGGATTTTTTTGAGATTTTTTTGTGGACTTTGGGGGGATTTTTTGGGATTTTTTGGGGGATTTTTGGGATTTTTAGGGGGATTTTGGGGGGGTTTTTTGGGGGATTTTTTAGGGGATTTTTTCGGGATTTTTTCGGGATGTTTTCGGGATTTTTGAGGATTTTTTTTGGATTTTTGGGGGGGTTTTTTGGGGGATTTTTTTGGGATTTTTTTGTGGACTTTGGGGGGATTTTTTGGGGATTTTTTGGGGGATTTTTGGGAGATTTTTGGGAGATTTTTGGGGGGTTTTGGGGGGGGTTTTTTGGGGGATTTTTTGGGGGATTTTTTCGGGATTTTTGGGGATTTTTTTGAGGGTTTTTTCAAAATTTTTTGGGGTTTCTTTGGATATTTTTGGGACTCACCTGCGGTGCCGAGGCTGCCGGGGGGGGAGAGGCCGAGGGCGGAGCCGGGCGGGGTCACCTGGGGGGAATTTGGGGAAATTTGGGGAAATTTGGGGAAATTTGGGGGAATTTGGGGGAATTTGGGCACAATGACCAAGCCCAAAACTCCCAAAATTCATTAAAACGCCCCAAACCCCCAAAACCCCCCAAAATCCCAAAAAAACCCAGAAAAACCAAAACCCCCAAAATCCCCCCCAAAATCCCATTAAAAAAAAAACCATAAAACCCCCCCCCAAAAACCAAAACAACCCATAAAATAAAAAAAAAAAACCAGAAAAACCCCCAAAAAACCCCAAAACCCCATAAAACCCCCCAAAAACCCCAAAATATCCAAAAAAAGCCCCATAAAATAAAAAAAATCCCCAAAAAACCCCAAAAAATCCCCAAAAATCCCAAAAAAATCCCCTTAAAATCCCCCAAAAAATCCCAAAAAATCCCCCCAAAAAACCCTTAAAATCCCCCAAAAAATCCCCAAAAATCCCCAAAAATCCCCTTAAAATCCCCCCAAAAATCCCAAAAAATCCCCCAAAAAAACCCCTTAAAATCCAAAAAAAAATCCCAAAAAATCCCCAAAAAACCCCTTAAAATCCCCCAAAAAATCCCAAAAAATCCCCAAAAAATCCCCTTAAAACCCCCCAAAAAATCCAAAAAAATCCCCAAAAAACCCCTTAAAATCCCCCAAAAAATCCCAGAAACTCCCCCAAAAAATCCCCCAAAAAATCCCAAAAAAAACCCTTAAAATCCCCCAAAAAATCCCAAAAAATCCCCAAAAAATCCCCATAAAATCCAAAAAAAAATCCCAAAAAATCCCCAAAAAATCCCCATAAAATCCCCCAAAAAATCCCCCAAAAAATCCCAAAAAATCCCCCCAAAAAACCCCTTAAAATCCCCCAAAAACCCCCAAAAAACCCAAAAAATCCCCTTAAAATCCCCCAAAAAATCCCAAAAAATCCCCCAAAAAACCCCAAAAAACCCCCAAAAAAACCCCTTAAAATCCCCCAAAAAAACCCAAAAAAACCCTTTAAAATCCCCCCAAAAAATCCCCAAAAATCCCCCAAAAAATCCCCAAAAAATCCCCAAATAAACCCTTAAAATCCCCAAAAAAATCCCCAAAAAATTCCCCAAAAAACCCCCAAAAATCCAAAAAATCCCCATAAAATCCCAGAAAAAAACCATAAAATCCCCAAAAAAATCCAAAAAATCCCAAAAAACCCCCATAAAATCCCCCAAAAAATCCCAAAAAATCCCCCAAAAAATCCCAAAAAATCCCCAAAAAATCCCAAAAAATCCCCAAAAAATCCCCTTAAAATCCCCCAAAAAACCCCCCAAAAACCCCAAAAAATCCCCAAAAAATCCCCAAAAAAATCCCAAAAAATCCCCCCAAAAAACCCCTTAAAATCCCCCAAAAAATCCCAAAAAATCCCCCCAAAATCCCCAAAAAATCCCCTTAAAATCCCCCCAAAAAATCCCAAAAAATCCCCCAAAAAACCCTTAAAATCCCCCAAAAAATCCCAAAAAATCCCAAAAAATCCCCAAAAATCCCCAAAAAATCCCCTTAAAATCCCCCCAAAAAATCCCAAAAAATCCCCAAAAAATCCCCATAAAATCCCCCAAAAAATCCCAAAAAATCCCCCCAAAAAACCCCACAAAATCCCAAAAAAACCCAAAAAAAACCCCCAAAAAATCCCCAAAAATCCCCAAAAATCCCCCAAAAAAATCCCAAAAAATCCCCTTAAAAACCCCTTAAAATCCTCCAAAAAACCCCCAAAAAACCCAAAAAAACCCTCAAAAATCCCCCCAAAAACGCCCAAAAATCCAAAAAAACCCCCATAAAATCCCCCCAAAAATCCCCCAAAAAATCCCAAAAAAACCCCAAAAATCCCCCAAAAAATCCCCAAAACCCCCCCAAAAAACCCTTAAAATCCCCAGAAAATCCCCCAAAAAATCCCCAAAAAATCCCCCAAAAACCAAAAAAAATCCCCATAAAATCCCCCCAAAAATCCCCAAAAAACCCCCCAAAAGCCCAAAAAAATCCCCATAAAATCCCCCCAAAAAATCCCCAAAAACCCCCAAAAAACCCTTAAAATCCCCCAAAAAATCCCAAAAAAACCCTTTAAAATCCCCAAAAAAAATCCCAAAAAATCCCCCAAAAAACCCTTAAAATCCTCCAAAAAACCCCCAAAAAACCCAAAAAAAACCTTAAAAATCCCCAAAAAATCCCCAAAAAGTCCCCCAAAAACCCCCCCAAAAACCCAAAAAAATCCCCAGAAAATCCCCCAAAAAATCCCAAAAAATCCCCAAAAAAACCCCTTAAAATCCACAAAAAAATCACAAAAAAACCCAAAAAACCCCTTAAAATCCCCCAAAAAATCCAAAAAAAAACCTTTAAAATCCCTAAAAAAAATCCCAAAAAATCCCCAAAAAATCGCCTTAAAATCCCCAAAAAGTCCCCAAAAATCCCCCAAAAAAACCCTTAAAATCCCCCGAAAAAACCCCAAAAAATCCCCCAAAAAACCCCTTAAAATCCCCCAAAAAATCCCAAAAAAACCCTTTAAAATCCCAAAAAAAATCCCCAAAAAACCCCTTAAAATCCCCCAAAAAATCCCCAAAAATCCCCAAAAACCCCCAAAAATCCCAAAAAAACCCCAAAAAATCCCCCAAAAAATCCCCCAAAACCCCCCAAAAACCCCTTAAAATCCCCCAGAAAATCCCCCCAAAAAATCCCCAAAAATCCCCCCAAAACCCAAAAAAATCCCCATAAAATCCCCCAAACAATCCCCATAAAATCCCCCCAAAAAACCCTTTAAAATCCCCCAAAAAACCCCAAAAAACCCCTTAAAAATCCCCAAAAAACCACCCAAAAAAACAAAAAAAACCCGATAAAATCCCCCAAAACCCCCCAAAAAACCCCTTAAAATCCCCCAAAAAATCCCAAAAAAACCCAAAAAATCCCAAAAAAACCCAAAAAATCCCCATAAAATCCCCCAAAAAATCCCCCAAAAAACCCCTTAAAATCCTCCAAAAAACCCCAAAAAACCCCAAAAAACCCCTTAAAAATCCCCCAAAACCCCCAAAAAAACCTTTAAAATCCCCCAAAAAATCCCCAAAAAATCCCCCAAAAATCCCCAAAAAACCCCTTAAAATCCCCCAAAAAATCCCAGAAAAACCCAAAAAACCCCTTAAAATCCCCCAAAAACCCAAAAATACCCTTTAAAATCCCCCAAACAATCCCCATAAAATCCCCCCAAAAACCCCTTAAAATCCCCAAAAAACCCCCAAAAAACCCAAAAAAACCCTTAAAAATCCCCAAAAAAACCCCAAAAATCCCCCAAAAACCCCCCAAAAACCCAAAAAAATCCCCATAAAATCCCCCAAAAAATCCCAAAAAATCCCCAAAAAAACCCCTTAAAATCCACAAAAAAATCACAAAAAAACCCAAAAAACCCCTTAAAATCCCCCAAAAAATCCAAAAAAAACCCTTTAAAATCCCTAAAAAAAATCCCAAAAAATCCCAAAAAAATCGCCTTAAAATCCCCAAAAAGTCCCCAAAAATCCCCCAAAAAATCCCCTTAAAATCCCCCGAAAAAACCCCAAAAAATCCCCCAAGAAACCCCTTAAAATCCCCCAAAAAATCCCAAAAAAACCCTTTAAAATCCCAAAAAAAATCCCCAAAAAACCCCTTAAAATCCCCCAAAAAATCCCAGAAAAACCCTTTAAAATCCCAAAAAAAATCCCCAAAAAATCCCCCAAAAACCCCTTAAAATCCCCCAAAAAATCCCCAAAAACCCCCAAAAAACCCTTTAAATCCCCCAAAAACCCTCAAAAAACCCTTAAAATCACCCAAAAATCCCCCAAAAAATCCCAAAAAATCCCCAAAAATCCCCCAAAAAACCCCTTAAAATCCCCCCAAAAACCCCCAAAAAATCTCCAAAAAAACCCCTTAAAATCCCCCAAAAAATCCCAAAAAATCCCCTAAAAACCCCCAAAAAAACCCCAAAAAAACCCCCAAAAAACCCCTTAAAATCCCCCAAAAACCCCCAAAAAACCCAAAAAAACCCTTAAAAATCCCCAAAAAAACGCCCAAAAATCCAAAAAAAACCCCATAAAATCCCCCAAAAAATCCCAAAAAAATCCCCCAAAAAATCCCCAAAAAATCCCCCAAAAAATCCCAAAAAATCCCCAAAAAACCCCTTAAAATCCCCCAAAAATCCCAAAAACTCCCCAAAAAATCCCCAAAAATCCCCCAAAAAAATCCCCAAAAAATCCCAAAAAAATCCCCATAAAATCCCCCAAAAAATCCCCAAAAAAATCACAAAAAAACCCCTTAAAATCCCCAAAAAAATCCCAAAAAATCCCCAAAAAAAACCCCTTAAAATCCCCCAAAAACCCCCAAAAAATCTCCAAAAAAACCCCTTAAAATCCCGCAAAAAATCCCAAAAAATCCCCATAAAATCCCCCAAAAAATCCCAAAAAATCCCCCAAAAAACCCTTAAAATCCCCCAAAAACCCCCAAAAAACCCAAAAAATCCCCATAAAATCCCCCAAAAAATCCCCAAAAATCCCCAAAAAACCCCCCAAAAACCCAAAAAAATCCCCATAAAATCCCCCCAAAAAATCCCCAAAAACCCCGAAAAAACCCCTTAAAATCCCCCCAAAAAATCCCAAAAAAACCCAAAAAACCCCTTAAAATCCCCCAAAAAATCCAAAAAAAACCCTTTAAAATCCCTAAAAAAAATCCCAAAAAATCCCAAAAAAATCGCCTTAAAATCCCCAAAAAGTCCCCAAAAATCCCCCAAAAAAACCCTTAAAATCCCCCGAAAAAACCCCAAAAAATCCCCCAAAAAACCCCTTAAAATCCCCCAAAAAACCCCAAAAAAACCCTTTAAAATCCCAAAAAAATCCCCAAAAAACCCCTTAAAATCCCCCAAAAATCCCAGAAAAACCCTTTAAAATCCCAAAAAACTCCCCAAAAAAACCCCCAAAAACCCCTTAAAATCCCCCAAAAAATCCCCAAAAACCCCCAAAAAACCCTTTAAATCCCCCAAAAACCCTCAAAAAACCCTTAAAATCACCCAAAAAATCCCCCAAAAAAATCCCCCAAAAAATCCCCCAAAAAACCCCTTAAAATCCCCCAAAAACCCCCAAAAAATCTCCAAAAAAACCCCTTAAAATCCCCCAAAAAATCCCAAAAAATCCCCTTAAAATCCCCAAAAAAATCCCAAAAAATCCCCCAAAAAACCCCTTAAAATCCCCCAAAAACCCCCAAAAAACCCAAAAAAACCCTTAAAAATCCCCCAAAAAACCCCCAAAAATCCAAAAAAAACCCCATAAAATCCCCCAAAAAATCCCAAAAAAATCCCCCAAAAAATCCCCAAAAAATCCCCCAAAAAATCCCAAAAAATCCCCAAAAAACCCCTTAAAATCCCCCAAAAAATCCCAAAAACTCCCCAAAAAATCCCCAAAAATCCCCCAAAAAAATCCCCAAAAAATCCCAAAAAAATCCCCATAAAATCCCCCAAAAAATCCCCAAAAAAATCACAAAAAAACCCCTTAAAATCCCCAAAAAAATCCCAAAAAATCCCCAAAAAAAACCCCAAAAAACCCCCAAAAAACCCCCAAAAAATCTCCAAAAAACCCCTTAAAATCCCGCAAAAAATCCCAAAAAATCCCCTTAAAATCCCCCAAAAAATCCCAAAAAATCCCCCAAAAAACCCTTAAAATCCCCCAAAAACCCCCAAAAAACCCAAAAAATCCCCATAAAATCCCCCAAAAAATCCCCAAAAATCCCCAAAAAACCCCCCAAAAACCCAAAAAAATCCCCATAAAAGTCCCCCAAAAAATCCCCAAAAACCCCGAAAAAACCCCTTAAAANCCCCCAAAAATCCCAAAAAAAACCCAAAAAACCCCTTAAAATCCCCCAAAAAATCCAAAAAAACCCTTTAAAATCCCTAAAAAAATCCCAAAAAATCCCAAAAAAATCGCCTTAAAACCCCCAAAAAGTCCCCAAAAAATCCCCCAAAAAAACCCCCAAAATCCCCCGAAAAAACCCCAAAAAATCCCCCAAAAAACCCCTTAAAATCCCCCAAAAAATCCCAAAAAAACCCTTTAAAATCCCAAAAAAAATCCCCAAAAAACCCCTTAAAATCCCCCAAAAAATCCCAAAAAAACCCTTTAAAATCCCAAAAAAAATCCCCAAAAAATCCCCCCAAAAACCCCTTAAAATCCCCAAAAAAACCCCAAAAAACCCCAAAAACCCCCTTAAAAATCCCCCAAAAAACCCCCAAAAATCCAAAAAAAACCCCATAAAATCCCAGAAAAAAAACCCTAAAACCCCCCCCCAAAAATTAATTTTACAAAAACCCCATAAAATCCCCCCAAAATAAAAAATAAAACCCCCCCAGTCCCGTCCCTCACCCCGTGGCCGCCGAAGGTCGCGCCCTTCGCGGGGAGACTCGGGGGGCTCAGGGCGAGGTTGGGGGGCAGATTTGGGGGTAGATTTTGGGGCAGATTTGGGGGGTTTTGGGTCAGGTTCGGGGGGAGGTTCGAGGGGAGGTTTTGGGGGGTCGGGGGGAGGTTTTGGGGGGTCGGGGCGGGGTTGATGCGCTTCTCCTTCTGGCGGCGGTTGCAGAACCAGACGCGGATCACTTCCTTCTCCATGTGCAGCTGCTCCGCCATCAGCACGATCTCCTCCGACGTGGGCTTCTGGTTCTGGGCGGGGAAAAAAGGGGATTTTGGGGGGGAAAAATGGGGGAAAAGTTAGGGAAAAATTGGGGAAAAATTGGGGGAAATATGGGGGAAAATCAGGGAGAAATCAGGGAAAAAATGGGGAAAAAATGGGGAGAAATTGGGGAAAAATTGGGGAAATAATGGGGGAATAATGGGGAAAAATGGGGAGAAATTGGGGAAAAAATCAGGGAGAAATTGGGGGAAAAATTGGGGAAAAATGGGGGAATAATGGGGAAAAAATGGGGGATAATGGGGAAAAAAATCAGGGAGAAATTGGGGGAAAAATGGGGAAAAAATGGGGGAATATGGGGAAAAAATTGGGGAAAAATGGGGGAAATATGGGGAAAAATGGGGAAAAATCAGGGAGAAATTGGGGAAAAATCAGGGAGAAATCAGGGAAAAAATGGGGGAAAAATGGGGGAAAAGTCAGGGAAAAAATGGGGAAAAGTCAGTGAGAAATTGGGGAAAAATTGGGGAAAAAATGGGGAAAAAATGGAGAAATATGGGGAAAAATTGGGGGAAAATTGGGGAAAAAATGGGGAAAAATGGGGGAAATATGGGGGATAATGGGGAAAAAATCAGGGAAAAAATGGGGTAAATATGGGGGGAAAATGGGGGAATAATGGGGAAAACATGGGGGAAAATTGGGAAAATATGGGGGAATAATGGGGGAAAATGGGGAAAAAATCAGGGAGAAATTGGGGGAAAATTGGGGAAAATATGGGGGAATATGGGGGAAAAATGGGGAAAAAATCAGGGAGAAATCAGGGGAAAATTGGGGAAAAATTGGGGAAAAAATGGGGAAAAATGGGGAAAAAATGGGGAAAAAATCAGGGAGAAATTGGGGAAAAATTGGGGAAAAAATGGGGGAAATATGGGGGAATAATGGGGAATAATGGGGAATAATGGGGAATAATGGGGGAAAATGGGGAAAAGTCAGGGAGAAATTGGGGAAAAATCAGGGAGAAATCAGGGAAAAAATGGGGAAAAGTCAGGGAGAAATTGGGGAAAAATTGGGGGAAAAATGGGGAAAAAATCAGGGAGAAAATGGGGAAAATTGGGGGAATAATGGGGAAAAGTTAGGGAAAAAATGGGGAAAAATTGGGGAAAAAATGGGGGAAAAGTTAGGGAAAAAATGGGGAAAAATTGGGGAAAAAATGGGGGAAAAGTTAGGGAAAAAATGGGGAAAAATTGGGGGAATAATGGGGAAAAAATCAGGGAGAAATTGGGGAAAAATTGGGGGAAAAATGGGAAAATATGGGGGAATATGGGGGAAAATGGGGAAAAAATGGGGGAGAAATTGGGGAAAAATCGGGGAGAAATCAGGGAAAAAATGGGGAAAAAATGGGGAGAAATTGGGGAAAAATCGGGGAAAAGTCAGGGAAAAATGGGGAAAATCGGGGAAAAAATGGGGAAAAGTCAGGGAGAAAATGGGGAAAAGTCAGGGAGAAATTGGGGGAAAATCAGGGAGAAATCAGGGAAAAAATGGGGGAAAAATGGGGGAAAAGTCAGGGAAAAATGGGGAAAATTGGGGGAATAATGGGGAAAAATCAGGGAGAAATCAGGGAAAAAATGGGGAAAAGTCAGGGAGAAATTGGGGAAAATTGGGGAAATATGGGGAAAAGTCAGGGAGAAATTGGGGAAAAATCAGGGAGAAATTGGGGAAAAATGGGGGAAATATGGGGGATAATGGGGGATAATGGGGAAAAAATGGGGAAAAAATCAGGGAGAAATTGGGGAAAAATTGGGGGAAATATGGGGAAAAATGGGGAAAATTGGGGGAAAAATGGGGGAAAAATGGGGGAATAATGGGGGAAAATGGGGAAAAAATCAGGGAGAAATTGGGGAAAAATTGGGGAAATATGGGGAAAAATTGGGGGAAAATTGGGGGAATAATGGGGGAAAAATGGGGGAAAAATCAGGGAGAAATTGGGGGAAAATTGGGGAAAAAATGAGGAAAAAATGGGGAAAAAATGGGGAATAATGGGGAAAAATTGGGGGAAATATGGGGGAAATATGGGGAATAATGGGGAAAAAATCAGGGAGAAATTGGGGAAAAATTGGGGAAAAAATGGGGGAAATATGGGGGAATAATGGGGAAAAATGGGGGAAAATGGGGAAAAATCAGGGAGAAATTGGGGGAAAATTGGGGAAAAAATGGGGGAAATATGGGGGAAATATGGGGAAAAATTGGGGGAAAATTGGGAAAATATGGGGGAATAATGGGGGAAAATGGGGAAAAAATCAGGGAGAAATTGGGGGAAAAATGGGGGAAATATGGGGGATAATGGGGAAAAAATGGGGAAAAAATCAGGGAGAAATTGGGGAAAAATCAGGGAGAAATCAGGGGAAAATTGGGGAAAAAATGGGGAGAAATTGGGGAAAAATTGGGGAAAAAATGGGGAAAAATGGGGGAATAATGGGGAAAATTGGGGGAAATATGGGGGAATAATGGGGAATAATGGGGGAAAATCAGGGAGAAATTGGGGAAAAATTGGGGGAAAAAATGGGGGAAATATGGGGGAAATATGGGGGAATAATGGGGGAAAGTCAGGGAGAAATTGGGGAAAAATCAGGGAGAAATTGGGGGAAAATTGGGGAAAAATTGGGGGAAATATGGGAAAAATTGGGGAAAAAATGGGGGAAATGTGGGAGATAATGGGGAAAAAATCAGGGAGAAATCAGGGAGAAATTGGGGAAAAATGGGGAAAAAATGGGAAAAAAGTGGGGACAAATGGGGAATAATGGGGAAAAAATCAGGGAGAAATTGGGGAAAAATTGGGGAAAAAATGGGGAAAACATCAGGGAGAAATTGGGGAAAAATTGGGGAAAATATGGGGAAAAAATTGGGGAAATATGGGGAAAAATTGGAGGAAAATTGGGAAAATATGGGGGAATAATGGGGGAAAATGGGGAAAAAATCAGGGAGAAATTGGGGGAAAAATGGGGGAAATATGGGGAAAAATGGGGGAAAATTGGGAAAATATGGGGGAAATATGGGGGAAAATGGGGAAAAAATCAGGGAGAAATTGGGGAAAAATTGGGGAAAAATGGGAAAAATATGGGGAAAAATATGGGGGAATAATGGGGAATAATGGGGGAAAAATGGGGAAAAATCAGGGAGAAATTGGGGGATAATTGGGGAAAAAATGGGAAAAAAATGGGGGAAATATGGGGGAATAATGGGGGAGAATTTTGGGGGAAATATTTTTCGCTTTGGGGTTTTTTTTTTTGGCGGCGTTTTTTGGGGCTTTTTTCATATTTTGGGCTGTTTGGGGGTTATTATGGGATGTTCGGGGGTTATTATGGGATGTTTTGGGGTTATTATGGGATGTGTGGGGGTTATTATGGGATGTTTGGGGGTTATTATGGGATGTGTGGGGGTTATTATGGGATGTTTGGGGGTTATTATGGGATGTTTGGGGGTTATTATGGGATGTGTGGGGGTTATTATGGGATGTTTGGGGGTTATTATGGGATATTTGGGGGTTATTATGGGATGTTTGGGGGTTACTATGGGATGTGTGGGGTTATTATGGGATGTTTGGGGTCATTATGGGATGTTTGGGGGTTATTATGGGATGTTTGGGGGTTATTATGGGATGTTTGGGTCTATTATGGGATGTTTGGGTCATTATGGGATGTGTGGGGTTATTATGGGATGTTTGGGGTCATTATGGGATGTTTGGGGGTTATTATGGGATGTTTGGGGGTTATTATGGGATGTTTGGGGGTTATTATGGGATGTCTCTCACTGCTGGTCTCGGGGCCATTTCGGGGCCGTTTTGGGGCCGTTTTTGGGGATTTTTTTGCGGGATTTTTTTGTTTTTTGGGATTTTTTTTGCGGGGTTTTTTTTGGTTTTTTTGCTATTTTGGGATATTTGGGGGTTATTATGGGATGTTTGGGGTTATTATGGGATGTTTTGGGGTTATTATGGGATGTTTGGGGGTTATTATGGGATGTCTCTCACTGCTGGTCTCGGGGCCGTTTCGGGGCCGTTTTGGGGCCGTTTTTGGGGATTTTTTTGCGGGTTTTTTTGTTTTTTGGGGTTTTTTTGCGGTTTTTTTTTGGTTTTTTGCTATTTTGGGATATTTGGGGGTTATTATGGGATGTTTGGGGGTTATTATGGGATGTTTGGGGGTTATTATGGGATGTCTCTCACTCCTGGTCTTGGGGCCGTTTTGGGGCCGTTTTTGGGGATTTTTTTGCGGGGTTTTTTTGTTTTTTGGGGTTTTTTTGCGGGGTTTTTTTTGGTTTTTTGCTATTTTGGGATATTTGGGGGTTATTATGGGATGTTTGGGGGTTATTATGGGATGTTTGGGGGTTATTATGGGATGTCCCTCACTCCTGGTCTCGGGGCCATTTCGGGGCCGTTTTGGGGCCGTTTTTGGGGATTTTTTTGCGTTTTTTTTTGTTTTTTGGGGGTTTTTTGCGGGGTTTTTTTTTGGTTTTTTGCTATTTTGGGATATTTGGGGGTTATTATGGGATGTTTTGGGGTTATTATGGGATGTTTGGGGGTTATTATGGGATGTCCCTCACCGCCAGGAAGGATTTCTCCAGGGCGAGGCGCACGTTGGTCTCGGTGCCGTTTTTGGGGATTTTTTTGCGGGTTTTTTTTTGGTTTTTGGGGTTTTTTTGCGGGGTTTTTTTTGGTTTTTTTGCTATTTTGGGATATTTGGGGGTTATTATGGGATGTTTGGGGGTTATTATGGGATGTCTCTCACTCCTGGTCTCGGGGCCATTTCGGGGCCGTTTTGGGGCCGTTTTTGGGGGGTTTTTTGGGGGGTTTTTTTGGTTTTTTGGGTTTTTTTTTGCGGCGGTTTTTTTGATTTTTTGCTATTTTGGGATATTTGGGGGTTATTTTGGGATATTTGGGGGTTATTATGGGATGTTTGGGGGTTATTATGGGATGTCTCTCACTCCTGGTCTCGGGGCCGTTTCGGGGCCGTTTCGGGGCCGTTTTTGGGGATTTTTTTGCGGTTTTTTTTTGTTTTTTGGGGGTTTTTTGCGGTTTTTTTTTTGGTTTTTTGCTATTTTGGGATGTTTGGGGGTTATTATGGGATGTTTGGGGGTTATTATGGGATGTTTGGGGGTTATTATGGGATGTCCCTCACCGCCAGGAAGGATTTCTCCAGGGCGAGGCGCACGTTGGTCTCGGTGCCGTTTTTGGGGCCGTTTTTGGGATTTTTACCGGGTTTTTTTGTTTTTTGGGATTTTTTTGCGGGTTTTTTTTGGTTTTTTGCTATTTTGGGATATTTGGGGGTTATTATGGGATGTTTGGGGGTTACTATGGGATGTTTGGGGGTTATTATGGGATGTTTGGGGGTTACTATGGGATGTTTGGGGGTTATTATGGGATGTTTGGGGGTTATTATGGGATGTTTGGGGTTATTATGGGATGTTTGGGGGTTACTATTGGATGTTTGGGGGTTATTATGGGATGTTTGGGGGTTACTATGGGATGTTTGGGGGTTATTATGGGATGTTTGGGGGTATTATGGGATGTCTCTCACTCCTGGTCTCGGGGCCATTTCGGGGCCGTTTTGGGGCCGTTTTTGGGGATTTTTTTGCGTTTTTTTTTGTTTTTTGGGGGTTTTTTGCGGGGTTTTTTTTTGGTTTTTTGCTATTTTGGGATATTTGGGGGTTATTATGGGATGTTTTGGGGTTATTATGGGATGTTTGGGGGTTATTATGGGATGTCCCTCACCGCCAGGAAGGATTTCTCCAGGGCGAGGCGCACGTTGGTCTCGGTGCCGTTTTTGGGGATTTTTTTGCGGGTTTTTTTTTGGTTTTTGGGGTTTTTTTGCGGGGTTTTTTTTGGTTTTTTTGCTATTTTGGGATATTTGGGGGTTATTATGGGATGTTTGGGGGTTATTATGGGATGTCTCTCACTCCTGGTCTCGGGGCCATTTCGGGGCCGTTTTGGGGCCGTTTTTGGGGATTTTTTTGCGGGGTTTTTTTTTGTTTTTTGGGGTTTTTTTGCGGGTTTTTTTTTGGTTTTTTGCTATTTTGGGATGTTTGGGGGTTATTATGGGATGTTTGGGGGGTTATTATGGGATGTTTGGGGGTTATTATGGGATGTTTGGGGGTTATTATGGGATGTCTCTCACTCCTGGTCTGGGGGCCGTTTCGGGGCCTTTTTGGGGGTGGTTTTTGGGGGTTTTTTTGCGGGGTTTTTTTTTGTTTTTTGGGGTTTTTTTGCGGGTTTTTTTTTGGTTTTTTGCTATTTTGGGATGTTTGGGGGTTATTATGGGATGTTTGGGGGGTTATTATGGGATGTTTGGGGGTTATTATGGGATGTTTGGGGGTTATTATGGGATGTCTCTCACTCCTGGTCTCGGGGCCGTTTCGGGGCCGTTTTGGGGCCGTTTTTGGGGATTTTTTGGGGGGTTTTTTTGTTTTTTGGGGTTTTTTTTGCGGCGGTTTTTTTGATTTTTTGCTATTTTGGGATATTTGGGGGTTATTTTGGGATATTTGGGGGTTATTATGGGATGTTTGGGGGTTATTATGGGATGTCCCTCACCGCCAGGAAGGATTTCTCCAGGGCGAGGCGCACGTTGGTCTCGGTGCCGTTTTTGGGGATTTTTTTGCGGGTTTTTTTTGGTTTTTGGGATTTTTTTACGGGGTTTTTTTTTGGTTTTTTGCTATTTTGGGATATTTGGGGGTTATTATGGGATGTTTTGGGGTTATTATGGGATGTCTCTCACTCCTGGTCTCGGGGCCGTTTCGGGGCCGTTTTGGGGCCGTTTTGGGGGATTTTTTGGGGTTTTTTTTTTGTTTTTTGGGGTTTTTTTTGCGGGGTTTTTTTTGGTTTTTTGCTATTTTGGGATATTTGGGGGTTATTATGGGATGTTTGGGGGTTATTATGGGATGTTTGGGGGTTATTATGGGATGTCTCTCACTCCTGGTCTCGGGGCCGTTTCGGGGCCGTTTTGGGGCCGTTTTTGGGGGATTTTTGCGGGGGTTTTTTTGGGGGGATTTTCAGTTATTTTGGGATATTTTGGGATATTTGGGGGTTATTATGGGATATTTGGGGATTATTATGGGATGCCCCTCACCGCCAGGAAGGATTTCTCCAGGGCGAGGCGCACGTTGGTCTCGGTGCCGTTTTTGGGGATTTTTTTGCGGGGTTTTTTTGTTTTTTGGGGTTTTTTTGCGGCGTTTTTTTTGGTTTTTTGCTATTTTGGGATATTTGGGGGTTATTATGGGATGTTTGGGGGTTATTATGGGATGTTTGGGGGTTATTATGGGATGTCCCTCACCGCCAGGAAGGATTTCTCCAGGGCGAGGCGCACGTTGGTCTCGGTGCCGTTTTTGGGGATTTTTTTGCGGGGTTTTTTTGTTTTTTGGGGTTTTTTTGCGGGGTTTTTTTTTTGGTTTTTTGCTATTTTGGGATATTTGGGGGTTATTATGGGATGTTTGGGGGTTATTATGGGATGTTTGGGGTTATTATGGGATGTTTGGGGGTTATTATGGGATGTCTCTCACTCCTGGTCTCGGGGCCGTTTCGGGGCCGTTTTGGGGCCGTTTTTGGGGATTTTTTTGCGGGGTTTTTTTTTGGGGATTTTCAGTTATTTTGGGATATTTTGGGGATATTTGGGGGTTATTATGGGATGTTTGGGGGTTATTATGGGATGTTTGGGGTTATTATGGGATGTCTCTCACTCCTGGTCTCGGGGCCATTTCGGGGCCGTTTTGGGGCCGTTTTTGGGGATTTTTTTGCGGTTTTTTTTTGTTTTTTGGGGTTTTTTTGCGGCGTTTTTTTTGGTTTTTTTGCTATTTTGGGATATTTGGGGGTTATTATGGGATGTTTGGGGGTTATTATGGGATGTCTCTCACTCCTGGTCTCGGGGCCATTTCGGGGCCGTTTCGGGGCCGTTTTTGGGGATTTTTTTGCGGGTTTTTTTGTTTTTTGGGGTTTTTTTGCGGGTTTTTTTTGTTTTTTTGCTATTTTGGGATGTTTGGGGGTTATTATGGGATGTCCCTCACCGCCAGGAAGGATTTCTCCAGGGCGAAGCGCACGTTGGTCTCGATGCTGGTCCGTTTCTTGCGGCGCCGCCCCGGGAGCCCCTCGAAGGCGCCCAGGGAGGGGGGGCCCAGCGAGGGGGGGCTGGGCAGGGTGGAGTCCACGGACATGGTCTCTGTGGGGGAGGGGCACAACCTATAGACCCCATGGACCCCATGGACCCCATAGAACTGAACCCATAGACCCCATAGACCCCATAGACCCCATAGAACCCATAGACCCCACAGACCCCATGGAACCCATAGACCCCATAGACCCCATAGAACCCATAGAACCCACAGAACCCATAGAACCCATAGAACCCATAGACCCCATAGACCCCATAGAACCCAGAGACCCCATAGAACTGATCCCATAGACCCCATAGACCCCATAGACCCCATAGACCCCATAGAACCCACAGAACCCATAGAACTGGTCCCATAGACCCCATAGACCCCATAGAACCCATAGAACCCATAGAACCCACGGAACCCATAGACCCCATAGACCCCATAGAACTGATCCCATAGACCCCATAGACCCCATAGACCCCATAGAACTGATCCCATAGACCCCATAGACCCCATAGAATCTGCACTAGAGATCCCACCGACCCTATGGATCCTATAGATCCCATAGAACCCATAGACCCCAAAGACCCTATAGAACTGATCCCATAAACCCCATAGACCCCATAGAACTGATCCCATAGACCCCATAGACCCCATAGAACTGATCCCATAGACCCCATAGACCCATAGACCCCATAGAACTGATCCCAGGGACCCCATAGACCCCATAGAACTGATCCCATAGACCCCATAGACCCCACAGAACTGATCCCATAGACCCCATAGAACCCATAGAATCTGCACTAGACATCCCACAGACCCTATGGATCCTATAGATCCCATAGAACCCATAGAACCCACAGAACCCATAGAACTGATCCCATAGACCCCATAGACCCCATAGAAGTGGTCCCATAGACCCCATAGACCCCATAGAACAGATCCCAGAGACCCCATAGGCCCCACAGAACTGATCCCATAGACCCCATAGACCCCATAGAATCTGCACTAGAGATCCCACAGACCCTATGGATCCTATAGATCCCATAGACCCCATAGACCCCATAGAACCCCATAGATCAGACCCTGTGGGGTGTCCACAGGGGTCTATAGGGCACCTATAGGGGATCCATAGGGGATCTGTGGGGCTCCTATGGGGGTTCCACTGACCCATAGGGGGTTCTATAGGGTCTCTATGGGGTCTCTGTTGATCCATAGGGGTCTATAGGATATCTATAGGGTCTCTATGGATCTATAGGGTTTCCATAGGGCTCTATAGGGTACCTATGGGGTCTCTATTGGTCCATAGGGTTTCCATAGGGTTTCCATAGGGTATCTATGGGGTATCTGTGGGGTATCCTATAGGGTCTCTATTGCTATATAGGGTATCTATAGGGTCTCTATAGGATCTCTATGGGGTCTATGGGGTATCTATGGAGTCTATAGGGTATCTATAGGGTCTCTATAGGATCTCTATGGGGTCTATGGGATATCTATGGAGTCTATAGGGTATCTATAGGGTCTCTATAGGATCTCTATGGGGTCTATAGGGTATCTATAGGGTCTCTATAGGATCTCTATGGGGTCTATAGGGTATCTATGGGGTCTATAGGGTATCTATAGGGTCGCTATAGGATCTCTATAGGGTCTATGGGGTATCTATGGGGTCTATGGGGTATCTATGGGGTCTATGGGGTCCCCTATAGGATCCATAGGTACCTGCGTCCCGGAGCCAGGTCTCCAGCAGGGGTTTGAGCTGCACTGGGGGGTTATGGGATATCTATGGGGCTGTATCGATCCATAGGGGTCTATAAGATATCTATGGGGTCTATGGGGTATCTATGGGGTCTATGGGGTCTATGGGGTATCTATGGGATCTATGGGGTCTCTATGGGGTCTATAGGGTCCCCTATAGGATCTATAGGTACCTGCATCCCTCAGCCAGGTTTCCAGCAGGGGTTTGAGCTGCACTGGGGGGTTATGGGATATCCATGGGATATCTATGGGGCTGTATTGATCCATAGGGGATCTATGGGGTCTATAAGGTATCTATGGGATCTATGGGGTATCTATGGGGTCCCCTATAGGATCCATAGGTACCTGCATCCCGGAGCCAGGTCTCCAGCAGGGGTTTGAGCTGCACTGGGGGGTTATGGGATATCTATGGGGCTGTATTGATCCATAGGGTATCTATGGGATCTATGGGGTATCTATGGGCTCTATAGGGTCCCCTATAGGATCTATAGGTACCTGCATCCCGGAGCCAGGTCTCCAGCAGGGGTTTGAGCTGCACTGGGGGGTTATGGGATATCCATGTGATATCTATGGGGCTGTATTGATCCATAGGGGATCTATGGGATCTATGGGGTATCTATGGGCTCTATAGGGTCCCCTATAGGATCCATAGGTACCTGCATCCCTCAGCCAGGTCTCCAGCAGGGGTTTGAGCTGCACTGGGGGGTTATGGGATATCTATGGGGCTGTATCGATCCATAGGGGATCTATGGGGTCTATAAGATATCTATGGGGTCTATAGGGTCCCCTATAGGATCCATAGGTACCTGCGTCCCTCAGCCAGGTCTCCAGCAGGGGTTTGAGCTGCACTGGGGGGTTATGGGATATCTATGGGATATCTATGGGGCTGTATCAATCCATAGGGGATCTATGGGGTCTATGGGGTATCTATGGGGTCCCCTATAGGATCCATAGGTACCTGCATCCCTCAGCCAGGTCTCCAGCAGGGGTTTGAGCTGCACTGGGGGGTTATGGGATATCTATGGGATATCTATGGGGCTGTATCAATCCATAGGGTATCTATAAGATATCTATGGGGTCTATGGGGTCTATAGGGTCCCCATAGGTACCTGCATCCCTCAGCCAGGTCTCCAGCAGGGGTTTGAGCTGCACTGGGGGGTTATGGGATATCTATGGGGCTGTATCAATCCATAGGGGTCTATAGGATATCTATGGGGTCTATGGGGTTTCTATGGGATCTATGGGGTCCCCTATAGGATCCATAGGTACCTGCATCCCTCAGCCAGGTCTCCAGCAGGGGTTTGAGCTGCACTGGGGGGTTATGGGATATCTATGGGATATCTATGGGGCTGTATTGACCCATAGAGTATCTATAGGGGATCTATGGGGTCTATGGGGTAGCTATGGGATCTATAGGGTATCCATAGGTACCTGCGTCCCTCAGCCAGGTCTCCAGCAGGGGTTTGAGCTGCACTGGGGGGTTATGGGATATCTATGGGGCTGTATCAATCCATAGGGGTCTATAGGATATCTATGGGGTCTATGGGGTCTATAGGGTCCCCTATAGGATCCATAGGTACCTGCGTCCCTCAGCCAGGTCTCCAGCAGGGGTTTGAGCTGCACTGGGGGGTTATGGGATATCCATGGGATATCTATGGGGGATGTATGGGGTCTATGGGGCTGTATCGATCCATAGGGGATCTATGGGGTCTATGGGGTTTCTATGGGGTCTATGGGGTATCTCTAGGGTCCCCTATAGGATCCATAGGTACCTGCATCCCTCAGCCAGGTCTCCAGCAGGGGTTTGAGCTGCACTGGGGGGTTATGGGATATCTATGGGGCTGTATCAATCCATAGGGGATCTATGGGGTCTATGGGGTCTATAGGGTATCTATAGGGTCCCCTATAGGATCCATAGGTACCTGCGTCCCTCAGCCAGGTCTCCAGCAGGGGTTTGAGCTTGCACATGTTTTTGAAGCTCAGGTTCAGGGCCTCGAAGCGCGAGATCGTCGTCTGGCTGAAATCGTTCCCGTAGAGTTTCCCCATGGCCAGGCCCACGTCACCCTGGGCAAAATTCATTAATTAATTAATCAAAATTAATTAAAATTAATTGAAATAAATCCTAAAAGAGTGCCCCGAAAAGTCCCGGAGCGATTGGGAAAACGTGACACAAAAAAACTCAAAAAAAAAAATGAAAATATCAAAGAAAGGGATTCCCCATGGCCAGGCCCACGTCACCCTGGGGAGGGAAAATTCATTAATTCATTAATTAATTAATTAAAATTTATTGGAATTAATTAAAAAAAAGGGCCCCGAAAAGTCCCGGAGCGATTGGGAAAATGTGACACAAAAAAAACCCCCAAAAAACTCAAAAAAAAAATGAAAAAAATCAAAGGGATTCCCCATGGCCAGGCCCACGTCACCCTGGGGAAATTAATTAATTAATTAAAATTAATTGGAATTGATTAAAAAAAAGTGCCTCGAAAAGTCCCGGAGGGATTGGGAAAATGTGACACAAAAAAAACCCCAAAAAACTCCAAAAAAAAAAAAAAAAAAAAAAATCAAAGGGATTCCCCATGGCCAGGCCCACGTCACCCCGGGGAAAATTAATTAATTAATTAAAATTAATTGGAATTGATTAAAAAAAAGTGCCCCGAAAAATCCAGGAAGGATTTGGAAAATGTGACACAAAAAAACTCAAAAAAAATCCCTAAAAAATGAAAATATCAGAGGGATTCCCCATGGCCAGGCCCACGTCACCCTGGGGGAAAAATTAATTGATTGATTAAAATTTTAATTGGAATTAATTGGAATTAATAAAAAAAAAGTGTCCCGAAAAATCCAGGAGGGATTGGGAAAATGTGACACAAAAAAACCCAAAAAAAAATCCCCCAAAAATCCCAAAACATTCTCAAAAAAAAAAAAATTTTTAGAAAAATTTAAAAAAAAATAACAAAAAATTCCAAAAAACAAACAAAAAGAAATCCAAAAAAATCCCCCCCCAAAATTCTCAAAAAAATTAAAAAAAAAAAAAAATTAAAAAAAAATTCTCAAAAAATTAAAAAACGAAATCCAAAAAATCCCCCCAAAATTCTCAAAAAAATTAAAAAAAATCCAAAAAAATTCCAAAAAAATTCCAAAAAAATTCCAAAAAAATTCTCAAAAAATTCTCAAAAAATCCTCAAAAAAATTCCAAAAAAATCCAAAAAAAACCCAAAAAATCCCCAAAAATTCTCAAAAAATCCCCAAAAAATCCAAAAAATTTTCAAAAAATTCTCAAAAAATTAAAAAAAAAATCCGCAAAAATTCTCAAAAAATTCTCAAAAAATTCCAAAAAAATCCCCAAAAAATCCCAAAAAATTCTCAAAAAAATCCAAAAAAATCCAAAAAAATTCCAAAAAAATTCTCAAAAAATTAAAAAAAAAATCCCCCAAAAATCCCCAAAAATTCTCATAAAAATAAGAAAAATAATCAAAAAAAAATCAAAAAAATCCAAAAAAAATCAAAAAAAAATCCAAAAAAAATCCCAAAAATTCCCAATAAATTCCCAATAAACCCCCAATTACCCCCAATTAGCCCGATTAATTAATTACCTGTGTGAATCCCAATTTAATCCTCCTCTGTTTGAAGCTCCTGGCGAACTGTTCCAGCTCCTCCAGGTCACTCGGCTCCTCGGGGGGGGGGCCCGGGGGGGGCTCGGGGCCTTTCGGGGTCTCCGGGACCCCCGGGCGGGGCCCGGCCTGGGGGGGAGGGGGGACCCCAAAAAACGGGGCAAGAAATCGCAATAAAAACCAAAAAACAGCGCAAAAAATAACCCTGAAATGACCCAAAACAACCCCAAAATATCCCCGAAAAATTACAAAAAATAAACCCAAAATCAGCCCTAAAATGACCCAAAATAACCCCAAAATATCCCCGAAAAATTACAAAAAATAAACCCAAAATCAGCCTTAAAATGACCCAAATTAACCCCAAAATATCCCCGAAAAATGACAAAAAATAAACCCAAAATCAGCCCTAAAATGGCCCAAAATAACCCCAAAAAATTACAAAAAATAAACCCAAAATCAGCCCTAAAATGGCCCAAAATAACCCCAAAATATCCCCCAAAAATTACAAAAAATAAACCCAAAATCAGCCCTAAAATGACCCAAAATAACCCCAAAAAAATTACAAAAAATAAACCCAAAATCAGCCTTAAAATGACCCAAAATAACCCCAAAAAATTACAAAAAATAACCCCCAAATCAGCCCTGAAATGACCCAAAATAACCCCAAAATATCCCCCAAAAATTACAAAAAATAACCCCAAAATCAGCCCTAAAATGGCCCAAAATAACCCCAAAATATCCCCCAAAAATTACAAAAAATAACCCCAAAATCAGCCCTAAAATGGCCCAAAATAACCCCAAAATATCCCCCAAAAATTACAAAAAATAAACCCAAAATCAGCCCTAAAATGGCCCAAATTAACCCCAAAATATCCCCGAAAAATTACAAAAAATAAACCCCAAATCAGCCCTAAAATGACCCAAAATAACCCCAAAAAATTACAAAAAATTACAAAAAATAAACCCAAAATCAGCCCTGAAATGACCCAAAATAACCCCAAAATATCCCCGAAAAATTACAAAAAATAAACCCAAAATCAGCCCTAAAATGACCCAAAATGACCCAAAATATCCCCCAAAAATTACACAAAATAAACCCAAAATCAGCCCTAAAATGACCCAAAATAACCCCAAAATATCCCCCAAAAATTACAAAAAATAAACCCAAAATCAGCCCTAAAATGGCCCAAAATAACCCCAAAATAACCCCAAAAAATTACAAAAAATATCCCCCAAATCAGCCCTAAAATGACCCAAATTAACCCCAAAATATCCCCCAAAAATTACAAAAAATAAACCCAAAATCAGCCCTAAAATGACCCAAAATAACCCCAAAAAATTACAAAAAATAAACCCAAAATCAGCCCTAAAATGGCCCAAAATATCCCCCAAAAATTACAAAAAATAAACCCAAAATCAGCCCTAAAATGACCCAAATTAACCCCAAAATATCCCCGAAAAATTACAAAAAATAAACCCAAAATCAGCCCTAAAATGACCCAAAATATCCCCGAAAAATTACAAAAAATAAACCTAAAATGGCCCAAAATAACCCCAAAATATCCCCAAAAATTACAAAAAATAAACCCAAAATCAGCCCTGAAATGACCCAAAATAACCCCAAAATATCCCCCCAAAATTACAAAAAATAAACCCAAAATCAGCCCTGAAATGACCCAAATTAACCCCAAAATATCCCCGAAAAATTACAAAAAATAAACCCAAAATCAGCCCTAAAATGACCCAAAATAACCCCAAAAATCGGGGGAAAAAATCGCAATAAAAACCAAAAAATAACAGAAAATAAAGCCAAAAAAAGGGGGAAAAAATCGGAATAAAACCCAAAAAATAATAGAAAATAAACCCAAAAAAAGGGGGAAAAAATCGGAATAAACCCCAAAAAATAATTAAAAAATCAACCCAAAATAAGCCCGAAATCAGCCCTAAAATGACCCAAATTAAGCCAAAAAAAGGGGAAAAAATCGGAATAAAACCCCAAAAAAATAACAAAAAATAACCCTAAAATGACCTAAAATATCCCAAAAAAACGGGGAAATAATTCGGAATAAAACCCAAAAAATAATAAAAAATAAAGCCAGAAACGGGGGAAGAAATCGCAATAAAAACCCCAAAAAAAATCCGAAAATTACCCTAAAATGGCCCAAAATAACCCCAAAATATCCCCAAAAAATAATAAAAAATATCCCCAAAAAACGGGGAAATAATTCGGAATAAAACCCAAAAATTACAAAAAATAACCCCAAAAAACGGGGAAATAATTCGGAATAAAAACCCAAAAAATAATAAAAAATAAACCCAAAAAACGGGGAAATAATTCGGAATAAAACCCAAAAAATAATAAAAAATAAACCCAAAAAACGGGGAAATAATTCGGAATAAAACCCAAAAAATAATAAAAAATAAACCCAAAAAAAGGGGAAATAATTCGGAATAAAACCCAAAAAATAATAAAAAATAACCCCAAAAAACGGGGAAATAATTCGCAATAAAACCCAAAAAATAATAAAAAATAAACCCAAAAAACGGGGAAATAATTCGCAATAAAACCCAAAAAATAATAAAAAATAAACCCAAAAAACGGGGAAATAATTCGGAATAAAACCCAAAAAATAATAAAAAATGAACCCAAAAAACGGGGAAGAAATCGCAATAAAAACCGAAAAAAATTACAAAAAATAAACCCAAAAAAAGGGGAAAGAAATCAGAATAAAAACCCCAAAAATAAATTAAAAATCAGCCGAAATGACCCAAAATCATCCAAACTAAGCCCAAAATGGGAGTGGGAAAGGGGGGGATGGGTTTGGGGGTTGGGGAGAGTTTTGGGGGATTTTTTTGGGATATTTTGGGGTTTTTTGGGGGTTTTTTTGGGATATTTTGGGGATATTTTGGGGTGATTTTGGGGTATTTTGGGGTGATTTTGGGGATATTTTTTGAGATATTTTGGGATTTTTTTGGGGTAATTTTGGGGTATTTTTGGGGGGGTTTTGGGGTTATTTTGGGATATTTTTGGGGTGATTTTGGGGTGATTTTGGGATATTTTTGGGGATATTTTGGGGTTATTTTGGGATATTTTGGGGTTATTTTGGGATATTTCTGGGGAGGTTTTGGGGATATTTTGGGGTATTTTGGGGATATTTTGGGGTGATTTTGGGGTATATTTTGGGGATATTTTGGGATATTTTTGGGGTGATTTTGGGATGTTTTTGGGGTGATTTTGGGCTGTTTTTGGGGAGGTTTTGGGGATATTTTGGGGTGTTTTTGGGGTCCGTACCTGTGCGTGCAGCCCCCCGCGGGGGGGGTTGGGCAGGAGCCCCCCCGGGCTGTGCTGAGGTAGCTGAAAGAGATTGGGGGGGGGCAGCAGCCCTGGGGGGGAGGGGAGGGGTCAGGGGGGTCCCCAAAACCCCCCGGGACCCCAAAACCCCTCCCGGGACCCCAAAACCCCCCCCGGGACCCCAAAACCCCCCCCGGGACCCCAAAACCCCCCCGGGACCCCAAAACCCCTCCCCGGGACCCCCCAAATCCCCCTGGGACCCCAAAATCCCGCTCTGGGATCCCCCCAAAATTCCCTCCTGGGACCCCAAATTTCGGGACCCCCCAAATCCCTCGGGAATCCCAAATCCCTCCCTGGGGACCCCAAAATTTTCCCTGGGACCCCAAAAATCCACCCGGGACCCCCAAATCCTCCAGGACCCCAAAATTTGGGGACCCCAAATCCCTCCTGGGACCCCAAAATTCCGCTCTGGGACCCCAAAAATCCCCTGGGACCCCCAAATCCTCCAGGACCCCAAATTTGGGGACCCCAAATCCCTCCTGGGACCCCAAAATCCCCCCCGGGACCCCCAAAAATCCACCCAGGACCCCCCAAAATTCCCCTTGGGACCCCCAAATCCTCCAGGACCCCAAATTTGGGGACCCCAAATCCCTCCTGGGACCCCCAAATCCCTCCTGGGACCCCAAAATTCCGCTCTGGGACCCCAAAAATCCCCTGGGACCCCCAAATCCTCCAGGACCCCAAAATTTGGGGACCCCGAATCCCTCCTGGGACCCCAAAATTCCCCCTGGGACCCCCAAAAATCCACCCAGGACCCCCCCAAATCCCCCCCGGGACCCCCCAAAATTCCCCTGGGACCCCCAAAAATCCACCCAGGACTCCCCCAAATCCCCCCCGGGACCCCCAAAATTCCCCTGGGACCCCCAAAAATCCACCCAGGACCCCCCCAAATCCCCTTGGGACCCCCCGGGACCCCCAAAATTCCCCTGGGACCCCCAGATCCCCCCTGGGACCCCCAAAAATCCACCCAGGACCCCCCAAAATCCCCCCCGGGACCCCCAAAATTCCCCTTGGGACCCCCAAATCCTCCAGGACCCCAAATTTGGGGACCCCGAATCCCCCCTGGGACCCCAAAATCCCCCCTGGGACCCCCAAAATTCCGCTCTGGGACCCCAAAATTCCCCCTGGGACCCCCAAAAATCCACCCAGGACCCCCCAAATCCCCCTTGGGACCCCCCCCGGGACCCCCAAAATTCCCCTGGGACCCCCAGATCCCCCCTGGGACCCCAAAATTCCGCTCTGGGACCCCCAAAAATCCACCCAGGACCCCCCAAATCCTCCAGGACCCCAAATTTGGGGACCCCAAATCCCCCCTGGGACCCCCAAATCCCTCCTGGGACCCCAAAATTCCGCTCTGGGACCCCCAAAAATCCACCCAGGACCCCCCCAAAATTCCCCTTGGGACCCCCAAATCCTCCAGGACCCCAAATTTGGGGACCCCGAATCCCCCCTGGGACCCCAAAATTCCGCTCTGGGACCCCAAAAATCCCCTGGGACCCCCAAATCCTCCAGGACCCCAAATTTGGGGACCCCAAATCCCTCCTGGGACCCCAAAATTCCGCTCTGGGACCCCAAAATTCCGCTCTGGGACCCCCAAAAATCCCCCTGGGACCCCCAAAAATCCACCCAGGACCCCCCCAAATCCCCCCCGGGACCCCCCAAAATTCCCCTTGGGACCCTCAAATCCTCCAGGACCCCAAATTTGGGGACCCCGAATCCCCCCTGGGACCCCCAAATCCCTCCTGGGACCCCAAAATTCCCCCTGGGACCCCAAAATTCCGCTCTGGGACCCCAAAAATCCCCTGAGACCCCCAAATCCTCCAGGACCCCAAAATTTGGGGACCCCAAATCCCCCCCGGGACCGCAAAATTCCCCCTGGGACCCCCAAAAATCCACCCAGGACCCCCCCAAATCCCCCCCGGGACCCCCCAAAATTCCCCTTGGGACTCCCAAAAATCCCCTGGGACCCCCAAATCCTCCAGGCCCCCAAATTTGGGGACCCCAAATCCCTCCTGGGACCCCAAAATTCCCCCTGGGACCCCCAAAAATCCACCCAGGACCCCCCAAAATCCCCCCCGGGACCCCCCCGGGACCCCCAAAATTCCCCTGGGACCCCCAGATCCCCCCCGGGACCCCCAAAACGCCACCCAGGACCCCCCAAATCCCCCCCGGGACCCCCCAAAATTCCCCTGGGACCCCCAAATCCTCCAGGACCCCAAATTTGGGGACCCCGAATCCCTCCTGGGACCCCAAAATTCCCCCTGGGACCCCAAAATTCCCCCTGGGACCCCCAAAAATCCACCCAGGACCCCCCCAAATCCCCCCCGGGACCCCCAGAATTCCCCCCTCCCCCACCCCCTCATCCCTCCCCGTGACCCCCCGTGCCCCTCCCCCACCCCCCGCCCCTCCCCCACCCCCCGCCCCTCCCCCACCCCCCCGCCCCTCCCCCACCTGTCTGGCCCTGCGGCCCCGGCGGGTTCAGCAGGAATTGGGGCGGGGGCTGCAGGGGGGGGCCCGGAACCAGAACCAACTGCTGGAGCTGCAGCAGCTGCTGGATGTCCTGGGGACGGACACACGGACACGGGGACACACGGACACAGAGAGAAACGGGACAGACGGACACACGGACACGGAGAGAGAAACGGGACAGACGGACACACGGACACGGACAGACAGACGGACACACGGACAGACAGACAGAGAGAGAGACAGGGACAGACGGACACACGGACAGATACACGGACAGAGAGAGGGACGGACACACGGACACGGAGAGAAACGGGACAGACGGACACAGAGACGGACACACGGACACACAGACAGAGAGAGAGAGAGGGACGGACACACGGACACACGGACACGGAGACGGACGGACAGAGAGACAGGGACAGACGGACACACGGACACACAGAGAGACGGACACACGGACACGGAGAGAAACGGGACAGACGGACAGAGAGAGAGACGGACACACGGACACACAGAGAGAGGGACAGACGGACACAGAGAGAGAGAGAGAGACGGACACAGAGAGAGGGTCAGACGGACAGGACAGACGGACACAGAGAGAGGGACGGACACACGGACACAGAGAGAGAGAGAGAGAGAGAGACACGGATAGAGAGAGAGACGGACAGACGGACACACACAGAGACGGACACACGGACAGAGAGACGGACAGACGGACAGACAGAGAGAGACGGACACACGGACAGAGAGAGAGGGACGGACAGACGGACACACAGACGGACACACAGACACAGAGAGAGAGAGAGGGACAGACGGACGGACACAGAGAGACGGACAGACGGACAGAGAGAGACAGGACGGACAGACGGACAGGACAGACACAAAGAGAGAAACAAGCAGGGAACGGACAGACGGACACAGAGAGAAACGGGACACACGGACACACAGAGAGAGGGACGGACAGACGGACAGACAGAGACAGAGACAGGACGGACAGACGGACAGGACAGGAGAGAAACGGGACAGACGGACAGAGAGAGAAACAAACAGGGGACGGACACACGGACACAGAGAGAGAGAGACGGACAGACGGACAGAGAAACGGGACAGACGGACAGAGACAGGACAGACGGACAGAGACAGGACAGACAGACAGACAGGACAGACGGACAGAGACAGAGACAGGACGGACAGACGGACAGGACAGGAGAGAAACGGGACAGACGGACAGAAACAAACAGGGGACGGACAGACGGACACACAGAGAGAGAGAGAGGACAGACGGACAGAGAAACGGGACAGACGGACAGGACAGACGGACAGACGGACAGAGAAACGGGACAGACAGACGGACAGGACAGACGGACAGACGGACAGAGAAACGGGACAGACAGACGGACAGGACAGACGGACAGACGGACAGAGAAACGGGACAGACAGACGGACAGGACAGACGGACAGACGGACAGAGACAGGAGACAGACAGACGGACAGGACAGACGGACAGAGACAGGACAGAGAGAGACAGAGACAGGACGGACAGACGGACACAGAGAGGACAGAGAAACAAACAGGGGACGACGGACAGAGCAGAGAAACGGGACAGACAGACGGACAGGACAGACGGACAGACGGACAGAGAAACGGGACAGACGGACAGAGACAGAAAAACAGAGAGAGAAACAAACGGGACAGACGGACAGGAAAGAAACGGGACAGACGGACACAGGGACGGACAGACGGACACAGGGACGGACAGACGGACACAGGGACAGGCGGGGGGGGGTCACAACACCGGGGGGGTCACGTGAGCTCCGGGACCCCCCGAGATGGGGGAGGGGAATCGGCGGGAGGAGAAATTTTGGGGAAAATTCGGGGGAATTTGGGGAAAATTGGGGGATTTTTGTGAATTTTGGGGGGAATTTTGGGGAGAATTTGGGGAGATTTTGGGGGGATTTTTTGGGGAGATTTTTGGGGGATTTTTGGGAGATTTTTGGGGGATTTTGGGGGGATTTTGGGGGGATTTTTTGGGATTTTTTGGGGGATTTTTTGGGGATTTTTTCCGGATTTTTGGGGGATTTTTGGGAGATTTTTGGGGAATTTTTGGGAGATTTTTGGGAGATTTTTGGGGGATTTTTGGGAGATTTTTGGGGGATTTTTGGGAGATTTTTGGGGGGATTTTTGGGGGGATTTTTGGGGGATTTTTGGGGGATTTTTGGGGGATTTTTGGGAGATTTTTGGGAGATTTTGGGGGGATTTTTGGGAGATTTTTGGGGGATTTTTGGGAGATTTTTGGGGGGATTTTGGGGGGATTTTTGGGGGATTTTTGGGGGATTTTTGGGGGATTTTTGGGAGATTTTTGGGAGATTTTGGGGGGATTTTTGGGGGATTTTTTGGAGATTTTGGGGGGATATTTGGGAGATTTTTGGGGGATTTTTTGGAGATTTTTGGGGGATTTTTGGGAGATTTTTGGGGGATTTTTTGGGGATTTTTGGGGGATTTTTGGGAGATTTTTGGGGGATTTTTGGGAGATTTTTGGAGATTTTTGGGGGATTTTTGGGGGATTTTTGGGAGATTTTTGGGGGATTTTTGGGAGATTTTGGGGTGGATTTGAGGGATTTTGATCCAACCCAGTTTTGGGGTGAATTCGGGGTTATTTGGGGATTGTTTTGGAATTATTTCGGAATTATTTGGGAAATATTTGGGAATTATTTCGGGGTTGTTTCGGAATTATTTTGGGAATAATTTTGGAATAATTTTGGAATAATTTGGGAATTATTTGGGAATTATTTCGGGATTATTTCGGAATAATTTCGGAATAATTTTGGAATAATTTTGGAATAATTTGGGAATTATTTGGGAATTATTTGGGAATTATTTTGGAATTATTTGGGAATTATTTGGGAATTATTTGGGAATTATTTCGGGATTGTTTTGGAATAATTTCGGAATAATTTTGGAATAATTTCGGAATAATTTTGGAATAATTTTGGAATTATTTGGGAATTATTTCGGAATAATTTGGGAATTATTTTGGACTAATTTGGGAATTATTTGGGAATTATTTGGGAATTATTTGGGAATTATTTCGGGATTGTTTTGGAATAATTTCGGAATAATTTTGGAATAATTTGGGAATGATTTCGGAATAATTTGGGAATAATTTTGGAATAATTTGGGAATAATTTTGGAATTATTTGGGAATGATTTGGGAATTATTTCGGGATTGGTTTGGAATAATTTCGGGAAAATTTTGGAATAATTTTGGAATAATTTGGGAATAATTTTGGAATTATTTGGGAATAATTTTGGACTAATTTTGGAATTATTTGGGAATTATTTGGGGATTATTTGGGAATTATTTGGGAATTATTTCGGAATAATTTGGGAATTATTTGGGAATGATTTTGGACTAATTTTGGAATTATTTGGGAATTATTTGGGAATTATTTGGGAATGATTTGGGAATTATTTGGGAATTATTTGGGGATTATTTGGGAATTATTTGGGAATTATTTCGGAATAATTTGGGAATTATTTTGGACTAATTTTGGAATTATTTTGGAATTATTTCGGAATTATTTGGGAATTATTTGGGAATGATTTTGGACTAATTTTGGAATTATTTTGGAATTATTTCGGAATTATTTGGGAATTATTTGGGAATGATTTTGGACTAATTTTGGAATTATTTGGGAATTATTTGGGAATGATTTTGGACTAATTTTGGAATTATTTGGGAATTATTTGGGAATTATTTGGGGATTATTTGGGAATGATTTGGGAATGATTTGGGAATTATTTGGGAATGATTTGGGGATTATTTGGGAATTATTTGGGAATTATTTCGGAATAATTTGGGAATAATTTTGAACCAATTTTGGAAGTTTTGGGAATTATTTGGGAATTATTTGGCAATTATTTGGGGATTATTTGGGAATTATTTGGGAATTATTTGGGGATTATTTGGGAATTATTTGGGAATTATTTGGGGATTATTTGGGAATAATTTTGGAATAATTTGGGAATAATTTTGGAATTATTTGGGAATGATTTCGGAATTATTTGGGAATAATTTTGGACCAATTTTGGAATTATTTGGGAATTATTTGGGAATTATTTCGGGATTGTTTTGGAATAATTTCGGAATAATTTTCGAATCATTTTGGAATTATTTGGGAATTATTTTGGAATAATTTGGGAATTATTTGGGAATTATTTGGGGATTATTTCGGGATTGTTTTGGAATAATTTCGGAATAATTTCGGAATAATTTGGGAATAGGTTTGGAATTATTTGGGAATGATTTCGGAATAATTTGGGAATTATTTGGGAATTATTTCGGGATTGTTTTGGAATAATTTCGGAATAATTTCGGAATAATTTCGGGAAAATTTTGGAATAATTTTGGAATTATTTGGGAATAATTTTGGAATTATTTGGGAATGATTTCGGAATAATTTGGGAATAATTTGGGAATTATTTTGGAATTATTTTGGAATTATTTGGGGATTATTCGGGAATGATTTGGGAATGATTTGGGAATAATTTGGGAATGATTTTGGAATAATTTGGGAATGATTTTGGAATTATTTGGGAATTATTTGGGAATTATTTGGGAATTATTTGGGAATAATTTGGGAATAATTTGGGAATTATTTGGGAATTATTTGGGAATTATTTGGGAATTATTTGGGAATTATTTGGGAATTATTTGGGGATTATTTGGGGATGATTTGGGAATTATTTGGGGATTATTTGGGAATTATTTGGGAATTATTTGGGAATTATTTGGGAATTATTTGGGAATTATTTGGGAATAATTTTCGAATCATTTTGGAATTATTTGGGAATTATTTGGGAATTATTTCGGGATTGTTTTGGAATAATTTCGGAATAATTTCGGAATAATTTCGGAATAATTTGGGAATAATTTGGGAATAATTTGGGAATTATTTGGGAATGATTTCGGAATAATTTGGGAATAATTTTGGAATTATTTGGGAATAATTTGGGAATTATTTTGGAATTATTTGGGAATAATTTGGGAATAATTTGGGAATGATTTGGGAATTATTTGGGAATTATTTGGGAATTATTTGGGGATTTTTTGGGAATGATTTGGGAATAATTTGGGAATAATTTGGGAATAATTTGGGAATAATTTTGGAATTATTTGGGAATTATTTTGGAATTATTTGGGGATTATTTGGGAATTATTTGGGAATTATTTGGGAATTATTTGGGAATTATTTGGGAATTATTTGGGAATTATTTGGGGATTATTTGGGGATTATTTGGGAATTATTTGGGAATTATTTGGGAATTATTTGGGGATTATTTGGGGATTATTTGGGAATAATTTGGGAATGATTTGGGGATTATTTGGGAATTATTTTGGAATTATTTGGGAATAATTTGGGAATTATTTGGGGATTATTTCGGGGTTTGTTCCGGGGCCTCCCCAGGTGTGCCGGCCCCTCCCCCTCCCCCTCCCCTCCCCCCCCTTACCTGCGCCGAGAGCTGGATGGGCCCGGGCAGCGGCAGCGGGGGGGGAGGGGGGGGGGGGGAGGGGCCGGGGGGGTCCCCGCGGGGGGAGGGGCGGGGAGGGGCGGGGGGGCCCTGCGGGAGCTGCGCGGCCGCGGCCGCCAAAAACTGAGCCTGGGCCAGGAACTGCTGGGGGGAGGGGAGGAGGGCGGCCAGCTGGGGGGGGAGGGGCGATGGGGGGGGGAGAATGGGGGGAGGGGCAATGGGGGGAGGGGCAATGGGGGGGAGGGGCAATGGGGGGAGGGGCAATGGGGGGAGGGGCAATGGGGGGAGAGAATGGGGAGAGAATGGGGGGAGGGGCAATGGGGGAGAATGGGGGGAGGGGCAATGGGGGGAGGGGCAATGGGGGGGAGAGAATGGGGGGAGAATGGGGGGAGGGGCAATGGGGGAGAATGGGGGGAGGGGCAATGGGGGGAGGGGCAAGGGGGGGGGAGAGGAATGGGGGGAGAAAGGGGGGAGGGGCGATGGGGGGAGGGGCAATGGGGGGAGAATGGGGGGGAGGGGCAATGGGGGGGAGAATGGGGGGGAGGGGCAATGGGGGGAGGGGCAATGGGGGGAGGGGCAATGGGGGGAGAGGAATGGGGGAGAGAATGGGGGGAGGGGCAATGGGGGAGAATGGGGGGAGGGGCAATGGGGGGAGGGGCAATGGGGGGGAGAGAATGGGGGGAGAAAGGGGGGAGGGGCAATGGGGGGAGGGGCAGTGGGGGGAGAATGGGGGGAGGGGCAATGGGGGGGAGAATGGGGGGAGGGGCAATGGGGGGAGGGGCAATGGGGGGAGAGAATGGGGAGAGAATGGGGGGAGGGGCGATGGGGGAGAATGGGGGGAGGGGCAATGGGGGGAGGGGCAATGGGGGGAGAATGGGGGGAGGGGCAATGGGGGGGAGAATGGGGGGAGGGGCAATGGGGGGGAGAATGGGGGAGGGGCAATGGGGGAGAATGGGGGGAGGGGCAATGGGGGAGAATGGGGGGAGGGGCAATGGGGGGAGGGGAAATGGGGAGAGAAGGGGGAGGGGCAATGGGGGGAGAATGGGGGGGAGGGGCAATGGGGGGAGAATGGGGGGAGGGGCAATGGGGGGAGAATGGGGGGAGGGGCAATGGGGGAGAATGAGGGGGAGGGGCAATGGGGGGGGAGAATGGGGGGAGGGGCAGTGGGGGGAGAGAATGGGGGGGAGGGGCAATGGGGGGAGGGGACAGGGGGACAATGGGGGGGACAATGACGGGGGGAGGGGCGGGGGGAGAATGGGGGAGGGGACAATGGGGGAGGGGCGGGGGCACAATGGGGGGAGGGGACAATGGGGGGAGGGGACAATTGGGGACAATGGGGGTCACGTGGTCACGTGGTCAGCAGGGCCGGGTTGGGGGGTGGGGGATGGGGGAGGGGACAGTTCGGGGTCACACGGAATTGGGGGAGGGGGAGGTGACACAGGAGGGGGGGAGGGGGAGGGGGGAGGGGCAGCAGGTCAGCACCAGCCCCAAGCCCCTCCCCCCGCAGCAGCGAAGCCCCAAAACCCCCCCCCCAAAAATAACCGCCCCAGGCCCCTCCCCCAATGCCCCCAGGTGTGCCCAGGTGTGTCCAGGTGTGCCCAGGTGTGCCCAGGTGTGTCCAGGTGTGCCCAGGTGTGCCCAGGTGTGTCCAGGTGTGTCCCAGGTGTCCCCAGGTGTGTCCCAGGTGTGCCCAGGTGTCCCCAGGTGTGTCCAGGTGTCCCCAGGTGTGTCTCAGGTGTGCCCAGGTGTGTCCAGGTGTGTCCCAGGTGTCCCCAGGAGTCCCCAGGTGTCCCCAGGTGTGTCCCAGGTGTGCCCAGGTGTGTCCCAGGTGTGCCCAGGTGTGTCCCAGGTGTGCCCAGGTGTGTCCCAGGTGTCCCCAGGAGTCCCCAGGTGTCCCCAAGTGTGTCCCAGGTGTGCCCAGGTGTGTCCCAGGTGTGTCCCCAGGTGTGTCCCAGGTGTCCCCAGGTGTGCCCAGGTGTGTCCCAGGTGTGCCCAGGTGTGCCCAGGTGTGTCCCCAGGTGTGCCCAGGTGTGTCCAGGTGTGCCCAGGTGTGTCCCAGGTGTGCCCAGGTGTGTCCCAGGTGTCCCCAGGTGTGCCCAGGTGTGCCCAGGTGTGCCCAGGTGTGTCCCAGGTGTGTCCCAGGTGTGTCCCAGGTGTCCCCAGGTGTGTCCCAGGTGTGTCCCAGGTGTGTCCCAGGTGTGCCCGGGTGTCCCCAGGTGTGTCCCAGGTGTCCCCAGGTGTGTCCCAGGTGTGGCCCAGGTGTGTCCCAGGTGTGCCCAGGTGTGGCCCAGGTGTGTCCCAGGTGTCCCCAGGTGTGTCCCAGGTGTCCCCAGGTGTGCCCAGGTGTGTCCCAGGTGTGCCCAGGTGTCCCCAGGTGTGTCCCAGGTGTCCCCAGGTGTGTCCCAGGTGTGGCCCAGGTGTGTCCCAGGTGTGCCCAGGTGTGTCCCAGGTGTGTCCCAGGTGTCCCCAGGTGTGTCCCAGGTGTGCCCAGGTGTGCCCAGGTGTGCCCAGGTGTGCCCAGGTGTATCCCAGGTGTCCCCAGGTGTCCCCAGGTGTGTCCCAGGTGTGTCCCAGGTGTGTCCCAGGTGTCCCCAGGTGTCCCCAGGTGTCCCCAGGTGTCCCCAGGTGTGCCCAGGTGTGTCCCCAGGTGTCCCCAGGTGTCCCCAGGTGTCCCCAGGTGTCCCCAGGTGTGCCCAGGTGTGTCCCAGGTGTGTCCCAGGTGTCCCCAGGTGTCCCCAGGTGTCCCCAGGTGTGTCCCCAGGTGTCCCCAGGTGTGCCCAGGTGTGTCCCCAGGTGTGCCCAGGTGTGCCCAGGTGTGTCCCCAGGTGTGCCCAGGTGTGCCCAGGTGTGCCCAGGTGTGTCCCAGGTGTGCCCAGGTGTGTCCCAGGTGTGCCCAGGTGTCCCCAGGTGTGCCCAGGTGTGTCCCAGGTGTGCCCAGGTGTCCACAGGTGTGTCCCAGGTGTCCCCAGGTGTATCCCAGGTGTGCCCAGGTGTGCCCAGGTGTGCCCAGGTGTGCCCAGGTGTGTCCCAGGTGTGCCCAGGTGTGTCCCAGGTGTGCCCAGGTGTGCCCAGGTGTGTCCCAGGTGTGTCCCAGGTGTGCCCAGGTGTGTCCCAGGTGCCCCCAGGTGTGCCCAGGTGTGTCCCAGGTGTGCCCAGGTGTGCCCAGGTGTGTCCCAGGTGTCCCCAGGTGTGCCCAGGTGTGCCCAGGTGTCCCCAGGTGTGCCCAGGTGTGTCCCAGGTGTGCCCAGGTGTGTCCCAGGTGTGCCCCAGGTGTGCCCCAGGTGTGTCCCAGGTGTGCCCAGGTGTGCCCAGGTGTGTCCCAGGTGTGCCCAGGTGTGCCCAGGTGTCCCCAGGTGTGCCCAGGTGTGTCCCAGGTGTGCCCAGGTGTGCCCAGGTGCCCCCAGGTGTCCCCAGATGTGTCCCAGGTCTGCCCAGGTGTCCCCAGGTGTCCCCAGGTGTGCCCAGGTGTGCCCAGCTGTATCCCAGGTGTGCCCAGGTGTGCCCAGGTGTGCCCAGGTGTGTCCCAGGTGTGCCCAGGTGTCCCCAGGTGTGCCCCAGGTGTGCCCAGGTGTCCCCAGGTGTGCCCAGGTGTGTCCCAGGTGTGCCCAGGTGTGTCCCAGGTGCCCCCAGGTGTCCCCAGATGTGTCCCAGGTCTGCCCAGGTGTCCCCAGGTGTCCCCAGGTGTGCCCAGGTGTGCCCAGGTGTGTCCGCAGGTGTCCCCAGGTGTGCCCAGGTGTGCCCAGGTGTGTCCCAGGTGTGTCCAGGTGTGCCCAGGTGCCCCCAGGTGTGTCCCAGGTGTGTCCCAGGTGTGCCCAGGTGTGTCCCAGGTGTGCCCCAGGTGTGCCCAGGTGTGCCCAGGTGTGTCCCAGGTGTCCCCAGGTGTGTCCAGGTGTGTCCCAGGTGTCCCCAGGTGTGCCCAGGTGTGCCCAGGTGTCCCCAGGTGTGCCCAGGTGTACCCCAGGTGTGCCCAGGTGTGCCCAGGTGTCCCAGGTGTGCCCAGGTGTGCCCAGGTGACTCACCCCCGCCAGCTGTGACCCCGCCAGCAGCAGCTGAGCCTGGGGGGGGGGGCGCGGGTTGGGGGAGGGGCGGCTCCGGGGGGGCCGAAACCTGCGGGGGGAGGGGGAGGGGAAAAAATCCGGGAATTCCGGGGAAAATTCGGGAAAATTCCGGGAAAATTCCGGGAAAAATTCGGGAAAATTCGGGGAAAATTCGGGAAAATTCGGGGAAATTTTGGGGAAAATTTCGGGGAAATTCGGGGAAAAATTTCGGGGAAATTCCGGAAAATTCCGGAAAATTTTGGGAAAATTTCATGGAAAACTTCGGGGAAATTCCGGGAAAATTTTGGGGAAAAATTTTGGGAAAATTTGGGGAAAATTCCGGGAAAATTCTGGGAAAATTTTGGGAAAATTTTGGGGAAAATTCCGGGGAAATTTTGGAAAATTCCGGGGAGAATTCTGGGAAAATTTCGAGAAAATCCCGGGAAAATTCCGGGAAAATGTCGGGGAAAAATTCCAGGAAAATTCTGGGAAAATTCTGTGGAAATTTCGGGAAAATTCGGGAGAATTCCGGGAAAATTTTGGGGGAAATTTCGGGAAAATTCGGGAAAAATTTCGGGAAAAATTCCAGGAAAATTCCGGGAAAATTTCGGGAAAATTCCAGGAAAATTCCGGAAAATTTTGGGGGAAATTTCGGGCAAAATTCGGGAAAAATTCAGGAAATTCCTGGGATTTGGGGGGAGGGGTTTGAAAGGATTTGGGGAGATTTGGGGGAATTTTGGGTGAATTTTAGGGGATTTTGGGGCATTTTTGGCTGATTTTTTTGGGAGATTTTTGGGTCATTTTTGGGAGATTTTTGGGAGTTTTTAAGGTGATTTTTGGGTCATTTTTTGGTGATTTTTGGGTCATTTTTGGGTGATTTTTGGGCGATTTTTGGGTCATTTTTAGTTCATTTTTGGGGGATTTTTGGGTCATTTTTGGGTCATTTTTGGTGATTTTTGGCTGATTTTTTTGGGTGTTTTTGGGTCATTTTGGGGTCATTTTTTGATGATTTTTGGCTGATTTTTTGGGTCATTTTTGGGTGATTTTTTGGGTCATTTTTGGGTCATTTTTGGGTCATTTTTTGGGTCATTTTTGGCTGATTTTTGGGTCATTTTGGGTCATTTTTTGCTGATTTTTTGCTGATTTTTGGGTCATTTTGGGTCATTTTTTGCTGATTTTTGGGTCATTTTGGGGTCATTTATGGGTCAATTTTTGATGATTTTTAGGCCATTTTTTGCTGATTTTTGGCTGATTTTTGGGTCATTTTTTGGGTGATTTTTGGGTCATTTTTGGGTCATTTTTTGGGTCATTTTTGGTTCATTTTTGGGTCATTTTTGGTGATTTTTGGCTGATTTTTTGGGTGTTTTTTGGGTCATTTTTTGCTGATTTTTGGGTCATTTTTGGGTCATTTTTGGTTCATTTTTGGTTCATTTTTGGGTCATTTTTGGTGATTTTTGGCTGATTTTTTGGGTGTTTTTTGGGTCATTTTTTGGGTCATTTTTTGCTGATTTTTGGGTCATTTTGGGGTCATTTTTTGGGTGATTTTTGGGTCATTTTTGGGCCATTTTTTGCTGATTTTTGGCTGATTTTTGGGTCATTTTTGGGTCATTTTGGGGTCATTTTTGGGTCATTTTTTTGGGCCATTTTTTGATGATTTTTGGGTCATTTTGGGGCATTTTGGGGTCATTTTTGGGTCATTTTTGGGTCATTTTTGGTTCATTTTTGGGTCATTTTTTGATGATTTTTGAGTGATTTTTGGGTCATTTTTGGGTCAATTTTTGATGATTTTTGGGCCATTTTTTGATGATTTTTGGTTCATTTTTGGGTCATTTTTGGTGATTTTTGGCTGATTTTTTAGGTGGTTTTGGGGTCATTTTTTGGGTCATTTTTTGGGTCATTTTTGGCTGATTTTTTGGGTCTTTTTGGGTCATTTTTTGCTGATTTTTGGGTCATTTTGGGGTCATTTTTGGGTCATTTTTTTGGTCATTTTTTGATGATTTTTGGGTCATTTTTTGGGTCATTTTTGGGTCAATTTTTGATGATTTTTGGGCCATTTTTTGATGATTTTTGGCTGATTTTTTGGGTCATTTTTGGGTGATTTTTTGGGTGTTTTTTGGGTCATTTTTGGGTCATTTTTGGGTGATTTTTGGGTCATTTTTGGGTCATTTTTGGGTCATTTTTGGCTGATTTTTTGGATGTTTTTTGGGTGATTTTTTGGGTGTTTTTTGGGTCATTTTTGGGTCATTTTTGGGTCATTTTTGGGTCATTTTTTGGCGCCGATTTTGGGGATCCCCCCCCTCCCCTCCCCCCCCCCTCCCCCGTTTCCTGTTTTGCCGCCCGGGATTTCCCCTCCCCCCCCCCCGCCCCTCCCCCACCCCGGGGAACCAAAACAGGAACCGGGGAGGGGGAGGGGGAGGGGGGAGGGGGGAGGGGCGGATTTGGGGAATTTTGGGAGGAATTTGGGGCATTTTGGGTCATTTTGGGGTGGATTTTTGGGGAGGATTTTAAAGAGGATTTTGGGGGAATTTTGGAGGATTTTTGGGGAATTTGGGGTGGATTTTTTGGGGGGATTTTGGGGGATTTTTGGGTCATTTTGGGATGGATTTTTGGGATTTTGGGGTGGATTTTTTGGGGGGATTTTGGGAGATTTTTGATATTTTGGGGTGGATTTTAAGGAGGATTTTTGGGGATTTTTGGGATTTTGGGGTGGATTTTAAGGAGGATTTTTGGGGATTTTTAGGTGGATTTTAAGGAGAATTTTGGGGATTTTTAGGTGGATTTTGGGCAGGATTTTGGATATTTTTGGGGTGGATTTTTGGGGTTTTTTTGGGTCTTTTGGGATGGATTTTTTGGGGGAATTTGGGGGGATTTTGGGACGGATTTTATAGAGGATTTTGGGGAAATTTTTGGGATTTTTAGGTGGATTTTAAGGAGAATTTTTGGGATTTTGGGATGGATTTTAAGGAGAATTTTTGGGGATTTTTAGGAGGATTTTAAGGAGAATTTTTGGGGATTTTTAGGTGGATTTTAAGGAGGATTTTTGGGATTTTTAGGAGGATTTTAAGGAGAATTTTGGGGATTTTTAGGAGGATTTTTGGCAGGATTTTGGATATTTTTGGGGTGGAATTTTGGGGTTTTTTTGGGTCTTTTGGGATGGATTTTTTGGGGGGATTTTGGGGGATTTTTGGGTCATTTTTGGGATGGATTTTTGGGATTTTGGGGTGGATTTTTTGGGGGGATTTTGGGAGATTTTGGATATTTTGGGATGGATTTTAAGGAGGATTTTTGGGGATTTTTGGGATTTTGGGGTGGATTTTAAGGAGAATTTTTGGGGATTTTGGGGTGGATTTTAAGGAGGATTTTGGGGATTTTTAGGAGGATTTTAAGGAGAATTTTTGGGGATTTTTAGGAGGATTTTAAGGAGAATTTTTGGGATTTTTAGGAGGATTTTAAGGAGAATTTTTGGGGATTTTTAGGTGGATTTTAAGGAGAATTTTTGGGATTTTTAGGAGGATTTTAAGGAGAATTTTGGGGATTTTGGGATGGATTTTAAGGAGGATTTTGGGGATTTTTAGGAGGATTTTAAGGAGAATTTTTGGGGATTTTTAGGTGGATTTTAAGGAGAATTTTTGGGATTTTGGGATGGATTTTAAGGAGAATTTTTGGGGATTTTTAGGTGGATTTTAAGGAGAATTTTTGGGATTTTTAGGAGGATTTTAAGGAGAATTTTTTGGGATTTTGGGATGGATTTTAAGGAGAATTTTTGGGGATTTTTAGGAGGATTTTTGGCAGGATTTTGGATATTTTTGGGGTGGATTTTTGGGGTTTTTTTGGGTCTTTTGGGACGGATTTTTTGGGGGGATTTGGGGGATTTTTGGGTCATTTTGGGATGGATTTTTGGGGAGGATTTTAAAGAGAATTTTTGGGGAATTTTTGGGCATTTTTGGGATGGATTTTTGGGATTTTGGGGTGGATTTTTTGGGGGGATTTTGGGAGATTTTTGATATTTTGGGGTGGATTTTAAGGAGGATTTTTGGGGATTTTTGGGATTTTGGGGGGGGGGGGGGGGGGGGGGGGGGGGGGGGGGGGGGGGGGGGGGGGGGATTTTGGGGATTTTTAGGAGGATTTTGGGCAGGATTTTGGATATTTTTGGGGTGGATTTTTGGGGTTTTTTTGGGTCTTTTGGGACGAATTTTTGGGGGGATTTGGGGGATTTTTGGGATGGATTTTTTTTGGATTTTTGGGGAGGATTTTTGGGTATTTTTGGTAATGTTGGGACGGATTTTTGGGGGGATTTTGGGGGATTTTTGGGGGGATTTTGGATATTTTGGGGTGGATTTTAAGGAGGATTTTTGGGGATTTTTAGGAGGATTTTAAGGAGGATTTTTGGGGATTTTTCGCAGGATTTTGGATATTTTTGGGGTGGATTTTTGGGGTTTTTTTGGGTCTTTTGGGATGGATTTTTTGGGGGATTTTGGGGGATTTTTGGGTCATTTTGGGATGGATTTTTGGGGGGATTTGGGGGATTTTTGGGATGGATTTTTTGGGATTTTTGGGGAGTGTTTTGGGGGATTTTTGGGGGGGATTTTGGATATTTTGGGGTGGATTTTTGGGATTTTGGGGGCGGATTTTTGGGGATTTTTTTGTCTTTTGGGATGAATTTTTTGGGGTGTTTTTGGGATGGATTTTGGGGGTTTTTGGGATGGATTTGGGGTATTTTTGGGGAGGATTTTTGGGATTTTTTGGGCAGGATTTGGGGACGATTTTGGGGATTTTGGGGGGGGATTTTTGGGGATTTTTGGGATGGATTTTGGGGATTTTTGGGGAAGATTTTTTGGTATTTCTGGGCTGGATTTTTGGGAGTTTTTTGGCAGGATTTGGGGAATTTTTGGGGTGGGTTTTTGGGAGTTTTTGGGCAGAATTTTTGATATTTTTGGGGGGTTGGGGGCAGAATTTTGGGAGGATTTTGGGTATTTTTGGACAGGATTTTTGGGCAGAATTTTGGGCATTTTTGGGGGGTTTTGGGGCAGAATTTTGGGAGGATTTTTTGGTATTTTTGGGCAGAACTTTGGGAGTTTTGGGGCAGGATTTTGGGGATTTTTGGAGTGGATTTTTGGGTATTTTTGGGCAGGATTTGGGGGATTTTTGGGCTGGATTTTGGGGATTTTTGGGCAGGGTTCTGGGGATTTTTGGGCAGGATTTTTGGGATGGATTTTTGGGTATTTTCGGGCAGAATTTTTGATATTTTTGGGGGGGATTTGGGCAGATTTTGGGCAGGATTTTTGAGTATTTTTGGGCAGGATTTGGGGTGTTTTGGGCAGGATTTTTGGGCAGAATTTTGGGGATTTTTGGGGTGGATTTTTGGGTATTTTCGGGCAGAATTTTTGATATTTTTGGGGGGTTTTGGGCAGAATTTTGGGAGGATTTTTTGGTATTTTTGGGCAGAACTTTGGGAGTTTTGGGGCAGGATTTTGGGGATTTTTGGAGTGGATTTTTGGGTATTTTTGGGCAGGATTTTGGGTATTTTTGGGCAGAATTTTGGGGATTTTTGGGCTGGATTTTGGGGATTTTTGGGCAGGATTTTGGGGATTTTTGGGCAGGGTTTTGGGTGGTTTTGGACAGGATTTCTGGGGTGGATTTTTGGGGTATTTTCGGGCAGAATTTTTGATATTTTTGGGGGGGATTTGGGCAGATTTTGGGCAGGATTTTTGGGTAATTTTGGGCAGGATTTGGGGTGTTTTTGGGCAGGATTTTTGGGCAGAATTCTGGGGATTTTGGGGATTTTTGGGAGTTTTTGGGTGTTTTTGAGCAGGATTTTTGGGCAGGATTTTGGGTGGTTTTGGAGTGGATTTTTGGGTAATTTTGGGGTGGATTTTTGGGAGGTTTTGGGCAGGATTTTGGGCATTTTTGGGACAGGATTTTTGGGTATTTTCGGGCAGAATTTTTGATATTTTTTGGGGGGGAGTTTGGGCAGAATTTGGGGAGGATTTTTGGGTATTTTTGGGCAGAACTTTGGGGAGTTTTGGGGCAGGATTTTGGGGATTTTTGGACTGGATTTTTGGGTATTTTTGGGCAGGATTTTGGGTATTTTTGTACAGGATTTTGGGCAGAATTTTGGGCAGGATTTTGGGTGAGTTTTTGGGTGTTTTTGAGCAGTATTTTTGGGCTGAATTTTGGGTATTTTTGGGCAGAATTTTGGGTGGTTTTTGGGAGTGGATTTTTGGGTAGCTTTTGGGATGGATTTTTGGGCAAGTTTTTGGGCAGGATTTTGGGTATTTTTGGGCAGAATTTTGGGGATTTTTGGGGTGGATTTTTGGGTATTTTCGGGCAGAATTTTTGATATTTTTGGGGGGGAGTTTGGGCAGAATTTGGGGAGGATTTTTGGGTATTTTTGGGCAGAACTTTGGGAGTTTTGGGGCAGGATTTTGGGGATTTTTGGAGTGGATTTTTGAGTATTTTTGGGATGGATTTTTGGGTATTTTTGGGCAGGATTTTGGGTATTTTTGGGCAGGATTTTGGGTATTTTTGGGCAGGATTTTTGGGCAGGATTTTGGGGATTTTTGGTGTGGATTTTTGGGTATTTTTGGGCAGGATTTTGGGGATTTTTGGGCTGGATTTTGGGGATTTTTGGGAGGGATTTTTGGGAGCTTTTGGGTGTTTTTGAGCAGTATTTTTGGGCAGAATTTTGGGTAATTTTGGGCAGAATTTTGGGTGGTTTTGGAGTGGATTTTTGGGTAATTTTGGGATGGATTTTTGGGAAGTTTTGGGCAGGATTTTGGGTATTTTTGGGCAGGATTTTGGGGATTTTTGGAGTGGATTTTTGGGTATTTTTGGGCAGAATTTTTGATATTTTTGGGGGGGTTTTGGGCAGAATTTTGGGAGGATTTTTGGGTATTTTTGGGCAGAACTTTGGGAGTTTTGGGGCAGGATTTTGGGGATTTTTGGGGTGGATTTTTGGGAGTTTTTTGGCAGGATTTGGGGTATTTTTGGGCAGGATTTTGGGGATTTTTGGAGTGGATTTTTGGGTATTTTTGGGCAGAACTTTGGGTGGTTTTGGGCAGGAATTTTGATATTTTTGGGGGGTTTTGGGCAGAATTTGGGGGTGGATTTTGCGTATTTTTAGGCAGAATTTTGGGTGTTTTGGGTTGGATTTTCGGGCAGGATTTTGGGGATTTTTGGGGCGGGTTTTGGGGTATTTTTTTGGGTATTTTGGGGTTTTTTTGGGTCTCTCTCTCTTACCTTGGCGCCGGCGCCGGGGGGGGAGGGGCCGAAGGGGGGGGGTTTGTTCTGCTGGGCCTGGGGGGAGGGGGAGGAGGAACCGAATTTGGGGGGGGGACCCTTAGATTCGGGACCCCCCCCCAAAAAAAAACCCAAAAGACCCCCCAAAAAATCCCCCAAAAAAATCCCCAAAAAATCCCCCAAAAATCCCCAAAAAATTCCCCAAAAAATCCCCAAAAAAATCCCCCAAAAATCCCCCAAAAATTAAAAAAAAATTTTAAAAAATTAAAAAAAAATCCAAAAAATCCCCAAAAAATCCCCAAAACATCCCCCAAAAATCCCAAAAAAATCCCCCAAAAAATCCCCCAAAAAATCCCCAAAAAATCCCAAAAAAATCCCCCCAAAAAATCCCCAAAAAATCCCCCAAAAATCCCCAAAAAATTCCCCAAAAAATCCCCAAAAAATCCCAAAAAATCCCCCAAAAATTAAAAAAAAAATTTAAAAAAATTTAAAAAAATTTTAAAAAATTCCAAAAAATCCCCAAAAAATCCCCAAAACATCCCCCAAAAATCCCAAAAAAATCCCCCAAAAAATCCCCAAAAAATCCCAAAAAATTCCCCAAAAAATCCCCAAAAAATCCCCCAAAAAATCCCCAAAAAATCCAAAAAAAATTCCCAAAAAAATTCCCAAAAAATCCCCAAATCTCACCTGGTGGTTCGTGTCGGGTCCATTGGTTTCTGTGTCTGGGGGGGGAGGGGAGGGGACACTCAGAGGGGTCCCCAAATCCCCCCCGGGACCCCCCAAAATCTCCCCAAATTCCCCCAAATTCTCCTACCCGGGCGCTCCCCCGGCAGCTCCTTCTCCAGCTCCAGGGCTTTGGACATCCTCACTTCTGGGGGGAAAAAAAAATCAAAATCGGCCCCAAAATGACCCCAAATGACCCCAAAATCGGCCCCAAAATGACCCCAAATTACCCCAAAATTAAACCCAAAATTACCCCAAAATCACCCGAAAATTACCCCAAAATCAGCCCCAAAATGACCCCAAATTACCCCAAAATCGGCCCCAAAATGGCCCCAAAATTAAACCCAAAATTAAACCCAAAATTACCCCAAAATCACCCGAAAATTACCCCGAAATCGGCCCCAAAATGACCCCAAATTACCCCGAAATCGGCCCCAAAATGACCCCAAAATTAAACCAAAATCGGCCCCAAAATTACCCCAAAATTACCCAAAAATTACCCCAAAATCAGCCCCAAAATTTACCCAAAAATTAAACCAAAATCAGCCCCAAAATGACCCAAAATGACCCAAAAATTACCCCCAAAGTTTACCAAAAATTACCCAAAAATTAAACCGAAATTACCCCAAAATCAGCCCCAAAATTACACAAAAATTAACCCAAATTTACCCAAAAATTACCCAAAAATTAAACCAAAATCAGCAAAAAAATTACCCCAAAATTACACAAAAATTACACAAAAATCACCCCCAAAATTAGCCCAAAATTACCCAAAAATTAAACCAAAATTACCCAAAAATTAAACCAAAATTACCCAAAAATTACCCAAAAATCAGCCCCAAAATTTGCCCAAATTTACCCCAAAATTAAACCAAAATCGGCCCCAAAATCAGCCCAAAATTACCCAAAAATTAAACCAAATTTACCCAAAAATTACCCAAAAATTACCCAAAAATCACCCCCAAATTAAACCGAAATTACCCCAAAATCAGCCCAAAAAATTACCCAAATTTACCCCAAAATTACCCAAAAATTAAACCAAAATCGGCTCCAAAATTACCCCAAAATTACACAAAAATCACCCCAAAATTAAACCGAAATTACCCCAAAAATTACACAAAAATTACACAAAAATTACCCAAAAATTACACAAAAATTACACAAAAATTACACAAAAATTACACAAAAATTAACCCAAATTTACCCAAAAATTACCCAAAAATTAAACCAAAATCGGCCCCAAAATTACCCAAAAATTACCCAAAAATTACCCAAAAATTACACAAAAATTACCCAAAAATTACACAAAAATTACACAAAAATTACACAAAAATCACCCAAAAATTACCCAAAAATTACACAAAAATTAAACCAAAATCGGCTCCAAAAATACACAAAAATTAACCCAAATTTACCCAAAAATTACCCAAAAATTACACAAAAATTAACCCAAAAATTACACAAAAATTACACAAAAATTACACAAAAATTAACCCAAATTTACCCCAAAATTACCCAAAAATTAAACCAAAATCGGCTCCAAAATTACCCCAAAATTACACAAAAATTACCCAAAAATTACCCAAAAATTACCCAAAAATTACCCAAAAATTGCACAAAAATTACACAAAAATTAAACCAAAAATCAGCAAAAAAATTACCCAAAAATTACACAAAAATTACACAAAAATTACCCAAAAATTACACAAAAATTACACAAAAATTACCCAAAAATTACCCAAAAATTACCCAAAAATTACACAAAAATTACACAAAAATTAACCCAAATTTACCCAAAAATTACCCAAAAATTACCCCAAAATCAGCCCCAAAAATACACAAAAATTAACCCAAATTTACCCCAAAATTACCCAAAAATTACCCAAAAATTACCCAAAAATTACACAAAAATTACCCAAAAATTACACAAAAATTACACAAAAATTACACAAAAATTAACCCAAAATTACACAAAAATTACCCAAAAATTAAACCAAAAATTACCCCAAAATCAGCCCCAAAAATACACAAAAATTAACCCAAATTTACCCCAAAATTACCCAAAAATTACCCAAAAATTACCCAAAAATTACACAAAAATTACACAAAAATTACACAAAAATCACCCCCAAATTAAACCGAAATTACCCCAAAATCAGCCCAAAAATTACCCAAAAATTACACAAAAATTACACAAAAATTACACAAAAATTACACAAAAATTACCCAAAAATTACACAAAAATTACACAAAAATTACCCAAAAATTACACAAAAAATTACCCAAAAATTACACAAAAATTCACCCAAATTTACCCAAAAATTACCCAAAAATTACACAAAAATTACACAAAAATTACCCCAAAATTACCCAAAAATTGCACAAAAATTCACCCAAATTTACCCCAAAATCACCCAAAATCAGCCAAAAAATTACCCCAAAAATTACCCCCAAAATTATTCCCCAAATTCCCCCGAACTCACCCCAAAATTCACTCGAGGTCGCCCCAAAATTCGCACAAATCCCCCCAAAAAATCCCAAAAAAATCCCAAAAAATCCCAAATTTCCCTGCGGGGGGGGGGGGAGGGGCTTTAACCCTTTCCGGGCTGGAATTTTTTTTTTTTTTTTGGGGGGGGTTTGAAGAATTTTTTTGGAATTTTTTTTTTTTTAGAAGATTTTGGGATTTTTTTTTTAGGAGATCGAGGAAAAAAATTTTTTTTGGAGAATTTCGGGATTTTTGGAGGAGATTTTGGGGTTTTTTTTTTTTGGGGGGGAAAAATTCGGTTTTTTTTTAGAATTTCGGGATTTTTTTTTAGAAGATTTTGGGATTTTTTTTTAGAAGATTTTGGGATTTTTTTTAGAAGATTTTGGGATTTTTTTGGGGCGAATTTTGGGATTTTTTTCAGAAGATTTTGGGATTTTTTTGGGGCGAATTTTGGGATTTTTTTTAGAAGATTTTGGGATTTTTTTTTAGAAGATTTTGGGATTTTTTTCAGAAGATTTTGGGATTTTTTTGGGGCGAATTTTGGGATTTTTTTGGGGCGAATTTTGGGATTTTTGGGGCGAATTTTGGGATTTTTGGGGGTGCCCGAGCGGCTCCAGGAGGTCCCGGGGCTCGAGTGGGGGGAGGGGAAAGTCCCGGGGGTCACCCCCCCCCCCCCGCCCCTCCCCCACCCGGATTTGCATGAGGCTGAGTCACCCCCGGGGGGGGGAGGGGCGGGGGGAGCCCCGTGGCCCCTCCCCCCCACTTTCACTTCTCCGTTTTTTGGGGGGTTTAATTAAAAAAAAAAAAATTAAAAAAAAAATTTTAAAAAAATATTTTAAAATGGAAAAAAAAAGGAAAAAATGAAAGAAATGGAAAAATGAAAAAAGGGAAAAAAATGAAAAAAGGAAAAAATGAAAAAATGGAAAAATTAAAAAACGGAAAAATGAAAAAAAATGAAAAAAAATAAAAAAAATGAAAAAATGAAAAACATGAAAAAAAGTGAAAAAGTTAAAAAAATGAAAAAAATGAAAAAAATAAAAAAAATGAAAAAAATGAAAAAGTGAAAAAGTGAAAAAAATGAAAAAGTGAAAAAATGAAAAAATGAAAAAATGAAAAAAATGAAAAAATGAAAGAAGGAAAAAATGAAAAAAATGAAAAAGCGAAAAAATGAAAAAATGAAAAAAAATTTAAAAATGAAAAAACGAAAAAAATGAAGAAATGAAAAAAATGAAAAAAATGAAAAAATGGAAAAAATGAAAAAATGAAAAAGTGAAAAAATGAAAAAATGAAAAAAATGAAAAAATGAAAAAAATGAAAAAATGAAAAAACGAAAAAATGAAAAAATGAAAAAGTGAAAAAATGAAAGAAGGAAAAAATGAAAAAAATGAAAAAAATGAAAAAATGAAAAAAATGAAAAAATGGAAAAAAATGAAAAAATGAAAAAAATGAAAAAATGGAAAAAATGAAAAAATGAAAAAGTGAAAAAAATGAAAAAATGAAAAAAACGAAGTGAAAAAATAAAAAAAAATGAAAAAATGAAAAAAATGAAAAAATGAAAAAAATAAAAAAATGAAAAAAACGAAAAAATGAAAAAAAGGAAAAAATGAAAAAATGAAAAAGTGAAAAATGAAAAAAATGAAAAAAATGAAAAAATGAAAAAGTGAAAAAATGAAAAAAGGAAAAAATGAAAAAATGAAAAAGTGAAAAAATGAAAAAATGAAAAAATGAAAAAAACGAAAAAAATGAAAAAATGAAAAAATAAAAAACGAAAGAATGAAAAAAATGAAAAAAGGGAAAAAAAGAAAAAATGAAAAAAATGAAAAAATGAAAAAACGAAAGAATGAAAAAAATGAAAAAATGAAAAAAATGAAAAAGTGAAAAAATGAAAAAATGAAAAAATGAAAAAATGAAAAAATGAGAGATTTTACTGAAAATGCCCCAAATTTGGGGTGGGGGGAGGGGCGGCGAGGCCAAAAAATCCCAAAATTCACCAAAATTCACCCAAAATTCACCCAAAAAAATCCCCCAAAATCCGAAAATTGACCCCAAAAAATTCCAAAATTCCCCAAAATTCACCCAAAAATCACCAAAAATTCACCCAAAAATCCCCAAATTCCCCCAAAATCCCCCTGGACACGAGCAGGACCCCCCCAAAAAAAACCCAAAAAATTCCAAAATTCCCCAAAATTCCCAAAATTCCCCCAAATCCTCCCCCCTCTACCTGAGGCCCAAAGGTTCGGGTTCACCATGGCCGGGCCGGGAAAAAAATTTGGGGAAAATTTGGGGAAATTTGGGAAAAAATTGGGGAAAAAATGGGGAAAAAATGGGGGAAAAATGGGGAAAATTGGGGGAAAATTGGGGGAAAAATGGGGAAAATTTGGGGGAAAAATTGGGAAAATTTGGGGGAAAAATTGGGAAAAATTGGGGAAAATTTGGGGAAAATTTGGGGGAAAATTGGGGGAAAATTGGGGAAAAAATGGGGAAAATTGGGGAAAATTTGGGGAAAATTTGGGGAAAATTTGGGAAAAATTGGGGAAAAATTGGGGGAAAAATTGGGGAAAAATTGGGGAAAATTTGGGGGAAAAATTGGGGAAAATTTGGGAAAAATTGGGGAAAATTTGGGGGAAAATTGGGGGGAAAATGGGATTTTTGGGGGGAAAATTGGGGGAAAATTTGGGATTTTTGGGGGAAATTTTGGGGGGGATTTTGGGAGGATTTTTGGGGATTTTTTGGGGGGATTTTTTGGATTTTCGGGGAGGATTTTTGGGGGGAATTTGGGGATTTTTAGGGAGGATTTCGGGGGGATTTTGGGGGAATTTTTTGGATTTTGGGGGAGGATTTAGGGGAGGATTTTGGGGGGATTTTTGGGGGGATTTGGGGGATTTTTTTGGGGAGGATTTTTGGGGGATTTTGGGGATTTTTGGGAGGATTTTGGGGATTTTCGGGGAGGATTTGGGGAGGATTTTGGGGTTTTTGGGGAGAATTTAGGGGAGGATTTTGGGGATTTTTAGGGAGGATTTTGGGGGATTTCGGGGAGGATTTGGGGGAGGATTTGGGGGGTTTCGGGGAGGATTTTGGGGGGGGTTTGGGGGATTTTTGGGGAGGATTTTTGGGGGTTCGGGGCCCGGCCCGGCCGCTCCAGGAAGCTCCGGAGGAAGCGGCGGCGGAGACGGAACCGGGGGGGGGAGGGGGAGTCACATGGAGCCAAAAGAGGCGAAAACAACCCAAAAAAACACCCCCAAAAATACCCAAAAAATACCCCAAAAATAGCCCAAAAATAGCCCCAAAAATAGCCCAAAAATAGCCCAAAAATCCAAAAAAAATACCCCAAAATAGCCCCAAAATATCCCAAAAATATCCCCAAAAATACCCCCAAAATATCCTAAAAATAGCCCAAAAATACCCCAAACATAGCCCAAAAATATCCCAAAAATATCCCCAAAAATACCCCCAAAAATACCCAAAAAATACCCCAAAAATAGCCCAAAAATAGCCCAAAAATCCAAAAAAATATTACCCCAAAAATACCCCAAAAATACCCCAAAAATAGCCCAAAAAATACCCCAAAAATAGCCCAAAAATAAAAAAAAAAAATACCCCAAAATAGCCCAAAAATAGCCCAAAAATAAAAAAAAAAATACCCCAAAAATATCCCAAAAAGCAGCCAAAAATACCCCAAAATTATCCCAAAAATATTCCCAAAAATACCCCCCCAAAATAGCCCAAAAATACCAAAAAAACACCCCAAAAATACCCCCAAAATATCCCCAAAATAGCCCAAAAAACAGCCAAAAACACCCCAAAATTATCCCCAAAATATCCCAAAAAACCACCCCAAAAATACCCAAAACCAGCCTAAACAACCAGCCAAAAATACCAAAAAATTATCCCAAAAATATCCCAAAAACAACCCAAAAATAGCCCAAAAATATCCCAAAAATATCCCAAAAATTATCCCCAAAAATACCAAAAAAAATCCCAAAAATATCCCAAAAATATCCCAAAAATATCCCAAAAAACAGCCTAAAAAACAGCTAAAAAAATGCCCCAAAATATCCCTAAAACAGCTAAAAAAATACCCCAAAAATAATAAAAATATCCCCAAAAATACCCCCCAAAAATACCCAAAAAAACCCCAAAAAATCAAAAAAAAAAATCCCAAAAATACCCCAAAAACAGCCAAAAAAAACCCCAAAATGATCCCCAAAAAAGCTAAAAAAAAATCCCAAAAATACCATTAAAATACCCCCAAAACCAGCGAAAAAACCGCTAAAAATACCAAAAATATACCCACAAAATAGCCCCAAAAATACCCAAAAATTATCCCAAAAACACCCCAAAAAATACCAAAAAAACCCAAAAAAATACCAAAAAAACCCCCCAAAAATACCCCAAAAAATCCAAAAAAATACCCAAAAATTATCCCAAAAACACCCAAAAAATACCAAAAAAATACCAAAAAAATACAAAAAAAATACCCAAAAAATCCCCCAAAAAATCCAAAAAAACCCCCAAAAATTATCCCAAAAAATACCAAAAAAATACCAAAAAATCCCCCCAAAAATCCAAAAAAATACCAAAAAAATACAAAAAAAAACCCCAAAAAATACCCCAAAAAATCCAAAAAAATACCCAAAAATTATCCCAAAAAATACCAAAAAAATACCAAAAAATCCCCCCAAAAATCCAAAAAAATACCAAAAAAATACCAAAAAAATACAAAAAAAAATCCCCAAAAAATACCCCAAAAAATCCAAAAAAATACCCAAAAATTATCCCAAAAAATACCAAAAAAATACCAAAAAATCCCCCCAAAAAACCAAAAAAAAACCAAAAAAAAAACAAAAAAAAACCCCCAAAAATACCCAAAAAAATCCCAAAAATCCCCCAAAATTATCCCAATAAAAAGCCCAAAAAAGCCCAAAACCAGCCCCCAAATTACCCCAAAATTTAAAAAAAAACTCCCCAAAACCACCCCAGAATATCCCAAAAAATTATTAAAAAAACCCCAAAAACCAAAAACAAACCAAAAAAAATCCCCCAAAAAACCCCAAAAAATCCAAATTCCCCGAAACGCCCCCAAAATAAAATTAAAAATCGTCAAAATAAAATAAAATTTAATAAAAAATTAAAAATCACACCCCAAAAATTGCCCCAAAATCCCCCCCAGGATCCGCCCCTCCCCCACCCCCCGGATTTTCCCACGCTCGGGGGGGGGGAGGGGAAAAAATGGGGAAAAAATTGAAAAAAAAGGGGAAAAAAAAATGGGAATAAAATGGAAAAAATGGGGGAAAATAATGGGGAAAAAATTGAAAAAAAAAAGGAAAATAAATGGGAAAAAATGGGGAAAAAATTGAAAAAAAAATGAAAAAAATGGGGAAAAATAATGGGGAAAAAATGGGAAAAAATTGAAAAAAATGGGGAAAAATAATGGGGAAAAATTGGAAAAAAAAAGGAAAATAAATGGGAAAAAATGGGGAAAAAATTGAAAAAAAAATGAAAAAAATGGGGAAAAATAATGGGGGAAAAATGGGAAAAAAATGAAAAAAATGGGGAAAAATAATGGGGAAAAAATGGGAAAAAATGAAAAAAATGGGGAAAAATAATGGGGAAAAATTGGAAAAAAAAAGGAAAATAAATGGGAAAAAATGGGGAAAAAATTGAAAAAAAAAATGAAAAAAATGGGGAAAAATAATGGGGGAAAAATGGGAAAAAAATAAAAAAATGGGGGAAAATAATGGGGAAAAATGGGAAAAAAATGAAAAATTGGGGAAAAATAATGGGGAAAAAATGGGAAAAAAGGGGAAAAAATAATGGGGGAAAATGGGGAAAAATGGGGAAAACAATAGGAAAATATGGGGAAAAATAATGGGAATAAAATGGGAAAAATGGGGAAAAATAATGGGGAAAAATGGGAAAAAATAATGGGAAAAAATGGAAAAAATGGGGAAAAAATTGAAAAAAAAGGGGAAAAATGGGAAAAAAAAAAGGGAAAAAAATGGGAAAAAAGGGGGAAAATAATGGGGAAAAAATTGAAAAAAAAAGGGGAAAAATGGGAAAAAAAATGGGAATAAAATGGGAAAAATGGGGAAAAATAATGGGGAAAAAATTGAAAAAAAAAAGGAAAATAAATGGGAAAAAATGGGGAAAAAATTGAAAAAAAAATGAAAAAAAAGGGGAAAAATAATGGGGAAAAAAAGGGAAAAAATTGAAAAAATGGGGAAAAATAATGGGGAAAAATTGGAAAAAAAAGGAAAATAAATGGGAAAAAATGGGGAAAAAATTGAAAAAAAAATGAAAAAAATGGGGAAAAATAATGGGGGAAAAATGGGAAAAAATGAAAAAAATGGGGAAAAATAATGGGGAAAAATTGGAAAAAAAAAGGAAAATAAATGGGAAAAAATGGGGAAAAAATTGAAAAAAAAAATGAAAAAAATGGGGAAAAATAATGGGGGAAAAATGGGAAAAAAATGAAAAAAATGGGGGAAAATAATGGGGAAAAATGGGAAAAAAGGGGAAAAAAAAATGGGGGAAAATGAGGAAAAATGGGGAAAATAATAGGAAAATATGGGGAAAAATAATGGGAAAAAATGCGAAAAATGGGAAAAAATAATGGGGAAAAATGGGAAAAAATAATGGGAAAAAATGGAAAAAATGGGGGAAAATAATGGGAGAAAAATGGAAAAAAACCTGGAAAAAATAATGGGAAAATAATGCGGAAAAATGGGGAAAAAATGGGGAAAAGTTTGGGAAAAATGGGAAAAAATGGGGAAAAATAATGGGGAAAAAATTGAAAAATTGGAGAAAATAATGGGGAAAAGTAATGGGAATAAAATGGAAAAAAATGGGAAAAAATAATGGGGAAAAATTGGAAAAAAATGGGAAAATAAATGGGAAAAATGGGGAAAAAATTGAAAAAAAAATGAAAAAATTGGGGAAAAATAATGGGGAAAAAATTGAAAAATTGGGGAAAATAATGGGGAAAAGTAATGGGAATAAAATGGAAAAAAATGGGAAAAAATAATGGGGAAAAATTGGAAAAAAAAAAGGAAAATAAATGGGAAAAAATGGGGAAAAAATTGAAAAAAAAATGAAAAAAATGGGGAAAAATAATGGGGAAAAAATGGGGAAAAAATGGGAAAAAATTGAAAAAATGGGAAAAATAATTTGGAAAAAATAGGAAATAAAATGAAAAATCGGGGAAAAATAATGGGGAAAAAATGGGGGGAAAAAGGGGAAAAAATAATGGGGGAAAACGGGGAAAAGTGGGGAAAATAATAGGAAAATATGGGGAAAAATAATGGGAAAAAATGCGAAAAATGGGAAAAAATAATGGGGAAAAATGGGAAAAAATAATGGGGAAAAATGGAAAAAATGGGGGAAAATAATGGGAGAAAAATGGAAAAAAACCTGGAAAAAATAATGGGAAAAAAATGCGGAAAAATGGGGAAAAAATGGGGAAAAGTTTGGGAAAAATGGGAAAAAATGGGGAAAAATAATGGGGAAAAAATTGAAAAATTGGAGAAAATAATGGGGAAAAGTAATGGGAATAAAATGGAAAAAAATGGGAAAAAATAATGGGGAAAAATTGGGAAAAAAAAGGAAAATAAATGGGAAAAATGGGGAAAAAATTGAAAAAAAAATGAAAAAAATGGGGGAAAATAATGGGGAAAAAATGGGAAAAAATTGAAAAAATGGGAAAAATGGGAAAAATATAATGGGGAATAAATGGGGAAAAAATTGAAATAATGGGGAAAAATCATGGGGAAAAAAATGGGGGGAAATGGGGGGAATAATGGGAAAAAAATGGGGAAAAATCTGGAAAAAAATGGAAAAAATGGGGGGAAAATGGGGAAAAAATAATGGGAAAAAATGCGGAAAAATGGGAAAAAAAGGAAAAATAATCGGGGAAAAATAATGGGGAAAAAATGGGGAAAAATCGGAAAAGAAATGGGAAAAAATGGGGGGAAAATTGGAAAAAATAATGGGAAAAAAATGGGAAAAAAAATTGAAAAAAATAGGAAAAAAAGGGGAAATAATGGGGAAAAATGGGATAAAATAATGTGAAAAAAATGGGGGAAAATGGGAAAAAATGGGGAAAAAAGGGGGAAATAATGGGGAAAAATCGGGGAAAAAAAAATGAAAAAAATGGGGAAGATGGGGGGAAAATATTGGGAGAAAAATTGAAAAAAACCTGGAAAAAATAATGGGAAAAAAAGGGGGAAAATGGGGAAAAAAGGGGAAAATATAATGGGAAAAAATGGAGAAAAATTGAAAAAAAAATTTGAAAAAAAAATGAAAAAATGGGAAAAAATAATGGGGGAAAAATGGGAAAAATGGGGGAAAATTGAAAAAAAAATGAAAAAAATGGGGAAAAATAATGGGGAAAAAATGGGAAAAAAAATGAAAAATTGGGGAAAAATAATGGGGAAAAAATGGGGGAAAAAATTGAAAAATTGGGGAAAATAATGGGGAAAAGTAATGGGAATAAAATGGAAAAAAATGGGAAAAAATAATGGGGAAAAATGAAAAAAATAAAGGAAAAATAATGGGAAAAAATGCGAAAAATGGGAAAAAATAATGGGGAAAAATGGGAAAAAATAATGGGAAAAAATGGAGAAAATGGGGGAAAATAATGGGAGAAAAATGGAAAAAAACCTGGAAAAAATAATGGGAAAAAAATGCGGAAAAATGGGGAAAAAATGGGGAAAAGTTTGGGGAAAATGGGAAAAAATGGGGAAAAATAATGGGGAAAAAATTGAAAAATTGGGGAAAATAATGGGGAAAAGTAATGGGAATAAAATGGAAAAAAATGGGAAAAAATAATGGGGAAAATCGGAAAAAAGAAGGAAAATAAATGGGAAAAAATGGGGAAAAAATTGAAAAAAAAATGAAAAAAATGGGGAAAAATAATGGGGAAAAAATGGGAAAAAAATGAAAAAAAATGGGGGAAAATAATGGGGAAAAAATGGGAAAAAATTGAAAAAATGGGGAAAAATGGGAAAAAAATAATGGGGAATAAATGGGAAAAAAATTGAAATAATGGGGAAAAATAATGGGGAAAAAAATGGGGGGAAATGGGGGGAATAATGGGAAAAAAATGGGGAAAAATCTGGAAAAAAATGGAAAAAATTTGGGGAAAATGGGGAAAAAATAATGGGAAAAAATGCGGAAAAATGGGAAAAAAAGGAAAAATAATCGGGGAAAAAATGGGGAAAAAATGGGGAAAAATCGGAAAAGAAATGGGAAAAAATGGGGGGAAAATTGGAAAAAATAATGGGAAAAAAATGGGAAAAAAATTTGAAAAAAATAGGAAAAAAAAGGGGAAATAATGGGGAAAAATGGGATAAAATAATGTGAAAAAATGGGGGGAAAGGGGAAAAAATGGGGAAAAAAGGGGGAAAAATCGGGGAAAAATCGGGGAAAAAAATGAAAAAAATGGGGAAGATGGGGGGAAAATATTGGGAGAAAAATTGAAAAAAACCTGGAAAAAATAATGGGAAAAAATGGGGGAAAATGGGGAAAAAAGGGGAAAATGTAATGGGAAAAAATGGAGAAAAATTGAAAAAAAATTTGAAAAAAAAAATGAAAAAATGGGAAAAAATAATGGGGGAAAAATGGGAAAAATGGGGGAAAAATGGGGGAAAAATTGAAAAAAAAATGAAAAAAATGGGGAAAAATAATGGGGAAAAAATGGGAAAAAAATGAACAATTGGGGAAAAATAATGGGGAAAAAATGGGAAAAAATAAAAAAATGGGGAAAAATAATGGGGAAAAATTGGAAAAAAAAAGGAAAATAAATGGGAAAAAATGGGGAAAAAATTGAAAAAAAAAAGAAAAAAAAAGGGGAAAAATAATGGGGAAAAAATGGGAAAAAATAATGGGGGAAAATGGGGAAAAATGGGAAAAAAAAAGGGAATAAAATGGAAAAAATGGGGGAAAATAATGGGGAAAAAATTGAAAAATTGGGGAAAATAATGGGGAAAAGTAATGGGAATAAAATGGAAAAAAATGGGAAAAAATAATGGGGAAAAAATGAAAAAAATAAAGGAAAAATAATGGGAAAAAATGCGAAAAATGGGAAAAAATAATGGGGAAAAATGGGAAAAAATAATGGGAAAAATGGAAAAAATGGGGGAAAATAATGGGAGAAAAATGGAAAAAAAACCTGGAAAAAATAATGGGAAAAAAATGCGGAAAAATGGGGAAAAAATGGGGAAAAGTTTGGGAAAAATGGGAAAAAATGGGGAAAAAAATGAAAAAAATAGGGAAAAAAAAGGGGAAATCATGGGAAAAAATGAGGAAAAATGGGGAAAAAATAAATAAAAAAAAAAAGAAAAGGGGGGAGGGGCAAAAAAAAAAAAAAAGGAAAAATTTGGGGGGGGGGGGGAGGGGCGACCCCCCGGGGATGGGAAATAAAATACCCGAAATTCAGCCCAAAATTGACCCCAAATTGACCCAAAATTCGCCCCAAAAAGTCCCGAAATTGACCCAAAATTGACCCCGAAAATCTCCGAAATTCACCCCAAAAAACCGCGAGAATTCACCCAAAATTTCAGCCAAAAAAACCCCGAAATTCACCCAAAACTGACCCGAAAATGCCCGAAATTCACCCAAAACTGACCCGAAATTCACCCCCAAAACCACCAGAAATTCACCTGAAATTCACCCAAAAAATTCCCCCAAAATTCCCCCAAAATCACCCAAAAATTGCGCAAAAATTATCACAAAATCACCCCAAAATTACCCAAAAAATTACCAAAAAATTACCCAAAATTCCCTCGAAATTCCCCCCAAATCAGCCCAAAATTATCCAAAAATTACCCCCAAATTATCCCAAATTTACCCCAAAATTATCCCAAATTTCCCCTGAAATTATCCCAAAATCACCTCGAAAATTACTCCGAAATTGTCCCAAAATTTCCCAAAAATTCCCCAAAAATTCCCAAAAATTTCCCAAAAAATTCCCCAAAAATTCCCCAAAATTTCCCCAAAAATTCCCCAAAATTCCCCAAAATCACCCAAAAAATTCCCCAAAAATTCCCCAAAAATTCCCAAAAATTCCCCAAATATTCCCAAAATTTCCCCAAAAATTCCCCAAAAATTCCCAAAAAATTCCCCCAAATTTCCCCAAAAATTCCCAAAATTTCCCCAAAAATTCCCCAAAATTCCCCAAAAATTCCCCCAAATTTACCCAAAAATTCCCAAAAAATTCCCCAAAATTCCCAAAAAATTCCCCAAAAATTCCCCAAAAATTCCCAAAAAATTCCCCAAAATCTCCCCCAAATTTCCCCAAAAATTCCCCAAAAATTCCCCAAAAATTACCCAAAAAATTCCCCAAAAATTCCCAAAAAATTCCCAAAATTTACCCAAAAATTCCCCAAAAATTCCCCAAAAATTCCCCCAAAATTCCCAAAAATTCCCCAAAAATTCCCCCAAATTTCCCCAAAAATTCCCAAAATTTCCCCAAAAATTCCCCCAAAATTCCCCAAAATTCCCCAAAATTTCCCCAAAAATTCCCCAAAAATTCCCCAAAATTTCCCCCAAATTTCCCAAAAAATTCCCAATAAATTCCCCCAAAATTCCCCAAAAATTCCCCAAAAATCCCCAAAAATTCCCCAAAAATTCCCCCAAATTTCCCCAAAAATTCCCAAAATTTCCCCAAAAATTCCCCAAAAATCCCCAAAAATTCCCAAAAAATTCCCCAAAATCTCCCCCAAATTTCCCCCAAAAATCCCCAAAATTCCCCAAAAATTCCCCCAAATTTCCCCAAAAATTCCCAAAAAATTCCCCAAAATTTCCCCCAAATTTCCCCAAAAATTCCCCAAAAATTCCCAAAAAATTCCCCAAAAATTCCCCAAAATTCCCAAAAAATTCCCCAAAAATTCCCAAAAAATTCCCAAAAAATTCCCCAAAATTCCCCAAAAATTTCCCCCAAATTTCCCCCCAAATTCCCCCAAATTCTCCCAAATTTTCCCAAATTCCCCCAAATTTCCCCCAAATTCTCCCGGTACCTCTCGGGGCGTTCCCAGCCCGGGACCTGTCGGGGGTGGGGGAGGGGAAAGGTCAAGGTTGGGCTCAGCCCCTCCCCCACCCCCCCCCCAAAAATTTAAAAAAAAATAAAAATAAAAAATTGTGGGGGAGGGGCGAGGGGAGTCCCGAAAAATCCCGGCGGGAATTTTGGGGAATTTTGGGATTTTTTGGGATTTTTTTGGGATTTTTGGGGATTTTTGGGGATTTTTGGGGATTTTTTGGGATTTTTTGGGGATTTTTTGGGGATTTTTTTGGGATTTTTTGGGATTTTTTGGGATTTTTTTGGGGATTTTTTGGGATTTTTTTGGGGATTTTTTTTTGTTTTTTTCTGGATTTTTTGGGGGGTTTTTTGGGGGTTTTTTGGGTTTTTTCGGGATTTTTTTGGGATTTTTTGGGGATTTTTTGGGATTTTTTCGGGATTTTTCGGGATTTTTTGGGGATTTTTTGGGGATTTTTTGGGGATTTTTTTGGGATTTTTTGGGATTTTTTGGGGATTTTTTGGGATTTTTTTGGGGATTTTTTTGGGATTTTTTTGGGATTTTTTTGGGATTTTTTTGGTTTTTTCGGGATATTTTGGGGGTTTTTTTGGGGTTTTTTGGGGATTTTTTCGGGGGATTTTTTTGGGGATTTTTTTGGATTTTTTGGGATTTTTTGGGGATTTTTTGGGATTTTTTGTGGATTTTTTTGGGATTTTTTGGGGATTTTTTTGGGATTTTTTGGGGTTTTTTTTGGGATTTTTTCGGGATTTTTTCGGGATTTTTTGGGGATTTTTTTGGGGATTTTTTGGGGATTTTTTGGGGATTTTTTTGGGATTTTTTGGGGGTTTTTTTGGGATTTTTTGGGGGTTTTTTGGGGATTTTTTGGGATTTTTGAGGATTTTTGGGGATTTTTTGGGGATTTTTTCGGGATTTTTGGGGATTTTTTTGGGATTTTTTGGGATTTTTTGGGATTTTTTTGGGATTTTTTGGGGGGTTTTTTGGGATTTTTTGGGGGGTTTTTTGGGATTTTTTTTTGGTTTTTTCGGGATTTTTTGGGGGGTTTTTTGGGGGGATTTTTGGGGATTTTTTTGGGATTTTTTTGGGATTTTTTGGGTTTTTTGGGGGATTTTTTGGGGGGATTTTTTCGGGATTTTTTGGGTTTTTTTGGGGGATCCCGAAGCGATTTTGGGATTTTTTTGTTGTTTGGTTTTTTGGGGGTCTTGGGGTGATTTGGGGATAAATTTTTTTATCTTTATTATTTTTGGGGATCTCGAGCTGATTTTGGGTTTTTTTTGGGGGGGAGGTTTTGGGGGTCCCAGGCTGATTTTGGGGGTTTTTTGGTTTTTTTTTGAGGGTCTGGGGGTGATTTGGGGTTCTTGGGTTTTGGGGGTTGTTTTGGGGGTCCCAGGTTTATTTTGGGGTTTTTTTAAATTTTTGGGGGGATTTTTTGGGGGTCCCGGGCTGATTTTGGGGGTTTTTTGGGTTTTTTTCTTGATTTTTGGGGGTCCCGGGGGTGATTTTGGTGGTCCCAGGTTGATTTTTTTTTTTTTAATTTTTTGGGAATTTTTGGGGCTCCCGGGGTAATTTTGGGATTTTTTGGGTTTTTTGGGGCTCCCAGGTTTATTTGGGTTTTTTTTTTAATTTTTGGGGGGATTTTTGGGGGTCCCAGGTTGATTTTGGGATTTTTTGGGGATTTTTGGGGGTCCCGGGGTAATTTTGGTGGTTTTTTGGGTTTTTTGGGGGGTCCCAGGTTGATTTCGGTTTTTTTTAATTTTTGGGGGATTTTTGGGGCTCCCGGGGTAATTTTGGGATTTTTTGGGTTTTTTGGGGCTCCCAGGTTTATTTGGTTTTTTTAAAATTTTTTGGGGGATTTTTTGGGGCTCCCAGGTTGATTTTGATTTTTTTTTAATTTTTTGGGGGATTTTTTGGGGGTCCCAGGTTGATTTCGGGTTTTTTTTTAATTTTTTTGGGATTTTTTGGATGGTCCCAGGTTCATTTTGGGTTTTTTTTCATTTTTTGGGGTTTTTTGGGGGGATCCCGGGGTAATTTTGGGATTTTTTGGGTTTTTTGGGGCTCCCAGGTTTATTTAGGTTTTTTTTTAATTTTTTGGGGAATTTTTTGGGTGGTCCTAGGTTGATTTTGGGATTTTTTGGGGATTTTTGGGGCTCCCGGGGTAATTTTGGGATTTTTTGGGTTTTTTGGGGCTCCCAGGTCGATTTTGGTTTTTTTTAAATTTTTTTTAGGATTTTTTGGGGCTCCCAGGTTTATTTTGGTTTTTTTATAATTTTTTGGGGATTTTTGGGGGCCCCAGGTGGATTTTGGTTTTTTTCAAATTGTTTTGGGATTTTTTGGGGGATCCCGGGGTAATTTTGGGATTTTTGGGATTTTTTGGGGCTCCCAGGTTTATTTGGGTTTTTTTTTAATTTTTTGGGGATTTTTGGGGGTCCCGGGAGGGCTCCGCGCTCCCTCCCCCTCCCCCCTCCCCCCTCCCCTCCCCCCGCGGCCTCTCGCGCTCTCCCAGGGCGGGAATCGATCGGGAACTTCCGGGATCGATCGGGAAATTCCGGAATCGATGGGAAATCCCCTCCCCCCCCCCCGCCCCTCCCCCTCCCCCCCAAAATCGATGGGAAATTCCCCAAAATCGATGCGCGCGCCGGGCGCGGGAAAATCGATGCCGTTAATGGGGGAGGGGCGGGAGGCGGCGATCGGGGGGTGGGGGGAGGGGCGGGAGGGGGAGGGGGAGAGGCCGGGGGGGGAAAATTGGGATTTTTGGGGGGAATTTTGGGGTTTTTGGGGTTTTTTGGGGGGGGTTTGGGGGGGAAAAATTGGGATTTTTGGGGGGAAAAATTGGGATTTTGGGGGGGAAAAATTGGGATTTTTTGGGGGAAAAATTGGGATTTTTTGGGGGAAAAATTGGGATTTTTTGGGGGGGAAAAATTGGGATTTTTGGGGGGAAAAATTGGGATTTTTGGGGGGAAAAATTGGGATTTTGGGGGGATTTGGGGGTTTTGGGGGGGGTTGGGTTGTTTTTGGGGGGGGATTTGGGTTTTTTGGGAGGGGTTTGGGGGGGAAAAATTGGGATTTTGGGGGTTTTTTGAGGCATTTTGGGGGGTTTTGGGGGAAAATTGGGGTTTTTTGGGGGGATTTGGGGGTTCTTGGGGGGATTTGGGTTTTTTGGGGGAGGTTTGGGGGGGAAATTGGGATTTTTGGGGGGGATTTGAGATTTTTTGGGGGGATTTTGGGGGAAAATTTTGGTTTTTTGGGGGCATTTTGGGGGAGAAAATTGGGATTTTTGGGGGGATTTCGATTTTTTGGGGGAGATTTGGGGGTTTTTGGGGGGAAAAAAATGGGATTTTTTGGGGAGTTTTGGGGTTTTTGGCGGGATTTGGGTTTTTTGGGGGGATTTTTGGGGTTTTTGGGGGGATTTGAGATTTTTTGGGGGTTTTTTTGGGTGGAAATGGAGCAGATTTGGGGGTTTGGGGGAGAATTTGGGGAAAAAATTGGGATTTTTGGGGGGATTTGGGTTTTTTGGGGGGAAATTTGGGGTTTTTAGGGGGGATTTTGGGGAGATTTGGGGGAAATTTGGGTTTTTTTGGGGGAAAATTTGGGGTTTTTTTGGGGGAAAATTTGGGGTTTTTTGGGGGGATTTTGGGTTTTTTTGGGGGGAAAATTTGGGGTTTTTTGGGGGGAAAATTTGGGGTTTTTTGGGGGGAAAATTTGGGGTTTTTTGGGGGGAAATTTCGGTTTTTTTGGGGGGAAATTTGGGGTTTTTTGGGGGGATTTTGGGTTTTTTTGGGGGAAAATTTGGGGTTTTTTGGGGGGGAAATTTCGGTTTTTTTGGGGGAAAATTTGGGGTTTTTTGGGGGGATTTTGGGGTTTTTTGGGGGGGGGATTTTTGGGGTCTCCCGGCGAATTTTTTATTTATTTTTTTTTTTTTTTTTTTGAGGGGGGTCCCGAGGGTGTTTGGGATCCCCCTCCCCCCCCCCCTTTCCCTTTCCCTGCCCCTCCCCCACCCCGGGATCGATGGAGAAAATCCCCCCAAAAAAAAAAAAAAAAAAAAAAAAAAACACGATCCCCGACCCCTCCCCCACCCCCCCCCGACCCCGCGCGACCCCCGGGATTTGGGGTGGGGGAGGGGAAAAAAAAAATCTCGAATTTAAGGGGTGGGGGAGGGGCTCAGCCCCCCCAAAAAAATGAGCCCAAAATTCCCCAAAATCGCGCGGAATTCACCCAAAATTTGGCCTCGAAATGAGGGGGGGGAGGGGAATTAAAAAAAAAAAAAAAATAAAATCGGACCCGAAAAGGAACTGGGGAAAAAAATTAAAAAATAAAAATAGAAATAAATAGAAATAAAAATGAAAATAAAAATGAAAATAAAAATGAAAATAAAAATGAAAATAAATAAAAATAAAATCGGGCCCCCCCCCAAAAAAAAAATAAAAAATAAAATAAAAAAAACCGCGCGACCCCTCCCCCCCCCAGAAAAAATAAAAGAGAAAAAAAGGAAAAGAGAAAATAAAAATAAAATAAAATAAAATAAAATAAAATAAAATAAAATAGAATAAAATAAAATAGAATGAAATAAAATAGAATAAAACGAAATAAAACAGAATAAAACGGAATAAAATAAAAATAAAAATCCGCCGCCCCTCCCCCCCCCCCGGAATCTCCCCCAAAATCCCCTCGCGACCCCCCCCCAAAAACCCGCCCCCCCCCCACCCGGGGCCCCCCCCCCCCCAAATTTTTCGCTCCGTTTTTCTCCCGGCACAAAGAACGGGGGGAGGGGGGAGGGGGGGTTTGGGGGCGCCCCTCCCCCACCCCTCGCTAATTGCTCCCCCTCCCCCATTCCCCCCAAAAAAAAAAAAAAAATTAAAAAAAAAAATTAAAAAAATTTTTAAAATAAAAAAAAAAAAAGGGACAAAGGTGGGGGAGGGGAGCCGGGGGGGGGTCGATTTTGGGGGGGGGTTGGAAAGGAGCCGGGGGGGCGGGGGAGGGGCGGGGGGTGAGAGGGGGGGGGAGGGGAGGGGGGGAGGAGGGGGGGGAAAAGCCGCGTCTCGCCCCTCCCCCCCCGGCCAATCAATATGCAAATTTATGCAAAGTTTGCAAAGCGGCTCCTTTTTTTTTTTTTTTTTTTTTTTTTTTTTCCTGCGAGCGGCGACGGGAAAAGGGGGAGGGAGGGGTGGGGGGAGGGGGGAGGGGTGGGGGGGAGGGGGGAGGGGACGCGCGGCTTCACCCACCTCCGCCTCCATCGGCGGCGCGCGGAGACTCCTCCATGAGAGGGGGGGAGGGGGGAGGGGGGAGGGGGGAGGGGGGAGGGGAGGGGCGCGGGGGGGGGGGGAGGGGGGAGGGGGGAGGGGAATAAAAAAATTTAAAAAAAAAAAAATTGAAAATGCGTTTTTTAAAAGGATCAAAATGAAATTTTTTTTTTTTATAAGAGGGGGGAGGGGAGGGGGTGGGGGAGGGGCGGGATCGATGGAGGCGCGCGCGGGGGGGGAGGGGAACGGATAAAAAAAAATTATTATTAAAAAAACAATAATAAAAATAATTTTTTTTTTTTTTTAAAAAAACGTTAAAAGTGAAAATAAATTTTTTATTTTTTTTTTTTTAGGAAAGAGACGTGGGGGAGGGGAGGGTGGGGGAGGGGAGGGTGGGGGAGGGGCTTCACCGCCCCCCCCCCCTCAAAGTGCCGCCCCTCCCCCCCCCCCAAACCGAGGCGGGCGTTTCCATGGGAACGGGGATGCGCGAGGGGAGGGGGGAGGGGCGGGGACGGGGTGGGGGGAGGGGTCGCACCTGCTGCTCCTTCCCGCCCCCCCCCCCCCCCAAAAAAAAAAAAAAAAAAAAAAAGCCAAAATTAATTTTTTTAATTTTTTAATTTTTTAGTTTTTTAATTTTTTTATTTTTTTATTTTTTTATTTTTTAATTTTTTTTTAATTTTTGGCCCCCGAATCCCCGAAAGAAAAGGCGGGAAAATTTGGGATTGGGGGGGGGGGGGGAGGGGCCCCAAATAAATGGGGGGGGGGGGGGGGATGGGGAGGGGGGAGGGGCGCTGTGGATCCCCCATCGATCCCTGATCGATCCCTGATCGATTCCCGATAAAATCCCCCATTGATCCCCCATTGATCTCCTGTGAACCCCCCACTGAGCCTCCATTGATCCCCCATCGATCCCCAATCGATCCCCAATCGATCCCCTAAAAATCCCAATCGATCCCCAATCGGTTTCCCCATTGATCCCAAATCGATCCCGAATCGATCCCAAATCGATCCCCTAAAAATCCCAATCGATCCCCAATCGATTTCCCCATCGATCCCCAATCGATCCCCTAAAAATCCCAATCGATCCCCAATCGATTTCCCCATTGATCCCCCATTGATTTCCTATAAATCCCGAATCGATCCCCTGTAGATCCCAATCGATCACCCCATTCACCCCCATTGATCCCCTATAGGTTCCTGATAAATCCCCAATCGATCCCCAATCGATCCCCAATCGATCCCTGATTCCACAATCGATCCCCAATCGATTCCCTATAAATCCCCAATCGATCCCTCATCAATCCCCCCATTGATCCCCACAAATCCCCAATCGATCCCCAATCGATTCCCTGATTGATCCCCCGTCAATCCCCCATCGATCCCCTACAGATCCCAAATCGATCACCCCACTGACCCCAATTAATCCCCAATCGATCCCAATCAATCCCCCATTGATTCCCCAATCGATCCTTAATCGATCCTTAATCGATCCCCCATTGGTCCCCAATCGATCCCCAATCGATCCCTCATCAATCCCCCATAGGACCCAATCAATCCCCCATTGATCTCCCATTGATCCCCAATCGATTCCCTATAAATCCCCAATCGATTCCCCCATTGATCCCCAATCGATTCCCCCATTGATCCCAAATCGATTCCCCCATTGATTCCACAATCAATCCCCAATCGATCCCCAATCGATCCCCAATCGATCCCCTTTGGATCCCCCATTGATCCCCTATCGATTCCACATCGATCACCCCATCGATCCCCCATTGATCCCCAATCGATCCCCAATCGATCCAAACCAATCCCCCCATTGATCCCCCTATTGATCCCCACAAATCCCCAATCGACCCCCAATCGATCCCCCCATTGATCCCCTATCGATCCCCTATAAATCCTCAATCGATCCCTCATTGGTCGCCCATTGATCCCCAATCGATCCCAAATCGATCCCCCCATTGATCCTCAATCGATCCCCCATTGATCCCCCTATTGATCCTCAATCGATCCCCTATAAATCCCCAATCGATCCCCCATTGATCCCCCTATTGATCCTCAATCGATCCCCAATCAATCCCCAATCGATCCCCCATCAATCCCCCCATTGATCCCCCTATTGATCCCCACAAATCCCCAATCGATCCCAAATCGATCCCCAATCGATCCCCAATCGATCCCCTATTGGGAAATGCCATTTCCCCTTTGGAAAATTTCATTTTCCCCGGTGGATTTTTAATTTTCCCCAATAGATTTTCAATTTTCCTTTGTGGATTTTTAATTTTCCTCTGTGGATTTTTAATTTTTCCTTTGTGGATTTTTAATTTTCCCCAATGGATTTTTAATTTTCCTCTGTGGATTTTTAATTTTCCCCAATGGATTTTTAATTTTCCTTTGTGGATTTTTAATTTTTCCTTTGTGGATTTTTAATTTTCCTTTGTGGATTTTTAATTTTCCCCAATGGATTTTTAATTTTCCTCTGTGGATTTTTAATTTTTCCTTTGTGGATTTTTAATTTTCCCCAATAGATTTTTAATTTTCCTTTGTGGATTTTTAATTTTTCCTTTGTGGATTTTTAATTTTCCTTTGTGGATTTTTAATTTTCCCCAATGGATTTTTAATTTTCCTCTGTGGATTTTTAATTTTCCTCTGTGGATTTTTAATTTTTCCTTTGTGGATTTTTAATTTTCCTCTGTGGATTTTTAATTTTCCCCAATGGATTTTTAATTTTCCCCTGTGGATTTTTAATTTTCCCCAATGGATTTTTAATTTTCCCCAATGGATTTTTAATTTTCCCCAATGGATTTTTAATTTTCCCCAATGGATTTTTAATTTTTCCTCTGTGGATTTTTAATTTTCCCCAATGGATTTTTAATTTTCCTCTGTGGATTTTTAATTTTTCCTTTGTGGATTTTTAATTTTCCTTTGTGGATTTTTAATTTTTCCTCTGTGGATTTTTAATTTCCCCAATGGATTTTTAATTTCCCCAATAGATTTTTAATTTTCCTTTGTGGATTTTTAATTTTCCCGGTGGATTTTTCACCCCCCCCGCCCCCACAGAGAGAGGATTTAACCCTTTGGAGACCCTTGGACCCCACAGAGCCCCATTTTCCCAAAAAAAAATCCCAATTTTCCCCCCAAAAATTCCCAATTTCAGCCCAAAATTCCCCAATTTCCTCCAAAAATTCCCAACTTTTCCCCAAAGTATTCCCAATTATTCCTGGAAATCCCCAATTTTCCCCCAAAATTCCCACCTTTTCCCCAAAATATTCCAAATTTTTCCTGGAAATTCCCAATTTTTCCTGGAAATTCCCAACCTTTCCCCAAAATTCCCCAATTTCCCCCCGAAATCCCCAATTTCCACCCAAAAAAATCCCAATTTTTCCCCCAAAAAAATCCCAATTTTTCCCCAAAAAATCCCAATTTCCCCCCCAAAATTCCCAACTTTTCCCCAAAATATTCCCAAATTTTCCTGGAAATTCCCCAATTTTCCCCAAAATTCCCCAATTTTCCCCAAAATTCCCCAATTTTCCCCAAAATTCCCAGTTTCCCCCCAAACCCCACCTCCATTTTCATTTTTCCCCCCCCCAAAAAAAAAAAACCTCCCAGACTTTTTTCCTTTTTTTATTTTTTTGTTTCCAAACTTTTTATTCAACTTTTTTTTTTTTTATTCCAAAACAATTTCCCCACTCCGACCCCTCCCCCCTATTTACAAGCCACGCCCCCCTTCGGGCTCATTTACATATTTTAACCACGCCCACCCCCGCTTTTAGGCACTTCCGGGGCGCGCGTGACGTCACCCCGATGACGTCATCACCCCACCCCCCAGGACCGGGCCCCGCCCCCTCCCCAATATTTTAATTGCTCATTTACATATTTACAGCCCCGCCCCCACCCCCCTGGGGGGGGGGGGAGGGGGGAGGGGTCACCTGCAGAAATTTTGGGGGGGTGGGGGAGGGGCAGGAGTTGGGGGGGGGGTGGGGGAGGGGCCCCGGGGGCTGCCCTGAGAAACTGAGACCCCTGGGGGGGGGGAGGGGCGGCGGTTTTTTGGGACCCCTCCCCCCGTTTTTGTGTCCCCTCCCCCCATTTTTGGGTTCCCCTCCCCCATTTCTGGGACCCCTCCCCCCCCCCCTTTTTTTTTTTTTTGGGGAATTTTCCATTTTTTTGGGGGGGAACTTTTTAAAAATTTTTTTAACAATTTCCCCTTTTCCACGACCCTTTTTTTTAAATCATTTTTTTTTTCCTTTCCAGGACCTTTTTTTTAACAAATTTTTCTTTTCCATGACCATTTTTATCCAATTTCTCCTTTTCCAGAACCCTCTTTGTAAATCAATTTTTCCCATTTCAGAACCTTTTTCAATCAATTTCCCCTTTTCCAGGATCCTTTTTTCAGGACCCCTTTTTCATCAAGTTTTTCTTTTCCAGGACCCTTTTTTTAACAATTTCCTCTTTTCCAGGACCCTTTTTTTACCAATTTCCCCTTTTCCACGACCATTTTTTAACAATTTCCTCTTTTCCAAGACCCTTTTTTTTACCAATTTCTTCTTTTCCATGAACATTTTTTACCAATTTTCTCTCTTCCAGAACCATTTTTTTAACAATTTCCTTCTTTCCATGAACATTTCTTAACATTTTTTTCTATTCCAGGACCATTTTTTTACCAATTTCCTTTTTTCCACGCCCATTTTTTTAACATTTTCTCTTTTCCATGACCATTTTTTACCAATTTTCTCTCTTCCAGGACCATTTTTTTAACAATTTCCTCCTTTCCACGACCATTTTTTTAACAATTTCCTCTTTTCCAGGACCCTTTTTTTAAACAATTTTTTCTATTCCAGGACCATTTTTTTACCCATTTCCTCTTTTCCATGACCATTTTTTACCAATTTTCTCTCTTCCAGAACCATTTTTTTACCAATTTCCCCTTTTCCATGACCATTTTTTTAACAATTTCCTCTTTTCAAGGACCCTCTTTTTAAACAATTTTTTCTCTTCCAGGACCCTTTTTTTACCAATTTCCTCTTCTCCACAACCATTTTTTAACATTTTTTCTTTTCCAGAACCCTTTTTTTTACCAATTTCCTCTTTTCCACGCCCATTTTTTAACAATTCCCCCTTCTCCAAGACCCTTTTTTTGACAATTTCCTCCTTTCCACGCCCATTTTTTTAACATTTTTCTCTCTTCCACACCCCATTTTTTACCAATTCCCCCTTCTCCAAGACCCTTTTTTTTACCAATTTCCCCTTTTCCACGCCCATTTTTTTAACAATTTCCTCTTTTCCAGGACCCTTTTTTAAACATTTTTTTCTCTTCCAGAACCCTTTTTTTACCAATTTCCTCTTTTCCACGCCCATTTTTTTAACATTTTCTCTTTTCCACGAATCCTTTTTTTTACCAATTTCCCCTTTTCCACGACCATTTTTTTAACAATTTCCTCTTTTCCATGACCATTTCTTAACATTTTTTCTATTCCAGGACCCTTTTCTTTAACAATTTCCTCTTTTCAAGAACCATTTTTTTACCAATTTCCTCTTCTCCACGCCCATTTTTTTAACATTTTCTCTCTTCCAAGAACCCATTTTTTTTACCAATTCCCCATTTCCAGAACCATTTTTTTACCAATTTCCCCTTTTCCACGCCCATTTTTTAACATTTTTTCTTTTCCAATACCCTTTTTTTAACAATTTCCTCTTTTCCATGACCATTTTTTACCAATTTTCTCTCTTCCAGGACCATTTTTTACCAATTTCCTTTTTTCCACGACCATTTTTTTAACATTTTCTCTTTTCCATGACCATTTCTTAACATTTTTTCTTTTCCAGGACTCTTTTTTTTACCAATTTCCTCTTTTCCACGACCATTTTTTAACATTTTTTTCTATTCCACGACCATTTTTTTAACAATTTCCTCTTTTCCACGCCCATTTTTTACCAATTCCCCCTTCTCCAAGACCCATTTTTTACCAATTTCCTCTCCTCCTTAACCCTTTCTTTACCAATCCCCCCCACCCCCTTCCCCGCCCCGCCACCCCCCGTTCCTCCAACACCCCCCCACCCCCCCAAACCCCCAAAAACCCCCCAAAACCCCCCAAAAACCCCCCCTCACGCCCTCCCCCCGCCCCCCATGGCCTCCAGCAGCCTCCTCCTGCCCTGCTCGTAGTCGTCCTGGTCCACGCTGACCAGCAGCCGCACGTCCTCGCGGCCCACGGCGCGCCGCAGCCCCTCGGTCAGGAACACGCCCTTGAGCGCCTCCAGCAGGGCCCCGCTCAGGTAATCGCCCCAGAACGCCTCCAGGTACGACAGCTCCGAGAACTTGATGTCGCACAGGATGGAGCCCAGGTCGCGGGACTTCAGCACGCTGCTGGCCTGGGGGGGGAAACCGGTATGGACCAGTTAGGGACCAGTATAAACCAGTTAGGGACCAGTATGGAGGAGCCGAGGTCACGGGGTCTCAGAACGCTGCTGGCCTGGAAGGAAACGAGCAGGAAAAACCAGCTGGAAACCAGTATGAACCAGTTAGAAACCAGTATAAACCACCTAGGAACCAGTTAGGAACCAGTATGGACCACCTAGAAACCAGTATAAACCAGTTAGGGACCAGTATAAACCAGTATGGAGGAGCCGAGGTCACGGGGTCTCAGAACGCCGCTGGCCTGGAAGGAAACGAGCAGGAAAAACCAGTTAGAAACCAGTAAAAACCAGTGAGAAAGTGGTATAAACCACCTAGAAACCAGTATAAACCAGTTAGGGACCAGTATAAACCAGTTAGGAACCAGTTAGAGACCAGTATAAACCAGTATGGAGCAGCCGAGGTCACGGGGTCTCAGAACGCCGCTGGCCTGGAAGGAAACGAGCAGGAAAAACCAGTTAGAAACCAGTATAAACCAGTGAGAAAGTGGTATAAACCACCTAGAAACCAGTATAAACCAGTTAGGGACCAGTATAAACCAGTATGGAACCAGTGTGGAACCAGTATGGAACCAGTATGGACCAGTATGGAACCAGTATGGAGCAGCCGAGGTCACGGGGTCTCAGAACGCCGCTGGCCTGGAAGGAAACGAGCAGGAAAAACCAGCTGGAAACCAGTATGAACCAGTTAGAAACCAGTATAAACCACCTAGGAACCAGTTAGGAACCAGTATGGACCACCTAGAAACCAGTATAAACCAGTTAGGAACCAGTATGGAACCAGTATGGAGGAGCCGAGGTCACGGGGTCTCAGAACGCCGCTGGCCTGGAAGGAAACGAGCAGGAAAAACCAGCTGGAAACCAGTATAAACCAGTCAGAAACCAGTATAAACCACTTAGGAACCAGTATGGAGCACTTAGGAACCAGTATAAACCAGTTAGGAACCAGTACGGAACCAGTATAAACCAGTATGGAGGAGCCAAGTCACGCGACTTCAGAACGCCACTGGCCTGAGGAAAAGGAGCAGCAAAAATCCAGTTAGGAACCAGTATAAACCAGTTAGAAACCAGTATAAACCACCTAGAAACCAGTATAAACCAGTTAGGAACCAGTATAAACCAGTTAGGAACCAGTATAAACCAGTCAGGAACCAGTATGAACCAGTATAAACCAGTTAAGAACCCGTATGGACCAGCCCGGGTCGCAGGATTTCAGAACGCCGCTGGCCTGTGGGGGAAGAACCAGTCCAAACCAGTCCAAACCAGTATGAAACAGTAAAAACCAGTCCAAACCAGTATAAACCAGTATAAACCAGTATAAACCAGTAGCCACTGACCTGTCCAAACACGTCCAGGGCCCGGCCCGGCCCCCGGGGGCGGCTGGAGGCGACCGAGCGGCGCAGGGCGCGCTCGTGCTCACAGTACTCGGCCCGGACACGCAGCCGGATGTCTGGGGGGCAGAAAAACCAGTCAGGAACCAGTATAAACCAGTATGAACCAGTACGGACCGGTATGGATCACTACAACCCAGTATAAACCAGTATAAACCAGTATAGACCAGTGTAACCCTGAGCGCTCGTGCTCACAGTACTCGGCCCGGACACGCAGCCGGATGTCTGGGGGGCAGAAAAACCAGTTAGGAACCAGTATAAACCAGTATAAACCAGTACGGACCGGTATGGATCACTACAACCCAGTATAAACCAGTATAGACCAGTATAGACCAGTGTAACCCTGAGCGCTCGTGCTCACAGTACTCGGCCCGGACACGCAGCCGGATGTCTGGGGGGGGGAAGAAACCAGTTAGGAACCAGTATAAACCAGTATAAACCAGTATAAACCAGTACGGACCAGTATGGATCACTACAACCCAGTATGAACCAGTATAGACCAGTATAGACCAGTGTAACCCTGAGCGCTCGTGCTCACAGTACTCGGCCCGGACACGCAGCCGGATGTCTGGGGGGCAGAAAAACCAGTTAGAAACCAGTATAAACCAGTATAAACCAGTACGGACCAGTATGGATCACTACAACCCAGTATAAACCAGTATAAACCAGTATAAACCAGTATAGACCAGTGTAACCCTGAGCGCTCGTGCTCACAGTACTCGGCCCGGACACGCAGACGGATGTCTGGGGGGCAAAAAAACCAGTTAGGAACCAGTATAAACCAGTATAAACCAGTATGGACCAGCATAGACCAGTATGGATCACTATAGCCTAGTCTAACCCAGTATAACCCAGTATAGACCAGTATAAACCAGTATAAACCAGAGCGCTTGGACTCGCAGGCGGAAGTCTGGGGTGGGGGAAAAACCAGTTAGAACCAGTATAGACCAGTTAGAACCAGTATGGACCAATATAAACCAGTACAAACCAATAAAAACCAGTATGAACCGGTATAGACCAGTATAGACCAGTCTGGACCACTAAAAACCAGTATGGATGAGCCTGCACCAGTATAAACCAGTAAGGACCGGTATGGCGGGCAGGAGAAGAGGCCAGGCCCAGTATAAACCAGTACAAACCAGTACAAACCATAGTGGGACACGGCCCCAGTGCTCCCAGTAACCCTGCACTGGTTCCATGGGACATTCCCAGTGCTCCCAGTACAAACCAGTATTCCCAGTTCCCACTGACTCACTGTCCCCACAAGCCCTGGAATGGAGCTCGGCAGCTCCAGTTCTCCCAGTTCGCCCAGTTCCATACTGGTTTGTCCATCCCAGTCTGTCCCAGTTCATCCCAGTCTGTCCCAGTTTGTTCCACTTTGTCCCAGTTTATCTCAGTCCATCCCAGTCCCTCCCAGTTTGTCCCAGTCCGTCCCAGTTTGTCCCAGTCCGTCCCAGTCCCCTCCCAGTCCATCCCAGTCTGTCCCAGTCTGTCCCAGTCCATCCCAGTTCCTCCCAGTCTGTCCCAGTCCCCCCCCAGTCCGTCCCAGTTTGTCCCAGTCCATCCCAGTTTGTCCCAGTCTGTCACAGTCCACTCCCAGTCCCTCCCAGTTTGTCCCAGTCCGTCCCAGTTTGTCCCAGTCCGTCCCAGTTTGTCCCAGTTTGTCCCAGTCCATCCCAGTTCCTCCCAGTCTGTCCCAGTCCCCCCCCAGTCCCTCCCAGTTTGTCCCAGTCCGTCCCAGTCTGTCACAGTCCACTCCCAGTCCATCCCAGTCCGTCCCAGTCCATCCCAGTTCCTCCCAGTCCATCCCAGTCCCTCCCAGTCTGTCCCAGTCCCCCCCAGTCCCCTCCCAGTCCCTCCCAGTTTGTCCCAGTCCCTCTCAGTCCATTCCAGTCCCCTCCCAGTATATCCCAGTTTATTCCAGTTCCCTCCCAGTCGCTCCCAGTTTATCCCAGTCCCCTCCCAGTCCATCCCAGTCCATCCCAGTTTATCCCAGTCCATCCCAGTCCCCTCCCAGTTTATCCCAGTTCACCCAGTCCTTACCACACGTGACTTTCCCGGGGGTCTCGGGGGGGTCCCGGGGGGGCTCTCGGTGGGGGAGGGGCCGCCGCGTCCGCCGGGAATTCCGGGAGGAATTTCGGGAATTTCGGGAATTTCGGCAACTCCGGGAACGTCGGGAAGAATTGCGGGAATTGCGGGAATTGCGGGAACTTCGGGGGTTGTTGTGGGAATTGTGAGAGTTTCGGGAATTGTTTTGGGAATTATCGCGGGAATTGTTTCGGGAATTATTTCGGGAATTTCGTTTCCGTTTCCCGGAGCTGGAACCGGAACTGGAGCCTGTGGGGAGAGCGAGAACACCCAGAGTGACCAAAGAGTGACCACTGAGTGACCACTGAGTGACCACTGAGTGACCAGAGAGTGACCAGAGAGTGACCAGAGTGACCAAAGAGTGACCAGAGAGTGACCAGAGTGACCAAAGAGTGACCAGAGAGTGACCAGAGAGTGACCAGAGTGACCAGAGAGTGACCAGAGTGACCAGAGAGTGACCAGAGTGACCAGAGAGTGACCAGAGAGTGACCAGAGTGACCAGAGAGTGACCAGAGAGTGACCAGAGTGACCAGAGAGTGACCAGAGAGTGACCAAAGAGTGACCACTGAGTGACCCCTGAGTGACCAGAGAGTGACCAGAGTGACCAGAGAGTGACCAGAGAGTGACCAGAGAGTGACCAGAGTGACCAGAGAGTGACCAGAGAGTGACCAGAGAGTGACCAGAGAGTGACCCCTGAGTGACCCGAGTGACCCTGAGTGACCCCTGAGTGACCCCGAGTGACCCCGAGTGACCACTGAGTGACCCAGAGTGACCAAAGAGTGACCCCTGAGTGACCCCTGAGTGACCAGAGTGACCACTGAGTGACCCCTGAGTGACCAGAGTGACCACTGAGTGACCCCCAGCCCCCCAAAATGTCCCCAGGTGTCCCCCAGGGCTCACCTGTCTCCCAGTGCTCGGGGCGGGGCTGGGCGTGGCTCGGGCAGGTGACACAGGTGACACGCTCAGGTGACACTGCGGGGACAGTGGGGACATTGTCAGAGTCTGGGGACACCTGGGGTGACACAGGTGACACAGAGGGGACACAGGTGACACCTGTCAGAGTCTGGGGACACCTGGGGTGACACAGGTGACACAGAGGGGACATGGGGGACACCTGTCAGAGTCTGGGGACACCTGGGGTGACACAGGTGACACAGAGGGGACACAGGTGACATTGGGGTGACACGCTCAGGTGACACTGCGGGGACAGTGGGGACATTGTCAGAGTCTGGGGACACCTGGGGTGACACAGGTGACACAGAGGGGACACAGGTGACACAGAAGGGACACAGAGGGGACATGGGGGACATTGGGGTGACACTGGGGTGACACAGGTGACACAGAAGGGACACAGGTGACACTGGGGTGACACAGAGGGGACACAGGTGACATTGGGGTGACACAGAGGGGACACAGGTGACACCTGTCAGAGTCTGGGGACACCTGGGGTGACACAGGTGACACAGAGGGGACACAGGTGACACTGGGGTGACACAGAGGGGACACAGGTGACACCTGTCAGAGTCTGGGGACACCTGGGGTGACACAGAAGGGACACAGAGGGGACACAGGTGACATTGGGGTGACACAGAGGGGACATGGGGGACATTGGGGTGACACAGAGGGGACACAGGTGACACCTGTCAGAGTCTGGGGACACCTGGTGTGACATTGGGGTGACACAGAGGGGACACAGGTGACACCTGTCAGAGTCTGGGGACACCTGGGGTGACACTGGGGTGACACAGAGGGGACACAGGTGACACCTGTCAGAGTCTGGGGACACCTGGGGTGACACAGGTGACACAGAGGGGACACAGGGGAGACACAGGGCAGGGTGTGGCCGACACACAGGTGACACAGGTGACGTCACTCACCTGGCCGCGGCCTCTTGAGCGTCACACACCTGAGAGCAGGTCGGGGTGGGGGACACAGGAGGGGACACGGGAGGGGTGTGGCAAATCCAGGTGACACACAGGGGGGGGTGTGACCGACACACAGGTGACACGCAGGTGACGTCACTCACCTGGCCGCGGCCTCTTGAGCGTCACACACCTGAGCAGGTCGTGGCGAGCCGCCGCCCTCAGCAGGCGCCGCAGGTGGCCCAGGTCGCCCTCGTGGCACAGGCCCCTCCTCTCCAGCTCCAGCAGCGCGGCCAGGCCGCTCCTGCAACCGACGGGCCCCGGGCGGTGGCCACGGACGGAATCGGGGTGGCCACGGACGGGCTCGAGGTCGCCACGGCCGGGATCGAGGTCGCCAGGAGCGGGATTGAGGTCGCCAGGAGCGGGATTGTGGTCGCCAGGAGCGGGATCGAGGTGGCCCAAGCCGGGATCGGGGTCGCCAGGAGCAGTCTCGAGGTGGCCCAAACCGGTGTCGGGGTGGCCCAGCGGGCTCCGCTCCAGCAGCAGCCACAGCGCGGCCACGTCGCTCGGGCTGAGCTGCGCCGCCAGCACCTCGAAGAGGCGGTGCAGCGACAGCATCCCATAATAGTCCAGGCACTCCTCCTCCTCGTGGCGACAATGTCGCGACACGGGCGCCGCCATGTCGCCCCCCCGCGGGCGCGGGGAGTGAAGCTGCGACAGCGCCAGCAGAGACTCCACGGTGAGGGGGGAGGGGACGGACAGGTGAGGGGGGAGGGGACGGACAGGTGAGAGGGGGACACACCTGTGGGGGGGGAGGGTCAGAGAGGACACGTGACCACGGGGACAAAAAGGTGACAAGGGGGGGGGAGGGGCGCTGTCACCTCCGCCCCGCCCCCACCCCCCCCCCCCACGGTGCCAGCGAGGTGAGGGGAGGAAAATAAACAAAATAAAAGAAAACAAAACAAAGTGAAAATAAAGCAAAATAAACCGAAGTAAGGCAAAATAAAGTGCGAAAAAAAGGATTAAAAAGTAAAATAAAGCAACGCAAAGTACAAAAAGTAATTTTAGAAGTGGAATAAAGTAAAATAAAACGAGCTAAAGCAAAATAAATAAAATAAAACAAGATAAAGTAAAGCAAAACAAGCTAAAGTAAAATAAAAAACAATCAAATAAAGCAACGGAAAGTACAAAAAATAATTTTGGAAGTGGAATAAAGTAAAATAAAGTAAAACGAGCTAAAATAAATAAAACAAGCTGAAGTAAAATAAATACAATAAAACAAGATAAAGTAAAATAAAGCAAAACAAGCTAAAGCAAAATAAAACAAAAAAAATAAAATAAAGCAACGCAAAGTACAAAAAAAAATTTTAGAAGTGGAATAAAGTAAAATAAAGTAAAACGAGCTAAAATAAATAAAACGAGATAAAGTAAAATAAAGCAAAACAAGCTACGATAAAATAAAACGAAATAAAGTAAAATAGAGCAACTCAAATACAAAAAATAATTTTAAAAGTATAATAAAGTAAAATAAAACGAGCTAAAGTAAAATAAATAAAATAAAACAAAGTAAAATAAAGCGAAACAAGCTAAATTAAAATAAAATTATTAAACCAAAACAAAATAAACTTAAAATAAAGTAAAATAAAGCAGAGCAAACTACAAAAAAAAGTATAATAAAGTAAAACGAAGTAAAACAAAGATAAAATAAACCGAATAAATAAAATAAAACAAAAGAAACTAAAAAAAAAGGCAAAATAAAGCAGAACAAAGTACACAAAAAAAAATTAAAAAGTATAACAAAGTAAAATAAAGTAAAACAAACTAAAGCAAGATAAAGTAAAATAAAAAGCAAAGTAAAGTAAAATAAAAAGTAAAATAAAATAAAATAAAGTAAAATAAAAGAAAATAAAATAAACGAAAATAAAATAAAATAAAATAAAATAAAATAAAATAAAATAAAATAAAATAAAATAAAATAAAATAAAATAAAATAAAATAAAATAAAATAAAATAAAATGGGTGGCCTCCCCCCAAAATTTATGCTGAGGTGACAGTTTTGGGGTGGCCTCAAAGTCACTCAGGGACCCCAAAATCTCCTCAGGGACCCCAAAAAACTCCTCAGGGACCCCCAAAATCTCCTCAGGGACCCCCAAAAACTCCTCAGGGACCCCAAAATCCCCTCAGGGACCCCAAAATCCCCTCAGGGACCCCTCAAGGGTTTTTTTCCCCTCACAAATCCCCTCAGAACTTGCCCCAAATTCCCTCGGAGAGAAGTTTCCCCTCACAAATTCCCTCAAACTCCTCTCAAGGGGAGGTTTCCCCTCACAAACTCCCTCAAAACCCCCAAAATCGCCTCAGAGCCCCCTCAGATCCGTATTTTCCCCTCACAAACTCCTTCAAAACCCCCTAAAATCCCCTCAGAACCCTCTCAGATCGCTGTTTCCCCTCACAAATCCCCTCAAAACTCCCCCAAATTCCCGTCAGATCGCTGTTTCCCCTCACAAATCCCCTCAGAACTCCCCCAAACTCCTCTCAGATCGATGTTTCCCCTCACAAATCACCCTCCCCGCCCCTCTAGGGATGAATTTTCCCTCACAAATCCCCTCAAGACTCCCCCAAACTCCTCTCAGATCGATGTTTCCCCTCACAAATCCCCTCAGAACTCCCCCAAACTCCCCTTAGGGCGATGTTTCCCCTCATAAATCCCCTCAAAACTTGCCCCAAACTCCCCTTAGGGCGATGTTTCCCCTCACAAATCCCCTCAGAACTCCCCCAAACTCCTCTCAGATCGATGAATTTTCCCTCACAAATCCCCTCAGAACTCCCCCAAACTCCTCTCAGATCGATGTTCCCCCTCACAAATCCCCTCAGAGCGAAGTTTGCCCTCACAAATCCCCTCAGAACTCCCCCAAACTCCTCTCAGATCGATGTTCCCCCTCATAAATCCCCTCAAAACTCCCCCAAACTCCTCTCAGACCGATGTTCCCCCTCACAAATCTCCTCAGGGCGAAGTTTGCCCTCACAAATCCCCTCAGAACATCCTCCAAACATCGCTCAGATCGATGTTTCCCCTCACAAACCCCCTCAGAACTCCCCCAAACTCCGCTCAGATCGATGTTTCCCCTCACAAATCTCCTCGGAGCGAAGTTTCCCCTCACAAATCCCCTCAAAACTCCCCCAAACTCCTCTCAGTTCGCTCTTTCCCCTCACAAATCCCCTCAGAGTCCCCTCAGGGCGATGTTTCCCCTCACAAATCCCCTCAAAACTTGCCCCAAATTCCTCTCAGATCGATGTTTCCCCTCACAAATCCCCCTCCCCGCCCCTCTAGGGATGAATTTTCCCTCACAAATCCCCTCAGAACTCCCCCAAACTCCTCTCAGATCAATGTTCCCCCTCACAAATCCCCTCAGAACTCCCCCAAACTCCTCTCAGATCAATGTTCCCCCTCACAAATCCCCTCAGAACTCCCCCAAACTCCTCTCAGATCAATGTTCCCCCTCACAAATCCCCTCAAAACTCCCCCAAACTCCGCTCAGATCGATGTTTCCCCTCACAAATCCCCTCAGAGCGAAGTTTCCCCTCACAAATCCCCTCAAAACTCCCCCAAACTCCGCTCAGATCGATGTTCCCCCTCACAAATCCCCTCAGAATCCCCTCAGGGCGATGTTCCCCCTCACAAATCCCCTCAGAATCCCCTCAGTTCGCTCTTTCCCCTCACAAATCCCCTCAGAGCCCCCTCAGGGCGATGTTTCCCCTCACAAATCACCTCAGAACTCCCCCAAACTCCTCTCAGATCGATGTTCCCCCTCATAAATCCCCTCAGAACTCCCCCAAACTCCTCTCACATCGATGTTCCCCGTCACAAATCCCCTCAGGGCGATGTTTCCCCTCACAAATCCCCTCAGTTCGCTCTTTCCCCTCACAAATCCCCTCAGACTCCCCTCAGGGCGATGTTTCCCCTCACAAATCCCCTCAGAGCCCCCTCAGGGCGCTCTTTCCCCTCCCATCTCCCCCTCCCCGCCCCTCTGGGGATGATTTTCCCCTCCCCAATCGCCCCTCGGGGCTTCCCCCTCTTTCCAAACCCCTCACGAAACTCCCAGGACCCCCCTCCCCTCACCGGCTCCGCCGCCTCCGCCGCCCGGATCCTTCTGGCACCTTCGATGGCTCCGCGCATGCGCCGCCCCCCCCCGCCCCGCGCGGGCCACGCCCCCTGCCCCACACGCGGCCGCCCACGTGACCCACGTGACCCACGTGAGGGGGCGTGGGCTGCGCCGAGGCCACGCCCCTCCCCCTTGGCCACGCCCACTCCGGCTCGGGAAATGAGTTAATTATGTTGGCTCTGTTAATTGGCGGGGGGGGGATTTCTGTTAATTGAGAGAGTCTCTGTTAATTAGGGGGTCCCCTCTGTTAATTTCGGGGGTCCTGGGGATCTTTTGGGGGGTCTCCGATCCCCTCGGGGCGGTCTCGAGATCGCGGAAGCGGCGCCGCTGTCGAGATGGGCGGGGAAAGAAGAACCAGACCCTGACCACGCCCCCCGGGCTCAAACCCCGCCCCCGACCACGCCCCCTCGCTGGCGCCACCCCCGCGTGCGGCCGCACGTGCGGGGCCGCGTGTGCGGACACGTGAGTGGGGCCCGGCCACGCCCCGCGCATGCGCGGCGCCCACGGGAGGGCGTGGCCTGGCGCAAACCACGCCCCCGAGGGGTGGGACCCGGGCGCTGATTGGTCAGGGCGGGATCACCCCCCCAAAAACCGCCCAAAATCATCGCTGAGCCCCGAAAACGGCTCAAAATCACCCCCGAAAAGGGCTCAAAATCACCCCCGAGCCCACAAAAACCGCCCAGAATCATCCCCCTACCCCAAAACGGCTGGAAATCACCCCTGAAGCACCAAAACCCGCCCAAAATCAATCGCGAAGCCGCAAAATCAGCCCAAAATCAGCCCCGAACAACCAAAAACGGCTCAAAGTCAGTCCCGGACCCCAGAGATCGGCCCTGGGATCCCTCAAATCTGTCTCGTACCCCCGAAAAACCGCTCGGGGACCCTGCAGATCACCCCCAAACCCTCTCAAACACATCCGGGACCCCCAAAATCCGACACGCCCCCTCTAAAAACGGACTTGGGACCCCCCTCAATAATTGAAGGGAAGGGCCTGTACAGAGCCGGCACCGATGGGGAGTTTTGGGGCGTCCCGGGAGGTCCCCACGCTCTTTCGGGGGGCTTGGAGGAGCCATAAACTCGCCCCGAATGTTCACAGAGCGCCAGGAAAGGGGAGAGAGATGAAAAATCCCCCCCGAAATTGAGGGAGGGTCGGCGGGGGGGATTCCTGGGGGTCGCCGGGCCGGGCCGGGGACGCGGAAGTGGCCGGTGGGGATCGCGCGATGCATTCTGGGATAACCCCGGCACTCATGGGCTGTCGCTAAGCAACGCCAGCGCACAGCCCGCCGGGAAGCCGAAGGTGATTGGCTGTCGCCAAACAACACTCGCGCACAGCCTGCCGGGAATCCTGAAACTGATTGGCTGTCGCTAAACAACACTCGCGCGTAGCCCGACGGGAAGCCTGAAGCTGATTGGCTGTCGCTAAGCAACGCCCACCCGGAAGTGAAGCGATGAGAAGCGTTGTTCGGCAACGCGCGCGCAAAGTACGCCGGGAGCCGAGCGGTGATTGCAAGGAGTGCGCAAAAGAGCGAGCACGAGAAATCGATCGCCGAGCAACTGATCAGCAGGCACGATCAGCCGAATGGCGGATAATCGATCGGCAGGTGCGATCGATCGATCGCCGATCTAATCGATCGGCAGGCATTAGCAATCGATCGCCGAGCTAATCGATCGGCAGGCATTAGCAATCGATCGCCGAGCTAATCGATCGGCAGGCGCGATCAATCGATCGCCGAGCTAATCGATCGGGAGGCACGATCGATCGATCGCCGATGTAATCGATCGGCAGACACGATCGATCGGCGATCTAATCGATCGGCAGTCTCGATCAATCGATCGCCGAGCTAATCGATCGGCAGGCATTAGCAATCGTTCGCCGAGCTAATCGATCGGCAGGCATTAGCAATCGATCGCCGAGCTAATCGATCGGCAGGCGCGATCAATCGATCGCCGAGCTAATCGATCGGCAGGCATGAGCAATCGATCGCCGAGCTAATCGATCGGCAGGCGCGATCAATCGATCGCCGAGCTAATCGATCGGCAGGCGCGATCAATCGATCGCCGAGCTAATCGATCGGCAGGCGCGATCAATCGATCGCCGAGCTAATCGATCGACAGGCATGAGCAATCGATCGCCGATCTAATCGATCGGCAGGCATTAGCAATCGATCGCCGAGCTAATCGATCGGCAGGCGCGATCAATCGATCGCCGAGCCAATCGATCGGCAGGCGCGATCAATCGATCGGCAGGCGCGATCAATCGATCGCCGAGCTAATCGATCGGCAGGCACGATCAATCGATCGTCGAGCTAATCGATCGGCAGGCACGATCAATCGATCGCCGAGCTAATCGATCGACAGGCGCGATCAATCGATCGCCGAGCTAATCGATCGACAGGCATGAGCAATCGATCGCCGAGCTAATCGATCGGCAGGCGCGATCAATCGATCACCGAGCTAATCGATCGGCAGGCATTAGCAATCGATCGCCGAGCTAATCGATCGGCAGGCGCGATCAATCGATCGCCGAGCTAATCGATCGGCAGGCGCGATCAATCGATCGCCGAGCAATCGAGCGGCAGGCATGAGCAGTCGATCGTCGAGCTAATCGATCGGCAGGCGCGATCAATCGATCGCCGAGCTAATCGATCGGCAGGCTCGATCAATCGATCGCCGAGCTAATTGATCGGCAGGCTCGATCAATCGATCGCCGATCTAATCGATCGGCAGGCATGAGCAATCGATTATCGATCTAATCGATCGGCAGGCGCGATCAATCGATGGCAGGAGGGGGTAAGGAGGCGCCGCAATGCATGCTGGGATCGCTCGTTGCCAGGAAGTGGCGGCGCCAAACCGGAAGTGCGGCCTGAAGGTCGGGAACGGCCCCGGGACCCCCCGGGGGGATTTTTTTGGGGACTCCCCGGCGGAATTGTGAAATCTTTTATTGATGATTTAATTCTTTTTTGTTGTTTTTTTTTTTTTGTTTTGTTTTCTTTCAATACATTCGCCGCGTGACCCCTCCCCCCCCCCCCCCCCCCCCCCCCCTCCCCCGGTATTTACAGGTGTCGATAAGGCTTCAGAGAGACCCCTCCCCCCACCCTCCCCCCACCCCCCGCGCCCCTCCCCCACTCCTGGACAGTACAATACAGGCACTTGGAGACCCCTCCCCCCCCACGCGCCCCTCCCCCCCCCCCCGCCCCGCCCCTCCCCCACCCCACCCCTCCCCCCCCCCCCGGGGGGGCGGGGGTCGCCCCCCCCCCCCGCACCCACCCCCACTTTTTTGGTTACATCAAAGCCGTTTGTACAAGGGGAGGGGGGGGCTCCCCTCCCCCCCCCCCAAAAAAAAAAAGGGAGAGGGACCCCCGGGACGGGGGGGGAGGGGAGGGGGGGAGGGGCTGTGCCGGCGGCCCCTCCCCCCCCGCTTTGCATTTTTTGTTTTTTGGGGGGGGGTCGGGGGGGGGGAGGGGGAACAAAAACCCGGATTTTGTGCTTCAGAGCCCGTTTTGGTTTTTTTTTTTTTGGGGGGTTGGGGGGGAGGGGCTTCACCCGTTTTTTTTTTTTTTAATTTTTATTTTTGAGGGGGGAGGGGCCGCACCCGTTTTTTTGGGGTTTTTTTTTTTGGGGGGGGGTCTCCCCCATTTTTTCTCACCCGTTTTTCTGGTTTTTGTTGGTTTTTTTGGGGGGGGGGCTCCGCTCTTTTTTTTTTTTTTTTTTTGGGGGGGGAGGGGCTTTCCCCCCTCCCCCTCCCCTCCCCCCTTTTGCATTTTCCAGCCTCCCCCTCCCCCAATCAAGGCAACCCTAAAAAAACCGCACAAAAAAAAAAAAAAAAAAAACCAGCGGGGGAGGGGCTTCGATCTCCGCCCCTCCCCCCCCTCCCTGCACAAAGCCCCTCCCCCAAAAAGTTTTTTGGGTGGGTGGGGGGGGAGGGGCGAAAACACCCCAAAATTTCCATGGGGGGGGGAAGGGGGGAGGGGCGAATTCAGGCAGCTTTGCCCCTCCCCCCTCCCGTTAAGGCAGCGGGGGTGGGGGAGGGGTCTCGGGGGGGGGTGGGGGAGGGGGGAGGGGGTGGGGCGTCCCCCCCCCCCCCCCCCAAAATCAGGACTCCAGGGACAGCTGGGCCGTGGCCCGGTGCAGCTCCGCGCTCGCCCTCCGCCCCTCCCCCCCGCCCCCCCCCCCCAACCGGGGGGGTTCCACCGCCCCTCCCCCCCCCCCACCCGACGGAGGGGGGGTCTCCGCCCCTCCCCCCTCCCTCCAGCGCCGCTTAAAGCGCAGCTTCAGCGGCACGCGGGGGGGGGGAGGGGCCCGCCGAGGGGTGGGGGTGGGGTGGGGGAGGGGAGGGACCCCCCTCGCGCTTGGGGGCGGGCGGGGGGGGAGGGGCGAACACCTCGTCCTCCCCCTCCTCCCCCTCCCCCTCCTCGCTCAGCTCCTCCACCTCCACCTCCTCCAGCCCCTCCCCCACCTGCTCCACCTTGATGTGGGGGGGGGGGCTCGGCCGCACCCGCCCCTCCCCCCCCGTCGCCCGTTGATGACGTCGACGACGATGACGATGATGATGATGACGACGACGATGGGGGAGGGGCCGCCCCTCCCCCCGCCCCGCCCTTCTCGCGCTGCCGCCTCCCCGGGGGGGGGGGCTGGAGTTTGAAGGGGAAAGGGGCGTGTCCCGGGGCGGGGGGGGGAGGGGCGGGGGGGGGGGGGTGGGGCAGCAGCAGGGCCGGGGGGGGGCAGGGCAGGAAGGCGCGCGGGCTCAGGTGGTAACTCAGGACGCTCCGCGCCTGCGCCGCCAGCGCGCGCTGCAGGTCCTCGGCCGAGAAGGAGAAGTGCGACCCTCCCCCCCCCCCCTCCCCCACCTCCCCCTCCCCCACCCGAGCCCCCTCCCCCGCTCCCCGACCCCCCGAAGAGCGGGCTCAGGGTGGGGGAGGGGATGTAGCCCAGGTGGGGGGGGCTGAGGGGGAGCGCGGGCGAGAGGGGGGGAGGGGGGAGGAGCCCCCCGCCCGCCCCTCCCCCGCCCCCGCCCCCTCCCCCACCCAGCGGGGAGGGGGGGAAGGGGCTCAGGGGGGGCTCGCGGGGGGGGTAGAGGCGGAACAGCCCCTCGGGGGTCAGGCGGGGGGGGGGGGATGGGCGAGGTGGCGGAACCCCCCTCCCCCACCCCCCCCGCCCGAGGTGAGGGTGGGGGGAGGGGGCAGCGGGGGGGGGGGGGGGAGGGGCGGGGGGGGCTCCTCGGGCTCCTCGGAGCCGTCGCTGAGGGAGCCCAGGCGGCGGGGGAAGGGCGAGGGGGGAGGGGCCAGCAGGGGGGGAGGGGGGCCCACCCCTCCCCCCACCCCCACCACCACCCCTCCCCCACCCGGGGAGCGGAGCTCGTCGGGGTTGGCGGGGGGAGGGGGAGGGGAGAGGCCGTCGGTGGGGGAGGGGCCGGGCAGGGGGGGGAAGCGGAAGTGGGACCCCCCCGTGGGCAGGGGGGGGGCGCTCTGCGGCAGCGGGGGCCCTGCGGGGGGGAAAAGGGGGGGTTAGAGGGGTGGGGGAGGGGCACCTGGCACACCTGGGCGCACCTGGGCGCACCTGGGTATGGCCGGACCCCTCCCAGACACACCCAGAGCTCACCTGGGCACACCCAGGGCACACCTGAGCACACCTGGTCATGGCCAGAGCTCACCTGGGCACACCCAGAGCTCACCTGGGCACACCCAGGGCACACCGGGACACACCTGGGCATGGCCAGAGCTCACCTGGACACACCCAGAGTTCACCTGAGTACACCTGGGTATGGCCAGAGCTCACCTGGGCACACCCTGGGCACACCCAGAGCTCACCTGAGTACACCTGGGCATGGTCAGAGCTCACCTGGGCACACCCACACCACACCTGGGCACACCTGCGTATGGCCAGACCCTGCCCAGACACGCCCAGAGCTCACCTGAGCACACCCAGGGCACACCTGGGCACACCTGGGCATGGCCAGGGCACACCTGAGCACACCCAGGGCACACCTGGGCACACCTGGGCATGGCCAGGGCACACCTGAGCACACCCAGGGCACACCTGGGCACACCTGGGCATGGCTAGAATGCACCTGGGTGTTCCCTGGCCCTGCCCAGACCCACCCACAGCTCACCTGGCCACACCCACAGCTCACCTGGCCACACCCAAACCCCGCCATGGCCCCACCCCGACCCCACCCCCCCCATCCAAACCTCACCTGGCCCCACCCTGACCCCACCCAGCCTCACCTGGACCCCTCCCGGCCCCACCCCCCACCCCCTCACCTGCCCGAGCCTCACCTGTGAGCCCCAGGTCGATGAAGGGATAATTGACCAGCACGAGTTTGTTGAAGTTGAACTTGTAGGTGAATCTTTTGCCCTTGGTCTTGTGCAGGATCCGCTTGTTGTAGTAATACCTGGGGGGGGGGAGGGGCGTGGGGCGGGGCCGCAGCACCTGGCGGAGCCCAAACACACCTGGGGGAACCCAAAAACCACCTGGGACCCCCTCAGACCCTCCCCAGGTGTGTCCCCAGGTGACCCTGCCCATCCCAGGTGTGTCCCAGGTGTGTCCCAGGTGTGTCCCCCCATCCCAGCTGTTCCCCAGGTGTGTCCCCCCATCCCAGCTGTTCCCAGGTGTGTCCCAGGTGTGTCCCAGGTGTGTCCCAGGTGTGTCCAGCTGTTCCCAGGTGTGTCCAGGTGTGTCCCGCACCTGAGGGCGCGGCTGAGCTTGTCGTAGTTCATGTGGGGCTTGCACTTGCGCACCCCCCACAGCCGCGCCACCTCGTCGGGGTCCTTGATGACGAACTCGCCGTAGTCGCCCTGCCAGGCGATGACCTCGCGGTACTGCTCCTGCCGCAGCAGCTCCAGGATGAAATGCCACAGCTGGATCTGCCGCGAGCCGGGGCTCGACTCCGCCTTGTAGGCCCACTCGGGGAACGCGAACCCTGCGGGACAGCGGCGGTGACGTCATCAGTGACATCATCATCGGTGTGACATCATCACTGAGACATCGTCAGTGTCGCCGTGCCCACTCGGGGAACGCGAACCCTGCGGGGCGGCAGCGTCAGTGTGACGTCATCATCACTGTGACATCATCATCACTGTGACATCATCATCACTGTGACATCATCAGTGTCGCCGTGCCCACTCGGGGAACGCGAACCCTGCGGGGCGGCGGCGTCAGTGTGACGTCATCACTGACACATCGTCATCGGTGTGACGTCATCAGTGTGACATCATCATCAGTGTGACATCATCACTGAGACATCATCAGTGTCGCCGTGCCCACTCGGGGAACACGAACCCTGCGGGGCGGCGTCAGTGTGACGTCATCATCAGTGTGACATCATCAGTGTCGCCGTGCCCACTCGGGGAACGCGAACCCTGCGGGGCGGCGGCGTCAGTGTGACGTCATCATCACTGTGACATCATCATCACTGAGACATCGTCAGTGTCGCCGTGCCCACTCGGGGAACGCGAACCCTGCGGGGCGGCGGCGGTGACGTCATCAGTGTGACGTCATCACTGACACATCGTCATCGGTGTGACGTCATCGTCACCGTGATATCATCACGATATATCATCAGTGAACCCTGCGGGACGGCGGCGGTGACGTCATCAGTGACAGCATCACTGAGACATCATCATCGGTGTGACGTCATCGTCACCGAGACATCATCATCGGTGTGACATCATCACTGAGACATCGTCAGTGTCGCCGTGCCCACTCGGGGAACGCGAACCCTGCGGGACGGCGGCGTCAGTGTGACGTCATCACTGACACATCGTCATCGGTGTGACGTCATCGTCACCGTGATATCATCACGATATATCATCAGTGTCGCCGTGCCCACTCGGGGAACGCGACCCTGCGGGGTGGCAGCGGTGACGTCATCAGTGACATCATCACTGAGACATCATCATCGGTGTGACGTCATCAGTGTGACATCATCATCGGTGTGACATCATCACTGAGACATCGTCAGTGTCGCCGTGCCCACTCGGGGAACGCGAACCCTGCGGGGCGGCGGCGGTGACGTCATCAGTGACATCATCATCGGTGTGACGTCATCGTCACTGAGACATCATCATCACTGTCACATCATTACTGACACATCACCAGTGTGACATCATCACCAGTGTGACATCATCATCAGTGTGACATCATCATCGGTGTGACATCATCACTGAGACATCGTCATCGGTGTGACATCATCGTCACTGAGACATCATCGGTGTGACATCATCGTCACTGAGACATCATCACCGGTGTGACGTCATCACTGAGACATCGTCAGTGTCGCCGTGCCCACTCGGGGAACGCGAACCCTGCAGGACGTCATCAATGACGTCATCAGTGACATCATCACTGATACATCATCATCAGTGTGACGTCATCGTCACGGAGACATCATCGCTGTGGCATCATCACCGTGACATCATCAGTGTGACATCGTCACTGAGACATCGTCAGTGTGACGTCATCAGTGTCGCCGTGCCCACTCGGGGAACGCGAAGCCTGTGTGACGTCATCATCGGTGTGACATCATCAGTGACATCGCCGTCATCGCAGTGACATCATCACTGTCACATCATTACTGACACATCGCCAGTGTGACATCATCATCAGTGTGACGTCATCACTGATACATCACCACCCTCAGCGTGACGTCATCAGAGTCGCCGTGCCCCCCCCCAAAACCCCCAAAACGCCCCAAAAATGTGACCCCCAAAAAATAAAACGGGAAAAAAAAATAAAAACAAAATGAAAAAAATCAAAATCAAAACCAAAATAAAGATAAAAATAAAAGCAAAAATAAAAGCAAAAATAAAAATAAAAATAAAACCAAAAATAAAAATAAAAATAAAAATAAAAATAAAAATAAGATAAATCACCCCCCCAAAAAAACAAATCCCGAAATCGTCACCCCCAAAATCAGAACCCCAAAAAACGACGCCCCCCCCCCCCCCAAAAAAAAAAAAAAATCACCCCAAAAATTGGGACCCCCCCAAAATAAAAAAAAAATCACCCAAAAAAATTTCACCCCAAAAATTTCACCCCCCAAAAAATTAACTCCAAAAAAAATCGACCCCAAAATCTTCAAATCAAAAATTTTCACACCCCAAAATTTCCCCCCTCCCCCCCCCCCCCAAAATTTCGGCCCCTTTTGGGTCTGGGGGCTCCCCCAGCCCCTCCCCCCCCCGCGCTGGCCCCGGTGGGGGAGGGGTTTTGGGGGGGTGGGGGAGGGGCCGGACACACTCGGGGTCTGTTCTCGGCCCGGGCCGGCGGTGACGTCATCGCCGTCAATGGGGGCTCTGTTCCCGCGACCCCCGGGGGGGGGAGGGGAGGGGGGAGGGGCACCCCAAAAAAACCAAAAAAGCGAAAAAAAAACAACGGGGGGAGGGGGCGCAAAGAGAGCCCAAAAAAATCGATCGGGGACCCCCCAAAAACCGGACCCGGACCCCCCAAAGAGACCCCAAAATCACTCAGGGACCCCCAAAAACCGAACAGGGACCCCCAAAAACGACTCAGGGACCCCAAAATCGGGACCGGGACCCCCAAAAATCACTCAGGGACCCCAAAATCGGGACCGGGACCCCCAAAAACGACTCAGGGACCCCAAAATCGGGACCGGGACCCCCAAAAACGACTCAGGGACCCCAAAAAGGACCCGAAACCACTCGGAGACCCCCAAAGAAAACCCCAAAATCACTCCGGGACCCCCAAAGAGACCCCAAACCAGAAAGGGACCCCCAAAACCGGCACCGGGACCCCCCGAACGACCCCAGAACCAATCGGGGACCCCAAAACCGGCACCGGGACCCCCCGAACGACCCCAGAACCAATCGGGGACCCCAAAACCGGCACCGGGACCCCCCGAACGACCCCAGAACCAATCGGGGACCCCAAAACCGGCACCGGGACCCCCCAAAATTATTCGGGACCCTCCGGAATTTCCCCGAATCGAGTCGGGGACCCCCAAAAACATCTCGGGGACCCTCGGAACGACCCCAAAAAATCGCTCGGGGACCCCCAAAACGAGACGGGGAGGAGCCAAAATTCGGGACCCGCCCCCCACTAAAAAAAAAAAAAATAAATTTGGAGACCCCAAAATCATCCGGGGGGACCCCCCGGACCCAAATTTGGGGTCTCCCCCTCCCCCACCCCCACCCAAAATCCCCCCCCGGGGGGTTCCGCGACCCCTCCCCCCCCCCAAATTTTGGGGTCTTTGGAACTTTTGGGACCCTCCCCAAACTTTGAGACCCCTCCCCCAAACTCAGCCCCTCCCCCCCGATTTTGGGGGTCCCGGCAGGGGGCGCTGCGGTCGCGGGGGGAGGGGCGTGGCCGGAGGGGGGGAGGGGGGCGTGGTTTGAGTTACGGGGGGGGGGGAGGGGACAAGTTTGAAATGGGGGAGGGGGGGGTGGGGGGGGAGAGACCCCTCCCCAAATGAGGCGCCTCTAATTAACCCCCTAATTAACGACCCCTCCCCCTTTAATTAAAGCGAAACCGCCCCCAAAATTCCGCCCCGACGCCGAAAGGGGGGGGGGGGGGAGGGGGAGGGGGAGGGGCCAAACCCCCCCCCCCCCCTCCTCCAAAACACACAACGTGGCAGCGCCCCTCCCCCACACACACCCACCCACCCCCCCCCCCACGCGTGGGGGGAGGGGAGAAACCCGTGGGAATGTGGGGGGGGGGGAGGGGGGGATTGAGGGGGTGTGGGGGGAGGGGTGGCGGGGGGAGGGGAGATCAACAGGTCCCGAAACTCCGGAGGGGCCCGTGGGAAAGAGGGGGGGGGGGAGGGGTGGGAAAAGAACCCCCAAAATATCGGGGGGGGAGGGGGGAGGGGGGAGGGTCACGCGCGTGGGGGCGCACGTGGGGGGAGGGGAAAAGTGCGGGGGGGGGGGGAGGGAAAGTTTGCGGATGGGAAAGGGGAGGGGGAGGGGGGGAGTGGGGGGGGAGGGGTGAGCAAAGTTCCTCCCCTCCCCCCTCCCGCCTCGCTCCGTCCGTCCCCCCCCCCAAAAAAAAAAAAAAAAAAAAAAAAGTTTCTCCCCCTCCTCCTCCTCCCCTCCCCTCCCCCCACCCCGGTTTATTTTTGGGGAGGGGGGAGGGGGGGGGGGTTCGCAGTCCTCACCTGCGTCCGCCGGAGTCTTCATGGCTCCGCTGCCGCCGCCGTCGCGATCGCGGCCCCCCCCTCCCCCTTCCTCCTCCTCCTCCTCCTCCTCCTCTGCCCCTCCCCCACCCCCTCCCGGCCACGCCCCCCGCCCCTCCCCCCTTTCCCCGCCCCCCTCCCGGCGTCAGCGCCGCGTCCCCATGGCAACAAGCCCCGCCCCCCCTCCCCGCCGTAAAGGAGCCGCGCGCGGGGATTTGGGGGGGGGGGAAAGGGGGGTTGGGGGGGGGGGGGAGGGGTCCGGGGGGGTGTTTTCCCCTCCCCCCACCCCTCCCCTCGCTTTGGGACCCCCCCCTCCCCCACCCCAAAGGAATTTGGGGAATATTTTGGCCGAATTGGGGGCGGGGCCTCTCGGGGCACGTGGGAGCCGCACGTGGCTCGGAGCTCGCCCCTCCCCCCCCCTCCCCGCGCTCGCGCCTGGCGCCGTCGCCCCTCCCCCCGCGGCTGCTATAAATAACCTCATTAATTATTCAGATCCCTCCCGTTAATGAGCGGCGGAGGGGGCGGGGCCGGACACGCCCCTCCCCCATTCCCCTCCCCCCACCCGTGCAGGGGGCGGGGATTGAGGGGGGAGGGGCTTTGTGGGAAACCGAGACAGCGCATGCGCGGGGAAAGGGGCGGGGCCCTCACGGCGAGAGGCGTGGTCAGCGCCGAGAGGGGCGTGGCCACGCAAAGGGGGCGGAGCCTCGGGGAGCTCCAGCGTGTCACAGCCCCCCCCCCCAATCCCTCCCGATTGGACAGAACGCGCGACCAATCGCAACGCGCCGCGGTGACCTCATCGCTCGGCCGCCCCGGCTCGCCATTGGCCGGCGCTGGCCACGCCCCCTCCGTTCCCACGTGGGGGGCGGGGTGGGCGTGGCCTGCGGGCCGGCGCGGCCGCTGATTGGTCGCTGCCGGCGGCGGCTCCGCTGTTGCTGAGGGGAAGCGCGAGGGGCCCGGACGGGGCCGGAGGCGCCGGGAGCGGCGGCCGGGTGAGCTCATCAATATGCTAATGACATGCTAATGAGATGCAAACAGCATGCCCAACCTTCCCTCCGCTTCCCCCCCTCCCCCCCCCCGCCCCGCACCGGCCGCGTTCCCCCCCCCTCCCCCTTCCCCTCCCCTCAGAACCGGACCGGGCGGGGGGAGGTGGGGGGGGGGGGGGTGAAGCCGCGCGGTGCAGGCTGGGAAGTGAAGTCCTGGCGGACTCGCCTTCCCGTGGGGTCCCGCGCGCCGCGGGGCACGCCGGGAGTTGTAGGCCGCGGGTGTGAGGGGAGGGGGAGGCCGCGATCCCGGCGTGCCCCGCGCGGCCCCGCCCCCTTCAATTCCCCCCCCCCCCAGCGCCCCTCAAAGTAAACAAGCCCGGACACTGCCCAAGCCCCGCCCACCTCGCTTCCCATTGGTTACTGTACCCCCAGCCCCGCCCCCGGCGCGCCGCCATTGGTCACTGTCAGCCGGGAGGGGGCGGGACGCCGGGCCGCGTTTGGCGGCGCCGATTGGCTGGAGGAGCCGCCAATCAGGCGGTTGTGGGCGCCGATTGGCCGCGCCCGCGGCTGCTCCCGGTTCATTCACCATTTTGTCGGCCGGAGTAAAAAGGGGCTCCCGCGGGCCCGGCGGCCGCGGGGGGGGGCGCAGGTACCGGGGGGGGGGAGGGGGTCCAAGGACGGGGGAAGAGACCCCCGAGGGGGGCGGAGAGGGGGAGGGGCACGGGGGGAGGGGTCTCGTGACGTGTCACCCCCGGGCAAGGGGGTGGAGCAACCCGGAAAGTTCCCCCCCCCCCCCTTTTTTTTGGGGTGTCCCCCCCCCTCTTCGTTCCTAAAGTTCAGGATCCCCCCGGGGGGGGGGGAGAGGATGGGGGTGACCCCCCCCTCCCCCCGCGCTGTCCCCAAATGTCACTCGCCCCTCCCCCCACCGGTGTCACCTGCGCCCCCAGGAGGACGCGGGGGGACCGTGACACCCCCTCCCCCCCTCCCCCCGCAACCTTCAGGACCAAAAATTTTGGGGCACCCCCTCCCTCCCCCCACACTTGTCCTCGCTCACTTTTGGGGGGTCTCCCCCCTCCCCCAATCCCCCATTTCTGACCCCCTCCCCCCCTTTGGTGTCCCCACAGGACCCCACGGCGCCGGCCCGGCGGGAGGACGATGAAGCCGGCGAGGAAGGCCGGCGGCTCCTCCTCCTCTTCTTCTTCCTCCTCCTCCTCCTCTTCCTCAGGACCCCGCACCGGCCTCCCCCCCCCGGGCCGCCCCCTGAGCGAGCCCCCCTCCTCCTCCTCCTCGCCACCCCCGGACCCCGAGGACCCCCCCCCCTCCCAGCCGCAAGACCACCACCTTCAAATCGCGCGCCCCCCGCAAGAAACCCCCGCAGGGGGGCGCCGGCGAGCCGGGAGACCTTTTGGGCGACCACCCGGGCGACCTCCCGCCGTCCTGCGGCGACCACCCGGGCGACCCCCCCGGCGGCGACCCCGGCGGCAGCGGCTGCTCCAGCACGGACACGGCGAGCGAGCACTCGGCCGATGAGGGGGGAGGGCTCCCGGTGCCGCCGCCTCCTCTTCCTCCCCCTCCTCCTCCTCCTCCTCCTCCTGCCGCCGCCGCCGCCGGCGACCTCCCCGCAGCCCTGGAAGCCGCGTTCCGTCGCCTCCGTTGCCAACGAGTCCTGGCTCGCCGCGACGGAGTTTTCCGCCCGGCCGTGGTCAAGCAGCTCCGGCGGGGCCACGAGCTCGGCGTCCAGTTCGCCGGCGACCGCGGGCTCACGTTCCTGGACGGTGGCTTCCTGCTGGGCGACCCGCCGGCCGTGGTGCTGGACGCCACCCCGCCCGCGGGAGCGCTGGGCGTGGGCACGGCCGTGTGCGCTCGCCTGGACCCGGCCGAGACGCTTTACCGGCCGGGCACGGTGGTGGAGGTGAGCGCCAAGCCGCCCTCGTACCGGGTGCGGTTCGCTCCCCCTCCGCCCGCTCCCCCCGTTTGGGTCCCGCGTTCGGGGCTTCGCCTCCTGCGACCCCCGTGGCCACCGCACGGCGACGCGGCGGGCGAGGAAGACGACGACGAGGCGACTCCGAGGCAACCGGAGGACGCCGAGGTGTCCAAGCTGAGCTCGGCGCCGGCGCTGCCGCAACCTCCGCCGGCTCCCGCTTCATCCTCCTCCTCATCCTCCTCCTCCTCCTCGTCATCCTCCTCCTCCTCCATCCCGCAACCCTCGGCGGGGACCCCGCAGCCCAAGTACAAGAAGGGGGACGTGGTTTGCACGCCCAACGGCATCCGCAAGAAGTTCAACGGCAAGCAGTGGCGGCGCCTGTGCTCCCGCGACGGCTGCACCAAGGAGTCGCAGCGGCGCGGATTCTGCTCGCGGCACCTCTCCATGCGCACCAAGGAGCTCGAGGGGCTCCCCGAAGGTCGCCCGGGGCCACCGGGACCTCCCGCGGCCCGCGGCGGCAGCGCCGACTTCGAGTGGGGCGACGAGACGTCGAGGGAGAGCGATGGCGACGGGCGAGCGAGGCTGGGGGCGCCTCCTCCTCCTCCTCCTCACGCCGCCGTGGCCGCGCCCAACCCGGACCTGTCGCGATTCGAGTTCGACGAGTGCGAGGCCGCCGTGATGTTGGTGTCGCTGGGCAGTTCCCGCTCGGGCACGCCGAGTTTCTCGCCGGCTTCCACCCAGTCGCCCTTCTCGCCCGCGCCGTCGCCGTCGCCGTCTCCGCTCTTCGGTTTCCGCCCCGCCAACTTCAGCCCGGTCACGGCGTCGCCCCGAGCCCGCGGGAGGCACCTGAGCGCGGGGACCCCCCGACCGGGCGAGGGGCTGAGCCCCCCTCCCCCACCGCCCCCTCCCCCCCCTCCCCCGCCCCCGCCCCCTCCCCCATCCCCGGCTCGCCCGCCGTCCGGGGTCCCGCCGGTTTTCCAGCCCGGTTTGACCTTCACGGTCCCGCTGAGCCCCGGGAAGCGCAAACCGGAGGCGGCGGAGCAGGACGGGGGAGGGGTGGGGGGTGGGGGAGGGGCGATGTTCCGAGCCCTCTCCCCGTTATTCGCCCCCCGCTCGCCCGCGGGGCTGACGGCGGATCCCGGGCCCGGCGCCCGCCGCGTCCCGGCGGTGCCTCGGGGCTCGCCGGTGATCGTTCGGAACCCCGAGGTGCCGTTACCGGAGCCCGCCCCTCCCCCCGCCCCCGCCAGGCCCCGCCCTTTGCTGCCCCCTCCCCAAAAACCCGCCCTGGCCGCCCCCGTGCCCATCAACGCCGGGCGCCTGCGACCCCCCGGCCGCCCCCCGCCCCCCTCGGCCGCGCCCCTCCCCCCCGACAGGGGAGGGGGGGGAGGGGCGGGGGCGGGGGTGGGGGTGGGGGGAGGGGGAGCCCCTCCCCCCGCCCCCGCCGCTTTCGGGGGGCCCCCCCTGCACCCCGTGGCCTTCCACCCCTCCCCCGCCGCGCTCCTGCCCCTCCTGGTGCCCGGAGATTTCGGGACCCCCCCGGGACCCCCCCGCAAGGAGATCGTCATGGGCCGGCCCGGAACAGGTACGGGGGGGCGCGGGGGGGGTTGGGGATTTTTTGGGGATTTTTGGGGATTTTTTGGGGGATTTTTTGGGGATTTTTGGGGATTTTTTGGGGATTTTTTGGGATTTTTTGGGATTTTTTGGGATTTTTTGGGGATTTTTTGGGGATTTTTTGGGGATTTTTTGGGGATTTTTTGGGATTTTTTGGGGATTTTTTGGGAGGGTCATGGTGACGTCAGAGTGGGTGGTGACGTCGCAGGGCGGGGATTGGGCGGGGCTGTTGTGGGGTTGTGACGTCACGGAGGTGTCGGCGATGTCGCGGCGGTGTGGGTGACGTCACGGTGACGTCACAGCGGTGCCAGGGAGGTCGCGGTGACGTCACAGAGGTGTCGGTGGTGTCACAGTGGTGTCATAGCAGTGTCAGCGATGTCACAGATGCGTCACAGTGATGTCACGGAGGAGGTGGTGACGTCACAGGGGTGTCGGTGACGTCACGGGGATGTCACAGTGATGTCCCAGAGGTTTCAGTGACGTCACTGCAGGGCCAGAGCTGTCGAGACGGGTTGCTGTGTCGTGCTGACGTCGCGGTGACGTCAGAATGCGGCGCAGTCTCTGTCGTGGCAGGGTTTTGGAGTCGTGGTGACGTCACAGTGACGTCAGAGCGGCGCCAGGGCTGTTGTGGTTGGTTACCGTGCATCGGTGACGTCACCGTGACGTCACAGCCCTGCCAGAACGGCGCCAGCGCTGTCATGGCTGAGTTAAAACACGTTGATGACGTCACGGTGACGTCAGAGCGGCACCAGGGCTGCGTTGTGACTGTTACCCAGTCCTGATGACGTCACGGTGGCATCATACGGGCACCAGGGCTGCGTTGCGACGGCGTTGCAGCCTCTCGGTGACGTCACGGCGGCGTCAGGGCCGCTTTTGCCGCGCGGTGACGTCACTCCGCCTCGCCGTGACGTCACGCCCACCTCCTCGCCCCTCCCGAGGGGGCGTGGCCTGGCGTTTCCCGGAGTGGGCGTGGCTTTTCCCCGCGGGGCTGCGCGCGCATCCTCCGGGGCGGGGGCGGGAACTCCCCCCCCCCACCACCACTCCCTCATTTGCATACGCGCTCCCCGCCGCCCAATCAGCGCGCGGCGCGGGGGCGGGGGCGGGAACTCCCCCCCTCCCTCATTTGCATACGCGCGCGGGCGTGGGGGGGGGGAAGGGGGGAACTAAAAAGGGCGGGGGCGGGAACTCCCTCCTTCCCCCCCTCCCCTCCCGCCGCCTCTCATTTGCATACGCGCGCGGCGGCGGCCAATGGGAGCGGCCGGGGCCCGCACGCGCGGCGCCGCTCGGCCAATGGGGAGCGGCGAGTTCCGCCCGCGCGTGCGCGGCGGGAGCGGCGCGAGGGGCAGGAGGGGAGGAAGGCCCGGGGGGGGCCCCGCGCGCGCTCCCGTTCTTTTCCCCCCCCCCCCATTCCCTCCCTCCGCTCCGCCCCGTGCGCGCGCGCGGCGGGCGCGGGCGGCGGCCCCGAACCGGGACCCCTCCTCCCCTCCCCCCCCCTCTCCCCTCCACCCTCTTTTCCCCTCCTCATCCTCCTTCATCCCGTTTAAGGGGGGGAGGGAAGGAGAGAGAAAAAAAAAAAAAAAAAAAAAAAGCAACCCAAAAAAACCGGGAACCCCCCCCCAACCCCCCCTCCCGGGGGGTAGCGCGGCGGGGAAGGGAGAGGCGGCGGCGGCGGCGGCGTGTGGGGAGGGGGGGGGGAAATCTTCCCCCCCCTCATCCCTTCCAGCAGCGGCGAACCGCGGCCCCGCCATGTCCTCCTCCTCCACCGCCCTCCCCCCGGCCGCGGCCCCGCGCAGAGGCCTCGGCATGTTCGGTCAGTGCGGGGCGAGGGGAAGGGAGGAGAGGCCGGGGCGGGGATGGGGGGGGGGATGAAAGGAGGGGGACCCGTCAGGGGAGTGGGGGTGCGGGGGAAGGAGGGGGGGGGCGGTGGGGGGTGGGGGGGAGGGGAGTGGCGGGGTTGGTGTGAGGGGGTTTGGGGTCCGTGAGGGGATTTTGGGGTTCGTGAGGCGATTTTGGTGGTTCTGAGGCGCTTTTGGGCGTTCTGAGGTGATTTCGGTGCTTTTGTGAGGGGTCCGTGAGAGCGTTTGGGGTCCGTGAGGGGATCTTGTGGTTTGTGAGGGGATTTTGGGCCTCTGAGGCGATTTTGGGGGTTCTGAGGCGATTTTGGAGCTTTTGTGAGGGGTCCGTGAGGGGATCTTGTGGTTCGTGAGGGGATTTTGGGCCTCTGAGGCGATTTTGGGGGTTCTGAGGTGATTTCGGAGCTTTTGTGAGGGGTCCGTGAGGGCGTTTGGGTTCCGTGAGGGGATTTGGGGTTTGTGAGGGGATTTTGGATTCGTGTAGAGATTTGGGGGTTCTGAGGTGATTTTGGAGTTTTTGTGAGGGATCCGTGAGGGGATTTGGGGTTTGTGAGGAGATTCTGTGGTTCGTGAGGGGATCTGGGGGTTCTGAGGGGATCCGTGAGGGGATTTTTGGTTCCTTTAGGAATTTGAGGGTTCTGAGGTGATTTTGGAGCTTTTGTGAGGGGTTCGTGAGGAGATTTTGGGTGCGTGAGGGGATTTTGGGTCTCTGAGGCGATTTTTGGGGGTTCTGAGGTGATTTTGGAGCTTTTGTGAGGGGTCCGTGAGGGCGTTTGGGTTTGGGGGGGTGGGGGGGTGGCGGGGGGGGGGGGGGAGGGGGGGGGGGGGCGTGAGGGGATTTTGGGTTCGTGAGGGGATTTTGGGTCTCTGAGGCGATTTTGGAGCTTTTGTGAGTGGTTTGTGAGGGGATTTTGGGGTTCTGAGGTGATTTTTGGAGCTTTTGTGAGGGGATTTTGGGGTCCGTGAGGGGATTTTTTGCGCCTCTGAGGCGATTTTGGGGGTTCTGAGGTGATTTTGGAGCTTTTGTGAGGGATCCGTGAGGGGATTGGGAGTTCCTGAGGCGATCTTGGGGTTCGTGAGGTGATTTTGGGGGTTCTGAGGTGATTTTTTGATGTTTTGTGAGGGGATTTGGGGTCTCTGAGGGAATTTGGGGTCTCTGAGGTGATTTTGGGGGTTCTGAGGTGATTTTTTTTATGTTTTGTGAGGGGCTCGTGAAGGGATTTGGGGTCCGTGAGGCGATTTTGAGCCTGTGAGGGGATTTTGGTGATTCCGAGGTGATTTTTTGATGTTTTGTGAGGGAATTTGGGGTTCGTGAGGGGATTTGGTGATTCCGAGGTGATTTTTTGATGTTTTGTGAGGGATCCGTGAGGGAATTTGGGGTTCGTGAGGCGATTTTGGGGATTTTGAGGAGATCCCCGAGGGGATTTTGGGGTCCGTGAGGCGATTTTGGGGATTTTGTGATGAAATTTCGGGGTTTTTGAGGGGATTTGGGGGTTCTGTGAGGGAACTTGGGGCGCTGTGATGGATTTCGGTGATTTTCGGTGATTTTGTGAGGGAATTTTCGGCTTTGTGAGGGGATTTGGGGTGGTTTTGGAGGTTTTGTGATTAAATTTTGGGTTTGTGAGGTGACTTTGGGGGTTTTGTGAGGGAACTTTGGAATTTGTGAGGGGTTTTGAGGTGATTTTGGGGGTTTTGTGAGGGAACTTTGGAATTTGTGAGGAGTTTTGAGGTGATTTTGGGCGTTTTGTGAGGAAACTTTGGAATTTGTGAGGAGTTTTGAGGTGATTTTGGGGGTTTTGTGAGGAAACTTTTGAATTTGCGAGGTGTTTTGAGGTGATTTTGGGGGTTTTGTGAGGGAACTTTGGAATTTGTGAGGGGTTTTGAGGTGATTTTGGGCGTTTTGTGAGGAAACTTTGGAATTTGTGAGGGATTTTGAGGTGATTTAGGGGGTTTTGTGAGGGAACTTTGGAATTTGCGAGGTGTTTTGAGGTGATTTTGGGGGTTTTGTGAGGGAACTTTGGAATTTGTGAGGAGTTTTGAGGTGATTTTGGGGGTTTTGTGAGGGAACTTTGGAATTTGTGAGGTGTTTTGAGGTGATTTTGGGGGTTTTGTGAGGAAACTTTTGGTCTTTGAGGAAATTTGGGTGTCCGGAGGTGACTTTTGGGGTCCCGTGTGAGAACCTTGAATTCCCTGAGGGGATTTGGGGTGGCTGGGAGGGAATTTGGGGATTTTTCCCTGAGGTGGTTTTGGGTGTCCTGGGTCAGGTTTTTTTTTTTTTTGGTTTCTGAGTTAATTTTGGGGTTCTGAGTTAATTTTGGGGTTCTGAGGAAATTCTGGGGGCTCCCTGAGGTGTCACCTGAGTCCCTTGGGGACACCCCTGGTGTCACCTGAGCCATGTGGGGACACCCCTGGTGTCACCTGAGCCATGTGGGGACACCCCTGGTGTCACCTGAGTCGCTTTGGGGACACCCCTGGTGTCACCTGAGCCATTTGGGGACACCCCTGGTGTCACCTGAGTCCTTTGGGGACACCCCGGGTGTCACCTGAGTCGCTTTGGGGACACCCCTGGTGTCACCTGAGTCGCTTTGGGGACACCCCGGGTGTCACCTGAGTCGCCCTGTGGGTGTCCCCGTTGTGTCACATCCCATCGGGGCTGCCTCGGGGTGTCCCCTGGGTGTCCCCTGGGTGTCACACCCCCCTGGGGGTGTCCCCTGGGTGTCCCCTGGGTGTCCCCACTGTGTCACCATCCCCTGGGGGTGTCCCCTGGGTGTCCCCAAGGTGTCCCCAGGGTGTCCCCATCATGTCCCAGCCCTGTCCCACCCTGTCAGGGCTGGCTCTGGGTGTCCCCCGGGTGTCCCCCGGGTGTCCCCTGGGTGTCCCCACTGTGTCACCGCCCCGTGGGGGTGGCTCTGGATGTCCCTGGCCCATGGTGGGGATGGCTCTGGGTGTCCCCCGGGTGTCCCCCGGGTGTCCCCATCATGTCCCAGCCCTGTCGCACCCTGTCAGGGCTGGCTCTGGGTGTCCCCCCCGTGTCCCCCCCGTGTCCCACCGTGTCCCCCGTGTGTCCCCAGTGTGGACCAACGTGGAGCCGCGCTCGGTGCCCGTGTTCCCCTGGCACTCCCTGGTCCCGTTCCTGGCCCCGAGCCAGCCCGACGCCCCCCCCCACCCCCCGGCCGGCCTGCAGCCCGTGTGCCACGCCCCCGGCGGCCAGCACAGCAAAGGTGAGCCTGCACACCTGGGACACGCACCTGGGACACACCTGGGGTACACCCACATACCTGGGATAAACCTGGGGTACACCTGGGACACACCCACACACCTGGGATAAGCCTGGGATACACCTGGGACACACCTGGGGTACACCCACACACCTGGGATACACCTGGGACACACCTGGGACACACCCACACACCTGGGATAAACCTGGAATACACCTGGGACACACCTGGGGTACACCCACATACCTGGGATAAACCTGGGATACGCCTGGGACACACCCACACACCTGGGATACACCTGGGATACGCCTGGGACACACCTGGGGTACACCCACATACCTGGGATAAACCTGGGATACGCCTGGGACACACCTGGGATACACCCACACAGCTGGGATACACCTGGGACACACCTTGGCACACCCCTGACACACCCCTGGGACACACCTGGGGTACACCTGGGACACACCTGGGCACACACCTGACACACACCCGGGCACACCCCTGGGACACACCTGACACACACCTGACACACACCTGGGCACACACCTGACACACACCTGGGGTACACCTGGGACACACCTGACACACACCTGGGCACACACCTGGGACACACCTGGGCACACACCTGGGACACACCTGACACACACCTGGGCACACACCTGGGACGCCCCTGTGCCCAGGTGTGCCCTCCTTGGCTGACGTGTCCCCGTGTCCCCAGAGCCCCCCGAGTCGGCCGCCGTGGTCCCCGAGCCGGGGGGTCCCGGGCAGGAGCCCGGCCGCTGCGGGGGGGCCACGCGCCCGCCCAGCCCCCCCCCCCGCCGCGCCCCCGGCCCCGCCCCCCGCGGCCACGGCCCCGCCCAGCGAGGAGGAACCGCCCGGGGGCGGCACCAGACCCGACAGCGAGGCCGAGAGCGACCACGACGACGCGTGAGTCACACCTGTGTCACCTGTGTCACCTGTGACCCCATACCTGTGTCACCTGTGACCCCATACCTGTGTCACCTGTGACCCCATACCTGTGTCACCTGTGTCACCTGTGTCACCTGTGACCCCATACCTGTGTCACCTGTGTTACCTGTGTCACCTGTGTCACCTGTGACCCCATACCTGTGTCACCTGTGTCACCTGTGACCCCATACCTGTGTCACCTGTGTTACCTGTGTCACCTGTGTCACCCCATCCCTGTGTCCCTGCCCCCACCCGGCCCGACAGCGAGGCCGAGAGCGACCACGACGACGCGTGAGTCACACCTGTGTCACCTGTGTCACCTGTGACCCCATACCTGTGTCACCTGTGTCACCTGTGTTACCTGTTACCTGTGTCACCTGTGACCCCATACCTGTGTCACCTGTGTTACCTGTGTCACCTGTGTTACCTGTGACCCCATACCTGTGTCACCTGTGTCACCTGTGTCACCTGTGACCCCATACCTGTGTCACCTGTGTCACCTGTGACCCCATACCTGTGTCACCTGTGACCCCATACCTGTGTCACCTGTGTCACCCCATCCCTGTGTCACCTGTGACCCCATACCTGTGTCACCTGTGTCACCTGTGATCCCATACCTGTGTCACCTGTGTCACCTGTGTCACCCCATCCCTGTGTCACCTGTGTTACCTGTGTCACCTGTGATCCCATACTTGTGTCACCTGTGTTACCTGTCACCTGTGTCACCTGTGTCACCTGTGTTACCTGTGACCCCATACCTGTGTCACCTGTGTCACCTGTGTTACCTGTTACCTGTGTCACCTGTGTCACCTGTGACCCCATACCTGTGTCACCTGTGTCACCTGTGATCCCATACCTGTGTCACCTGTGTCACCTGTGACCCCATCCCTGTGTCACCTGTGTCACCTGTGACCCCATACCTGTGTCACCTGTGTCACCTGTGTCACCTGTGACCCCATACCTGTGTCACCTGTGTCACCTGTGTCACCTGTGACCCCATCCCTGTGTCACCTGTGTCACCTGTGTTACCTGTTACCTGCGTTACCTGTGACCCCATACCTGTGTCACCTGTGTCACCTGTGTTAGCTGTCACCTGTGTCGCTTGTGTTACGTGTGACCCCATACCTGTGTCACCTGTGTCACCTGTCACCTGTGACCCCATCCCTGTGTCACCTGTGTCACCTGTCACCTGTGACCCCATACCTGTGTTACCTGTGTTACCTGTCACCTGTGATCCCATACCTGTGTCCCTGTCCTTGTGTCCCTGTCTCACCTGTCCTTAATTCACCTGTCCCCCAGGTTCCTGTCTCACCTGTCCCTGTCTCATCTGTCCCTGTCTCACCTGTCCCACCTGTCCCCAGGTTCCTGTCTCACCTGTCTCACCTGTCCCCAGGTTCCTGTCTCACCTGTCTCACCTGTCTCACCTGTCTCACCTGTCTCACCTGTCTCACCTGTCCCCAGGTTCCTGTCGTCCATCGTGGCCCCGGAGCTGCCGTTGCCGTTGGCTCCCGGCAAGCGCCGCACGCAGTCCCTGAGCGCCCTGCCCAAGGAGGGGGACAAGGACGGCCGGAGCCCCAGCAAGGTGAGCCCAGACACACCTGAGAGCACACCTGAGACCCTCCCAGACACACCTGAGAGCACACCTGAGACCCTCCCAGACACACCTGAGAGCACACCTGAGACCCTCCCAGACACACCTGAGAGCACACCTGAGACCCTCCCAAACACACCTGAGAGCACACCTGAGACCCTCCCAGACACACCTGAGAGCACACCTGAGACCCTCCCAAACACACCTGAGAACACACCTGAGACCCTCCCAGACACACCTGAGAGCACACCTGAGACCCTCCCAGACACACCTGAGAGCACACCTGAGACCCTCCCAGACACACCTGAGAGCACACCTGAGACCCTCCCAGACACACCTGAGAACACACCTGAGACCCTCCCAGACACACCTGAGAGCACACCTGAGACCCTCCCAGACACACCTGAGAACACACTTGAGAACACACCTGATACCTCCCTGGAAACACACATGAAACACACCTGAGAACACACCTGAAACCCTTCCGGGAAGCACACCTGAAACTCCCCTGGAAACACACCTGAAACCTCCTGGAAACACACCTGAAATTCTCCTGGAAACACACCTGAAACCCCCCTGGAAACACCCCCAAAATCCTCCGGGGGGGGCGTGGCCTCATCTTAACCCCGCCCCCATGGGCGTGTCCAAACAGACCCCGCCCCCTAATTACCATACCGCGCTGACCATGCCCCTTAATTAACATATCCCACACCATTCGTGGGCGTGTCCCCAGCGACCACACCCCTCGATCACCGACCCCTCCCCCTTTGTGGGCGTGTCCCCACGCTGACCACGCCCCCCACAGCGGGACAAGGACCACATCCGGCGCCCCATGAACGCCTTCATGATCTTCAGCAAGCGGCACCGGGCGCTGGTGCACCAGCGGCACCCGAACCAGGACAACCGCACCGTCAGCAAGATCCTGGGCGAGTGGTGGTACGCGCTGGGGCCGCGGGAGAAGCAGCAGTACCACGACCTGGCCTTCCAGGTGAGCCCTGGGGGGGCGCAGGTGGGGTTTGAGGGGTCCCAGGTGGGGTGTGAGGGGTCCTAGGTGGGGTTTGGGGGGTCCTAGGTGGGGTTTGGGGGGTCCTAGGTGGGGTTTGAGGGGTCCCAGGTGGGGTGTGAGGGGTCCCAGGTGGGGTTTGAGGGGTCCCAGGTGGGGTTTGAGGGGTCCCAGGTGGGGTTTGAGGGGTCCCAGGTGGGGTTTGAGGGGTCCCAGGTGAGGTTTGAGGGGTCCCAGGTGGGGTTTGAGGGGTCCCAGGTGGGGTTTGAGGGGTCCCAGGTGGGGTTTGGGGGGTCCTAGGTGGGGTTTGAGGGGTCCTAGGTGGGGTTTGAGGGGTCGCAGGTGGGGTTTGAGGGGTCGCAGGTGGGGTTTGAGGGGTCCCAGGTGGGGTTTGAGGGGTCCTAGGTGGGGTTTGAGGGGTCCCAGGTGGGGTTTGGGGGGTCCTAGGTGAGGTTTGGGGGGTCCCAGGTGAGGTTTCAGGGATCCCAGGTGGGGTTTGGGGTGAATTTCGGGGGTTTTTGGGGTCGGCGGGGCAGTGGTGGTACGCCACGGGGACACGGGAGAAGCAGCAGTGTCATCCAGGTGAGCTCTGGGGGGGCGCAGGTGGGGTTTGAGAGGTCATAGGTGAGGTTTGATGGGTCGCAGGTGAGGTTTGGGGGGTCACAGGTGAGGTTTGGGGAGTCCCAGGTGAGGTTTGGGGGGTCCCAGATGGGGTTTGGGGGGTCGCAGGTGGGGTTTGAGGGGTCGCAGGTGGGGTTTGGGGTGGCCCAGGTGAGATTTGAGGGGTCCAGGATGGGGTTTGGGTGGGTTCAGGGGGAATTTTGGGAGGATTTTAAGGATTTGGGGTGTCCCAGGTGGGGGTGAGGGATCCCAGGTGAGCTTTGAGGGGTCCCAGGTGAGCTTTGAGGGGTCCCAGGTGGGGTTTGAGGGGTCCCAGGTGAGCTTTGAGGGGTCCCAGGTGATGTTTGAGGGATCCCAGGTGAGCTTTGAGGGGTCCCAGGTGAGCTTTGAGGGGTCCCAGGTGAGCTTTGAGGGGTCCCAGGTGATGTTTGAGGGGTCCCAGGTGAGCTTTGAGGGGTCCCAGGTGAGCTTTGAGGGGTCCCAGGTGAGCTTTGCGGTGAATTTTGGGTGAATTTTGGACGATTTCGGGGCTGTTTTGCTGCTCCAGCTCCCCCTGCCGGCCAGGGCCGGGCACTGCAGGCCCAGCTGAACACGGGTTGGGGGGGGGGGGGGCCGGAGATTTTGGGGTGAATTTGGGGGAATTTGGGTTTGGGGGAGCGGGGGGCGGGGTCTCAGGGCCCTGCCCCTCCCCCCCCAGGTGAAGGAGGCGCATTTCAAAGCCCACCCGGACTGGAAATGGTGCAACAAGGACCGGAAGAAATCCAGTTCCGAGGGGGGGAGGGGCCCGGGGGGAGCCGGGGGGGGCCCCAAAGAGCCCCGAGAGCGAAGCGCGTCCGAGAGCGGCCCCGCCGCGCCCCCCGCAGGTCTGGGACACCCCAAAACGGCCCCGGAATAACCCCAAAAATACCCCAAAAATAACCCCAAAAAATACCCCAAAACGGCCCCGGAATAACCCCAAAAATATCCCAAAGTAACCCCAAAAATACCCCAAAAATAACCCCAAAACGGCCCCGGAATACCCCAAAAATACCCCAAAAAATACCCCAAAACGGCCCCGGAATAACCCCAAAAATACCCCAAAAATAACCCCAAAACGGCCCCGGAATAACCCCAAAAATACCCCAAAAACAACCCCAAAACGGCCCCGGAATAACCCCAAAAATACCCCAAAAATAACCCCAAAACGGCACCGGAATAACCCCAAAAATACCCCAAAAATAACCCCAAAACGGCACCGGAATAACCCCAAAAATACCCCAAAAACAACCCCAAAACGGCCCCGGAATAACCCCAAAAATATCCCAAAGTAACCCCAAAATGGCACCGGAATAACCCCAAAAGTACCCCAAAAAATACCCCAAAACGGCCCCGGAATAACCCCAATAATACCCCAAAAAATACCCCAAAACGGCCCCGGAATACCCCAAAAATATCCCAAAAATACCCCAAAACGGCCCCGGAATAACCCCAAAAGTACCCCAAAAACAACCCCAAAACGGCCCCGGAATAACCCCAAAAGTACCCCAAAAACAACCCCAAAACGGCCCCGGAATAACCCCAAAAATACCCCCAAAATAACCCCAAAACGGCCCCGGAATAATCCAAAAAACGGCCCGAAAATCCCCCAAAAACTGTCCGGAAATACCCGAAAAAAATCCCAAAAAATCTCCCCAAAACGCTCCGGAAAAATCCCAAAATTCCTCCCAAAAATTACCCCAAAATTCACCCAAAATTCACCCAAAATGACTCAAAATCCCCCAAATCCCCCTCCAAAAATTCACCCCAAATCCCCCAACCCTCCCCAAAATCTCCCCCTCCAAAAAACCCCCCAAAAAACCCCAAAATCTTCCACCAAAATCCCCTAAAATTCACCCAAAATCCCCCAAATCTCCTCAAAATTTCCCCAAAATCTTCTCAAAATTGACCCAAATCCCCCCAAAAATGACCCGAAATCCCCTAAAATTGACCCAAAATCCCCCCGAAATTCCCCCAAAATCCACATTTCCCAAAAATCCCCCCCAAAATCTCCCAAAAAATTCACCCCAAATCCCCCAAAAATGACCCGAAATCCCCTAAAATTGACCCAAAATTGCCCCAAAATTCCCCCAAAAATTCCCCCAAAATCCAAATTTCCCAAAAATCCCCCCCCAAAACCCCCCAACCCCCCCAAAACGTCCCCAAATTTCACCCCAAATCCCCCCAAAAATGACCCGAAACCCCCAAAAATCCCCCCCAAAACCTCCCCCGCCCCTCCCCCCTCCCCCCCCGACTGACCGCGCCCCTCCCCCTCCCCCGCAGGTGCCGCCGACCCCCCCGATGCCAAGGGGGGGGTCCCGGGGGGTCCCGGGGAGCCGCGAGGCCCCGCGGGGGGAGGGGCGGCCCCTCCCCCCCCTCCCCGCCCCCGCGCCTTCTCGCACAGCGGCGTGGGGGGAGGGGCGGACCCCAGAGCGCCCCCCCTGCACGAGCTCAGCCAGGTGGGGGAGGGGGGAGGGGTGGGGGAGGGGTGGGGGGGATGTGGGGGGGAATTTTGGGGGGAGTTTTTAATTTTTGGGGATTTTTTTTAAAGTTTTTGGGGATTTTGGGGGATTTTTTGGGGAATTTTTGGGGAATTTTTTTAATTTTTGGGGGGTTTTTTGGGGGGAATTTTTTTAATTTTTGGGGGATTTTTGGGGGGATTTTTTGGGGAATTATATAATTTTGGGGGATTTTTTATTTAATTTTTTGGCGATTTTTGGGGGGATATTTTGGGGAATTTTTTAAATTTTTGGGAATTTTTGGGGGGGATTTTTTGGGGGAATTTTTTTAATTTTTGGGGGATTTTTTAGGGGATATTTTGGGGACTTATATAATTTTTGGGGATATTTTTATTTAATTTTTTGGGGATTTTTTGGGGATTTTTTGGGGAATTTTTTTAATTTTGGGGGGAATTTTTTAATTTTTGGGGGATTTTTTGGGGGATTTTTTGGGGAATTATATAATTTTTGGGGATTTTTTATTTAATTTTTTGGGGATTTTTGGGGGGATATTTTGGGAAATTTTTTAATTTTTTGGGATTTTTTTTATTTTATTTTTTGGGGATTTTTTGGGGGGAATTTTTTAATTTGGGGGAATTTTTTTTATTTTTTGGGAATTTTTTTTTTAATTTTTGGGGGATTTATTGAGGATTTTTTGGGGGATTTTTTTTATTTTTTGGGAACGTTTTCTTTTATTTTTTGGGGATTTCTTGGGAATTTGGGGGGGATTTTTTGGGTGGAATTTTTGGGTGGATTTTGGGGATTTTGGGGAATTTTGGGGTGGATTTGGGGGGGGGATTTTTGGGGATTATTTTCGGACTTTTTGGGGTGGATTTGGGGGAATTTTTGGGGTGGAATTTTTGGGAGGATTTTGGGTATTTTGGGGGATTTTTTTTTGGGGTGGATTTGGGGGATTTTTGGGTGGATTTGGGGGGTTTTGGGGGTGGAATTTTTGGGATTTTTTTGGGGTGGATTTGGGGGATTTCGGGTCAATTCCGTCTCGGGGGTCTCCCCGTCCTCACCCCTCCCCCCCTCCTCTCTCCCCTCCCCCCCCCCAGCTCTGCTCGGGGCCGCCGCCCTTCGCGGGGGGAGGGGCCTCCAAAGGCGCGGGGGGAGGGGCCGCGGGGGGGGGTCCCTACGCTGCCCCTCCCCCCCCGGGGGGTCGCAGCGGCCCCTCCCCCCGCCCCCCCCGCGGGCCCCGCCCCCCCCGGGCCCAGAGCGAGGAGATGACGAGCGACGAGGAGAGGATGGTGATCTGCGAGGAGGAGGGCGACGATGACGTCATCGGTGAGGTCATCACACACACCCCCCCCCCAAAAACGGCGGGGGGGGGGAGGGGGTCGCTTAGTGACGTCATCGTCCCCAGAAACGCCCGAAAAAGCCGGGGGGGAGGGGTCAGTTAGTGACGTCAACACCCTAAAAAAAACGGGAGGGGGGTGGCTTAGTGACGTCATCATGCCAAAAAATATCAGGGGTCGCTTAGTGACGTCATCGTCCTCAGAAACGCCCCCGAAACAGCAGTGGGGGAGGGGGTTCCTTAGTGACGTCATGGCTCCCACAAACGTCAGGGAGACATGCTTCTTAGTGACGTCATCACTGAGGTCATCACCCCAAAAAGCTTCGGGGGAGGGATCCTTTAGTGACGTCATCACGCCCAAAAACATCGGGGGGAGAGGTTCCTTTAGTGACGTCATGGGTGACGTCATCACCCGCAAAACTTTCCCAGGGCGTGGCCTGTGAATGACGTCATCGGTGATGTCATGATCCCAAAACCAGCAAGGGGGGGAGGGAATCCCTTAGTGACGTCATCATCCCCAAAGCACATCGGGGGAGGGGATCTGATATTGACGTCATCGGTGACGTCATCACTCCAAAAAAGCGGGTGGGGAGGGGTTTCTTATTGACGTCATCACGCCAAAAGCCTTGGGGGGTTTCCCCGCGTTGATCGCAGCCCCTCCCCCCCTCACAGACGACGGGTTCGCCCCTCCCCCACCCGACATCGACCTCAAGTGCAAAGAGCGCGTGAGCGACAGCGACAGCGAGGAGGGGGAGGGGGAGAAGGTGGGGACGGGGGGGGAGGGGATGGGGGAGGGGGATGGGGGATGGGGGATGGGGGGGTCAGACGGGGACAAAGGTCGGGGGGGATGGGGGGGGAGGGGGAGCGGGGAGGGGTCTGTGTGTGGGGGAGGGGTCTCTGATTGTGGGGGAGGGGTCTCTGGTGTGGGGGGAGGGGTCTCTGTGGGGGGAGGGGTCTCTGTGATTGTGGGGGAGGGGTCTCTGGTGTGGGGGGAGGGGTCTCTGTGATTGTGGGGGGAGGGGTCTCTGATTGTGGGGGAGGGGTCTCTGGTGTGGGGGGAGGGGTCTCTGATTATGGGGGAGGGGTCTCTGGTGTGGGGGGAGGGGTCTCTGTGATTGTGGGGGAGGGGTCTCTGGTGTGGGGGGAGGGGTCTCTGTGATTGTGGGGGAGGGGTCTCTGGTGTGGGGGAGGGGTCTCTGGTGTGGGGGAGGGGTCTCTGATTGTGGGGGAGGGGTCTCTGGTGTGGGGGGAGGGGTCTCTGATTGTGGGGGAGGGGTCTCTGGTGTGGGGGAGGGGTTTCTGGTGTGGGGGAGGGGTCTCTGTGGGTCCCTCCAGGGATCCCCCCCCCCACATCTCCCCCTCCCCCCCTTTTCTCCCCAGGCCCCCCCCCCGCAGGCTGTTCCCGCCCCGCCCCCCCCCCGGAGTTGGAGCCCCCCCCCGGCCCCCCCGAGCCTCCCCCCGGCCCCTCCCCCTACAAAGCCGCCCCTCCCCCCCCCGGCCCCCCCAAACGCTTCGAGGGCGCCCCCGCCCCTCCCCCCCCCCGCCGGAAACGGGCCGAGAGCGCCGAGGGGGGGCTGGGCACGGGGGGGGGAGGGGGAGGGGCGGGGGGCGGCCCCCCCCCCGCTGCGCCCCGGGCCCGCCCCTCCCCCCGCCCCCGCGGGACCCCCCCGCGAGCCCAAGCCCCTCCCCCCTCCCCCTCCTCCCGCGGCCATCGGGGCAGGGGGGACCCCGGGTGGGGGAGGGGTCGTGGCCAACCTGGTGCTGGGTGGGGGAGGGGCGGGCGGGGGAGGGGGGGGGCCGGGACCCCCCCCCTCGGTGGCGCTGCTGCCCCACCCCCACCCCCCCGTGCAGCTCCTGGCGCAGCCCCCGGGTGGGGGAGGGGCGGCGGGGGGGGGTGGGGGGAGGGGCGGCGGGGGGAGGGGCGGGGGCCGCGCCCCCTCCCCCCAACGGGCCCCTCCCCCTCGGCATCACGCAGGTCCAGTACATCCTGCCCACCCTGCCCCTCCCCCACGGCAAGGGCCCCGCCCCCAGCCCCGCCCCTCCCCCCCCGGCCGCCCCCAACCCCCCCCCGGCCCCCCCCCGGCCAGGCCCAGCCCCCCCCCGGCCCCTCCCTGCACTTCGCCCTTCCCCCACCCCAGAACGGGAAGGCCCCTCCCCCACCCGCGGGGGGACCCGGAGGCTGCGCCCCCAAAGGTAAAAAATGGGGGGGGGGGGAGGGGAAATTATGGGGGGGGGGGAGGGGATATTAACGGGGTGGGGGAGGGGTCTGGGTGGGGCTGGGGAGGGGTCTTTGATTGGGGGAGGGGTCAGTGGGGTGGGGAAGGGGTCTCTGGGGTGGGGGAGGAGTTTCTGTGTGATTGGGGGAGGGGTTTCTGGGGTGGGGGAGGGGTCTCAGCCCCCCCCCCTAACCCCCACCCCCTCCCCCCAGCCCAGCCCTCCCCCCCGGCCCAGCCCCCTCCCCCCACCCCGCTGCTCCCAGGGAAGGTTTTGGTGCCCGTGGCCCCCCCCGGCCCCGCCCTGACGCCATTCGGGACCCCCAGCGCCGCCCCTCCCCCCAGCAAGGTACGTACCCCTCCCCCACCCCCTTCAAACCCCCCCTCAAACTCCCCTCCCCCCTCTCTAACCCCTCCCCCACGCCCCCCCCAGATCATCCAGCTCAGCCCGGTGCCCCTGGTGCCCCCCGGCAGCCCCGGGGGGGGAGGGGCTGTGGGGGGCGCCCCCGCCCCTCCCCCCACCCCCAAGGTGCTGCTGCCCTCGGCGCGGATCGCCTACGTGCACCCCGCCCCTCCCCCACCGCCCGCCGGGGCCGCCCCTCCCCCCGCCGCCCCTCCCCCCGCCGCCTTCGTGCAGCCCCCGGTGCTCGGGTTCACGGCCCTGGGCCCGGGGGGGGCCCTGGTGCAGCCCCTGCTGCCCGGTGAGTGGGGGAGGGGCGGGGGGGAGGGGATGGGGGGAGGGGCGGACGGGATTTGGGGTCATTGAGGGGGGATTGGGAGTCATTGGGGGGGGGGATGGGGGGGGAATTTGGGGAGGTTTGGGGGGGGGCCCCGGTGCACGGTGAGTGGGGGAGGGGGAGTTGGGGGATGGGGGGGAGGGGTCCTGAGGGGGTTTCGAGGGGATTTGGGGTCATTGGGGGGGGGGTTGGGGGGGGATTTGGGGGTCCTGGGGGGGATTTTGGGGGGATTTTTGGTCACTGGGGGGATTTTGGGGGTCCTGGAGGAGTTTGGGGGGTGGTCTCAGGGTGGGGGATGGGCGGGGTCCGGGGGTCCCCGGGTTTTTTTTTTTTTGGGGGGGATAATTTTGGGATTTTTTTCGGGTCTCTGGGGGATTTTGGGGTCTCCGGACCCCTCCCCCTCCCCCCCCCCCATCTCTGACTCCCCGCCCCTCCCCCCAGGCCAGGGGTCCCTCCTGGCCCCCGCCCCCGTGGGGGTCTCGGCCCTGCCCCCCCCCCAGCTGCCCCCCCCCCAGCTCGGGGGGTCCCGTCCTGCTCTACCCGGGGGGGGGGGCCCGGCCCCTCCCCCACCCCCGGCCCCGCCCCGGGATTGGTTTACAGCGTGGCTGGCTCCGCCCCCCCGGCCCCGCCCATCCTGCCCAAGGCCGGCCCCTCCCCCACCCTGGGGGCTGCAGGTGAGGGGGGAGGGGCGGGATGGGGCGTGGCTTAAAGGGGGAGGGGCTGGGTGTGGGTGGGGCTTAGAGGGGCGTGGTCATGTTATGCAAATGAGGTGCGTGGTTATTTTAATGGGTGTGGCTGATTTGCATTATTACAATGAGGGGGCGTGGTCTAATCACGGGGCGGTGCTTAAATGGGCGGGGCCGCTAAATGGGGAGGAGTTAAAGGTGTGGGAGGGGCTTAGATGGGTGTGGCCACCTTATGCAAATGAGGGCGTGGTCATGGCTGGGTGTTTGTCATCATCATGAGGTGGGCGTGGCCTAATCCTGGCCCCGCCCACCCTAAGGGGCTGTAAATGGGGGGGAGGGGCCTAAAGGGGCGGGACCGCTGAATGGGGGAGGGGCTTAAGGGACTCTGGAGGGGCGTGGTCATCTTATGCAAATGAGGGTGTGATTATTTCCGGTGGGCGGGGCTAATTTGGGCCGAATTTGAGGGGGCGTGGCCTGATCCCGGCCCCTCCCCCCTCTCCCCACAGCCCCCCTGCCCTTCCCCCCCCGCCCCCCCCGCCCCTCCCCCAAACCCCCCCAAAAAGTCAAAGCCGCCATCGCCACCATCCCGGTGGGGGGAGGGGAGGGGCTCCAGCCCCGCCCCCCTCCCCCCGAGCCGCCCCGCCCCCCTCCGCCAGACCCCGCCCCTCCCCCCACTGTTTCCTCCTCCTCCTCCTCCACCCCTCCCCCACCCCAGCCCCCCTCCCCCCCCGCCGGCGACTGGGACGCCGCCGCCCCTCCCCCCCCTGCGGCCGAGCCCCCCTCCCCCTCCCCCAGCGCCGAGGCCTGGAGCCAGCGGGACCCTGTGGGGGAGGGGCCGCCCAGCCCCTCCCCCCCCGACCCGGTGAGTGCCCGCCCCTCCCCCCTCCTCCCCCCAATAACCTTCATTAATTATCTCATTCATTAATCAACGTTTTCTTTCTCTCCCCTCCCCCCCCCCCAGGCAGAGCGCTGGGCCCCTCCCCCACCCGAGGCCACGCCCCCTCCCGGCCCCTCCTCCGCCCCCTCCCCCCCCGCCGCCCCTCCCCCTCCCGCCCCTCCCCCCGCCGAGGGGGGGGCCAAGAAGGCGAAGCTGCGACCCCCCCCCCTGAAAAAAACCTTCGACAGCGTGGACAGGTGAGGGGGGAGGGGCGGCACGGGGGGGGTGGGGGAGGGGCCGGGGTGGGGGAGGGGCGGCCCGGGATTTTGGGGGATTTTTTGGGATTTTTCGAGGGTTTTTTCGGGATTTTTTGGGGATATTTTGGGATTTTTGGGGGGATTTTTGAGGATTTTTTAGCGAAGTTTTTGAGGATTTTTTGGGGGGATTTTTCAGGACTTTTTGGGGATACTTTTGAGGCTTTTTCGGGATTTTTTGGGGGATATTTTTGAGGATTTTTTTGGGGACGTTTTGGGATATTTTCTGGGAATTTTTTGGGGATGTTTCCGCGGGGTTTTTTTAATATTTTTGAAGATTTTTGGGGGATTTTTTGGGAAAATTTTTGGGGGTTTTTTTGGGGATATTTTTGATGATTTTTTAGGGAAGTTTTTGAGGATTTTTAGGGTTTTTTTTCGGGATATTTTTGAGGATTTTTTGGGGATATTTTTAAAGATTTTTTGGGGATATTTTTGAGGATTTTTAGGGATTTTTTGGGGGATATATTTGAGAATTTTTCGACGATATTTTGGGATATTTTCTGGGTTTTTTTCGGGCATGTTTGGGGTGTTTTTTGGGGGTTTTTTAGGATCGCCCCAGGGCGTTTCAGGGTCACTTGGGGGTCCCTGTTGCAGGGTTCTGTCCGAGGTGGATTTCGAGGAGCGTTTTGCTGAGCTCCCCGAGTTCCGGCCCGAGGAGGTTCTCCCCTCCCCCACCCTGCAGGCCCTGGCCACGTCCCCCAGAACCATCCTGGGCAGTTACCGGAAAAAACGCAAAAACTCCACGGGTGAGTGACCTCGAGTGACCCCCGAGTGACCCCGAGTGACCCCTGAGTGACCCCTGAGTGACCTCGAGTGACCCCGAGTGACCCTGAGTGACCCTGAGTGACCCTGAGTGACCCTGAGTGACCAATGAGTGACCCTGAGTGACCCTGAGTGACCAATGAGTGACCCCGAGTGACCCTGAGTGACCCCTGAGTGACCCTGAGTGACCCCTGAGTGACCAATGAGTGACCCCTGAGTGACCCTGAGTGACCAATGAGTGACCCCGAGTGACCCTGAGTGACCCCTGAGTGACCCTGAGTGACCAATGAGTGACCCTGAGTGACCCCAAGTGACCCCCGAGTGACCCTGAGTGACCCTAAGTGACCCCCGAGTGACCCCTGAGTGACCCTGAGTGACCCCTGAGTGACCCTGAGTGACCCCGAGTGACCAATGAGTGACCCTGAGTGACCAATGAGTGACCCCTGAGTGACCCTGAGTGACCCTGAGTGACCCTGAGTGACCCCTGAGTGACCCCGAGTGACCCCAGAGTGACCCTGAGTGACCCCCGAGTGACCCCGAGTGACCCCCGAGTGACCCCGAGTGACCCCTGAGTGACCCTGAGTGACCCCTGAGTGACCCTGAGTGACCCCTGAGTGACCCCGAGTGACCCTGAGTGACCCTGAGTGACCCCGAGTGACCCCTGAGTGACCCTGAGTGACCCCAGAGTGACCCTGAGTGACCTTGAGTGACCCCTGAGTGACCCCGAGTGACCCCAGAGTGACCCTGAGTGACCTTGAGTGACCCCTGAGTGACCCCAGAGTGACCCTGAGTGACCCCTGAGTGACCCTGAGTGACCCCTGAGTGACCCCTGAGTGACCTTGAGTGACCCCTGAGTGACCCTGAGTGACCCCGAGTGACCCTGAGTGACCAATGAGTGACCAATGAGTGACCCTGAGTGACCCCTGAGTGACCCCGAGTGACCCTGAGTGACCCCTGGGTGACCCTGAGTGACCCCGAGTGACCCCTGAGTGACCCCTGAGTGACCCTGAGTGACCCCTGAGTGACCCTGAGTGACCCTGAGTGACCCCTGAGTGACCCCTGAGTGACCCTGAGTGACCCCGAGTGACCCCTGAGTGACCACTGAGTGACCCCTGAGTGACCCTGAGTGACCCCTGAGTGACCCCTGAGTGACCAATGAGTGACCCCGAGTGACCCCGAGTGACCCCCGAGTGACCCCTGAGTGACCAATGAGTGACCCCAGGGTGACCCTGAGTGACCCCCGAGTGACCCCGAGTGACCCCCGAGTGACCCCGAGTGACCCCAGGGTGACCCCAGTGCCCCCCGTGTCCCCCCAGACCTGGAGCCCCCCGTCGATGACCCCTCCTCCCCCAAGCGGAAGCTTCGCCGTCGCTCGAGCTGCGGCTCCGACCCCACGACCCCGAAAAGCGCCAAATGCGAGGGAGACATCTTCACCTTCGAGAGAGCAGGTGGGGGAGGGGCGGGGGGGTGGGGGAGGGGCTGGGGGGGTGGGGGAGGGGCTCAGGGGGGTGGGGGAGGGGCTCAGGGGGGTGGGGGCTCCCCCATTTGGGGCCGGTTTTGTTGGATTTGGGTTCATTTTTTCTGGTTTTGGATCCATTTTTGCTGTTCCCAGATTCATTTTCTCTGTTCCCGGGTTCGTTTTTGCTGGTTTTGGGTTCATGTTTCCTTTTTTTGTCCATTTTTTTCTATTTCTGGATTCATTTTCGATGGTTTTGGATCCATTTTTTTCTGTTTCTGGGTTCATTTTTTCTATTTCTGGGTTAATTTTCTCTGTTTTTCAGATTCATATTTCCTTTTTCCAGGTCCATTTTTTCTGCTTTTGGGTCCATTTTTTCTATTTTTGGGTTAATTTTCTCTGTTTTTTGGGTTCATATTTCCTTTTTTGGGTCCATTTTTTCCATTTTTGGGTCCATTTTCGCTGTTTTTCGGGTTCATATTTCCTTTTTTTGTCCATTTTTTGTATTTCTGGAGTCATTTTCGATGTTTTTGGATCCATTTTTTTCTATTTCTGGGTTCATTTTCTGTTTTTGGGGTCCATATTTCCTTTTTTGGATTCATTTTTTCTATTTCTGGGATAATTTTTTCTGTTTTTCGGGTTCATATTTCCTTTTTTCGGGTCCATTTTTTCTGCTTTTGGGTCCATTTTTTCTATTTTCGGGTTAATTTTCTGTTTTTTGGGTTCATATTTCCTTTTTTTGGGTCCATTTTTTCTGCTTTTGGGTTCATTTTTTCTATTTTTGAGTTCACTTTTTCTATATCTGAGTCCATTTATTCTGTCCCCGGGTTCATATTTCCATTTTTGGGTCCATTTTTTCCATTTCTGGGTCCATTTTCGCTGTTTTTCGGGTTCATGTTTCCTTTTTTTGGGTCCATTTTTTCTGTTTTTGGATCCATTTTTTCTATTTTCGGGTTCCTTTTTTCCATTTTTGGGTTCATTTTTCCCATTTTTGTGTTCATTTTTTCCATTTCTGGGTCCATTTTTGCCCTTTCTGGATCCATTTTCGCTGGTTTTGGGTCCATTTTTTCTGTTCCCGGGTTCATATTTCATTTTCTCAGGTCCATTTTTTCCGCTTTTGGATCCATTTTTTTCTATTTTCGGGTTAATTCCCGCTGGTTTTGGGTCCACATTTCCCTTTTCCCGGGTCCCTTTTTGCCGTTTTTGGGGTTCCCGGGGGGTCCTGAGCCCGTTGTTTGTCCCCCAGGGGGGGAGGGCGAGGACGTTCTGGGCGAGCTCGAGTACGACAAGGTGCCCTTCTCGTCCCTGCGCCGCACCCTGGACCAGCGCCGCGCCCTGGTCATGCAGCTCTTCCAGGAGCACGGCTTCTTCCCCTCGGGTGAGCCCCAAAAACCCCCCAAATCATCGCTGAATTATCCCCAAATTACCCCGAAAATACGCCTGAATTAGCCCCAAAGTATCCTTGAGTTACCCCCAGATTATCCCAAAAATATCCCGAAATTATCCCAAAAATATCCCGAAATTATCCCAAAAATATCCCTGAGTTATCACAGAAATGTCCCGAAAAATATCCCTGAGTTATCCCAAAAATATCCCCAAAAATATCCCAAAAATATCCCGAAATTATCCCTGAGTTATCCCAAAAATATCCCTGAGTTATCCCAAAAATATCCCCAAAAATATCCCGAAAATATCCCGAAATTATCACTGAGTTATCCCAAAAATAACCCAAAAATATCCCTGAGTTATCACAGAAATATCCCAAAAATGTCCCTGAGTTATCCCAAAAATATCTCAGAAATATCCTCTGAATTATCCCAAAAATATCCCAAAATGTCCCTGAGTTATCCCCAAATTATCCCCAAAATATCCCAAAAATACTCCTGAGTTATCCCCAAATTATCCCAAAAATGTCCCAAATATATCCCAAAAATATCCCAAAAATATTCCAAAAATATCCCAAAAATACCCGTGAGTTATCCTAAAAATATCCCCAAAAATGTCCCTGAGTTATCCCCAAACCACCCCAAAGTTATCCCTGAATTATCCCAAAATCGCCCCAAAATTATCCCCTGAAACCACCCCGAAAATATCCCTGAATTATCCCAAAATTATCCCTGAATCACTCCTAAAATCACCCCTAAAATCACCCCAAAATATCCCAAAATTACCCCAAAATTACCATAAAATTATCCCCAAAATCACCCCCAAAAATATCCCTGAATTACCCCAAAATTATCCCCAAATCCCCCCAAAATTGGCTCCAAACCCCCCCAAAAACTCTTCCCGTGTCCCCCCTTTGTGTCCCCTGTGTGTCCCTGGATGTCCCCAGTTGTCCCCTGGGTGTCTCTGAGTGTCCCTGACTGTCCCCATGTCCCTGTCCTGTGTCCCTGAGTGTCCCCCGGGTGTCCCCAATTGTCCTCTGGGTGTCCCCAGTTGTCCCCTGACTGTCCCCATGTCCCTGTCCTGTGTCCCTGAGTGTCCCCTGGGTGTCCCCAATTGTCCCCTGGGTGTCCCTGGATGTCCCCAATTGTCCCCTGGGTGTCCCTGACTGTCCCCTGTCCCGGTGTCCCATGTCCCCAGTAGTGCCCTGAGTGTCCCCAGTTGTCCCCTGACTGTCCCCATGTCCCTGTCCCATGTCCCCAATTGCCCCCAGTTGTCCCCTGGGTGTCCCCAATTGTCCCCTGGGTGTCTCTGAGTGTCCCCTGTCCTGGTGTCCCCGTGTCCCCAATCCCTGTCCCGTGTCCCCAAGTGTCCCCTGGGTGTCCCCAATTGTCCCCTGAGTGTCCCCAATCCCTGTCCCATGTCCCCAGTTGTCCCCTGGGTGTCCCCAATTGTCCCCTGGGTGTCTCTGAGTGTCCCCTGTCCTGGTGTCCCCGTGTCCCCAATCCCTGTCCCCTGTGTCCCCTGGGTGTCCCCAATTGTCCCTGACTGTCCCCTGGGTGTCTCTGAGTGTCCCCTGTCCTGGTGTCCCCGTGTCCCCAAGCCCTGTCCCGTGTCCCCAAGTGTCCCCTGAGTGTCCCCAATTGTCCCCTGAGTGTCCCCATTTCCCTGTCGGGTGTCCCTGACTGTCCCTTGTCCCCCCAGCCCAGGCCACGGCCGCCTTCCAGTCGCGATTCGCCGACATTTTCCCCACCAAGCTCTGCCTGTCCCCCGTGTCCCCGTGTCCCCAATTGTCCCCTGAGTGTCCCCAATTGTCCCCTGAGTGTCCCTGACTGTCCCCTGTGTCCCCAGCCCAGGCCACGGCCGCCTTCCAGTCGCGATTCGCCGACATTTTCCCCACCAAGCTCTGCCTGCAGCTCAAGATCCGCGAGGTTCGCCAGAAGATCATGCAGGCGGCCACGCCCACCGACCCGGCCCCGCCCACCGAGCCCGACGGCCCCGCCCCTTCCGCCGAGGCCACGCCCCCTCCCTCGGCTCCGGCCAATCCGGCCCCGCCTCCCTCCTCTTCTTCCTCCTCGTCTGACCCCGCCCCCTCCGCCGAGGCCACGCCCCCCTCGCCCCCCGCGCGCTGAACCATTCCAAGGCCACGCCCCTTCTCCCCCCCTTTTTTGGCTCCTCCCCCTTTTTTTTTCCTCCCCCAGAAGGGGGGGGAGGGGCCGGGTGGGGTCACGTGACCGGGATCTTTTAACAATGGGAACTGTTTGGAGCCCCGCCCCTCGTTTGTGTCGCGGTCCGTGATTGGTTGGAATTGGTGGGGGGGTGGGAGGGGTGGGAGGGACACGCCCTTTTCTTAAAGGGGACGCGGGGAGGGGACAGGGGACACCCCAGAGGTGGCACTGGGGGATACTGGGGACACTGGGGACACCCTAGAGGTGGCACTGGGGGATACTGGGGACACTGGGGCATTCTGGGGACACCGAGGGACACGGGGACACACTGGGGACACCCCAGAGGTGGCACTGGGGGATACTGGGGACACTGGGACACTCTCGGGACACCACGGGGGTGGCACTGGGACACTGAGGGACACTCTGGGGACACTGGGACACACTGGGGACACCCCAGAGGTGGCACTGGGGGATACTGGGGACACTCAGGGGAACACTGGGGACACTGGGACATTCTGGGGACACCCCAGAGGTGGCACTGGGACATACTGGGGACATTGGGACACCCTGGGGACACTGCAGCGGTGGCACTGGGGACACTGGGGGATACTGGGGGCACCCCAGAGGTGGCACTGGGACACTGGGGGACACTGGGACATTCTGGGGACACCCCAGAGATGGCACTGGGACATACTGGGGACATTGGGACACTCTGGGGACATCCCGGGGGTGGCACTGGGACACTCTGGGGACACTGGGACACTCTGGGGACATCCCAGGGGTGGCACGGGGACACTCTGAAGTCACTGGGACACTCTGGGGACATCCCAGGGGTGGCACTGGGACACTCTGGGGACACTGGGACACTCTGGGGACATCCCGGGGGTGGCACGGGGACACTCTGGGGACACTGGGACACTCTGGGGACATCCCAGGGGTGGCACTGGGACACTCTGGGGACACTGGGACACTCTGGGGACATCCCAGGGGTGGCACTGGGACACTCTGGGGACACTGGGACACTCTGGGGACATCCCGGGGGTGGCACGGGGACACTCTGAAGTCACTGGGACACTCTGGGGACATTCTGGCGACACCTGGGAGGAGGTGGGGCCACAAAACCCAATTGACCAATGAGGAGCGGCCGTGGCGCGGTGGGCGTGGCCAGCCGGACCGAACCATTCTCAGCACGATGGGGGGGGGAGCGGCTCTAAGCAATGACAGCACCCGCCCCGCCTTCCTCATCCCTCATTGGCCAGCGCGTAATCTCGCCGGCGCGGATTGGCTGGAGGAGTCTCGCGGGATTTCAGCCCCTGCTGCTTGCGCGGTCGAACCCGCGCTCGGCCTCTTCCGGCGGCGGCGGCAGAAGCGGCGAGGTCGGGACGGGAGCGGAACCGGGAGGGGGGGGGGAAAAAATGGGGAAAAATGAGGGGAAAATGGGAAAAAATGGGGAAAAATACACCGGGCTGACCCCGGCGCGTGTCCCCGCAGATGCCCGGTGTGACGGTGAAGGACGTGAACCAGCAGGAGTTCGTGCGGGCCCTCGCCGCCTTCCTCAAGAAGTGAGGGGGAAGCCGGGCCGGGACCGGGGGGGATCCGGCGGGACCGGGGCGGTACCGGAGGGGCCGCGGACGGAGATCCCGAGGGTCGCGGGGCGCTTTGGGTGGGGCGCGTGGTTCTGCTTCCATTCCCGGTTCCGGTGCCATCCCCGGTTCTGGCGCCATTCCTGGTTCCGGTGCCGGTTCCGGGTCCATTTCCGGTTCCGCTGGCGCAGGTCGGGGAAGCTGAAGGTGCCCGAATGGGCGGACACGGTGAAGTTGGCCAAGCACAAGGAGCTGGCGCCCTATGACGAGAACTGGTTTTACACCAGGGCAGGTGAGACCCGAACCGGTCCCAGTTACCCCTGGACTGGTCCCAGTTACCCCCAGGGTGATCCCAGTTACCCCAGGGCTGGTCCCAGTTACCCCTGGACTGGTCCCAGTTACCCCCAGGGTGATCCCAGTTACCCCAGTCTAGTCCCAGTTATCCCTGGACTGGTCCCAGTTACCCCAGGGCTAGTCCCAGTTACACCTGGACTGGTCCCAGTTACCCCCAGGACTGGTTCCAGTTACTCCAGTGTAGTCTTAGTTGCCCCAAGCTGGTCCCAGTTACCCCAGGGCTGGTCCCAGTTACCCTCAGGACTGGTCCCAGTTACCCCCTGGGTGATCCCAGTTACCCCCAGGACTGGTCCCAGTTACCCCAGTCTGGTCCCAGTTACCCCAGGGCTAGTCCCAGTTACCCCTGGACTGGTCCCAGTTACCCCGGATTAATCCTTGAATCTCCCTGACCCCATCCCCTGTCAATCCCGGGATTAACGCAGGTTTAACCCAGGTGTAACCCCATTAATCCCGGGTCTAACCCCATTAATCCCGGGTCTAACCCCATTAATCCCGGGTTTATCTCCCTTCTCTCAGCCTCCACAGCCCGTCACCTGTACCTGCGGGGCGGGGCAGGTGTGGGCTCCATGGCCAAGGTGTACGGGGGCCGGGTTCTCCCGGGTTTAACCCAGGTGTAACCCCATTAATCCCGGGTCTAACCCCATTAATCCCGGGTCTAACCCCGTTAATCCCGGGTCTATCTCCCTTCTCTCAGCCTCCACAGCCCGTCACCTGTACCTGCGGGGCGGGGCAGGTGTGGGCTCCATGGCCAAGGTGTACGGGGGGCCGGGTTCTCCCGGGTTTAACCCAGGTGTAACCCCATTAATCCCGGGTCTAACCCCATTAATCCCGGGTCTAGCCCCATTAATCCCGGGTTTATCTCCCTTCTCCCAGCCTCCACAGCCCGTCACCTGTACCTGCGGGGCGGGGCAGGTGTGGGCTCCATGGCCAAGGTGTACGGGGGCCGGCAGCGCCGCGGGGTCCGGCCCAGCCATTTCAGCCGCGGCTCCGGCGCCGTCGCTCGCCGAGTCCTGCAGGCGCTCGAGGCCCTCAAGGTGGTGGAGAAGGATCAGGACGGGTCAGTGGTGGGGGGGAGAGGAAAGGTTGTGGGGCTGGGAGGGGGAGAAATGGGGCTGGGAGGGGGAGAAATGGGGCTGGGAGGGGGAGAAATGGGGTTGAAAGTAAAAAAGATGGGGTTGGAAGGGAAAAAATGGGGTTGGGAGGGGGAAAAATGGGGTTGGGAGGGGGAAAAATGGGGTTGAAAAGGAAAAAATAGAGTTAAAAGTGAAAAAAATGGGGTTGGAAGGGAAAGAAATGGGGTTAAAAGGGAAAAAATGGGGTTAAAAGTGAAAAAAATGGGGTTGGGGGGGAAAAAATGGGGTTGGGAGGGGGAGAAATGGGGTTAAAAGTAAAAAAAAATGGGGTTAAAAGTGAAAAAAATGGGGTTGGAAGGGAAAGAAATGGGGTTGAAAGTAAAAAAAATGGGGTTGGGAGGGGGAAAAATGGGGTTGGAGGGGAAAGAAATGGGGTTGGGAGGGGGAGAAATGGGGTTAAAAGTGAAAAAAATGGGGTTGAAAGTGAAAAAAATGGGGTTGGGAGGGAAAGAAATGGGGTTGGGAGGGGGAAAAATGGGGTTGGAACAGAAAAAATAGAGTTAAAAGTGAAAAAAATGAGTTTAGGAGGGGAAAAAATGGGGTTGGGAGGAGCAAAATGGGGTTAAAAGCAAAAAAAATGGGGTTGAAAGGGAAAGAAATGGGGTTGGGAGGGGGAAAAATGGGGTTGAAAAGGAAAAAATAGAGTTAAAAGTGAAAAAAATGGGGTTGAATGTAAAAAAATGGGGTTGGAAGGGAAAGAAATGGGGTTGGGAGGGGGAAAAATGGGGTTGGGAGGGGGAAAAATGGGGTTGAAAGGGAAAAAATGGGGTTGAAAAGGAAAAAATGGGGTTGAAAGTGAAAAAAATGGGGTTGGGAGGGGGAGAAATGGGGTTGGGAGGGGGAGAAATGGGGTTGGAACAGAAAAAATAGAGTTAAAAGTGAAAAAAATGAGGTTGAAAGGGAAAAAATGGGGTTGGGAGGGGAAAAATGGGGTTAAAAGCAAAAAAAAATGGGGTTGAAAGTAAAAAAAATGGGGTTGGGAGGGAAAAAAATGGGGTTGGGAGGGAAAGAAATGGGGTTAGGAGGAAGAAAAATGGGGTTGAAAAGGAAAAAATAGAGTTAAAAGTGAAAAAAATGGGGTTGAATGTAAAAAAATGGGGTTGGGAGGGGGAAAAATGGGGTTGAAAGGGAAAAAAATGGGGTTGGGAGGGAAAAAATGGGGTTGAAAGGGAAAAAAATGGGGTTGGAAGGGAAAAAATAGAGTTAAAAGTGAAAAAAATGGGGTTGAAAGGGAAAAAAATGGAGTTCAAAGGGAAAGAAATGGGGTTGGAAGGGAAAAAATGGGGTTGGGAGGGAAAAAATAGAGTTAAAAGTGAAAAAAATGGGGTTGAAAGGGAAAAAAATGGGGTGGGAGGGGGAAAAATGGGGTTGGAAGGGGAAAAAATGAGGTTAAAAGTAAAAAAAATGGGGTTGGAAGGGAAAGAAATGGGGTGGAAAGGGAAAAAAATGGGGTTAACTGGAAAAAATGGGGTTGAAAGCAAATAATTTAAGGTTGAAAGCAAAAAATTTGGGGTTAAAAGGAAAGAATTCGGGGTTCAAAGTGAAGAATTTGGGGTAAAACCAACAAATTTGGGGCTAAAAGGAAAAAATTCGGGGTTAAAAGCAAAGAATTCGGGGTTAAAAGCAAAAAAAAAGTCTTTAAAATGACAAATCTGGAGTTTAAAATGACAAATTTGGGGGTGAAAAACGAGAAATTTGATTTTTTCCATTTTTATCCTGAGTTTTGCCCCCTTTCAATTACTCCTGTTCATTTAATTACTTTATTTTCCTGATTTTTAATTCCCTTTTCATCCAATTTTTCTCCTTTCTCTTATTTTTTTCTCGTTATTCCCCATTTCTCCCTTTTCCAATGCTCATTTTTAACCATTTTTGTCATTTTTAATCCCATTTTTACCATTTTTATCCCATTTTTACCATTTTTTATCCCATTTTTATCCCATTTTTACCATTTTTAATCCCATTTTTACCGTTTTTATCCCATTTTTACCATTTTAAATCCCATTTTTTATCCCATTTTTTATCCCATTTTTACCATTTTTAATCCCATTTTTACCATTTTTATCCTATTTTTAATTTTATTTTTACCATTTTTTAATCCCATTTTTATCCCATTTTTACCCCATTTTTACCATTTTTTATCCCATTTTTATCCCATTTTTACCATTTTTATCCCATTTTTCCATTTTTATCCAATTTTTACCATTTTTAATCCCATTTTTACCATTTTTATCCCATTTTTACCATTTCTTAATCCCATTTTTATCCCATTTTTACTATTTTTAATCCCATTCTTACCGGTTTTGTCCCATTTTTACTATTTTTTTATCCCATTTTTACCATTTTTAATCCCATTTTTACCATTTTTTATCCCTTTTCTATGCCATTTTTACCATTTTTTATCCCATTTTTATCCCATTTCTATCCCATTTTTACCATTTTAAATCCCATTTTTTATCCCTTTTTTATCTCATTTTTACGATTTTTAATCCCATTTTTATCCCATTTTTACCATTTTTAATCCCATTTCTACCATTTTTGATTCCATTTTTACCGTTTTTATCATTTTTAAACTCATTTTTATCATTTTTTTCCTCTCCCAGGGGCCGAAAATTGACTCCTCAGGGGCAGAGGGACCTGGATCGAATCGCTGGCCAGGTGAGGGTTTTTTTTTGGGAAATTCCCCAAAATTTTCAACCTCAAATTTAGATAAATTTTAAGAATTTTAACCAAATTTTTTTTTTTTTTTTTATTCCCCTTCCAGGTGGCTGCTGCCAGCAAGAAACACTGAGGGAACAAATAAATATTTTTCCTCCTTATTTCAAGTGTGTTTTTTAATTAAAAATTACCCAAAATCGAGAAAAAAAAAAATCAAAATAATCTAAGAAGGGAATGCTGGAAAAGTGGGAAGTGTCCCCAAAGCAAGAGGAGAAATCTTTAATTAGTAATTAATTAATTACTTGCTGCTAAAATTGAGATGGAAATGGAAATTTCCCCTGAAAATGTTGGTCAGGGAGTCCCAAAATGAGAAAAAATATCCTAAAATAAGGAAAAAAAAAAATCACGAAATAAAAGGAAAAGTTTTCAAAGTGCTGACGTTGCCCAGAAAATTTAAAACAAAATATCTCAATATTACAGAATTTTAAAATAAATAATGAAATTTTTAAAATTAAGAATTAGAGGTGGGATGTTATCCACAACTGCAGTTAGGAAAGAAAAAAAAGTCATTTTTGGCCCAAAATGTCAATTTTTAGCAGCAAGTCGTGGGTTTTGTGGGTGAAGGGCTGAAATCAAAATTTGGAAAAGGGAATGTGGGTTTTTTTAAAACAGTTTTGTGTTTCACGTGAGGTTTTTGTTGGGGTTTTTTTTGGGGTCTAAACCACCAAAAATCGGTGGTTTTGCCACTTACCCTCATTCCGTCCTGGCTCTGCTTCTATCGCTGTCCTGGGAGACTCCAGGATTGGGAAAAATTAATCAATTCCCCTTTTTTTCCTTTAATTTTACCTCATGAAATTTACTTTCACTTAAGCAAACATTTTTTTCCCCAGAAAACTGATTTTTACCTCACCGAATTGCAACTTGGCCTGACAAAAAAATTTTTTCCTCAGGAAAAAAAAAAAAAAAAAAGAGGTTTGCCTCAGAAAGTGATGGTTTTCCAATATTGCCACGTTCTGACCCCAAAATCGGTATTTTTTACCTCAAAAAAATGAGGATTTTCCCTCAGAAAAATGAATTTTTCCCTCACGCCGCGCTCGCTCCCCTCAGGGACTGCGGGAGCGGGGCGTGGCCAAGCGGCAGCGGCGCGTTCTGATTGGTCGAGACGCCGCGAGGGGGCGTGGCCGAGGAAAAGAGCGGTAAAAGCCCTAAGGGGAGCCGCCATGTTGTCCTCGGAGCGCGCTCTGATTGGTCGAGACGCCGCGAGGGGGCGTGGCCGAGGAAAAGAGCGGTAAAAGCCCTAAGGGGAGCCGCCATGTTGTCCTCGGAGCGCGCTCTGATTGGTCGAGACGCCGCGAGGGGGCGTGGCCGAGGAAAAGAGCGGTAAAAGCCCTAAGGGGAGCCGCCATGTTGTCATCGGAGCGCGCTCTGATTGGTCGAAACGCCGCGAGGGGGCGTGGCCGCGGAAAAGGGCGGGAAGAGTTCTGAGGGGGAGCCGCCATTTTGTCCGCGGCACCCCAGGGAGAGGAGGCGACGAATGGCGGCTCCGGGCGCGGCCGCCATGGGTGAGTCCTCGGTTCTAGAAGCCTTCACACCCCGTAGGGATCGCCATGACACCCTCAGGGTCTCCTCGAAGCGTTTTGAGCTCGCTGTGGGCGGGTTCTCCCTCATGGCCGGGCCAGCGGTTCACTCCCCGCACACGCCCTGTGGCGTTTCCCTGCTGTCTTCAGCCACCTCCTAAATTTGTCAGCACCTCCCAAAATTGTCACCACCACCCAAATTTGTCACCACCACCCAAATTTGTCACCACCACCCAAATTTGTCACCACCTTCCCCTCAGGCCAGGGCTGGTGGCAGAGCCGGTTTTGCTGCTCCCGCCCTGTTCCCTCAGCCGGGATCCCCTCAGGGATTCCTCCATCATTTCCATCGTCCTGTGGTTTGGGTTTTTTTTTTCCACTTTTAACCCTCCAAAAGTCTTTATGAGGGACTCAATTCGCTCTCCCAGCAGGGAATTTGGGGGTTAAAACGCAGAAATTAAAAGTGGGTTCCTGGTTTTGTCCACAGCTCTTCATCGCCGTGTCTCCCAAATTCTGCTTTAGCCACAATTAATCCCATTTTAGCCCTTTTAAACCCCATTTTAGCCCTTTTTTAACCCCATTTTGGGCCAGTTTAGCCCCATTTTACCTCAGTTTGGACATCATTTTACCCCAGTTCGTTCCCGTTTTACCCCTCTTTGGACGCAATTCTCCCAGTTTATTCGCATTTTATTTCCATTTTAGCCCAGTTTAAACAATATTAGACTCCTTTTGGCTGATTTACTCCCAGTTTATTCCCATTTATCCCCATTGTACCCCATTTTTTTCTCATTTTACCCCAATTTGAACACAATTTGACCCCAAATTACCCCATTTTTTCCCGTTTTACCCCGGGTTTTTTCCCATTTTACCCCAGTTTATTCCCATTTCACCCAATTTTACATAATTTTACCTCACTTTATCCCAGTTTTTTCTCATTTTACCCCAATTTCATCCCAGTTTTTTCCCATTTCACCCCATTTTACCCCAGTTTTTTCCCATTTTACCCCATTTTACCCCACTTTATCCCCATTTTACCCCAGTTTATCCCCATTTCACCCCAGTTTATCCCCATTTCACCCCATTTTTTCCCATTTTACCCCAGTTTATTCCCATTTCACACCATTTTACCCCAATTTTTTCCCATTTTACCCCACTTTTTCCCCATTTTACTCCAGTTTATTCCCATTTTTTCCCATTTTACCCCACTTTATCCCCATTTTACCCCAATTTCACCCCATTTTACCCCAATTTTTCCCATTTTACCCCAGTTTTTTCCCACTTTATCCCCATTTCACCCCATTTTTTCCCACTTTATCCCCACTTCACCCCATTTCTTCCCACTTTATCCCCATTTCACCCCATTTTTTCCCATTTTATCCCCATTACACCCCATTTTTTCTCACTTTATCCCCATTTCACCCCATTTTTTCCCACTTTATCCCCATTTTTTCCCATTTTATCCCCATTTCACCCCATTTTTTCTCACTTTATCCCCATTTCACCCCATTTTTTCTCACTTTATCCCCATTTCACCCCATTTTTTCCCACTTTATCCCCATTTTTTCCCATTTTATCCCCATTTCACCCCATTTTTTCTCACTTTATCCCCATTTCACCCCATTTTTTCCCACTTTATCCCCATTTCACCCCAGTTTTTCCCATTTTATCCCCATTTCACCCCATTTTTTCCCACTTTATCTCCATTTCACCCCATTTTTTCCCATTTTATCCCCATTTTTTCCCATTTTATCCCCATTTCACCCCATTTTTTCCCACTTTATCCCCATTTCACCCCATTTTTTCCCACTTTATCCCCATTTCACCCCATTTTTTCCCACTTTATCCCCATTTCACCCCATTTTTTCCCATTTTATCGCCATTTTACCCCATTTTTTCCCACTTTATCCCCATTTCACCCCATTTTTTCCCATCTCACCCCCATCCCCCCCCTCCCCGTGCCCCCACCCTCCCCCGGGGGGGGTCCCAATCCATCCAAAACCTCCCCAAAAATCCCGGCTGGGGGTTGGGGGGGCCGCCCCCTCCCCCCCCGGGGCTCTCAATGGCCGCGCTGTTCCCGCTCTGAGCCTCCTTTGTTCCCCTCCCCCCCCGGGGGGGCCGAGGTTGCCATGGCAACTGTCACCAAACCCCCCCCCTCCCCCCCCTCGGCGTCACCGAGCCAGCGCTCGGGGGACACGACTTGGGGACACCCCAAAATTCTGATTTTTTGGGGTTTTTTTTGGGGTGGTTTTGTCTCATTTTGGGGTGCTCCACTCTTTTTTTTTTTTTTTTTTAAATTTTTTTGGACCCCAAATTGTCGCAGTTTTGGGGGGACCCTGACGTGTCACCTTGGCTGTCCCCTAATTTTGTTTGTGGGGGGGTTTCACCCCAATTCTATTTTTTTTTTTTTTTTGGTGGGGTGGGGTTTGTCTCGGGGTCCCCAATTCCCATCTGGGGGTCCCCAAATTTCCCTTGGGGTCCCAAATTTCACATCTGGGGGTCCCAAATTTCCCTTTGGGGTCCCCAAATTTCCCTTGGGGTCCCCAAATTTCCTCCTGAGGTCCCAAATTCCTCCCTTGGGGTCCCCAAATTTTCCCCTTGAGGTCCCAAATTTTTTCCTGGGGGTCCCAGATTTTCTCCTGAGCTCCCCAATTCCCATCTGGGGTCCCAAATTTTTCCCTTGGGGTCCCCAAATTTCCTCCTGAGGTCCCAAATTCCCATCTGGGGGTCCCCAAATCCCCCCCTTAGGGTCCCCAAATCCTCTTTTAGTGTCCCCAATTCCCACCTGAGGGTCCCAAATCCCCTTTTAGGGTCCCCAATTCCCACCTGGGGGGTCCCAAATCCCCCTCCCAAACCCTCCCCAATCCCCTCTCGACGTCCCCAACCCCCTCCCTTTATTTTATTATTTTATTTTTTTTTTTGGAGGAGGAAGAGGAGGTCTCTCCTTCCTCTCCCAAACCCCTCCCCCTCTCCACGCCCCCCTCCCCCCCTTTCCTCCCATTGGCCCGTCCTCCCGCATCTCATTAGCATCTCATTAACGCCCTCATTAGCATCTTTCTCGGGGCAGGTGGGGGAGAAAAAAGCAGCACCGGAGAGGAGGAGGAGGAGGAGGAGGAGGAGGAAGAGGAGGAGGAGGAAGAGGAGGAGGCTCGGCCGCCATGCAGCCCCCCCCGCCCCCCCCCCGCGCTGCTCCCGGGGCTCCTGCTGCTCTGGGCCGCTGGCCACGGTGAGTGCTGGCCCACCCGCCCCTCCCCCCACCCCCCAAAAAAAAAAAAAAAATTTCCCCTCCCCCCATCCCCAAAATCCCCCCCCCCAAAAGGCCGCGCGGTTTTGCCGCAGCCCCTCCCCCACCCCGCGTCTCACCCTCCCCCCCCCCTCCCCCATCGTTTTTTTTTGGGGGGTTTGTCGCGATATGTCACCCCCTCCCCCACCCCTGGTGGTTTTGGGGACAGATTTGGGGGCAGATTTGGGGTCTCCCCTCCCCCCTCTCCTGTTGCCACCCCGAGTTCCGCCGTGGGGTGGCGCTGTCACCTCGGGGGTGGCGCTGTCCCCTCTGTCCTGGCCTTGGGTGGGGGGTGGGGGGGGTGACAATGTCCCCAAGCCTCCCCTCCCCCCCCACCCCAGCTCCGTGCCAGGCGCGTGGGTGACACCAAAAAAAAAAAAATTAAAAAAAAAAAGCAAAAGCGCCATTGTCGCCCTCGCTGTCCCCTCATTGTCCCCTCCCCCTGCTGGGGGGGTGGGGGTGGCACAAAGTGTCCCTTTGTCACCCTCGCTGTCACCTCCCCGTCCTTGGGGACGCCGTGACCTTGGCGTGGTGGGGGGAGGGGCGGGGGGGGAGTGACCCCGGGATTTGGGGGGAGGGGGGGAGGGGGAATTGTGCTGAATCAGCAGAACGCGGTGTCACCCCCCTCCCCCTCCCCCCATTCGGTGTCACCGCTGTCACCCCCCCCCCCCCGTCACCGCGGCGTTGTCATGGCAACCGCGGGCGACGCCGGAGGGGACATCGAGGGGTCACGTGACCCCCCCCCCGGATGTCCCCAGGTGTTGTCGCACCCCCCCCCCCCCCACCGTGATGGTGTCACCGGTGGCACGGCTGTCCCCAATGTCCCCAAAGCCCTGTGTCACCTGTCCCTGTGTCACCTGTCCCTGTTTGTGTCACCTGTCCCCTGTGTCACCTGTACCTGTGTCACCTGTCCCCTGTGTCACCTGTCCCTGTGTCACCTGTACCTGTGTCACCTGTCCCTGTCTGTGTCACCTGTACCTGTGTCACCTGTCCCTGTGTCACCTGTCCCTGTCTGTGTCACCTGTCCCCTGTGTCACCTGTACCTGTGTCACCTGTCCCTGTCAGTGTCACTCTGTCCCTGTGTCACCTGTCCCCTGTGTCACCCTGTCCCTGTGTCACCTGTCCCTGTGTCACCTGTCCCTGTGTCACCTGTCCCTGTGTCACCTGTCCCCTGTGTCACCCTGTCCCTGTGTCACCTGTACCTGTGTCACCTGTCCCTGTCTGTGTCACCCTGTCCCTGTGTCACCTGTCCCTGTGTCACCTGTCCCTGTGTCACCTGTCCCCTGTGTCACCTGTCCCTGTCAGTGTCACCCTGTCCCTGTGTCACCTGTCCCCTGTGTCACCTGTACCTGTGTCACCTGTCCCTGTCTGTGTCACCTGTCCCTGTCTGTGTCACCTGTCCCTGTGTCACCTGTCCCCTGTGTCACCTGTCCCTGTCTGTGTCACCCTGTCCCTGTGTCACCTGTCCCCTGTGTCACCTGTCCCTGTGTCACCTGTCCCTGTGTCACCTGTCCCTGTCTGTGTCACCCTGTCCCTGTGTCACCTGTCCCCTGTGTCACCTGTCCCTGTGTCACCTGTCCCTGTGTCACCTGTCCCTGTCTGTGTCACCCTGTCCCTGTGTCACCTGTCCCCTGTGTCACCTGTCCCTGTCAGTGTCACCCTGTCCCTGTGTCACCTGTCCCCTGTGTCACCTGTCCCCTGTGTCACCTGTACCTGTGTCACCTGTCCCCTGTGTCACCCTGTCCCTGTGTCACCTGTACCTGTGTCACCTGTCCCTGTCTGTGTCACCCTGTCCCTGTGTCACCTGTCCCTGTGTCACCTGTCCCCTGTGTCACCTGTCCCTGTCAGTGTCACCCTGTCCCTGTGTCACCTGTCCCTGTGTCACCTGTCCCCTGTGTCACCTGTACCTGTGTCACCTGTCCCTGTCAGTGTCACCCTGTCCCTGTGTCACCTGTCCCCTGTGTCACCTGTACCTGTGTCACCTGTCCCTGTCTGTGTCACCTGTCCCTGTCTGTGTCACCCTGTCCCTGTGTCACCTGTCCCCTGTGTCACCTGTCCCCTGTGTCACCTGTACCTGTGTCACCTGTCCCTGTGTCACCTGTCCCCTGTGTCACCTGTCCCTGTCAGTGTCACTCTGTCCCTGTGTCACCTGTCCCCTGTGTCACCTGTCCCCTGTGTCACCTGTCCCTGTCAGTGTCACCCTGTCCCTGTGTCACCTGTCCCTGTGTCACCTGTACCTGTGTCACCCTGTCCCTGTGTCACCTGTCCCTGTCAGTGTCACCCTGTCCCTGTGTCACCTGTCCCTGTGTCACCTGTCCCCCCCGGTGACCCTGTCATTGTCACCTGTCCCCCAGTGACCTCGTGTCACCTGTGTCACCTGTCCCCTCTGGTGACCCTGTCTCTGTGTCACCTGTCCCCCTGTCCTTGTCCTGTGTCCCTGTCACCTGTCCCTGTCCCCCTGGTGACCCTCTCAGTGTCACCTGTCCCTGTGTCACCTGTGTCACTTGTCCCCCAGTCACCTGTCAGTGTCACCTGTCCCCTGTCCCTGTCAGTTCTCACTTGTCCCTGTAACCTGTCACCTGTTCCTGTCCCTTCTGGTGACCCTGTCAGTGTCCCCTGTGCCCCAGTGACCTCTCGGTGTCACCTGTGTCACCTGTGCCCCTGTGTGTCCCCTGTGTGTCACCTGTGTCACCTGTGTGTCACCTGTGTCACCTGTGCCCCTGTGTGTCCCCTGTGTGTCACCTGTGTGTCCCCTGTGTGTCACCTGTGTCCCCTGTGTGTCCCCTGTGTGTCACCTGTGTGACCTGTGTGTCACCTGTGTGTCCCCTGTGTGTCCCCTGTGTGTCCCCTGTGTGTCACCTGTGTGTCCCCTGTGTGTCCCCTGTGTGTCCCCTGTGTGTCCCCTGTGTGTCCCCTGTGTCCCCTGTGTGTCCCCTGTGTGTCACCTGTCTCACCTGTGTGTCACCTGTGTGTCCCCTGTGTGTCACCTGTGTGTCACCTGTGTGTCCTCTGTGTCTCACCTGTGTGTCTCACCTGTGTGTCCCCTGTGTGTCACCTGTCTCACCTGTGTGTCACCTGTGTGTCCTCTGTGTCTCACCTGTGTGTCCCCTGTGTGTCCCCTGTGTGTCACCTGTGTCACCTGTGTCTCACCTGTGTCCCCTGTGTCTCCCCTGTCTCACCTGTGTGTCACCTGTGTCTCACCTGTGTGTCCCCTGTGTCTCACCTGTGTCTCACCTGTGTCTCACCTGTGTGTCCCCTGTGTCCCCTGTGTCTCACCTGTGTCTCACCTGTGTGTCACCTGTGTGTCCCCTATGTCTCACCTGTGTGTCACCTGTGTGTCCCCTGTGTGTCACCTGTGTCCCCTGTGTCTCACCTGTGTCTCACCTGTCTCACCTGTGTGTCACCTGTGTCCCCTGTCCCCAGGGCGGGCTCAGGAGGTGCAGGCAGAGAACGTGACAGTTCTGGAGGGTGGCACTGCAGAGATCACCTGTCACCTGCACAGGTACGACGGCTCCATCGTCGTCATCCAGAACCCGGCCCGGCAGACGCTCTTCTTCAATGGCACCCGCGGTGAGGGGGACACGGGGGACACTGAGGGGACACTGAGGGGACAATGGGGACATTGGGGGACACTGAGGGGACAATGGGGACACTGGGGACAGTGAGGGGATTTGGGGACAATGGGGATGTTGGGGACACTTGGGGACATTTGGGGACATTGGGGGCATTGGGGACATTTGGGGACACGGGGGACACTGGGGACATTTGGGGACACTGAGGGGACAATGGGGACAGTGGGGACATTTGGGGACAGTGAGGGGATTTGGGGACACTGGGGACAATGGGGACAGTGGGGACAATGGGGACAGTGGGGACATTTGGGGACAATGGGGACATTTGGGGATGTTGGGGACAAGGGGGACACTAAGGGACATTGGGGACAGTGGGGACAATGGGGGGATTGGGGACACTGGGGACATTTGGGGATGTTGGGGACACTGAGGGACATTTGGGGACATTGGGGACATTTGGGAACGTTGAGAGGATTTGGGGATGTTGGGGACAGTGGGGACATTTGGGGACATTGGAGGGATTGGGGACATTGAGGGGATTTGGGGACATTGGGGATACTGGGGGGATTTGGGGACAATGGGGACATTGGAAGGATTGGGGACATTGAGGGGATTTGGGGACATTGGGGATACTGAGGGACATTGGGGACGTTGAGGGGATTTGGGGACAGTGGGGACATTGGGGATGTTAGGGACGTTGAGGGGATTGGGGACATTGGGGACACTGAGGGACATTGGGGACGTTGAGGGGATTGGGGACATTGGGGACACTGAGGGGATTTGGGACACTGAGGGACATTGAGGGGATTTGGGGACATTTGGGTGATTGGGGACATTTGGGGACACTGGGGGGATTGGGGACCTTTGGGGACACTGAGGGATATTTGGGGACATTGGGGGGATTGGGGACAGTGAGGGGATTGAGGACATTGTCCCTGTGACTCCACGGGTGTCCCTGTCACCCCCTGGTGACACTCCTGTCCCCGTTTTTGTCCCCAGCCCTCAAGGACGAGCGTTTCGAGCTGGGGGTGACACTGAGGGTGACACAGTGACCCCGTGGGTGACACAGTGACCCCGTGGGTGACACTGAGGGTGACACAGTGACCCCGTGGGTGACACAGTGACCCCCCTGGTGACACAGTGACCCTGTGGGTGACACAGTGACCCCGTGGTGACACTGGGGGTGACACAGTGACCCTGGGGGTGACACAGTGACCCCGTGGGTGACACAGTGACCCCCTGGTGACACTGGAGGTGACACAGTGACCCTGTGGGTGACACAGTGACCCCGCGGGTGACACAGTGACCCTGTGGGTGTCCCTGTCACCCCTTGGTGACACTCCTGTCGCCATTTTTTTTGTCCCCAGCCCTCAAGGACGAGCGTTTCGAGCTGGGGGTGACACTGAGGGTGACACAGTGACCCTGTGGGTGACACTGAGGGTGACACAGTGACCCCGTGGGTGACACAGTGACCCTGTGGGTGTCCCTGTCACCCCTTGGTGACACTCCTGTCGCCGTTTTTGTCCCCAGCCCTCAAGGACGAGCGTTTCGAGCTGGGGGTGACACTGAGGGGCTCTCTGGTTGTCCCTGTCACCCATGGGTGACAGTGACCCCGTGGGTGACACTGAGGGTGACACAGTGACCCCCTGGTGACACTGAGGGTGACACAGTGACCCCCTGGTGACACTCCTGTCGCCGTTTTTGTCCCCAGCCCTCAAGGACGAGCGTTTCGAGCTGGCCGAGTTCAGTCGCCGGCGGCTGCGGCTCCGCCTGGCCCGGGCCCGGCTGGACGACGAGGGCGGCTACTTCTGTCAGCTGTACGCCGATGACACCCACCACCAGATAGCCACCCTCACCGTGCTGGGTACGGCACACCTGGGCACACCTGAGATACACCTGGGCACACCTGGGTACACCTGAGATACACCTGAGATACACCTCAGTACACCTGAGATACACCTGGGTACACCTGGGCACACCTGGGTACACCTGAGATACACCTCAGTACACCTGAGATACACCTGAGATACACCTGGGCACACCTCAGTACACCCGGGTACACAGGGACACTTCTGTCAGCTGTACGCCGATGACACCCACCACCAGATAGCCACCCTCACCGTGCTGGGTACGGCACACCTGGGCACACCTGGGTACACCTGGGTACACCTGGGTACACCTGGGCACACCTGGGTACACCTGAGATACACCTCAGTACACCTGAGATACACCTGGGTACACCTGGGCACACCTGGGTACACCTGGGTACACCCGGGTACACCTGGGCACACCTGGGTACGCCTGAGATACACCTGGGTACACCTGGGCACACCTGGGCACACCTGGGTACACCTGGGTACACGGGGACACTTCTGTCAGCTGTACGCCGATGACACCCACCACCAGATAGCCACCCTCACCGTGCTGGGTACGGCACACCTGGGCACACCTGGGTACACCTGGGTACACCTGGGTACACCTGGGCACACCTGGGTACACCTGAGATACACCTCAGTACACCTGAGATACACCTGGGTACACCTGGGCACACCTGGGTACACCTGGGTACACCCGGGTACACCTGGGTACACCTGGGTACACCTGAGATACACCTCAGCACACCTGAGATATACCTGACAGGGATAGAAACACACCTGTGCACACCTGAGATACACCTGGGCACACCTGACAGGGATAGAAACACACCTGGGCACACCTGAGGTACATCTGAGATACACCTGGACACACCTGACAGGGATAGAAACACACCTGGGCACACCTGAGATACACCTGGGCACACCTGAGATACACCTGGCACACCTGAGATACACCTGGGCACACCTGACAGGGCTAGAAACACACCTGGGCACACCTGAGATACACCTAGGGCACACCTGACAGGGATAGAAACACACCTGGGCACACCTGGGCAGTCCTGGGGGGGGACACAGGGGACACTTCCCACACACCCAAAACCAAATCCTTGTGTCCCCGCCCACTCCTTGGAGACACCTGAGGTCACACCTGAGGTCACACCTGAGGTCACCTGGGCACACCTGAGGTCACTCAGTGGCTGCTGGTGGCCGTCACTTCCTGTGTCACCTCCCAAAGCCACATCCTTGTGTGCCCTGCCACCACCTGGGCACACCTGGGGACACCTGGGGACACCTGAGGGGGACACCTGGGGACAGGTGCCACACGAGCTGACACCTGTCCCTTTATTTTTCTCTCCTGTCTCTCATTTCTGTGTCACTGTCTGCGTCTGTGTCTCACCTGTTTGTCACCTGGATATTACGTGGCTGTCACCTGTGTCACCTGGCTGTCCCCATGTCACCTGGCTGTCTCTGGATATCATCTGTGTCACCTGTGCTGTTTCTCATTTATGTCACCTGCATCTCACCTGTCTAAACTGTGTCACCTATCCCATCTATTTCTCACCGGTGTCACCTGTGTGTCACCTGTATCTCACCTGTTTTTTGTGTCATCTGTGTCATCTGTCCCACCTGTGTCTCACCTGTGTTACCTGTATCTTACCTGTCTCCCATGTCTCACCTGTTTCTTATGTATCTCACCTGTGTCGCCTGTCCCACCTGTGTCTCACCTGTGTGTCACCTGTGTCTCACCTGTGTCTCACCTGTATCTCACCTGTCTCACCTGTGTCTCACCTGTGTCTCACCTGTGTCCCCCCTGTATCTCACCTGTGTCTCACCTGTATATCACCTGTGTCTCACCTGTCTCACCTGTGTCCCACCTGTCTCACCTGTGTCTCACCTGTCTCACCTGTGTCCCACCTGTTTCATCTGTGTCTCACCTGTCTCACCTGTGTCTCACCTGTCTCACCTGTGTCCCACCTGTATATCACCTGAGTCTCACCTGTCTCACCTGTGTCCCACCTGTCTCACCTGTATCTCACCTGTGTCCCACCTGTCTCACCTGTGTCCCACCTGTCCCACCTGTCTCACCTGTATCTCACCTGTGTCTCACCTGTGTCTCACCTGTGTCTCACCTGTCTCACCTGTGCCCGCAGTGCCCCCCGAGGAGCCGCAGGTGGAGGCGGCGGCGCTGGCGGTCGAGGGGGGGGAGCTGGAGCTCACCTGTCTGGTGCCCCGGGCACGGCCCCTGGCAACGCTGCGCTGGTACCGCGACCGCAGAGAGCTGCCAGGTGAGACACACCTGGGGGGGGGGAGAGACATACCTGGGCACACCTGGGATACACCTGGGCACACCTGGGGGGGGATGGGATACACCTGGGGACACCTGGGGGGGGAATAGACACACCTAGGGACACCTGGAACACACCTGGGATACACCTGGGGGGGTGATAGATACCTGGAACACACCTGGGCACACCTGGGACACACCTGGGATACACCTGGGGGGGTGATAGATACCTAGGACACACCTGGGCACACCTGGGGGGGGGACAGGCACACCTGGGATACACCTGGCGGGGTGATAGGTACCTAGGACACACCTGGGGGGTGGGTGAAACACACCTGGGACACACCTAGGGATACCTGACACACACCTGGGGACACCTGGGACGCACCTTGGACACATCTGAGGACACCTGGGACACACCTGGGCACACCTGGGGGGGGGTTGGTGACACCTGGGGACACACCTGGTGATGCGGCGCTTGTTCCACAACCGGAGAGAGCTGCCAGGTGAGACACACCTTGGGGGAAGGGACACACCTGGGGACAATGTCACCTGTGTCACTGGCCATATCTCGCCTGTGTCACAATTGTCTCACCTGTCCCAGCCGTGTCTCACCTGTGCCAGGTGTGCCCAGGTACGGGCAGGACGGGAAGGTGTTCTGGCAGAGCAGCGACCCCAATGTCCCCACTGTCCCTAGTGTCACCTGTCCCAGCTGTGTCTCACCTGTCCCAGCTGTGTCTCACCTGTCCCAGGTGTGTCTCACCTGTGTCTCACCTGTGCCAGGTGTGCCCAGGTACGGGCAGGACGGGAAGGTGTTCTGGCAGAGCAGCGTCCTCCGCCTGCCCGTGGAGCGGCGCGACCACGGCGCCATCGTCACCTGCGAGGCCACGCACCCCGCGCTGGGGCGGGGCCAGCGACGCCTCACCCAGTACAAGCTGGACGTGCAGTGTGAGGGACTGGGATGGACTGGGACAAACTGGGAGGGGATTGGGATGGACTGGGAGGGGATTGGGGGGACTGGGAGGGGATTGGGAGGGACTGGGAGGGGATTGGGAGGGACTGGGAGGGGATTGGGAGGGACTGGGAGGGGATTGGGATGGACTGGGAGGGGATTGGGATGGACTGGGAGGGGATTGGGATGGACTGGGAGGGGACTGGGAGGGGATTGGGGGGGGACTGGGATGGACTGGGAGGGGATTGGGATGGACTGGGAGGGGATTGGGATGGACTGGGAGGGGATTGGGAGGGACTGGGATGGACTGGGAGCGACTGGGAGGGGATTGGGATGGACTGGGAGGCACCAGGAGGGACTGGGGGGCACCAGGAGGGACTGGGAGGCACCAGGAGGGACTGGGACAAACTGGGACGAATTGGGGGGAACTGGGATGGGACTGGGAAGGATTCGGACAAACTGGGAGGGAGCTTTGGGGTTACTGGTTTATACTGGGAGTTACTGGGAGGGACCAGGAACACCGGATACATGGGGACAGGTGCCACCAGGTGTCACTGGGTGCTCTAGGTGGCTCCCAGGTGTCACCCAGGTACCCCCAGGTGTCACCAGGTGTCCTCAGATGTCACCAGGTGTCACCCAGGTGGTTCCCAGGTGTCACCCAGGTGCACTGGGTGGTCCCCAGGTGTCACCAGGTGTCACCGGGTGGTTCCCAGGTGCTCTGGGTGGTTCCCAGGTGTCACCCAGGTACCCCCAGGTGTCACCAGGTGTCCTCTGATGTCACCAGGTGTCACCCAGGTGCTCTGGGTGGTTCCCAGGTGTCACCCAGGTACCCCCAGGTGTCCTCAGCTGTCACCAGGTGTCACCCAGGTGCACTGGGTGGTCCTCAGCTGTCACCAGGTGGTTCCCAGGTGCACTGGGTGGTCCCCAGGTGTCACCAGGTGTCACCCAGGTACCCCCAGGTGTCACCAGGTGTCACCCAGGTGGTTCCCAGGTGTCACCCAGGTGCACTGGGTGGTCCCCAGGTGTCACCAGGTGTCACCCAGGTACCCCCAGGTGCATCACCCCCCCGTTTCCCCCCAGACCCCCCCTCCGCCCGCATCCACCCCTCCCAGGCCGTGCCGCGCGAAGGCGACACCTTGGTGCTCACCTGCGCCACCAACGGCAACCCTCGGTGAGCCGGGGCGGGGGGGGACGGGGCGATGACGGTCTGGCACAGGTGCGAGCTCACCTGTGACTCACCTGTGGCTCACCTGGCAGCCCCACGGTGGCCTGGAGCCGCGGGAACGAGTCGCTGCCGGCGCGCGCCAGGGCCGAGGGCGAGCGGCTGACGCTGCCGGCGCTGGGCCCGCAGGACAACGGCTCCTACACCTGCCAGGTGGGCAACGCCCACGGCAGGGCCGCCGACACCTACGTGCTGGTGGTGTACGGTCAGTGGTGACTGGGGATGGGGGGGGTACACCTGGGATACACCTGCGGGGGTTGGGATACACCTGGGGGGTACCTGGGTACACCTGGGATACACCTGGGGGGCACCTGGGTACACCTGGGGGGTGTTGGGATACACCTGGGTGGGCTGGGATACACCTGTGACACACCTGAGGGTGGTTGGGACACACCTGGGGGCATTGGGATACATCTGGGTACACCTGGGTGGGCTGGGCAACACCTGTGACACACCTGAGGGTGGTTGGGACACACCTGGGACACACCTGGGGGAGTTGGGATATACCTGGGTGCACCTGGAATACACCTGAGGGTGGTTGGGATACACCTGGGAGGCACTTGGGGGTGGTTGGGACACACCTCGGTACACCTGGGATACACCTGGACGGGGTGGGATACACCTGAAACACACCTGGGGGTGGTTGGGACACACCTGGGGGCATTGGGATACCCCTGGGTGGGCTGGCATACACTTGTGGCATACCTAGAGGAGCTGGGATACACCTGTGACACACCTGAGGGTGGTTGGGACACACCTGGGACACACCTGGGAGGCACCTGGGCACACTTGGGAGGGTTGGGGTACACCTGGGGGTGGTTGGAATGCACCTGGGACACACCTGGGGGTGACTGAGGCACACCTGGGACACACCTGGGGGTGGTCGGGACACACCTGAGGCACACCTGGGGGTGGATGGAACGTACCTGGGCACACCTGGGGCACACCTGGAGGCGGCTGGGGCACACCTGGCACCCCTCAGACCCACCTGTGCCCCTCCCCGTCCCCCCCGCAGACCCCGGGGCGGTGGTGGCGGCGCAGGGGGCGGGGCCGTTCGCCGTGGTGGGCGGGGCCTTCGCGCTGCTGCTGTTCCTGCTGCTGCTCCTGCTGGGGGCGCTCTTCTGGTGCTCCGTGCGGCAGAAAGGTGGGCGGGGCTTCTAAAGGGGGCGGGGCTTCCGGGAAAGGGGGCGGGGTTTCAGGGGAGGGGGTGTGGCTTTGGGAAATGGGCGTGGGATGCAGAAAAGGGGGCGTGGTTTGGGGTGGAGTGGGGGAAGGGGCGTGGTTTGGTGTGGGTGGGGCTTGAAAGGGGGCGTGGTTTTCAGTCTGGGTTTGGGGGTGTGTCCCTCACCTGTCCTGGCCATGTCTCTCACCTGTCCATCACCTCTCACCTGTCTCACCTGTCTCAGGTTCGTACCTGACACACGAGGTCCTCTCCTGTCCCCACCTGTCCTGGCCATGTCCCCATGTCTCTCACCTGTCTCACCTGTCCCTCACCTGTCTCACCTCTCACCTGTCACCTGTTCCACCTGTCCAGGGTCGTACCTGACACACGAGGTCCCCTCATGTCCCCATCTGTCCTGACCATATTCCCTGTCTCTCACCTGTGTCTCACCTGTTTCACCTGTGCAGGGTCATACGTGACGCATGAGGTCTCCTCATGTCCCCACCTGTCCTGGCCATGTCCCCATGTCTCTCACCTGTCTCACCTGTCCCTTACCTGTCTCACCTGTCCCTCACCTGTCCCTCACCTGTCCCTCACCTGTCTCACCTGTCCCTCACCTGTCTCACCTGTCCCTCACCTGTCGCACCTGTCCAGGGTCATACCTGATGCACGAGGTCCCCTCATGTCCCCACCTGTCTCTTACCTGTCTCACCTTTCACCTGTCCCAAACCTGTCCCTCACTTGCCTCTCACCTGTCCCTCACCTGTATCAGGTTCGTACCTGACACACGAGGTCCTCTCCTGTCCCCACCTGTCCTGGCCATGTCCCCCCCTGTCCCTCACCTGTCCCTCACCTGTTTCACCTGTCCCTCACCTGTCTAATCTGTCTCTTACCTGTCTCTTACCTGTCTCTCACCTGTCTCTCACCTGTCGCACCTGTCCAGGGTCGTACCTGACACACGAGGTCCCCTCATGTCCCCATCTGTCCTGACCATGTTCTCCTGTCTCTCACCTGTCTCTCACCTGTCTCTCACCTGTCTCACCTGTCTCACCTGTCTCACCTGTGCAGGGTCGTACCTGACGCACGAGGCCAGCGGGCTGGAGGAGCACGGCGAGGCCCGCGAGGCTTTCCTGGGGGGGGAGGGGGGGAAACGGAAGGAGGAATTCTTCATCTGAGGGGGGGGGGACACACCTGGGGACACACCTGGGGACACACCTGGGCACACCTGGAGACGCACCTGGGGGTACCTTGGGGATACCTGGGGGACACCTGGAGGGGGGGGGTGGGGGGGGGAGGGGACAGAATTGGTGACATCACGGGGGGGGTGGGAGAGGAGGGGGAGGGGTCACCCAGAGGGGGGGTGGGGAGGGGGATGAGCCCCGCCCCTCCCCCCACACCCCCCGGGATGGGGGAGGGGCTCAATTTTTGGGTCCCCTCCCCCCACCCCCCCAAAAAAAGAAAAAAATCAAAGCCATGATGGGGGGGGGGTGGGGGAGGGGCGTGTCCGTGTCCCCGCGCACAATTTTGGGGGGAGGGGGAGATGGGGGTGGGGGGGTGACGTAATGAGAGGGGGCGTGGCTCGGAGAGGCCCCGCCCCCTTTTCCTTCCCCCTCCCCTCTCAGGTGCGGCTGTAAATAACTTTTAACCACCTTTGATACGCAATAAAACCCCCGATTCGTACCGCGGGCTGAACTGGGATAAACTGGGAGGGACTGGGAGGGGTCTGGGATAGACTGGGAGGGACTGGAATGAAGCTGGGAGGGGACTGGGAGGGACTGGGATGGGTCTTGAAGGAAACTGGGAGGGACTGGGATAAACTGGGAGGGGTCTGGGAGGGACTGGGAGCAACTGGGACGGACTGGGATGAACTGGGAGGGGATTGGGAGGGACTGGGGGCCAACTGGGAGGGACTGGGATGGGATTGGAATGAAACTGGGATAAACTGGGATGGACTTGGGAGGGACTGGGATGGGATTTGAACGAAACTGGGAGGGACTGGGATAGACTGGGAGGGGTCTGGGATAGACTGGGAAGGGATTGGGAGGGACTGGGAGGGGACTGGGATAAACTGGGAGGGACTGGGATGAACTGGGAGGGGATTGGGAGGGACTGGGAGCAACTGGGAGGGACTGGGATGGGATTGGAATGAAACTGGGAGGGACTGGGATAAACTGGGAGGGACTGGGCAGGGCTCAGGCGGGAACTGGGGGTCTCCGGGCCGTACTGGGAGCCCCCAGGGCCGTACTGGAAGCACTGGTTTGAACTGGGAGGGACCCCGAGGTTTTTCCGCCGCTCCGCCCCCCACTGCGGCCCCCGAGGCCCCGCCCCCCGCCCGCCATTGGCTGCCGGTGACGTCACCCACGTCAAACCACGCCCCCTGCGGCTAAAGGAGTAGGCGGCGCCAAAGCGCCCACCGGAAGCGGAAGTGCCCGGAGGTCGCACCGGAAGCCGGAAGTCGCCGCCGGGGGGGGCGCGACGCGGCCGCGACAGCGAGTGAGGGGCCCTGGGGGGGGGGGCGGGGCGGCTTTTGGGGGGATTTCGGGGGGTCTGGGGGGGCTTTGGGACCCCGGGATGGGTTTGGGGGGAGTTTGGGGTCCCTCTGAGGGGTCTGGGGGAGGATTTGGGGGTTCCGGGGGGGCCTTGGGGTCCCTCTGAGGGGCTTGGGGGTTTTGAAGGGGTTTTAGAAGGGTCTGGGGGGATTTTGGGGGTTCCGGGGGTCTCTGGAGGGGAGTTTTGGGGTCCCTCGTTCCCCTTCCTGACCTCCCCCGCCCCCCCATTTCCCCCCCAGCCCCCCGGGATGTCGCAGCCGCCGCCCCCGGAGCCGCCCCCGCCCCCCCCGGCGCCCCCCTCCCCCCACAGGACCCCCCGGCGCCCCCAGGACGAGGAAGAGGAGGAGGAGGAGGAGGAAGAAGAAGGAGGGGGAGGGGCCCCCGGGACCCCCCCAGGGCCGCGGCCCAAAGGATCCGTGTGTGAGTGGGGGAGGGGCAGGGGGTGACTTTTGGAGGGGGGTGGGGGTGGCCTTGGGGGAGGGTCCCGGGGTGTCCCAGGGGGTGTCCCAGGGGGTGTCCCAGGGGGTGTCCCAGGGGGGGTCCCTGGGGGGTCCCGGTGCCATCCCCGTGTCCCTTTGGGTGTCACCCCTGTCCCCTCCCTCTCAGGCCGCCTGGGTCTCCCTGTGGGTGTCCCCAGGGGTGTCCCAGTTCCATGCCAGGGTGTCCCCATGTCCCCATGGGTGTCACCACCCTGTCCTGTCCCCTCCCCCCTCAGATCCCCTGGGTGTCCCTGGGGGTGTCCCCGTGTCCCCTCCCCCCTCAGATCCCCTGGGTGTCCCTGTGGGTGTCCCTGTGTCCCCATGGGTGTCACCCCCGTGTCCCCTCCCCTCTCAGACCGCCTGGGTGTCCCTGTGTCCCCTTGGGTGTCACCTGTGTCACCCCCCCTGTCCCTCTCAGACTGCCTGGGTGTCCCTGTGGGTGTCCCCGTGTCCCCATGGGTGTCCCCCCCTGTCCTGTCCCCTCCCCTCTCAGACCCCCTGGGTGTCCCTGTGGGTGTCACCCCCGTGTCCCCATGGGTGTCCCCCCCGTGTCCCCCCCCCGTGTCCCTATGGGTGTCCCCCCCGTGTCCCCATGGGTGTCACCCCCGTGTCCCCATGGGTGTCCCCCCCTGTCGTGTCCCCTCTCAGACCGCCTGGGTGCCCCTAGGGGTGTCCCCCTGTCCCTGGGGGTGTCCTCATGGGTGTCCCCCCCTGTCGTGTCCCCTCTCAGACCGCCTGGGTGCCCCTAGGGGTGTCCCCCTGTCCCTGGGGGTGTCCCCATGGGTGTCCCCCCCTGTCCCCTCCCCTCTCAGACCGCCTGGGTTCCCGCCGCTGTCGCCGCTGTCTGATCACGTTTCCGGACGCGGCCTTCGCCGCCCGCCACGCCAAGCGCCAACACCCGCGCGACTTCGCGGCGGCCGCGCTGCGCGGGGCCCTGTTCGTCTGCTTCGTGTGCGCGCGCCCCTTCGGCTCCTCCCCCGCGCTGCTGCGTCACCAGCGCGGCCACGCCCACCACCCCCCCGCCGCTTCCGGCCGCAAACCCGCGCCGCTTCCGCTTCCGCCGGAAGCCGCGCCCCCTCTGGCCTGCACCGAGTGCGGGCGCGCGTTCGCCCGCGAGGGGGCGCTGCACCGCCATTACATCCGGCACGCGCGGGGGGAGCTCTGAGGGGCGGGGCATGAACCGGGGGCGGGGCTTAGAGGGCGGGAAAAAAGGAATTGTTCCCGGGAGGAATAAAAAAAAAAAAAACGGCGCCCGATTGGTCGGTGTGCGGTTGTGACGTCATTGGTGGAGGTGGAGCTCTGAGGGGCGGAGCTTAACGGGGAAACTGCTCCTGATTGGTCGGTGCGGTTGTGACGTCATCGGCCAAGGGAGCTCTGAGGAGGCGGGGCTTAAAGAGAGAAAGGCGGGAAACAAAACGGCGCCCGATTGGTTGGTGCGGTTGTGACGTCATGGATGGAGGGGAAGTGGCGCTCTGAGGGGCGGAGCTTAAAGAGGAAACTGCTCCTGATTGGTTGGTGTGCGGCTGTGACGTCATTGATGGAGGTGGAGATCTGAGAGGCGGAGCTTAAAGAGGAAACTGCTCCTGATTGGTTGGTGCGGTTGTGACGTCACTGGCGCAGGGAGCTCTGAGAGGGCGGGACTTAAGGAGTGAAAGGCGGGAAATGAAACAGCTGCTGATTGGCCGGTGCGGTTGTGACGTCATTGGGGCGGCGAGCTGTGAGGGGCGGGGCTTAACAAGGGAACGGCGGGAAAACGGAAACGGCTCCTGATTGGTCCGCGCCGGGTCGTGACATCACGGGGGAAGGGCCGGCATCCCCGCGAGACCCCGCCCCTCTCACGTCACCACCCCACCCTCAAATCGACCACACCGAAACCCTTCGGCCCATGACATCACTTCCTGTTGACGACATCGCCGCGCCCCTTTTCCCCCCCTTCCCCCCCCCCCCCATCACGACCCCACAGCGGCCACCGCCCCTCCCCCCCCCGGTGGCCACCAGGGGGGGCTCACAGCTCGCCCCGGGCGTGCAGCATGTAGTGCTCGTGCAGCTCGGCCACCAGCCCGAAGGCCCCGGCGCACTCGGTGCAGCGGAACGGCTGCGGGGGAGGGGCGGGTGGGGTGGGTGGGGGCGGGGGAGGGGGAGGGGCGGCCCGGCGGGGTGGGGGAGGGGCCGTGCCGGGGGGGCTGCGGCGACGGCGGCGCCAGCCGTGGTGGTCACAGCGATGGGCGCCCAGAGCCCCCGGGGCCACGAAGCCCAGGCCGCACTCGGCGCAGATGTAATGGAACTTAAATGGCGGCGAGGAGGAGGAGGAGGAGGAGGAGGAAGAGGAGGAAGAGGATGAGGAAGGAGGGGGAGGGGCCGGGGAAATGTTCTGGGGCCTGGCCACGCCCATGGGCGGGGCTTGGGGGCGTTTCCTGCCCACGTGGTAACTGCGGTGGACTTTGAGCGCGCGGGAGGTGCCGAAGCCCCGCCCGCACTCGGGGCATTTGTGCCACTCCTCCGCCCCTCCCCCACCCCCCGCCGACCCTCCCCCACCGCCGCGAGAGCCCGGGCTGGCCCCTCCCCCACCCCCACCCCCACCCCCGCCTTCATTGTCCCCTCCCCCTCCGGAATCCAAATATGGACGAGGCTCCTCCCCCGACGGGCGGCTCCGGGCACCTGTGGGGGGAGGGGTCGGTGAGGTGGCGACCCCCACCCAGGTGTGGGGGAGGGGGTGGGGGTGGGGGAGGGGCGGTACCTGCGCAGCCGTTGGTGGGGGTGGGGGAGGGGGCGCCGCTGTCGCCCGATGATGACGTCACCGAGGTGGCCTCGGAGGCGGAGTCTTCGTCCTCGGGCGGCGCTGGTGGGGGAGGGGGCGTGGGGCGTGACGTCATCGCCGGGGAGCGCCCCCCCCCCCTTTCCCTTCCCCTCCCCCCCACCCTCAGCCCCTCCCCCGCTCACCGCTCGCCGCTGCCGCCGCTTCTTCCTCTTCCTCTTCCTCCTCCTCTTCCTCGTCCTCTTCTTCCTCTTCCTCCTCCTCCTCCTCCTCCTCCTCCTCGAAGGCTCCGTCCTCGCTCCCGCCCGACTGCCCCGGGCCCCGCCCGGCCGCCATCATGGCCGCCCTGGGGGGGCCACGCCCACCTCAGCCAGGCCACGCCCACCAACCCCCCCAGGGCCACTTATTGCGTCACAAGCCCCTCCCCCCCACACTCTCCCAAGCCCCTCCCACCATGTCCGACCCCTCCCCCACACTCTCCCAAACCCCTCCCCCAATCTTTCAGCCCCTCCCCCACTCCCCACAAGCCCCTCCCGCCATTTCCCACCCCTCCCCCCCACTCTCCAAAGCCCCTCCCCCGATCCTCAGGCCCCTCCCACCACTTCCCACCCCTCCCCCACTCTCCGAAGCCCCTCCCCCAAACCCCTCCCCCACCCCTCGTTCTCTCCCTCCAAGCCCCTCCCCCACCCTTCAAACCCCTCCCCCCCACCCTCTGCCAATCCCACAATGCCCCGCGCCATCCCGCGCTGGCCGCCGGGGGTGGGTGGGGGAGGGGGCTGGGCTTTTCTTTTCCCCCCCCGCTGGGGGGCGCTGTCCCCGCGCTCCCACAATGCCCCGCGCTCCCCCTTTTTCCCCTCCCCCCCCCCTTTCCCTTTCCCCTCCCCCCACCCCCCCAGGGCCGCTCTCACCGCTCGGAGCCGCTCCCGGAGCCGCCGCCGCCGCCGCCGCGCGGCGCATGCGCGGTGGGGGAGGGGCCCAGCCCCCCCCCCACAAACCACGCCCCCCTTCCCCTTCAAACCCCGCCCACCAGCGCTGGCCACGCCCCTCCCCCCCCGCGCTCAGCGCCCCCTAACGGAGAACGGCGGGGAGGTCACGTGGAGGGGGACACGTGACTGAGGAAAAGGGGGGGACACGTGATTGGGTGGGGGGGGCGCGCGCGTGACGGGAGGGTCACGTGACCGGGACGGACCAAAAATCCGCCCCCGGGGAGCGAAACTGGGACGGGAGGGGGGGGGGAGGGGAAACTGGGAATGGGGGAAACTGGGATTGGGGGAAACTGGGAATGGAGGAAACTGGGAATGGGGTGAGGGGAAACTGGGAATGGCGTGAGGGGGGAACTGGGAATGGAGGAAACTGGGAATGGGGGGGGAACTGGGATTGGGGTGAGGGGGGAACTGGGAATGGGGTGAGGGGGGAACTGGGAATGGAGGAAACTGGGAATGGGGGAAACTGGGATTGGGGGAACTGGGAATGGGGTGAGGGGAAACTGGGATTGGAGGAAACTGGGAATGGGGGGGGAAACTGGGATTGGGGGGGAACTGGGATTGGGGTGGGGGGCGAACTGGGAATGGGGGGGGAACTGGGAATGGGGGGGAGGGGGACTAGGAATGGGGGGGAACTGGAATTTGGGGGGGAGGGGATCCTGAATTTGGGGGAGGGTCGAGAAAAAGAGACCCCAAATCTGTGGGGCTGAGAATCCCAAAATCTGTGGGGATGGGACAGGGGAGACCCCAAATCTATGGGGTACCCCAAATCTTTGGGGACGAGGGCCTGAGAATCCCAAATCTGTGGGGCTGAGGTTTTGGGGGACCCCAAATCTGTGGGGCCAGAACAGGGGTGACCCCAAATCTGTGGGGCTGAGATTCCAGGGACCCCAAATCTGTGGGGCTTAGGTTTTGGGGACCCCAAATCTATGGGGCCAGAAGGGGGAGACCCCAAATGAATGGGGTCGGGACATGGGGGGACCCCAAATCTGTGGGGCTGAGACTGCAGGGACCCCAAATCTGTGGGGCCAGGACAGGGGTGACCCCCAAATCTGTGGGGCCCGGATATGGGGGGGACCCCAAATTATGGGTGCCCAGACCCCAAACTCGTCGGGCCCGGGGTCAGTGGGGCAGAGGTGGGGGTGGGGCGGTTTTGGGGTGCCCATAATTGGTGGGGGGGGGGGGATGTGGGGGCGGCTGCCCCACATTCCTGGGGCCGGGCCGCCGCCCCTCCCCCACACACCCCGCCCCACAGGTAATTGTGGGGGTGGGGCGGGGATAAAAGGGGGGGACCCCCCCCGGGACCGGACCCCAAAACCCCGGCGAGGGTGAGGATGAGGATGAGGATGAGGCTGAAGCTGCTGCTGGCGCTGGGAGCCGCGCTCGGGGGTGGGTGCGGGGTCCCATGGGTGCTATGGGGTGGCTATGGGGTCCCATGGGTGCTATAGGGTGGCTATGGTGTCCCATGGGTGCTATGGTGTGGTTATGGGGTCCCATGGGTGCTGTGGGGTGGTTATGGGGTCCCATGGGTGCTGTGGGGTGGTTATGGGGTCCCATGGGTGCTATAGGGTGATGCAGGGTCGCTATAGGTCCTGTGGGGTTTGGGGGGGTCCCATGGGTGCTATAGGGTGGCTGTAGGGTCCCATGGGTGCTATAGGGTGGCTATGGGGTCCCATGGGTGCTATAGGGTGATACAGGGTCGCTATGGGTGCTATGGGGTGGCTGTAGGGTTTGGGGGGGGTCCTATGGGTGCTGAGGGGTCCTATGGGGTTCTATAGGGTGCTATGGGGTGGGGGGATGCTATGGGGGGGCTATGGGGGGTGTGGGGTGCTCTAGGGTGGCCATGGGGGTCCCATGGGTGCTGTGGGGTTCTATAGGGTGGGGAGGAGGATGTCTATGGGGTGTCAGGGGCCTATGGGGGGTATGGGGGTGCCATGGGGTGTGAGGGGGGGGGTCCTATGGGTGCTGTGGGGGTGAGAAGGGGTCTGGGGGTCTCTATGGGGTACCTGGGGTCCCTGTAGGGTCTGGGGGGTCTCTATGGGGTGGGGAGGGGTCTGGGGGGTCCCTATAGGATCTATGGGGTCCCTGTGGGGTCTCTATGGGGTCCGGGGGATCTCTATAGGGTCTGGGGGGTCTCTATGGGGTCTCTATGGGGTGGGGAGGGGTCTGGGGTCTCTATGGGGTCTCTATGGGGTCTATGGGGCTCTATAGGGTCTCTATGGGGTGAGGAGGGTTGTGGGGTCTCTATGGGGTCCCTATAGGGTCTCTATGGGGTTCCTGGGGGTCTATGGGGTCTCTATAGGGCCTGGGGTCTCTATGGGGGTCCCTGGAGTCTCTATGGGGTCTATGGGGATCTATAGGATCCCTGGGGGTCTCTATGGGGTCTGTGGGGTCTCTATAGGATCTCTATGGGGGGGGAGGGGTCTGGGGGGTCTCTCCGGGGTCTATGGGGCTCTATAGGGTCTCTATGGGGTGAGGAGGGTTGTGGGGTCTCTATAGGGTCTATGGGGGTCTCTATAGGGCCTGGGGTCTCTATGGGGTGGGGAGGGGTCTGGGGGGTCCCTATAGGGTCTCTATGGGGTCCCTGGGGGTCTATGGGGTCCCTTGGGTCCCTGTAGGGTCTGGGGGGTCTCTATGGGGTGGGGAGGGGTCCATGGGGTCCCTATAGGGTCTATGGGGTCCGGGGGGTCTATGGGGTCTCTATGGGGTCCCTTGGGTCCCTATGGGGTCCGGGGGGTCTCTCTGGGGTCCCTTTACCCCCCACAGGGGTTTCCCCTCCCCCCCCCTTTTTTAACCCTCCCCTCCCCCCACAGCGCTCTGCCCCCCCCTCGGCGCCGCCCCCGCCCCTCCCCCCCCCTCCGGCTGTGCCGCCCCTCCCCCCCCCTCCCCCTCCCCTCCCCCACTGCCCCCGGACTGCGACGGGGACGCGGCGACCGAGGTGGCCACCAACTGCTCCGGTGACGTCAGCATGGTGGCCACGGAGGGGACGCGGGATCCGAGCGGCGCAGGTGGCCCTGGGGACGTCAGTGACGTCACCGGAAGTGCCACCACCCCATTGGCGGCTGCCACCACGTCCCCAGGAAGTGACAGAATCTCGGTGGCCACCGGTGGGGATTTGGTGGCCACGGAGGGGACGCCGGCCCGAGGTGCCGCCAACTGCTCCGGGGACACTTCCGGCCGCCTCAGTGACGTCACCGGAAGTGCCCCCACCGTGGTGGCGCCTGTGACATCACCAGGAAGTGACAACATCTTGGTGGCCACCGGGGGAGATTTGGTGGCCACGGAGGGCACAGAAGATCCGAGCGCCACAGGTAACCTTGGGGACATCGATGACGTCACCGGAAGTTCTGCCACCGCTGTCACCTCTGACCCGATGTCCCCTGGAGGTGACAAAGTCTTGGTGGCCACCAGTGGTGACTTGGTGGCCGCAGAGGCTTCGGCAGCCCCAGGTGCCACCAACTGCTCCGGGGACACTTCCGGCCGCTCCAGTGACGTCACCGGAAGTGCCGCCACCGCGGCGGCACCTGTGACATCACCAGGAGACGACAAAGTTTTGGTGGCCACCAATGGTGCAGTGGTGGCCACGGAGGGGACAGAAGATCCGAGCGCCACCAATGGCCTTGGGCACGTCAGTGACGTCACCGGAAGTGCCACCACCCCATTGGCCGCTGTCACCACGTCCCCAGGAAGTGACAAAATCTTGGTGGCCACCGGTGGTCACATGGTGGCCACAGGGGGGACAGAAGATCCGAGTGCCACCAGTGGCCTTGGGGACATCGATGACGTCACCGGAAGTGCCACCACCACTGTCACCTCTGTCCCGATGTCCCCTGGAGGTGACAAAGTCTTGGTGGCCACCGGTGGGGACTTGGTGGCCACAGAGGGAACAGAAGATCCGAGGGCCACCAATGGCCTTGGGGACATCGATGACGTCACCGGAAGTGCCATCACCATGGTGGCACCTGTGACGTCACCAGGAAGTGACAAAAGCTTGGTGGCCACCGGTGGGGATTTGGTGGCCACGGAGGGTCCAGCAGCCCCAGGTGCCACCAACTGCTCCGGGGACACTTCCGGCCACCCCAGTGACGTCACCGGAAGTGCCGCCACTGTGGCGGCACCTGTGACATCACCTGGAGGTGACAAAGTTTTAGTGGCCACTGGTGGGGACTTGGTGGCCACAGAGGGGACAGAAGATCCGAGCGCCACCAATGGCCTTGGGGACGTCAGTGACGTCACCGGAAGTGCCCCCACCATGGTGGCCTCGGTCACGCTGTCCCCAGGAAGTGACAAAATCTTGGTGGCCACCGGTGCTGATCCGGTGGCCACAGAGGGGACACCAGGCCCAGGTGTCACAGGTGGCTTTGGGGACGTCAGTGACGTCACCGGAAGTGCCACCACCCCATCGGCCACTGCCGCCACGTCCTCAGGAAGTGACAAAATCTCGGTGGCCACCGGTGGGGATTTGGTGGCCATGGAAGGGCCAGCAGCCCCAGGTGCCACCAACTGCTCCGGGGACACTTCCGGTCGGCCCCGTGACGTCACCGGAAGTCCCCCCACTTTGCTGGCACCTGTGACGTCACCGGGAAGTGACAAAATCTTGGTGGCCACCGATCGGGATTTGGTGGCCACGGAGGGAACAGAAGATCCGAGCGCCACCGGTGGCCTTGGGGACATCGATGACGTCACCGGAAGTGCCGCCACCCCATTGGCCGCTGCCACCACGTCCTCAGGAAGTGACAAAATCTTGGTGGCCACCGGTGGGGATTTGGTGGCCACAGGGGGGACAGAAGATCCGAGCGTCACCAGAGACCCTGGGGACGTCAGTGACGTCACCGGAAGTGCCACCTCTGTCCCGATGTCCCCTGGAGGTGACAAAATCCTGGTGGCCACCGTCGGTGCCTCGGTAGCCACGGAGGCCTCGGCGGCCCCGGGCGCCCCCAACTGCTCCGGGGACACTTCCGGCCGCCCCAGTGACGTCACCGGAAGCGCCCCCACCCCTTTTTCCCACCCCTCCCCCACCCCCGCCGCCATCTTTGTCGCCCCCGGCGGTGACGTCGCCCTCGGGGGGGGGGAGGGGACGACCCCCCCTTCCAGTGACGTCATCGCCGCCGGCTCCGCCCCTCCCCCCCCCCGGCTGCCACCCCCCCGCCCCTCCCCCACCCCGCCCCGCCGCGTTTCCGGTCACGGCCCCTCCCCCACCCCGCGGGCCCCCCGGGGTCTCGAGCTCCGCCCATTTTCCCACGCCCCTCCCCCTCCTCCCCCTCCTCCTCCTGCCCCTCCCCCTCCTCCTCTGACCCCTCCCCCCCACCACCCCATTAATTTATTGCCCCTCCCCCACCCCAATTAAAAAAAAAAATCAAAAAAATCAAACTCGATTCTGATTGGTCCGTTCCGTTCGCCGCCCCTCCCCCACCCCCGGTTTCCACATTTTCTTCCCCCCCCAAAAAAAAAAAAAAAAAAAAAAGCGGAAGTTGGGGAGGGGGGGGGGAGGGGCTTCCCAGGCCCCTCCCCCACCCCCCGAGGGTATAAATTGGGGGGGATCCCCCAAAAAAAAATTTTTGAGGAGGGGGAGGGGACGGAGCGATGGGGTGGGGGAGGGGCTGGGTGATGCTGTGGGGGCTGCTGGGAACAGGTAACCCCTCCCCCCACCCTCCCCCCACCCTGGCCCCCACCCTGCCCCCACCCTGACCCCCACCCTGACCCCCACCCCTCCCCCACCCTGACCCCCACCCTGACCCTCACCCTGGCCCCTCCCCCACCCCCCCTGGGCTCACCCGAGGGTGGGGGAGGGGCCGGAATTTCCCCGAATTTTTTCCCCCATTTTGGGACTTTTTTGAGGGGTGGGGGAGGGGTGGGGGGGGGCTTTCCCTCACCCCTCCCCCCCCCCCACAGCCTCCCCCCTCCTCTGCCCCCGCTGTGACGTCACCGGATGCCGCCCCACCCCCTGCCCCTCCCCCCTCTCCGTTTGCCGCCGCACGACCCTGACGACCCAAAAAGGTACCGGGGGGGGTGGGGGAGGGGCGGGATCACCCCTCCCCCACCCCTCTAAACCCCTCCCCCATTCCAGACGGGCTGGAGCTGTGGCGTCAGGAGGGCGGATGTGACGTCACGGGCCCGCCGGATGTCGTCATCACCTTCCGCTCCCACGGGGAGCTCGTGACGCTGCGGGAGGAGCGGTGGGGGGAGGGGCGGAGCCCCAGCCCCGCCCCCAGCCCCGCCCCTCCCCCCGGGGGCTCCCGACAGGGGCAGGGTGAGTGTGGGGGAGGGGCTCGGCTGGGAGGGACTGGTTTATACTGGGTTATACTGGTTTATACTGGTTTGGACTGGTTTATACTGGGTTATACTGGTTTATACTGGGTTATACTGGTTTGGACTGGTTTATAATGGTCTGTACTGGTTTATACTGGTTTGGACTCGTCTGGAGTGGTTTGGACTGGTTTGGACTGGTTTATACTGGTTTATACTGGTTTGGGCTGATTCAATTGGTCTATACCGGTTTATACTGGTCTAAACTGGTTTGGACTGTTTTTTACTGGTTTATACTGGGTTATATTGTTTTGGGCTGGTTTATACTGGGTTATACTGGTTTAAGCTCTTTTATACTGGTCTATACTGGTTTATATTGGTTTAAACTGGTATATACTGGTCCATACTGGTCTATACTGGTTTATATTGGTTTAAACCGGTCTATACTGGTCCATACTGGTTTATACTGGTTTGTACTGGTCCATACTGGTCTATACTGGTCCGTACTGGTTTCCAGTGCTCTGCCCCACCTGTGACAGCCATGACGGTTCCTGTTGGCGCCCCCTGCCGGCCCTGCCCTGCCCCCGCCCCCGCGACCGCTGCATTGACGTCATCACCAGGGGACCGGGCGGAGGTGGGGGAGGGGCCTCATTTGGGGGGAGGGGCAGAAAAATTTTTTTTATATAAAGGGGGCGTGGCCGCGAGTGGGGGAGGGGTTTTTCTCAGCGGGGGGAGGGGTTTGGGGGGTTGTGGGGGAGGGGCCGCCCCCCCTGACCCCTCCCCCCCCCCCTCCCGGCAGTGGGGGAGGGGCGGCTCCGGGGCTGTGGCCAGGCCGGGCCCTGCCGGGGCCTCCTCGCCTTCGATTCCGGCAGCGGCCGCGGGGTGGAGCTGAGGTGCTGTGAGAGAAACCAGTGCGAACTGGGTGAGACTGGGAGCGACTGGGATGGACTGGGAGGGGATTGGAGGGGACTGGGATGGACTGGGATTAAACTGGGATGGACTGGGAGAGGGACTGGGAGGGACTGGGAGGGACTGGGATGGACTGGGAGGGGATTGGGGGGTCTGGGATGGACTGGGAGGGGACTGGGATGGACTGGGAGGGGATTGGAGGGGACTGGGATGGACTGGGATTAAACTGGGATGGACTGGGAGAGGATTGGGAGGGACTGGGAGGGACTGGGATGGACTGGGAGGGGATTGGGGGGACTGGGAGGGAGTGGGAGGGGGTTAGAGGGGACTGGGAGGGACTGGGATTAAACTGGGATGGACTGGGAGGGGATTGGGGGCGACTGGGAGGGACTGGGAGGGCACTGGTTTATAGTGGTTTACAAACCAGTATGGTCCATATTGCTTTGTACTGATCCATACTGGTTTATACTGGTTTATATCGGTTTATACTGGTTTATATCGGTTTATACCGGTTTATACCGGTTTATATCGGTTCGTACTGGTCCATACTGGTCTGTACTGGTGCAGAGACCCCTCCCCCCTCCGGACTGCGCTGCTGGGGCTGTGGCGGCCCCTCCCCCTCCGGCTGCGCCCCCCAAGTTCTGCCGTGCGGGGGGGGCCGGACCCGCTGCGTGCTGGCACGGAGCCAGGGTGGGGGAGGGGCTCCGGGGGGGGGTGGGGGAGGGGCTTGGGGGTCACTGTGGGGTCACTTTGGGGTTTCTATGGGGTTTCTATGGGGCTGGGGGGACTCTTTGCGGTCTCTATGGGGCAGGGTGTTCTCTATGGGGATCTATGGGGTCGCTTTGGGGTCGCTTTGGGGTCACTTTTGAGTCTATGGGGTCACTGTGATGTTTCTATGGGGCTGGGGGGTCTCTTTGGGGTCATTTTGGGGTTTCTATGGGGTTTCTATGGGGCTGAGGGGACTCTTTGGGGTCTCTATGGGGCAGGGAGTTCTCTATGGGGCTCTTCGGGGTCGCTTTGGGGTCATTTTGGGGTTTCTATGGGGCTGTGGGGTCTCTATGGGGGCTCTATGGGGCAGAGAAGTTCCTATGGTGTTTCTATGGGGCCTCTGTTGGGTTTTTATGGGGTTTCTATGGGGCTGAGGGGACTCCTTGGGGTCTTTCTGGGGCCTCTGTGGGGCAGGGAGGTTCCTATTGGGGTCTCTATGGGGCCGGGGGGTCTCTATGGGGTCTCTATGGGGTCTCTATGGGGTCTCTATGGGGTTTCTATGGGGCCGGGACCCCCCTGACCCCCCTCTTTGTCCCCCCCCCCCAGGTCCCTCGGGGGAGCCGTGGCTGATCCGGGGCTGCGCGACCCCCGAGTGGTGCGAGACCCCCGTGGGGCTGGGGGGGCTCTGGGGGGAATCTATGGGGCAGGGAGGGGATTCTATGGGGCACAACCGTTCTATGGGGCCGGACGATTCTATGGGGCTGCGCTGCTGCCAGGGCGACCTCTGCAATTCCCTCCCCGGCGACCCCTCCCCCCCCAGCGCGGCCCCTCCCCCCCTCGCCCCCTTCCTCCTCCCCCTCCTCCTCCTCCTCCTCCTCTCTGCCCCACAAGTTTAAGGTGGGGTTTCCCCCCCCCCTCCCTCCGCCCCATAGATTTTTTTGGGGGGTGGGGTGGGGGCCACGCCCTGCCCTGAGGAGCCGAGGATGTGGGGCAGGGTGGGGGAAGGGTGGGGTCACCCCCGGCTATGGGGGGGGGGGGGAGGGTGGTGTGTGAGTCACTTGGGGGGTGACTCAGGGTGGGGGGGGATGAGGGGGATGTGGGGCAGAGCTGTGGGGGCTTTTCTATGGGGCAGGGCTTTGCTATGGGGCAGAGCTTTGGAGCAGAGGTTTCGGGGCTGTGCTATGGGGCTTTTCTACGGGACTTTTCTATGGGGCAGAGGTTTGGGGGCTGTGCTATGGGGCTTTTCTATGGGACTTTTCTATGGGGCAGAGCTTTGGGGGCTGTGCTATGGGGCTTTTCTATGGGACTTTTCTATGGGGCAGAGCTTTGGGGGCTGTGCTATGGGGCCTTTCTATGGGACTTTTCTATGGGGCAGAGCTTTGGGGGCTGTGCTATGGGGCTTTTCTATGGGACTTTTCTATGGGGCAGAGCTTTGGGACCCCGCTATGGGGCCTTTCTATGGGACTTTTCTATGGGGCAGAGCTTTGGGACCCCGCTATGGGGCACAGAGCCCAGCAGCCGCTGCAGGGCCGCTCTATGGGGCAGGGGAGGCCATGGGGCTCTATGGGACGGGGGGGGAAACCGTGGGACCTCGCTATGGGGCGGGGAGGCCGAGCTATGGGGCGGGGAGCCCCCAGGGCCCCCCACCCTCTCCCCACCCTCGCCCCACCCTGTCCCGGCTCCCATAAATGGGGCGGTTCTGCCCCACGGCACCGGGGCCTGGCCGAGATGTGGGGCCGGGCCATGGGGGGGGCCCGGCTGCTGCCGCTGCTGCTGCTGCTCCTGCCAGGTACGGGGGGCAATTGGGGGGCACTTGGGGGGCACTTGGGGGGCGTCTGTGGGGTGGGGCGGGGTCAGGGTTTGCGGGGTGGGAGTTGTGGGGCAGGGGGGTGTCAGGGGGATGTGGGGCAGGGCTGAGATCTGTGGGGCAAGGGGGTGCCAGGGATCAGATCTGTGGGGCAGGGGCACTATGGGACAGGAAAGGATTCAGGGGTCAGATCTATGGGGCAGGAGGTATCAGGGCTGAGATCTGTGGGGCAGGAACTGTGGGGCAGGGGGGTGTCAGTGGTCAGATCTGTGGGGCTGGGGCAAGGGAGTGTTGGGGATCAGATCGATGGGGCAGAAACTGTGGGGCAAGAGGGGTGTCAGGGCTGTGATCTGTGGGGCAGGAGTTGTTTGGGATCAGATCTGTGGGTCAGGACAGTGCCAGGGCTGAGATCTATGGGGTGTCAGGGATCAGATCTGTGGGGTGTCAGGGCTCAGATCTATGGGGTGTCAGGGCTGAGATCTATGGGGTGTCAGGGATCAGATCTATGGGGTGTCAGGGCTGAGATCTATGGGGTGTCAGGGCTGAGATCTGTGGGGTGTCAGGGCTGAGATCTATGGGGTGTCAGGGATCAGATCTATGGGGTGTCAGGGATCAGATCTGTGGGGTGTCTGGGCTGAGATCTATGGGGTGTCAGGGCTCAGATCTATGGGGTGTCAGGGCTGAGATCTATGGGGTGTCAGGGATCACATCCATGGGGCAGGGACTGTTTGGGATCACATCTATGGGGTGTCAGGGCTCAGATCTATGGGGTGTCAGATCTATGGGGTGTCAGGGCTCGGATCTATGGGGTGTCAGGGCTGAGATCTATGGGGTGTCAGGGCTCGGATCTATGGGGTGTCAGGGATTGTTTGGGCTCAGATCTATGGGGTGTCAGGGATTGTTTGGGCTCAGATCTATGGGGCAGGGCTGATATCAGGGCTCAGATCTATGCCCAGGCTCAGCTCTATGGGGCAGGGCGGTACCAGGACGCTATGGGGCAGCACCCATGGGTGCCATGGGCTGCCTGGGCGTGCCGTGGGTCGGGCCGGGACAGGCCAGGGCACGTCCCCGTCCCCGCAGGAAGGGCGCGGTGATTTTTTTTTTTTTTTGGGGGGGGGTTGCGGTGATTTTATTTTTTTGGGGGTGGGGGGCTGTGCTGACGACGTGTGTGGGGCTGGCGATGTGTGGGGCAGGATCTATGGGGCTGCAGTGCCTGAGCTGTGGGAAGGACGATGATGGCGGCTGCCGTGACGTCATCAATGTCACCTGTCCCGCCGGGAGCGACGTGTGCAGCGAGGCCCTGGCGGCCGTCACCTGGAGTGAGTGGGGGTGGGGTGGGTGGGGGGGTGGGGGGTGGGACCCCCCAGATTCATCCTATGGGGAAATACTGGGGGTGACCATAGGGGGTCAATCTGGGGGGGGGGTGACCATATGGGGGTGTCCATAAATGGTCACTTCCGGGGTCTCCATAGGGGTCACTTCCGGGGTGTCCATAAGGGTCACTTCCGGGGTCTCTATGGGGATCATTTAGGCCTTGTCCATCCAGGGGTGTCCATAATGGGTCATTTTTGGGGGGGGTGACCATATGGGGGTGTCCATAAATGGTCACTTCCGGGGTCTCCATAGTGGTCACTTCCGGGGTGTCCATAGTGGATGTCCATAAGGGGTCACTTCCGGGATGTCCATAAGGGGTCAGTTTTGGGGTGTCCATAGCGGGGTGTCCATTGGGGTGTCCATAAGGGGTCACTTCCGGGGTCTCCATAGTGGTCACTTCCGGGGTGTCCATAATAGATGTCCATAAAGAGTCACTTCCGGGGTCTCCATAGTGGTCACTTCCGGGGTGTCCATAATAGATGTCCATAAAGAGTCACTTCCAGGGTCTCCATAAAGAGTCACTTCCGGGGTGTCCATAAAAGGTCACTTCCGGCCTCATCCTCCCTGGGAGTGTCCATAGGGGTCATTTTTTGGGGGGTATCCATTGGAATATCCATAAGTGGTCACTTCCGGGATGTCCATAAAGAGTCACTTCCGGGGTGTCCATAGTGGTCACTTCCGGCCTTGTCCTCCTGGGGGTGTCCCTTGGGTCTCCCCCTGTCCCCCCCCGACCCCCATGACCCCCCGTGACCCCCACGTGACCCCCTCGTGACCCCGCAGGCCACGGCAGCTTCGCTGTGGGTGGCCGGGGCTGTGGCCGTGGCCAGCCCGGGGCCTTGGCCCGAGCCCTGGAGCTGCTGGGCCTGGTGGTGTTCGAGCGGCGCCGGAACTGCCACGGGGACTCCTGCAACCAAGAACTGCCCCTGGGGGGGCACGGGGCGCTGCCCCTGCCCGGTATGGGGGCGCTGGGGGGCACTGGGAGGGACTGGGAGGAACTGGGAGAGACTGGGAAGGACTGGGAAAGGAATTGGGAAAGGCTGGGAGGGGATTTGGAGGCACTGGGAGGGACTGGGAGGGATTGGGAAGGGAATTGGGAAAGGCTGGGAAAGGATTTGGGGACACTGGGAGGGAACTGGGAAGGACTGTGAGGGAATTGGGAGGGAATTGGAAGTGCTGGGAAGGGAATTGAGGGCACTGGGAGGGACTGGGAGGGACTGGGAGGAACTGGGAGGGGAATTGTGAGGGACTGGGAGGGGATTTGGGGGCACTTGGAGGGAACTGGGAGGGACTGGGAGAGGATTTGGGGGCACTGGGATGTGTTTGGGCATACTGGGAACGCACTGGGAAGCAAATGGGAGAACTGGGAAGGAACTGGAAAACACCAGCGGCCCCTTCGGTTCAGGACCAGCTTATACTGGTCCATACTGGGAAATCACTGGGAGGCCTCCCCTGCTCCGGCCATTTGGGGAGGGGCCTTTGGGGCGACCCCTCCCCCATTGACCCCTCCCCCCGCCGCCCCCTCAGCCAATGGCAGCGCTCGGACGCCCAACGGGATCCGCTGCTATGGCTGCCCCCAGGACGGGCCCTGCCCCCCCGGCGCCGTCGTCGAGTGCTACGACGACCTGCGGGGCTGTTTCCATGGCAACGTCACCCTGCGAATGGGTGAGCCGCCGGCGCCGGGCCACGCCCCCCCCGCCCCGCCTCACCTGCACAGGTATCGTGTCTTGACCCCCCCCTTTGTCTCCTCAGGTAACCTCACCTGGTGGCGGGAAATCCGCGGCTGCGTCCCCGACGGCGCCTGCGCCCGGGAGTGGCGCGGCGACGACGCGGCCTCGCTCAGCGGTTCCTGCTGTCATGGCGACCTGTGCAACGCCAACCTGGCCAATAAAACCTTCTTCGAGCCCGACTTGCCCCGCCTCGAGCTGCTCCCGCATGGCCACGCCCCCACGGCCGCCCCCGAGAACGCCACGGCGGGCGGTGATGTCACCAAGATGGCCGCCAGCGGCGGCGGCGGCGGCGTCACCGCCAGCATGGCCGCCGGCGAGGCCAGAACCGGCAACAAGAGGGCCGCTGGTGGCAAGATGGCTGCCGGCGGCAAGATGGCTGCCGGGAACAAGACAGATGTTGGTGCCAAAATGGCTGATGGGGACAAGATGGCTGCCAGGGACAAGATGGATGCCGGGGACAAGATGGCTGCCGGGAACAAGACGGATGTTGGTGACAAAATGGATGCCGGGGACAAGATGGCTGCCGGGGAGAAAATGGATGCCGGGGACAAGATGGCTGCCGGGGAGAAAATGGCCGCCGGTCACGTGGTGCCCGGGCGGCCAATGGGGCGCAAGGATGGGATCAAGGGCCCGGTGGGGCGGGGCCAAGGCCTGGGCGGGCCTGGGTGGCTCCTCCCCTTCCTGTTGTGGCCCCTCCTCCGCTGAGGGCGGGGCCTCCTCAATAAACGGCGGAAAAAATTTTGGTGTGAAAAATTTTATTTTTTAATAAGTTTTTTTGTGGTGTTTTTACAGGTTTTTTTTTTTTTTTTTTGTATTTTCTTGGGGGGTGTTTTATGCGTTTTTTTAAAAATATTTTTCTGTTTTTCACGTTTCCCCCTCCACACACATTAATTTAAATCGGAATTATTACAAATAATAAAAAAGAGAGGTTGGATTTCCCCTAAATTTAAACCCAGTAAATGGTCGGAAAATTAATAATAATAATAATAACAACAATAACAATCATAAAAATAAAAATTAAAAAATTAAATAATAATAATAATAATAGTAGTAATAATAGTGAATATTATTACTAGTACCATTACTATTATTACTATAATTATTACTATTATTATTTATATTGTTATTCTATTACCCTTCAGTCATCCTTATAAATTTAATTACCTATTATTATTATAATTTTAAAATTTTATTCATTGCAATTGTCAAATAAAATTAACAAAAGGTAATTAGGGCTCAGCTACCCCTGCCCCACAATCCCTCCCTTCCCAAAAATGACCAGAAAAGGAGATTTTGTCCCAAAAAAAACCAGAAAAGGAGATTTTTTTTCCCAAAAAAAACCTTTAATAAATACAACAAGGGGAGGAACCGGGGGCTCCCAGTGTTCCCAGTGAGGGGTTGGGAGTTCCGGGAAGGATTTTGAGGGGAAAAAAGGGAAAATGTGAGGGGAAAATGAGGGAAAAATGAGGGGAAAATGAGGGGAAAATGAGGGAAAAATGAGGGGAAAATGGTGGAAAACATGAGGGGAAAAAATCGGTAAAAATTAGGGAAAAATGAGTGAGAAAATGAGGGAAAAATGGGGGGAAAATGGCGAAAAAATGAGGGAAAAATGAGGGGAAAATGCGAGGGGAAAAAGGCAGGAAAAATAAGGGGAAAATGGTGAAAAACATGAGGGGAAAAATCGGTAAAAAATTGGGAAAAATTAGTGAGAAAATGAGGAAAACATGAGGGAAAAATGAGGGGAAAAATGGCGGAAATCGTGAGGGGGGGAAAAAGGCGGGAAAATGAGGGGGAAAGGGCGGGAAACATGAAGGGGGAAATGGTGGAAAAACGTGAGGGGGAAAAAGGCAGGAAAAACGAGGGGAAAATGAGGGGGAAAGAGCAGAAAACGCGAGGGGAAAAATGTGAGAAAATTGAGGGGAAAAATGAGGGGAAATGATGGAAAACATGAGGGGAAAATGGGGAAAATGGCGGAAAACATGAGGGGAAAATGGCGGAAAACGTGAGGGGGGAAAAAGGCGGGAAAATGAGGGGAAAAGGGTGGGGGGAAAATGGCGGAAAACGTGTGGGGGAAAAGGACAAGAAAAATGAAGGAAAAATGAGGGGAAAACGGCAGAAAATGTGAGGGGAAAATGGCCGGAAACGCGAGGGAAAAAAGGTGAGAAAACTGAGGAGAAAAATGAGGGAAAAATGGTGGAAAACATGAGGGGAAAATGGGGGGGAAATGGCGGAAAACATGAGGGGGGAAAAAGGCGGGAAAATGAGGGGAAAAGGGTGGGGGAAAATGGCGGAAAACGTGTGGGGAAAACGACGAGAAAAATGAAGGAAAAGTGAAGGAAAAATGAGAGAAAATGAGGAGAAAAACGGCAGAAAATGTGAGGGTAAAAAATTGGTAAAAAATTGGGGGTAATGAGGGAAAAATAGCGAGAAAAATGAGAGGAAAATGAGGGGAAAATGGCGGAAAACATGAGGGGGGAAAAAGGCGGGAAAATGAGGGGAAAAGGGTGGGGGAAAATGGCGGAAAACGTGTGGGGAAAACGACGAGAAAAATGAAGGAAAAGTGAAGGAAAAATGAGGGAAAAATGAGGGGAAAATGAGGGGAAAATGGCAGAAAATGCGAGGGTAAAAAATTGGTAAAAAATTGGGGGTAATGAGGGAAAAATAGCGAGAAAAATGAGGGGGAAATGAGGGGAAAATGGCGGAAAACATGAGGGGGGAAAAAGGCGGGAAAATGAGGGGAAAATGAGGAAGAAATGACAGAAAATGTGAGGGAAAAATTGGTAAAAAAATGAGAAAAATTAGGGGAAAACGAGGGAAAAACGCGGGAGAAAAGGCAGTAAAAAATCGGGAAAAATCGGGGGAAATGGAGAAAAATTGGGGGAAAATCGGGAAAGAACGGGGAAAAATGGGGGAAAATCGGGAAAAATTGGGGAAATTTGGGGGAAAATCGGGAAAAATCAGGGAAAAAAATGAGAAAAAAATGGGGAAAAACAGAAAAATCAGGAAAAATCAGGGAAAAATTGGGAAAAAATGGGGAAAAATTGGGGAAAAATTGGGGAGAAATTGGGGAAAATCGGGAAAAATTGGGAAAAAATTGGGAAAAAATTGGGGAAAAATGGGGAAAAATCAGGGGAAAATCAGGAAAAATGGGGGGAAAAATCCAGAAAAAATGGGGGAAAATCGGGAAAAATCAGGGAAAAATCAGGAAAAATCAGGGAAAAAATGGGGGAAAATCGGGAAAAATCAGGAAAAAATGGGGGGGGGGAAATCCAGAAAAATTGGGGAAAAATCAGGAAAAATCAGGAAAAAATGGGGGGAAATTGGGAAAAAATCAGGAAAAATCAGGGAAAATCAGGGAAAATCAGGAAAAATCGGGGAAAAATGAGGAAAAAGGATCAGAAGGAGGCTCCTCCGCGGGTCAAGGTGAGCACGGCGTCCATCCAAATCCTGAGCGCCTCGGCGCTCGGCGCCACCAGCCAGAAGAGACGCTCGTAGGTTTTGAGGCAGAAAGTGAGGCGAGGGTTGGGGCTCTGGGGGAAAAAGGTTTGGTCCCCCCAAAAAAATCGCAAAAAAAAAAAAAAAATTGAAATTTCCTTCAAGATTTGTTGCGTCCCCCACCCTAAAAATTTTTATTTTTTTTAATTTTTTTTTTTGTCGCACCTTTCCGGCCACGCGCCCGGGGTCGTACCAAACTTCCTCGATGGCTTGGAAGTAGATGACGCCTTTGAGTTTTGTCTGGGCTTGGTCTAGTGGGGGGGACACAGAGGAAGCCAAAAATCTCTTTTTATGATCCCCAAAAATCCCCTCTATTATCCCAAATAATCCACAATCCCAAAAAATTCTGCCGTGATCCCCAAAAGAATTCCTCCGTGACCCCAAAAATCTCCATAACGCCCCCCCAAAAAAATCTCATCCGAAGCTCAAAAAACTCCCTAACCCCCCAAAATTAATTCATAAATCTAAAAACTCTTCCATAACCCCAAAAATCTCATCCTTAACCCCCAAAAATTAATTCATAACCCCCAAAAATTCATTCATAACCCCAAAATCTTCTCCGTAACCCAAAAAAATTCCTCCATAACCCCAAAAAATTCATTTATAACCCCAAAAATTCGTTCATAACCCCAAAAATCTTCTCCATAACCCCCAAAAATTAATTCATGACCCCAAAAAATTCCTCCATGACACCAAAATCTCCATAACCCAAAAAAATTCATTTAAAACCTCAAAAAAATTCATTCATAACCCCAAAATCTCCTCCATGACCCCAAAAATCACCCCAAAATCTCCTCCATCACCCAAAAAATTAAATCATAACCCCAAAAATTCCTCCATTACCCCCAAAACGTCTCCATAACCCCAAAAAAATCATTTATAACCCCAAAAATCTCATCCTTAACCCCAAAAAATCAATTTATAACCCCAAAAAATCTCATTCAGAACCCCAAAAAATTCATTCATAACCACCAAAATCATCCCAAAATTTCCTCCATAACCCCCAAAAAATCATTCGTAACCCCAAAAATTCATTCATAACCACAAAACCTTCTCCATAACCCCAAAAAATAATTTATAACCCCAAAAAATAATTTATAACCCCAAAAATTCTCATCCTTAACCCCAAAAAATTCATTAGTAACCCCAAAAAATTAGTTCATAACCCCAAAAAATCAATTTACAACCCCCAAAAAATCCCCCATAACCCCAAAAAACCCCCCATAACCCCAAATCCTCCCCTGCAACCCCCCCAAAAAAAATCCCCCCAAAATTTCCCTCCCGCACCCACCCCCCCCCACACCCCCCCAAAATCCCACCCCCCAAATTTTTTTTTTTTTCCCCCCCCGGGTACCCCCATAATAAGCCAGGACCCTCCTGTGGGGGTCCAGGTGGAACCAACGGCGCCTCCAGGTTTTGATGCGTCCCCCCATCTTGGTGAGGGGTCCCCGGAGGGACCCCCCCAAAATTCGGAGACCCCCGACGGTTTCGGGGCGGTGGCCGCGGGCTCGGAGGGCGCAGAGGAGGTCGGGCTGGATCCCCCCCGAAAATTTAAAAAAAAAAATTAAAATTTAAGATTTTGGGGTGGAAACGGGGCGAAATTTGGGGGTGGGGGGGAGGTGAAAACGACGCCGGGGAATTTTAGGGAAAAAAAAAAAAAAAAAAAGGAGATTCAAGATGGCGGCGGAAAATTTTGGGGGTCGGGGGTGGAAATTTCGGGAAATTCAGCCCCGAAAATAATCCCAAAATAACAATAAATAAACCCGAAATCACCCAAATTAACAATGAATAAACCCAAAATCACCCCAGATAACCCAAATTACCCCAAATAATCCAAATTCACCCCAAATAACCCAAATTCACCCCAAAACATCCCAAAATAAACCCAAATAACTCCAAAATCCTCCCAAAATAACAATAAATAAACCCAAAATCACCCCAGATAACCCAAATTACCCCAAATAACCCAAATTCACCCCAAAATCATCCCGTAATAAACCCAAACCACCCCAAATAACCGCAAAATAACAACAAATAACCCCCAAGTCATCCCAAATTATCCCAAATCAACCCAAATCAAACGAAATCAAACGGAATCAAACGGAATCACCCCAGATAAGCCAAAATACCCCCGAATTCACCCCAAAATCATCCCCAAAAAAACCCCAAATTTGTCCCAAACCACCCAAAAATCACCCAAAATTCCCCCAAATTCATCCCAAATCTCCCCAAATTAACCCAAATCACCCAAAATTACCCCAAAATCCCCCCAAAAAACCCAAATTACCCCAAATCCCCCCCCCAAATTCCCCCCCAATTCTCGGTGGGCGTCACCTCAGGAGGGGGCGGGGCCGGGGCCGGAGGGGGCGGAGCCTCAGTTTTGATTGGCACATCCGGGGTGGGCGTGGCCTTGGCGGCTTTTCGGGCCTCCTGGGGTGGGGGGAGGGGGAGATGGGGAAGCCACGCCCCCTCTCCTTTAGGCCACGCCCACACCAAAACCACGCCCAATTAAACCACACCCAATTAAAACCACACCCACTTCAACTACGCCCCCAATCTTAACCACGGGTTGGTGCACAGAAAATGACGTCATCTATCCCCTTCAGGCCACGCCCACCATGGTCACAAACCAATCAATCCACGCCCAACTAAACCACTCCCACCAACCAAATCAATAAGTTATTACATCACGGGAAATGACGTAATCGCTTGCTGTAGGCCACGCCCCCACCCCAAACCATCGATTGCATCACAGGAAAATGACACAATGGTTTCAGTTCGGCCACGCCCACTTAAACCACGCCCACAAATCCAAACAATCGATTGCGTTATAGGAAATGACGCCATGTTTTTTCTTTAGGCCACACCCAGTTAAGCCACGCCCACCACCCAAACCTTGGATTACGTCATTTCTCATGACGTAATCCTCCCCGTCAGGCCACGCCCGCCCCGGCCACGCCCCCCTGGGCCAGGCCACGCCCCCTCACCCTGGCCCGGAGGAGCCGTTCCCGCTCGGCCAAGGCCTCCCGGACGCGGCGCTCCAGCTGGGCCAGCTGCAGGCACGTACTGGGCAAACTGGGAGGTCAGCCCGGGCTACTGGGGGCTACTGGGGGATGCTGGGGGCTACTGGGGGGGTTTGGGGGCTACTGGGGGTAACTGGGAGCAACTGGGAGGGGTTTCAGGGCTACTGGGAGGGGTTTAGGGGATGCTGGGAGGGGTTTGGGGGCTACTGGGGGCTACTGGGGGCTACTGGGAGGGGATTGAGGGCTACTGGGACGGATTTGGGGGCTACTGGGAGCAACTGGGAGGGGAATGGGGGCTACTGGGGGCTACTGGGGGATGCTGGGGGCCACTGGGAGGGGTTTTGGGGCTACTGGGAGGGATTTGGGGGCTACTGGGAGGGGTTTGGGGGCTACTGGGGGTTACTGGGAGGGGTTTGGGGGCTACTGGGAAGGATTTGGGGGCTACTGGGAGCAACTGGGAGGGGTTTGGGGGCTACTGGGAGGGATTTGGGGGCTACTGGGAGGGGTTTGGGGGCTACTGGGAGGAGTTTGGGGGCTATTGGGAGCAACTGGGAGGGGTTTGGGGGCTACTGGGAGGGGTTTGGGGGCTACTGGGAGCAACTGGGAGGGGTTTGGGGGGTTTGGCAGGGAGGTGAGGTGGGGGCAGGTGGAAAATTTGGGGCAGTTTTGGGGCCAATTTTGGGGTCAGTTTTAGGATCAGTTTTAGGATCAGTTTTGGGGCCAATTTTAGATGAGCTTTGGGTCACTTTGGGGCATTTTGGGGCATTTTGGGGCATTTTGGGGCACCAATCTCTCACCTGTACGACTCCGGGTCGAGCTGCAGCGCCAGCGCACCTGGGGGGGACAAATCAGCACCCCCCCAAAAACCCCCAAAAAAACCGCAAAAAAACCTCAAAAAAAGCCCCAAAAATTCTCAAAATAACCCCAAAAAAATCCTCAAAAAATCCCCCAAAAACCCAAAAAAATCCTCAAAAAAAAACCCCCAAAAAATCCTCAAAAAGCCCAAAAAATCCTCAAAAAAACCCCCAAAAATCTCCCCCCAAAACCCCCAAAAATCCACCAAAAAACCCCAAAAAATCCTCAAAGAATCTCAAAAGAACCCTCCAAAAAACCCCAAAAACTCCTCAAAAAATCCCAGAAAATCCCCCCCAAAAACCCCAAAAAATAAAAAAAAAATCCCCAAAAAATCCTCAAAAAAACCCAAAAAATCCCCAAAAAAGCCCCAAAAATCCCCCCAAAAAGCCCCAAAAATCCCCCCAAAAAAGCCCCAAAAATCCCCAAAAAATCCCCCAAAATCCCCAAATCCCCCCGCCCCTCCCCCACTCACCGTGGCCGTGGTGGGAGCGGGGCCGGGGGGTCTGGGGGGGTCCCGACCTCTCCCCTCCCCCACCCCGGCGCCGGGGGAGGCTGTCGGACCTCTGGAGGCCGATGGCGCCCTGGGGACAATTTGGGGACAATTTGGGACAATTTGGGGAGATTTTGGGGTCACTCAGGGGTCACTCAGGGTCACTCAGGGTCACTCAGGGGTCACTCAGGGGTCACTCAGGGGTCACTCAGGGTCACTCAGGGTCACTCAGGGGTCACTCAGGGGTCACTCAGGGGTCACTCAGGGTCACTCAGGGGTCACTCAGGGGTCACTCAGGGGTCACTCGGGGTCACCTGCACCGAGCTCTGCAGCGCCAGCACCCGGGGGGGGTCGCAGGGGGGGCCCAGGAGGATCCAGCGCCGGTCGGTGCGGTGGGAGAACATCAGCTGGGACATCCCATAATAACCCCAAATCAAATGGGACATCCCATAATAACCCCAAATCAACCAGGACATCCCATAATAACCCCAAATCAACCCCAACATCGACAAGGACATCCCATAATAACCCAAAATCAACCGGGACATCCCATAATATCCCCAAATCAATCCCAAATCAAATGGGACATCCCATAATAACCCAAAATCAACCCCAAATATCCCCCAAAACCAGCTGTGACATCCCATAATAACCCCAAATGAACCCCCAAATCCACTGGGACATCCCATAATAACCCCAAATCAACCGGGACATCCCATAATATCCCCCCAAAATTATCCCAAAATACCGAAATTCCCCCCAAAATCCGGGTCGGGATTCTCCAAAATTCCACCCCCAAAAATCCCCTCCCCCCCCTCACCGCCGCCTGTGACGTCACCGCCTCTGACATCATCGCCTCTGACGTCACCGCCGCCCCCGCCGCTGACGTCACCGCCGCCGCCCCTCCCCCCTCCGCTTTTGGGGGAGGGGGCTCGTCCTGAGTGGGGGGGGATGACGTCACCGAGCGCTGCCTGGGGGGTGGGGGAGGGGCCCCGGGGGTGGGGGAGGGGCCCGGGCTGGGGGAGGGGCCTCAGGGGTGGGGGAGGGGCTGGGGGTGGGGGAGGGGCCCCGGGGGTGGGGGAGGGGTCACCTCCAGTCTCAGCCCCTCCAGCGCCGCCGCCGCGGTCCCGTCCTGGCTCCCAGTTCAAACCAGTTCAGACCAGTTCAGAGCGGGAAACTTCCCAGTGACCCCCCCCCCAGTCCCTCCCAGTTAATCCCAGTTTGTCCCAGTCCCTCCCAGTTAATCCCAGTCCCTCCCAGTCCCCCCCAGTCCATCCCAGTCTGTCCCAATGTCTCCCAGTCTCCCTCCCAGTATAGCCCAGTCCATCCCAGTCCATTCCCAGTCCATCCCAGTTTATCCCAGTCCATCCCAGTCCTCCCCAGTCCCCCCCAGTCCATTCCCAGTCCATCCCAGTCCCTTCCAGTCCATCCCAGTCCCCCCCCGTCCATCCCAGTTTATCCCAGTCCATCCCAATCCCCCCCCAGTCTCTCCCAGTCCCTCTCCCAGTCCCCCCCAGTCCATCCCAGTCCATCCCAGTTTATCCCAGTCCATCCCAATCCCCCCCCAGTCCCTCCCAGTCTCTCCCAGTCCCTCCCAGTCTCTCCCAGTCCCTCTCCCATTTTCCCCCAGTCCATCCCAGTTTATCCCAGTCCATTCCCAGTCCATTCCCCGCCCCCCCCAGTACATTCCCAGTCCTCCCCAGTTGATCCCACTCCTTTCCCAGTCCATTCCCAGTCCATCCCAGTCCATCCCAGTCCATCCCAGTTTATCCCAGTCCATCCCAGTCTCACCCCGCTCTCCTCTCCCCCCGCGCTGGGGGTGGGGGAGGGGCTGGGGGGGGTCCCCCCCGCCGCGTTGCACCATGGGAAGGTCCAGGGGGGTCAAAGGTCACGGCCTGGGGTCGGTGGGGGGGAGGGTCCGGCCTTCCCCTCCCCCTCCTCACCTCCCCCCGCTCTCCGAGCGCGCACACCTGGATGGGAGGGGCGCGGCGTGCCCTGATGACGTCACCGCGCACACCTGGACGCGCCGGTTCGGCCGCACCTGGGGAATTGTGGGCGGGGCTTTGTGCCCCCCCCCCACCCCCCCTCCCCCCACGCCGTGGGAAGCGGCCACGCCCCTTTTTCCCACGCTAGGCCACGCCCACTCCAGCCTCGTTTGGAATCCGTGATTTTATTGGTCGAGGGGGAAAAAAGGGGGCGGGGCCACGCGCGGCGCGGCCGCCAGGGGGCGGTAATGACGAAAGGGGCGTGGCTTCATCCGGAAGTGGACACGGCGCTAACAGGAAGTGCTTGAATCCGGAAGTTCCCGCGGGTTTTCGACCGGAAGTCAGCGGGGTTTAAACCGGAAACGTCCGGGTTTTTTCAAACCGGAAGTGGGCGTGGCTACGGCTCATCCTGGATCCCACAGCGGAGATTGGCGGGAACGGCGATGTCTGAAAAAAGGTGGGGGGGGGTCGGGGGGGAGATTTTGGGGGGTTTTTTAGGGGGGGAATTTTGGGGTGAAATTCGGGGTTTTTGGGGGAGGATTTTGGGAGGATTTCGGGGGTTTTGGGAGCAATTTTTTTGTGGATTTTAGGGTGAATTTTTTGGGGATGAAGGGGGTGATTTTTTTGTGTATTGTGGGGCGAATTTTGGGGGGGATTTTGGGGGAATTTTTGGGGTTTTTGGGGGGAATTTTGGGGGGTGATTTCGGGGATGATTTGGGGGATTTCGGGGGAAAATTTTGGGGCGAATTTTCGGGATTTTTTGGTGTGAATTTTGGGGATTTTTGGGGTGATTTTTTGGGTTTTTCGGGGGATAATTTTGGGGATTTTCGGGGATGATTTCGGGGTGATTTTTGGGGTGAATTTTGGTTTTTTGGGGGGGAATTTTGGGGATTTTCGGGATAATTTTGGGTTGAATTTTGGGGATTTCGAGGGATAATTTTGGGGATTTTCGGGGGGTGATTTCGGGGTGATTTTTGGGGTGAATTTTATTGGTTTTTGGGGGGGAATTTTGGGGATTTTTGGGATAATTTTGGGGTTGAATTTTGGGATTTTCGGGGGATGATTTTGGGGATTTTTTGGGGGATGATTTTTGGGATTTCAGGGCGAATTTTGGGGATATTTGGAGTGAATTTTTGGAATTTTTTGGGGATTAAGGGGCTGATTTGGGGCGATTTTTTGGTGGATTTTGGGGTGAATTTTGAGGCGTGATTTGGGGGAATTCTGAGGTTTTTGGGGCGTGATTTTGGGTTGAATTTTGGGATTTTCGGGGGATAATTTTGGGGTGAATTTTGGGGATTTTTGGGGGATGATTTTTGGGCGAATTTTGGGGATTTTTGGGGTGAATTTTGGGTTTTTTGGGGGGAATTTTGGGGATTTTCGGGATAATTTTGGGTTGAATTTTGGGGATTTCGAGGGATAATTTTGGGGATTTTCGGGGGGTGATTTCGGGGTGATTTTCGGGGTGAATTTTGGGGTTTTTTAGGGTCTGTCCCCACCCATGAGGCGGGGCCGGGGCAGCTCCAGCCGCTCCATCAGCGCCACGAACTCGTCGGCGCTCAGAGTCAGGCGCGGGTTGTGCAGCCGCTCCTCCCCCACCGTGCTCATGGTGTGGCCTGGGGGGGGAGGGGAGGGGTCAGAGACAGCGCGAGACCCCCCGAGTGACCCTGAGTGACCCCTGGGTGACCCTGAGTGACCCCGAGTGACCCTGAGTGACCCCTGAGTGACCCTGAGTGACCCCTGAGTGACCCCGAGTGACCAATGAGTGACCCCGAGTGACCCCTGAGTGACCCTGAGTGACCCCTGAGTGACCCCTGAGTGACCCCGAGTGACCCTGAGTGACCCCTGGGTGATCCTGAGTGACCCTGGGTGACCCTGAGTGACCCCTGAGTGACCCCTGAGATAAACTGGGATGAACTGGGAAGGCACTGGGAGAGGACTAGGATATACTGGGATGAACTGGGATGGACTGGGATAGGACTGGGAGGGCATTGGGATGGACTGGGATGTACTGGGATGAACTGGGAAAGGACTGGGATGTACTGGGAGGGCACTGGGACAAACTGGGATGAACTGGGAGAGGACTGGGATGAACTGGGAGGGACTGGGATGTACTGGGAAGGCACTGGGATGGACTGGGAGGGCACTGGGACGAACTAGGATGAACTGGGAGAGGAGTGGGATGGACTGGGGGGTACTGGGATGTACTGGAACAAACTGGGATGTACTGGGAGAGGACCGGCTCAAACTGGGAACCCCTCCCACCTCCCCCTCCCCCAGCCCCCACCCCTCCATTACCCCTCCCCCCCTCCAAAATCTCGGCACATCCCCCTCCCCCCCCCCAAATTCCACCTCCCCCTCCCCCCTCGCCCCTCCCCCACACCCCTCTCGCCCCACCCGCCCCTCCCCCACCCCGCGGCCCCTCCCCCACCCGCGTAGTCGTGCCCGGGGTACACTCGGCAGCTCTCGGGCAGGGTGAAGATGCGCTCGTGCACGGAGCGGTGCAGGGTGCGCGCGCAGCCTGGGGGGAGGGGAGAGGGGGGGGGGGGTTACCATGGAGACCCCCCCGAGGTGACGTCACGGCTCGGCCGCCGCGGTAACGGAGAGGGGGAGGGGGAGGGTTTGCGACCTCCCAGTTCAGACCAGTTCAATCCCAGTCCCCTCCCAGTTTACTCCCAGTATATCCCAGTTTATTCCCACTTCCATCCCAGTCCCACCCAGTCGCTCCCAGTCCATCCCAGTTCATCCCAGTCTCTCCCAATCCACTCCCAGTCTATCCCAGTCGCTCCCAGTCCCTCCCAGTCCCCTCCCAATCCCCTCCCAGTTCATCCCAATCCCCTCCCAGTCGCTCCCAGTCCATCCCAGTCCCCCCCAGTCCCCTCCCAGTCCATCCCAGTCCCTCCCAGTCCCTCCCAGTGCATCCCAATCCCCCCTCAATCCCCTCCCAGTCGCTCCCAATCCCCTCCCAGTCCATCCCAATCCCCTCCCAGTCCATCCCAGTCCATCCCAGTCCCCTCCCAGTCCCCTCCCAGTCCCCTCCCAGTCCCTCCCAGTATATCCCAGTCCCTCCCAGTCCCTCCCAATCCCCTCCCAGTTTATCCCAGTCCATCCCAGTTTGTCCCAGTACCCTGCTGGAAGTCCGTTCTGCCGCAGCCCCGCACCAGCAGCGCGTCCCCGGTGAAGGCCATGGAGGAATCGTCGAGAACGAAGGTGACACAGCCCGGGGTGTGCCCGGGGGTGGGGACCACCCGCAGCGCCTGGGGACCCCCAAAAACGGGGTCAGGGCACCCCAGAATTCACTGGGACCCCAAAAAACGGGGTCAGGGGGTCCCGAAATTTCAATGGGACCCCAAAAAACGGGGTCAGGGCACCCCAAAATTCAGTGGGACCCCAAAAAACGGGGTCAGGGCACCCCAAAATTCACTGGGACCCCAAAAAACGGGGTCAGGGGGTCCCAAAATTCACTGGGACCCCAAAAAACGGGGTCAGGGGGTCCCGAAACCTCTCCCTCAACAATCCCCGCCTCCCCCCCCAAAAATTTCTCCCCCCTCAAGATGGGACCCGAACCCGCCCCTCCCCCACCCCCGATGTCCCCAAGGGGTGGGGGAGGGGAATGGGGGGGTGTCCCCAAGGATGTGGCATGGAGGGGATGTCCCAAAAGGTCCCATCAGGGGATCCCGGGAGTCGCCCCGGGGTGGGCGACGCCCAGGCGATCCCCCCACCCGGCGCAGAGGGGAATGTGGGCTCCCCCTCAAGGGTGGGACGCGAACCGCGGGGCCCTCCCCCAGGGGGCCGCGCGGAATGGGGGATGTCCCCAAGGGGTGGGGGAGGGGAATGGGGGGGTGTCCCCAAGGGTGGGGGATGGGTGGTGTCCCCAAGGGGTGGGGGAGGGGAATGGGGGGGTGTCCCCAAGGCTGGGGGATGTCCCCAAGGGTGGGGGATGGGTGGGGGGTGTCCCCGGGGGTGGGGGAGGGGCCTCACGAAGCTCCCGAAGCGCAGCTCGTCCCCCTCCCCCAGCCGCACGTCCGCGCATGCGCCGCTCGCCCGCGAGATGGCGCTGGCGCAGCCGAGCGCGCGCCGGAGCGCGCCCGAGCCCGTCACGTGATCGGCGTGGCAGTGCGTGTTGGCTGCGGGGTGACGTCATTGGGTGGGGGTGACGTCATTGGGGGAAAAAAAAGTCGCGCAGCGAGCTCCCAGTACCTCCCGGTGCCTCCCAGTATGTCCCAGTAACCCCCCAGGGTCCTCCCAGTGCCTCCCAGTAGCTCCCAGTGCATCCCAGTATGTCCCAGTAGCCCCTAGGGTCCTCCCAGTGCCTCCCAGTAACTCCCAGTGCATCCCAGTAGATCCCAGTCCTTCCCAGTGCATCCCAGTATGGCACAGTAACCCCCCAGGGTCTGCCCAGTGTCTTCCAGTAGCTCCCAATCCCCTCCCAGTACACCCCAGTAGCTCCCAGTGCATCCCAGTACGTCCCAGTAAGCGCACAGGGTCCGCCCAGTGTCTCCCAGTGAGTTCCCAGCGCCTCCCAGTTGTCTCCCAGTAACTCCCAATCCCCTCCCAGTAGCTCCCAGTACATCCCAGTGCCTCCCAGTCCCCTCCCAGTGTCCCGTTGTGGGCGGGGCCTAAAGGGACACGTGAGATGGGCGTGGCTTACAGGGACAGGACGCAATGGGCGGGGCTTAAAGAACCGCGACGTGGGCGTGGCTTAAAGGGACACGGGGGTGTAGGCGTGGCTTAAAGGGACAGGAGACAGTGGGCGTGGCTTAAAGGGACAGGAGACAGTGGGCGTGGCTTAAAGGGACACTGGGTGTGGGCGTGGCTTAAAGAGACATCTGATGTGGGCGGGGCTTACAGGGACATGATATAGTGGGCGGGGCTTAAGCAGACACGTGATATGGGCGTGCCTTAAAGGGACAGGACACAGTGGGCGGGGTTTAAAGGGACAGGACAGGGGGGCGGGGCTTAAATGGACAGGGCAGAGTGGGCGGGGCTTAAAGAGGCACAAGATATGGGCGGGGCTTAAAGAGACGCGTGACACGGGCGCGGCTTAAAGGGACAGGCCAAACTTAAAGGCCAGTGTGGGCGTGGTTTGGGGTGGGCGTGGCCGATGCGGGCGGGGTTTTTGGGGGGTGGGCGTGGCCCCGGGGCCCCTCCCCCCCCTCACCTGCGTAGCGCAAGGTGAGGCCGAGCTCCCGCAGCAGCCGCAGGTCCCGGGGCACCGTCTCGAGGACGGGGTCGATGATGACGGCGTCGCCCGAGCGCCGGTCGGCCAGCAGGTACGTGTAGGTGCACGAGGAGGCCTCGAAAAGCTGCCCAAAAATTTAAAATAAATTTTAAAATTGAAAAAAATTGAAAAAAATTTAAAGTTGTTACGAAAAAACGAAAAAAAAAAGGAAAAAACCGCCATGAAAAATGGTAGCGGGCACGTGGAGGAGTCGAAAAGATGCCCCAAAAAAATGGAAAAAAAAATTTAAAAATTGAATTAAATTGAAAAAAAATTGAAAGTTGTTACGAAAAAATGAAAAAAAAATGGAAAAAAAATCATCAAAAAAGGGAGCGGGCACGTGGAGGAGTCGAAAAGATGCCCCAAAAAAATGGAAAAAAAATTTAAAAATTGAATTAAATTGAAAAAAATTTGAAAGTTGTTACGAAAAAATGAAAAAAAAAATGGAAAAAAAAAACATCAAAAAAGGGAGCGGGCACGTGGAGGTGCACGAGGAGGAGTCGAAAAGATGCCAAAAAAATCGAAAATAAAATGTAAAAAAACTTAAAAGTAAAAAAAAAAAATTGAAAAAAAAATTTAAAGGTAAAAAAAAAAAATTGGAAAAAATTTAAAGTTGTTATCAAAAAATGAAAAAAAAAAGGAAAAAAAACGTCAAAAAAGGCAGCGGGCACGTGTAGGTGCACGAGGAGGCCTCGAAAAGCTGCCCAAAAAAATTAAAAAAAAATTTTAAAAATTAAAATGTTGAAAAAAATTAAAAGTTGTTACGAAAAAATGAAAAAAAAATGGAAAAAAACGCCATGAAAAATGGTAACGGGCACGTGGCGGAATCGAAAAGCTGCCCAAAAAATTGAAAATAAATTTTAAAAAAATTTAAAAGTAAAAAAAAATTGAAAAAAATTTAAAGTTGTTACGAAAAAATGGGAAAAAAAAGGAAAAAAAACGTCAAAAAAGGGAGCGGGTACGTGGAGGTGCACGAGGAGGAGTCGAAAAGCTGCCAAAAATATCAAAATAACCCAATAAAATAAAATAAAATAAAATTAAAATTCTCTTCAAAAACACCAAACAATCCCACTCAAAAAAGCAAAAATAAAACTGAAAAAACCCCCAAAAATACGAATAATTCCCCTCAAAAAATGAAAAAGTTCCCATCAAAAAATAAAAATTAAAAAATACAAAAATCCCTCTCAAAAAGACCAAAAAATCCCCTCAAAAAATTAAAAAAAAATCAGAAATTTCTCTCAAAAAAATAAAAAAACCCTCAAAAAATAAAAAACAGCCCTCAAAAAAAAAAAAATCCAAAAAACCTCTTTAAAAATCCAAGAGAAACCCCCAAAAATCCTCGTCAAAAACTAAAAAAAGAAACCCGCAAAAATAAAAAAAAAACTCCTTAAAAATTGGGAAAAAAACCCAAAAATCGGAATTAAAAACTCCCTTAAAAAAGCCAAAAATCCCCCTCAAAAAAAATTTTAAAAACCCCAAACCAACTCCCCACAAAAATTCAAAAAAAACCCCGATAATCCCACCCTAAAAAATATTTTTTTTAAAAACCCCAATCAAAGAATAAAACAAAAAAAACCCCCAAAATTATCTTTAAAAATCCCCCGACCCTTTCGCCCCGCCCCCCCCCCCTTTCCCCTCACGACCTTTGATCCCCTCACGATCCCCGAGGCCTCACCCTCGATTAAAAAAAAAAAAACAATTTTTTTAACTTTTTGCCTAAAATTCCGTTTTTTCTCCCTCACCTGTCGCATCAGCAGCTGCCGCCCCTCCCTCGGCGCTGTCGTTGATGTCGCGATCCCTCTCGCTGTCGCGACAGCGGCGCCCGGGAGGCGGCGGAGCAACATGGCGGCGATGGGGGGGGGACCGCAAAGAGCGCGGCCGCTTTAAGAGCGGAGCGGAAGGGGCGGGGCTTAAAGAGGCGGCAAAGCCTTAAAAGGGCAACGGCAAAAAGGGGGGCCCGCTTTCAAAAGGGCGATGGGGACTTAAAGCGGCGATGGAGGGAGAGAGGTTTTAATGGTGGGGGGGGAGGTGGGGACCGCCTTAAAGGGGCAATGACTGGAGGGATTTTCTTTTAAAAAATATTTTTATTAAATATTTGTATTTATTTTATATTTATTTCTTTTCTATTTTATGGATTGCTTATCATGGACTTGTTTTGTATTTATTTCTTTAGTATTTGTAGTTGTTTTACACTTGTATTTCCATTTATATTAATATTTATATTTGTATTTGTATTTCCATTTGTATTAATATTTATATTAATATTAATATTCGTATTTTCATTTGTATTAATATTCATATTTACTACTAATAATTACACACTTCTTACAGGATTATTGCACCATATTTTTATCTATTTGTTATATTTATTTAATCAGTTTAACGCTTAATTTGCTCATTATGTTTATTATCATCTATTTAAATACCTCACGTGTTTATTATGTTCTTATATAATTTCTATTTATTTAATTTACTTATTTTATTAATTTATTATGTGTGTGCACATGCATGACCTTTATATATTTTAGTATTTATTTCTATATTTTTATATCCATTCCTAAAATTTATTATTTACTTATATAATCTAAAATATCTTTCTATAATTTATTATTTCCTTATATAATCTAATAAATACTGTTATTATTATTTGTTTATATAACCTAATAAATACCTTTGTAATTTAATAATCCAATAAATATTTCTACAATTTATGACATAACTTTAATGTGTATTTTAATTATGCACTCGTAGATTTTTACGAATTTTTTTGCATATTTTTGCATTTAAATTTTTACGTTTCTAAACGCAATTCCACACCAACCTCTTAAAAGGGCAACGCCCTTCAGGTGGGCCCCACCCCCCGTTTCCAAAGCCACGCCCACTTTTTAAAAAAAACCCCTCCGTTCATTTTTATTCAAAACCGATTTTAATTTCGACCTGAGGGTGAGAGGGATGAGGAGTGTGAGTGACGTCACCGATGACGTCGGCGATGACGTCACGCGCGGGGCACCACGGCGTAGGGCTGGGCCGGCAGGGGGCGCTGGCGCTCCCCGCAGAGCAGCAGCCAATGGGGACGCACGAAGGTCAGAGAGGGGCGGAGCTCCAGCGCCTGGAGGGGTGGGAGGGGCTTAGAGAGGCCACGCCCACACAACCACACCCTTTTAAAGCCCCACCCAACCCTTTAGGCCACGCCCACTTCCGGCCACACCTCCTCGAAGGCGGGGTCCCAGTCCTGCGCTGTCACCACGTGAGTCACCGACTCGTCCATGTACGGGGCCAGGGTGCTGGGGACCAGTATGGGCCAGTATAAACCAGTGTGGACCAGTATAAACCAGTATGGACTGGTACAAACCAGTATAGACCAGTCTGGTCTCCTAGTCCCGAGTGCTTTCCAGTCCCTCCCAGTATAAACCAGTCCCTCCCAATCCATCCCAGTCCATCCCAGTTCCTCCCAATCCCCTCCCAGTCCATCCCAGTCCCTCCCACTCTCTCCCAGTCCATCCCAATCCCCTCCCAGTCCCTCCCAGTTCCTTCCAGTCCCTCCCAGTCCATCCCAATCCCCTCCCAGTCCATCCCAGTCTCTCCCAATCCCCTCCCAGTCTCTCCCAGTCCATCCCAGTCCCTCCCAGTCCCCCCAGTCTCACCCCCCGAACGCCACCACGTAGCGCAGCAGCCGCCGCTCCTCCCCGTCCGGGAATTCCCCGTGGAAAAAAAACGTTTTGTCCTGAAAAAAATCTGTGGGGGAGGGGCCAGGTGAGCAGAGGGGGGGTGGGTTGGGAGGGGCTGGGGGAGGGGCACGCACCTGGCAGGGGGGGGATGGGCTCGTCCTCCTCCCCCTCCCCCTCCTCGCTGTTCTCCTCGGTGGAGCCTCCGTAGGGGTCGGTGCTGGGGGGGGGGAGGGGCCAGTCGTGACCACGCCCACCTCAGGTGTGGCCACGCCCACCCCCGATTGGACCGGAACCATCCCAGGTGCGAGACCCACCCACTTCCGGTGTGGCCAAACCCATCCGGGTGTGTCCCCACTTCCGGCCTGGCACCCTCACTTCCGGTTTGACCCACCCACTTCCGTTCCGGTCTCACCCACTTCCGGGTTCACCCCACCCACTTCCGGCTCGACCACACCCGCTCAATCCCCACTCACTCTGATTGGCCGTCGCTGTCACCTGACTCGGGGGGCGTGGCCGGCGCTGCGGGTGGGGGAGGGGCCTCAGGTGTGTCCAGGTGAGTCGGCCCCGCCCTTTTCCCCACCTTGATGGGGGAGGGGCGGGAAGGGGGCGGGGCATCCTCAGGCTCCTCCCCCTCGCTGCTGGAGGAGGCGGAGCCATCCAGGAGGTACCTGGGGGAGGGGCACAGGTGAGGGTGTGGCACTGCCAGGTATGTCTCAGGTGTGCCAAGCACCCCAAAACTCATCCCCAGATGTCCCCAGGTGTATCCCAGCTGCTCCCAGGTGTATTCCAGGTGTGCCAAACTCCCCAAAACTCATCCCCAGGTGTGCCCAGGTGTATTCCAGGTGCCCCCAGGTGTATTCAGGTGTGCCCAGGTGTATCCCAGATTTACCCAGATGTATCCCAGCTGCTCCCAGGTGTATTCCAGGTGTGCCAAACTCCCCAAAACTCATCCCCAGGTACATCCCAGGTGTCCCCAGGTCTATATGAAACATACTCAGGTGTATCCCAGGTGTGCCACAGCCCCCAAAACTCATCCCAAAGTGTGCCCAGGTGTACCCCAAGTGTATCCCAGGTGCCCCCAGTTTTGCCCAGATGTACCCAGGTGTATTCCAGGTGTGCCAAACTCCCCAAAACTCATCCCCAGGTGCCCCCAGGTGTATCCCAAGTGCCCCCACATATACCCCAGGTGTACCCAGGTGCCCCCAGGCGTATCCCAGGTATATCCCAGGTGCCCCCAGGTGTATCCCAGGTGTGCCCAGGTATATCCCAGGTGTACCCAGGTGCCCCCAGGTGTATCCCACGTGCCCCAAGGTGTACCCAGCTGCTGCCAGGTGTACCCAGCTGCCCCCAGGTGTATCCCAGGTGTGCCCAGGTGTATCCCAGGTGCCCCCAGGTGTATCCCACGTACCCCAAGGTGTACCCAGCTGCTGCCAGGTGTATCCCAGCTGCCCCCAGGTGTATCCCAGGTGTACCCCCAGGTGTAACTCACGGCCCACACGGGACCCTCGTCCTCAACCTCTGGCACTCCCAGATCCATCCAGGTGCCACCACCACTCCCCCGAGCTGCCTCGCCCTCGCCGCCTTGGGCGTCCGGGCGAACGCACACCTGTCGCAGGTAAACCCTCAGAAACCTCACCTGCCGAGGGGGTTAAAAGGTGGGGGGAGGGGGGAGGGGGAGGGGGGGTCACCTACACCAGGTGCGTGCTGTCCTCGGTCCAGTCAGGTCGGTACTGGGCGCCCAAAGCGACGGCGGCCGAGCGCAGGTGAGACCTCAGAGGGTTCTGGAACCCGCTCAGGACCAGCACCACCCCCCCCAAAATGGGACCCCCCGGATTTTGGGGGGGCGGGGCCGGATTTTGGGGGGGAGGGGCCGGATTTTTGGGGGGTTTGGAGGGAGGGGGGGAGGAGATTTTGGGTTTTTTTTGGGGGGCGCCGTTGGTTTTCAGGGGTGGCAGGCGGCGTTTGGGGGGAGAAACCTGGGGGGGGGGAAAAAAAAATTTTGGGGGGTTTCAGGTGGAATTTTGGGGTCTCAGGTGGAATTTTGGGGACCCTAGATGGGATTTTGGGGTCCTATGTGAGGATTTAAGGGTCCCAGGTGGGATTTTCAGGTCCTATGTGGGGATTCTGGGGGTCCCAGGTGTGAATTTTGAGGTCTCAGGTGGGATTTTGGGGTCCCAAATGAGGATTTTGGGGTCTTAGGTGGGATTTTGGGGTCCTAGGTGGGGATTTTGGGGTCCCAGGTGGAATTTTAGGGGTCCCAGGTGGGGTTTTGGGGTCCCAGGTGTGAATTCCGGGGTCCCAGGTGTGAATTTCAGGGTCCTAGGTATGAATTTTGGGGTCCCAGGTGGGATTTTTCCCAGGTGGAATTTTGGGGGTCCCAGGTGCGAATTTTGAGGTCTCAGGTGGAATTTGGGGGGTCCCAAGTGAGAATTTTGGGGGTCCCAGGTGGGATTTTAGCGGGTCTCAGGTGGAATTTTGGGGTCCCAGGAAGGATTTTGGGTTTCCAAGTGAGAATTTTGGGGTCCCAGGTGTGAATTTTGGGCAATTTCGGTGTCCCAGGTGTGAATTTCGGGGTCCCAGGTGTGAATTTTGGACAATTGCGGGGTCCCAGGTGTGAATTTCGGGGTCCCAGGTGTGAATTTGGGGTCATTCCGGGGGTCCCCCTTACCTTGCTGACCTCACCTGTTCCCTCCAGCGCTGCCACGGCATAACTGGGACCGGGGGGGGAGGGGTCTGCAAATTTGGGGGTGGGGGTGGGGGAGGGGCTTTGAGGAAAGGTCCCGATGGGTGGGGGAGGGGCTGTGGGTGGGGGAGGGGTCTTACCTGGCGTGGGGGAGGGGCGCCGGTAGAAGAGGGAGCCGGGGGGGCGGCGGGGGCTCCCCTCCCCCTCCTCCCGCAGAGTGAAGGGACCCAGGCGGCGAAGCTGGGGGGGGAGGGGCGAAATTTGGGGGATTTTGGGGAAATTTGGGGATTTTGGGGGGAAGTTTGGGGTTTTTAGGGGAAGTTTGGGGTTTTTAGGGGAGAATTTGGGGGGAAATTTGGGGATTTGGGGGGGAAATTTGGGGGAAATTTGAGGATTTTTGGGGGAATTTGGGGGATTTTGGGGGAATTTGGGGGGAAAATTTGGGGATTTTGGGGAATTTTTGGGGGGAAATTCAAGGATTTTGGGGAAATTTGGGGATTTTCGGGGAAAATTTGGGGGTTTTTGGGGAATTTTGGGGCAAATTTGGGGATTTTGGGGGAAATTTGGGAGAAATTTGGGGATTTGGGGGGAACTTGGGGGATTTTGGGGGGAAAATTTGGGGATTTTGGGGAAAATTTGAGGATTTGGGGGGAAATTTGGGGATTTGGGGGGAAATTCGGGGGATATTTGGGGGATTTTGGGGGGAATTTGGGAGAAATTCAAGGATTTTGGGGGGATTTGGGGGGAAATTTGGGGGATTTGGGGGAACATTTAGAGGCAAATTTGGGGATTTTTGGGGAAATTTGGGGGGAAATGTGGGGGGTTTTGGGGGAAATTTGGGGGATTTAGGGGGATTTTGGGGAGAAATTTGGGCATTTTTTGGGGAAATTTGGGGATTTTGGGGGGGAAATTTCAGGGATTTTGGGGAAATTTGGGGGAATTTTTGGGGGGAAATTTGGGGGATTTTGGGGGTCACTCAGGGGTCACTCAGGGTCACTCGGGGGTCACTCAGGGTCACTCAGGGGTCACTCACCGTCCCCCCAGCCGTCCCCTCGTCCTCTTTGGGCGCTGCAAACACCCTGATGAACGCCAGCCCGTACGGACGAGTCTACCACAAATTTTGGGGGGGGTCGGGGTCTCACCACCCAAACTTTGGGACTCCCCCAGGTGCTCTGACCCCTCCCACCCCCCTCACCTGGCAGTAAGGTTGACTCAACACCACCTTTAACCTGTCCCACGTGGCCTGAGCCGGAGTTTTGACCAACGAATCCGGCCCGAAAATCCGAACCCGCCGCGGTTCCGCCCCGGCCCGGCTCTCGCTGGGTGACATCAGAGCAGCGCTGGGCAGCAACACCTGCGGCAGGTGAGGTGGTAGGTGAGGCTCAGGTGAGGCTCAGGTGAGGTTTTAAAAGGGTTTTTAAGCTCACCTGGAATTCACCCCCGGCTGAGGAAGCCACCAGGACCTCGACGAAAGCGGCGCCGTCGTTGCCGACGTGCACGGAGTGGATGGGTTGGGGTTTGCCCAGCTGGGTTTCACACACACAAAATAAATTTATTTTTTTGGGGGAAAAAAAGTGAGATGGTCTCAGGAATTCAGCCCAAAACTGGAGGGGTCCAAAATGGACGTGGCCACGTCCAAGTTTGGTCAGGGAGACTCAAAAGTTATCGAGGAGTCGCCACCAGTTTCTCCCAGTGGACCCAAATTCCCTCCCAGTACATCCCAGTGGCACCAAAACCCTGTCCCAGTCACTCCCAGTACATCCCAGTGTCCCCAAATCCCCCTCCCAGTACATCCCAGTGTCCCCAAATCCCTCTCCCAGTCCATCCCAGTGCCCCCAAAACCCTCTCCCAGTCCATCCCAGTACATCCCAGTGACCCCAAATCCCCTCCCAGTCCTTCCCAGTCCCCTCCTCATCCTCTCCCCACCTCCAGCACCACGCTCAGCTGCTTCTCCCCCGCCGCCGCCCCCCGCCAGCGCCCGCCATCATCGGGCCGCAACAAATTCTCGGCCGGGTGACGCTGCGGAAACGCAACAAAAAAAAATTCAGCACCGAACTGCCCCCCTCATCCCCCCGCGTCGGTACCGGCAGAGCTTCTCCCCCGGACCCACCGGGTCAGCGCTGGTCACGGACACGACGCGGGTGAACGGAATCTCCGGCATGACGGCGGCCGCCGCCGCCATTAAGCGGAAATCGCCTCAGAGAGTTCCCGCCCTCCCCCGCGCGGGAGCCGCTCCGCCAAACGCGCCCTCAGCTCGATGGTTCTGAGGGGACTTCCGGTTTTAGCGCGCACGCGCAAGGAGCCGCTCTGTCCTCCCGGTCCTCCCGCCTCTATGGTCACGCGGTTCCCTCCTCAGGAGTTTTCCCGCCCTTTTTCGCAGCGCGCGAAACCGTGAGGGGAAAGGGGGGGGCGCCGGGAAAATTAAATATTTCGGGGTTGATTCGATCTAATTATGCCTCGGCGGGGGAATTAATTAACACTAATCGTTAATTAAGACCAAAACGAGGCGGTTTTGGGGGTTTTCCAGGTGGTTTATTGGTCCAGCGGGCGTCTCCCAGTGTTCCCAGTTCAGCCCAGTAAGCGGCCATACTCGGCCAGGGCCGAGGATTTCTTGACGCCGTCCCAAATGCGGGCAGCGTAATGGAACCTGCGACCAGTATGGACCAGTATGGACCAGTACAGGTAAGATACGGTCTCCCAGTTAAACGCCAACCCCCCTCCCAGTACATCCCAGTTCTTCCAAACCTCCTCCCAGTGCCCCCAAACCCATCCCAGTCCATCCCAGTGGTACCAAACCCCATCCCAGTGACTCCCAGTTCATCCCAGTGCCCCCAAAACCTCCCCCAGTCCCTCCCAGTTCGCCCCGATCCCCTCCCAGTCCTCTCCCAGTTGCTCCCAGTCCTCCCCAATCCCATCCCAGTCCCCTCCCAGTCCCTCCCAGTCCCCCCCAATCCCCTCCCAGTCTCTCCCAGTCCCCTCCCAGTCCCTCCCAGTCCATCCCAATCCCCTCCCAGTCCCTCCCAGTCCCTCCCAGTCCATCCCAATCCCCTCCCAGTCCCTCCCAGTCCCCCCCAATCCCCTCCCAGTTGCTCCCAGTCCATCCCAGTCCCTCCCAGTCCCCCCCAATCCCCTCCCAGTCCATCTCAATCCCCTCCCAGTCCATCCCAGTCCCCCTAATCCCCCCCCAGTCTCTCCCAGTCCCCTCCCAGTCCCCCCAATCCCCTCCCAGTCCCCTCCCAGTCCATCCCAGTCCCTCCCAATCCCCTCCCAGTCCCTCCCAGTCCCTCCCAATCCCCTCCCAGTCCCTCCCAATCCCCTCCCAGTCCCTCCCAGTCCCCTCCCAGTCCCCCCAATCCCCTCCCAGTCCCCTCCCAGTCCCTCCCAGTCCCTCCCAATACCCTCCCAGTTCCCCCAATCCCCTCCCAGTCCCCCCCAATCCCCCCCAGTCTCTCCCAGTCCCCTCCCAGTCCCCCCAATCCCCTCCCAGTCCCCACCCAGTCCATCCCAGTCCCTCCCAATCCCCTCCCAGTCCCTCCCAGTCCCTCCCAATCCCCTCCCAGTCCCTCCCAATCCCCTCCCAGTCCCTCCCAGTCCCCTCCCAGTCCCCCCAGTCCCCTCCCAATCCCCTCCCAGTCCCCTCCCAGTCCATCCCAGTCCCCTCCCAGTCCATCCCAGTCCCCCCAATCCCCTCCCAGTCTCACCAGTTGCGCTCGGTCAGCAGGCTGTGGGATAACTGGGAGCGCGCGGCCGCCAGGACCCTCCCCCTGAGCCGGGCCAGGAGCCCCCCCAGCCCCCCCCGGCCCCGGAATGGGGGCAGGGCAGGGAACAGAGCCCCTCCCCCACCTGCAAAGGGGGCGGGGGGGCACGCAGAGGTTACTGGTTTGCACTGGGAGGGACTGGGAGAGGGGTTTGGGGGGACTGGGAAGGGGGTTGGGGGGACTGGGAGGGACTGGGAGAGACTGGGATATACTGGGAGGGGATTTAGAGGGGACTGGGATATACTGGGAGAGGGTTTGGGGGGACTGGGAGAGGAGTTTGGAGGGGACTGGGAGGGGTTTTGGGGGACTGGGATGTACTGGGAGAGGGTTTTGGGGGACTGGGAAGGGGGCTGGGGGGACTGGGAGGGACTGGGATATACTGGGATATACTGGGAAGGGGTTTGGGGGCACTGGGAGGGGGCTTGGGGGGGACTGGGAGGGGGTTTGGGGGGTACTGGGAGAGACTGGGAGAGACTGGGAGGGACTGGGAGAAACTGGGATATACTGGGAGGGGGTTTAGAGGGGACTGGGATGTACTGGGATATACTGGGAGAGGGTTTGGGGGGACTGGGAGGGACTGGGAGAGGAGTTTGGAGGGGACTGGGAGGGGTTTTGGGGGACTGGGATATACTGGGAGGGGGTTTTGGGGGACTGGGAAGGGGGTTGGGGGGACTGGGAGGGACTGGGATATACTGGGATATACTGGGAAGGGGTTTGGGGGCACTGGGAGGGGGCTTGGGGGGGGACTGGGAGGGACTGGGAGAGACTGGGATATACTGGGAGGGGGTTTAGACGGGACTGGGATGTACTGGGATATACTGGGAGAGGGATTGGGGGGACTGGGAACGAGTTTGTGGGTACTGGGAGGAACTGGGAAAGACTGGGATATACTGGGAGGGGGTTTGGGGGGACTGGGAGGGACTGGGAGAGACTGGGAGGAACTGGGAGAGACTGGGATATACTGGGAGAGGGTTTGGGGGGACTGGGATGTACTGGGAGAGAATTTAGGGGTAACTGGGATATACTGGGATGTACTGGGATGAACTGGGAGGAAACTCAGGGGCAACTGGGAAAATGTTTCATCCTTTAACGGGGGCACTGGGATGGACTGGGAAGGATCTCAGGGGGTTTTACTGGTCCATATTGGTTTATACTGGTTTATAGTGGTCCATACTGGTTTATACTGGTTTATACTGGCCCATACTGGTTTATACTGGTTTATACTGGTTTATACTGGTCTCACCTGCCCGGGGCAGGGCGTCCTCGGCCTCGTCCTCCAGGGGGGGCAGCAGGAACAGATTGACCTCGGCCTCGGGGGGGGCAGGGGAGACCCCCAAACTGGGGGGACTGGGGAGCAGCTCCCGCATGGAGAGAGAGCCTGGAAACGCCCCAGTTCAGACTGGTTTGGACTGGTTTGGACTGGTTTGGACTGGTTTGGACTGGTTGGGGATTTAACCCTGAAGTCTGAGCAGAATTTGACTGGAATCACCCGGTTTTACCCCAAAATTTGCCCCAAAACTCAACTGGGAACGTCAAAATTCAACCCAAAATTTAATCAAGTTTTGCCCCAAATTCACCCCAAAATTTACCCAAAATTTCCCCAATTCGCCCCAAAATTCACCACAAATTCACCCCAAAATGAGCCAAAATTTAACCAAAATCACCCGATTTTACCCCAAAATTCACCACAAATTCTCCCCAAAATCCACCCAAAATTTATTTTTGACCCCCAGAATCCATTTGGGACCCCCAAAATTCCCCAAATTCCACCCAAATCCCAGCTGGGACCGCCCCAAAATCCCCCAAATTTTACCCAAAATCCACCTGGGACCCCCCAAAATCCCCCCAAATCTCCTCAGGACCCCCCAAAATTTATCTGAGACCCCCAAAAATTCGCCTGGGACCCCCCAAAAATCCCCCCAAATTTATTTGGGACCCCCAAAATCCACCCGATACCCCCAAAAATCCACCTGGGATCCCCCAAAATCCACCTGGAATCCCCCAAAATCCCCCAAATTCCACCCAAATCCCACCTGGGACCCCCCAAATTCCCCCCAAAATCCACCTGGGACCCCCCAAATTCCCCCCAAATCCCACCTGGGACCCCCCAAAATCCCCCCAAATCCCACCCGGGACCCCCCAAAATCCACCTGGGACCCCCCAAAACCCCCCAAATCCCACCTGGGAACCCCCAAAATCCCCCAAATTTCACCCAAATCCCACCTGGGACCCCCCAAAATCCCCCCAAATCCCACCTGGGAACCCCCAAAATCCCCCAAATTTCACCCAAAATCCACCTGGGACCCCCCAAAATCCCCCAAATTTCACCCAAATCCCACCCGGGACCCCCCAAAATCCACCTGGGACCCCCCAAAATCCCCCCAAATCCCACCTGGGACCCCCCAAAATCCCCCAAATTTCACCCAAATCCCACCCGGGACCCCCCAAAATCCACCTGGGACCCCCCAAAACCCCCCAAATCCCACCCAAATCCCACCGGGGACCCCCCAAAATTTATCTGGGGCCCCCAAAAAGGGCCGTACCCCGATATTTGAGGCGGGAATGGGCCATGAGCCTGCCCAGCACTCGCTGCATCTGCCCCAGGCGCCGCGGGGAGAAACACTCGGGGGGGGCTCGGGTCTGCACGAAAACTGGGGAGGGGGCACACCTGGGTTACCTGGGGGGCACCTGGGCACACCTGGGGTTACCTGGGGGGCACCTGAGCGCACCTGGGCACACCTGGGGGGCACCTGGAGTTACGTGGGGAACACCTGGGCACACCTGGGGGGCACTGACATTCGGGGGGGGCTCGGGTCTGCACGAAAACGGGGGAGGGGGCACACCTGGGTTACCTGGGGGGCACCTGGGCACACCTGGGGGGCACCTGGGCACACCTGGGGTTACCTGGGGGGCACCTGGGCACACCTGGGGGGGACCTGGACACACCTGGGGGGCACCTGGAGTTACGTGGGGAACACCTGGGCACACCTGGGGGGCATCAACACTCGGGGGGGGCTCGGGTCTGCACGAAAACTGGGGAGGGGGCACACCTGGGTTACCTGGGGGGCACCTGAGCGCACCTGGGCACACCTGGGGGGCACCTGGAGTTACGTGGGGGGCACCTGGGCACACCTGGGGGGTACCTGGGCACACCTGGGGGGCATCAACACTCGGGGGGGGCTCGGGTCTTCATGAAAACTGGGGAGGGGGCACACCTGGGGTTACCTGGGGGGCACCTGAGCGCACCTGGGGTTACCTGGGGGGTACCTGTGCACACCTGGGGGGCACCTGGAGTTACGTGGGGAACACCTGGGCACACCTGGGGTTACCTGGGGGGCACCTGGGGTTCCCTCGGGTTACCTGGGCACACCTGGGGGTTATGGGGGTGTGGGTGTAGGGCAGAATAGACAGGATCTATAGGGCCAGATCTATAGGGTCAGGTCTATGGGATCTATAGGATCAGATCTATAGGGTCAGATCTATGGGGTCTATAGGGTCAGATCTATGGGGTCTATAGGATCTGTGGGGTCTATAGGGTCAGATCTATGGGGTCTATAGGGTCTATAGGATCTGTGGGGTCTATAGGCTCAGATCTATGGGGTCTATAGGGTCTATAGGATCTGTGGGGTCTATAGGGTCAGATCTATGGGGTCTATAGGGTCAGATCCATGGGGTCTATAGGGTCAGATCTATGGGATCTATAGGATCTATGGGGTCTATGGGGTCAGATCTATGGGGTCTATAGGGTCAGATCTATGGGGTCTATAGGGTCAGATCTATAGGGTCTATAGGGTCAGATCTATGGGATCTATAGGATCTATGGGGTCAGATCTATGGGGTCTATAGGGTCAGGGCTCACCCAGGTGTGGGTAATACTCCGAGGGCTATGGGGTCAGATCTATGGGATCTATAGGATCTATGGGGTCTATGGGGTCAGATCTATGGGGTCTATAGGGTCAGATCTATGGGGTCTATAGGATCTATGGGGTCTATAGGGTCTATGGGGTCTATAGGGTCTATGGGGTCTATGGGGTCTATGGGGCTCACCCAGGTGTGGGTAATACTCCGAGGGCTCCTCGGCCCCGGCCCCGCTCGAGTCGTGGCTCGGGGACGGCGTCGGCGGCTTCACCATCTCAGCCGTCTGCAGGAACCTGGATATGGGGGAAATTGGGACATTTGGGGGAAAATTGGGGGAATTCGGGGGAAATTGGGGGTATTTGGGGGAAATTTGGGGCATTCGGGGGAATTCGGGACATTTAGGGAAATTTGGGGCAGTTTTGGGGTCAGTTCGGGGTCACTTTGGGGTCAGTTTTTGGGTTACTTTGGGGTCACTCTCAGGTCAGTTTTGGGATCAGTTTGGGGTCACTTTTTGGGTCACTTTGGGGTCATTTAGGGGTCACTCTCAGGTCAGTTTTGGGGTCACTTTAGGGTCACTTTGGGGTCAGTTCTGGGGTCACTTTGGGGTCACTCTCAGGTCAGTTTTGGGGTCACTTTAGGGTCACTTTGGGGTCAGTTCTGGGGTCACTTTGGGGTCACTCCGTCCCCACCTGTAGAGCCCCAGGTCCGTGAACCAATCCTGCACCAGCAGCACCACGTGGCACACGGTGAACAGGAACGCCGCGATCTGCAGGGACTGCCCCGGGCCGTTCATTAACTCAATTAGCCTCATTAAACAAACCTCATCAGCCTCGTTAACCCCCTTACCTGCCGGCCCCGCCCCCTTACCTGCGTCTCCACGTAGGCGTGGGGCAGCGCGAATTCCGGCGGAAGTTTCCGGTCGTTGTTGATCAGGTGATCGAGGTGGGCGGGGCTGAGGATGGGCTGGGGGGGAGGGGGCGATCAAAGGGTGAGGCCACGCCCCCCCAGCCCGGTATGGTAATTGGGGGGGGGGGGGTGTTAATTAAGGTAATTGGGGTGATTAGGGTGTCCTGGGGTAAATACGGTGATTTAGGATAATTACGGTAACCGAGGTAATTACGGTAATTGGAATGAGTGCGGTGATTTGGGATAATTACGGTAGTTGGGGGTAAATGCGGCAAATTAGAATAATTACGGTAAATGGGGTGGTTTAGGATAATTACGGTAACGAGGTAGATGCGGCAATTTAGGGTAATTACGGTAACCGCGACAATTTAGAATAATTACGGTAATTTGGGTAGCTGCGGTAATTTAAGATAATTACGGTAAGTGGGGTGCGCGCGGTAATTTAGGATAATTACGGTAGCTGCGGTAATTTGGGATAATTACGGTAATTTGGGTATGTGCGACAATTTAGGGTAATTACGGTACCCGCGGTAATTTAGAATAATTACGGTAATTGGGGGCACGCGCGGTAATTTTAGGGTAATTACGGTAGCTGCGTTGATTTAGGATAATTACGGTAATTTGGGTAGCTGCGGTGATTTACTATAATTACGGTAATTTGGGTAGATGCGAAAATTTAGGGTAATTACGGTAACCGCGGTAATTTAGAATAATTACGGTAATTGGGGTGTGCGCGGTAATTTAGGATAATTACGGTGGCCGCGTCGATTTAGGATAATTACGGTAAATTTTTGTATATGCGGTAATTTAGGATAATTACGGTAATTTGGGTATGTGCGACAATTTAGGGTAATTACGGTACCCGCGGTAATTTAGAATAATTACGGTAATTGGGGTGTGCGCGGTAATTTAGGATAATTACGGTGGCCGCGTCGATTTAGGATAATTACGGTAAATTTTTGTATATGCGGTAATTTAGAATAATTGCGGTAATTGAGGGCACGCGCGGTAATTTAGGATAATTACGGTAATCTGGGTAAATACGGTAATTTAGGTAATTGGGGATAATTACAACAACCAATCAAGAGCAATCAGGGGTGATCAGAGTTAATTAGCGATAAATTAAGCGCAAGTGTGAGGTAATTAATGCTAATTATGGACTACTTAGGTGCTAATTATTAACTAATTACGGACTAATTAAGCCCAATTAAGCTACTTTGGGGCTAATATTCCCTACTTTTGTAGTTATTAGCGCTAATTAATGGCAATTAAAGCCAAACACCCGCTGATTTTGGGCAGCTACGGGGTAATTAACACTAATTAGGTGCTAATTAGGATCTAATTAGGCATAATTAAGCCACTTTTGGCCTCATATTCACTACCTACGTGGTTATTTGCGCTAATTAACAGCAATTAGAGACAAATACCCGCTGATTTTTTTGCCGCGGAAGGGTAACCGAGGTTAATTAGCGTTAATTAGCGCTAATTACCTGCGTGTCCAGGAAGAGCACGCGCTCCTGCGTGACGAAGAGATCGATGCCCCCGGTCTGGGCCCCGCCCCTTTCCCGCAGCTCCGGCGGCTGCGGCCGGAACACGAAGGAGCTGCACCAGTATGGACCAGTATAAACCAGTATGGACCGGTATAAACCAGTATGGATCAGGACCCCCCCCCAAACCCATCCCAGTTCCTCCCAGTTCCCCCAAATCCTCTCCCAGTCCCTCCCAGTCACCCTAACCCTTCTCCCAGTTGCTCCCAGTCGTTCCCAGTCCCCCCCAATCCCCTCCCAGTCCCTTCCAGTCTCCTCCCAGTATATCCCAGTCACCCCTAACCCCTCTCCCAGTCCATCCCAGTCCCTCCCAGTCCATCCCAGTCACCCCTAACCCCTCTCCCAGTCCCTCCCGGTACATCCCAGTCCATCCCAGTCACCCCTAACCCCTCTCCCAGTTACTCCCAGTTCCTCCCAATCCCCTCCCAGTTGTTCCCAGTTACTCCCAGTCCCCCCCAGTCCCCTCCCAGTCCCTTCCAGTCCCCTCCCAGTATATCCCAGTCCCCCCCAATCCCCTCCCAATCCCCTCCCAGTCCCTCCCAGTCCCTCCCAGTACCGTGGATCCTCCTCGGGCTGGTTCCCGGCCAGCAGTGACAGCACCGTGGATTTCCCGGTTCCCTGCAGCCCCAGCGCTCCCACCACCAGCACGTCCGTCTGCTCCAGCAGGAACTGGGAGCACTGGGAGTCACTGGGAGGCCCCCACCCCCGCCCAGCCCCTCCCCCACCCCCGCCCAGCCCCTCCCCCCACACCTCCAGGGCGCTGTCGCACCAGTTCATCTGCTCGTCCACCAGTTTAATACTGGTTTTCATCTTCTCGGGCGCCGCCAGCCGGGCCTGGGCCTGGGCAGCTGGGAGGAGGAGGGGCCGGGACTGGGACACGCCCACCAACCCTCCCAGTATAAACCAGTAACTCCCAGTTCCCTTCCCAGTATAAAACAGTAACTCCCAGTTCCCTCCCAGTTTGATCCCAGTGCCCCTCATTCCCTTCCCAGCCTCTCCCAGTCCATCCCAGTCTCTCCCAGTCCCTCCCAGTATAAACCAGTGACTCCCAGTTCCCTCCAGGTTATCCCAGTAACTCCCAGTCCCTCCCCAGTCCCTCCCAGTTTGCCCCAATCCCCTCCCAGTCCCTCCCAGTTTGATCCCAGTCCCCCCAATCCCCTCCCAGTCCCTCCCAGTCCATCGCAATCCCCTCCCAGTATATCCCAGTCTCTCCCAATCCCCTCCCATTTCGTCCCAGCCCCTCCCAGTTTGATCCCACTCCCTCCCAGTATATCCCAGTCCCCCCCAATCCCTAGCCCCACCCCTTTAAGCCCCACCCCTTTAAGCCCCGCCCACTCACGGTCCAGCGCGGCGGGCGGGGCCAATCCGCGGCTGTGCAGTTGATAGACAGGCTGGGTGGGGCGTGGCCCCTCCCTCTCGATGGGCGGGGCTTGCGCTGGCCCCTCCCCCGCCGCGGCCGAGGCCCCTCCCCCACCCCGCCCCTCCTCCCCCCGCGCTTTCATCAGCACGATGGGCGGGGCCGGGGCGGGAGGGGGCGGGGCTTGAGTTGGCCCCGCCTTCGGGGCCGCCGGGGGCGGCTGCTGCTGGCCAAAAAAGGGAAATGACGTCATGGGAGTGTGGTCATTAGACACGCCCTTCTTTTTTGGGGTGGCCACGCCCTTTTTTGGGGTGGCCACGCCCCCCAAACTCACCCGCTCGGCCGGGGGCTTGGCCAGGATGATCGGGGTCTTCTGCAGGGTCCCCGCTGGCTCCTCCCCCACCTCCTGTGGGCGGGGCGTGGTCAGGCCACGCCCACAAAACAGCCACGCCCAGCCAGGTATAGCCCCTCCCCCGGGCTCTCATGGATCGCTATAGAGACTTAAGCCACGCCCACTGGTGCCACACCCAGAGAAGCCACGCCCCATTCCCCACACCTCTTTAAAGCTGTCAATCATTTCCAAGCCCCACCCCATTCAGCTCCTGTCAATCAAAGCCACACCCCCACCATGCTGTCAATCAATCCTAAGCCCCGCCCATATAGCTGCTGTCAATCATTCCTAAGCCACGCCCCATGAGCAAACATCTCCCTTGCAGCTCCTGTCAATCATTCACAAGCCACGCCCCCCAAGCGCCACTCCTGTACAGCTGTCAATCAATCCTAAGCCCCGCCCCTTGCGGCTTCTGTCAATCATTCCCAAGCCCCGCCTCTTGCAGCAGCTGTCAATCATTCCCAAGCACCGCCCCTTATAGATTGTCACTCATCCCTAAGCCACGCCCCATCAGCCCCACCCCATGCAGCCGCTGTCAATCATCCCCAAGCCCCGCCCCGTGTCGCTGCTGCCAATCAATGCGAAGCCACACCCACACCCCCTCCCCTTGCGGCTTCTGCCAATCATCCCGAAGCCACGCCCCACCATCAGCCCCACCCCATGCCGCCGCTGTCAATCACTCCCAAGCCCCGCCCACCCTCCGCTCTCCGCCGCTTCCTTCCGTTTCCTTCTCGCGGTTCCAGCAGCGGCGCCGCGCGCCGGGGGCGGGGCTCTGCCCGGAGTCCGACATGGCGGCGATCACGGAGAGGCCCGGGAAGGTCCCCGAGCCCCTGAGGGGTCCCCGGACGGTCCCCGGGAGGCTCCCGGGAGTTCCCGAACCCCTGAAGGAGCTTCCGGTTCTTTTCCCGCTTCCCGGCGCGCGCGGGCTGAGGGGAGGGGGGGGTGTGGCCTGCAGGGAAGCGCGGCGCGCGTGCGCGGAGGGGTGTGGCCTACACAGAAGCGCCGCGCGCACGCGCAGAAAAAAATGCGCGTCCGCGCGTCGCACTACGCATGCGCGATGGGGGGCGTGGCCTGTACTTAAAGGGCCAGCGGCTTTTTTTTCCTTAAAAAGGGGGGGAAGAGCGCGTTTTGCACCACGTGACCCCGCCCCCCCAATAAACAACTCCGGAGCCTCGTTGTGGTTTTTATTAACGGCGAAATCCTCGTTAATTAATTAATTAATGAACAGCGGGGGGGAGGGGATGATGAGGGGGTGGGGGGGAGGGGTGACACCGTTGAGGGGGGGAGGGGTGGGTGGGTGGGGGAGGGGCGGTCACAGCTCCGGTCACATGCGGGGGGGTCCGGGGGGGTCAGGCCAGCGCCAGCACTGTGGGGGGAGGGGACGGAGAGCTCACCTGAGCTCACCTGAGCCCTCAAAAATCCCCCACAGGTGTCCCAGGTGTGTCCCCAGGTGTCCCCAACCCACCCAGGTGCCACCAACCCTCCTCAGGTGTGTCCCCAGGTGCCCCCAGGTCTCTCCAGTCTCCCTCAGGTGTGTCCCCAGATGTGCTCAGATGTATCCCAGGTGTCCCTAGATGTGTCCCCAGGTGTGTCCAGGTATCCCCAACCCAGCCAGGTGTTACCAATCCCCCTCAGATGTGTCCCCAGGTGTCCCCAGGTGTGTCCAGGTATCCCCAACCCACCCAGGTGTTACCAATTCCCCTCAGGTGTGTCCCCAGGTGTGCCCAGATGTATCCCAGGTATCCCCAGCTGCACCCAAGTATCCCCAGGTGTCCCCAGATGTGTCCCCAGGTGTGTCCAGCTGTCCCCAAACCTCCCCAGGTGTCTCCAATCCCCCTCAGGTGTGTCCCCAGGTGCCCCCAGGTGTGTCCCCAGGTGTCTCCAATCCCCCTCAGGTGTGTCCCCAGGTGTCCCCAGGTGTGCCCCCAGGTGTGTCTCACCTGTCAGTGCCTCCTGTGCGAAATATTTGACGTCGACGTCCTGGTCCTGCGTCAGCTTCTCCAGCACCGGCTTCACCTCGGTCTGCAGCGTCCTGGGACAGGTGAGACACAGGTGAGACACAGGTGAGACATAGACAGGTGAGACAAGTAAGATAGGGACAGGTGAGACGCAAGTGAGACAGGTGACATACAGGTGAGACAAGGACAGGTGAGACACAGGTAAGACAGGTACAATATGGACAGGTGAGACAGGTAAGATACAGGTGAGACAGGTGAGACAAGGACAGGTGAGTCAGTTCATCCCAGTATCCCCAGTACCTGCTGTCCAGGATGGGCCCAGCACACCCCCCAAAGCCCATCCCAGTATAACCCAGTATGTCCCAGTATCCCCAGTACCCGCTGTCCAGGATGGGCCCAGCACACCCCTAAAGCCCATGCCAGTATAACCCAGTATAACCCAGTATGTCCCAGTATAACCAGTACCCGCTGTCCAGGATGGGCCCAGCACACCCCTAAAGCCCATCCCAGTATAAACCAGTATAACCCAGTATGTCCCAGTATAACCAGTACCCGCTGTCCAGGATGGGCCCGATGCGCTGCAGGGATTTGGCCACGTTGAAGCGAACGTTGGCCACGGCGTCGGCCGCCATGCGCAGCACGGTGGGCAACATCTGCTGGGTGGTCACCTCCTGGCCACACACCTCCGACAACACCTGGGCAGGTGAGACACAGGTGAGACAGGTGAGAGGGGAACACCTGGGACAGGTAACGTGGGACAGGTAACATGGGACAGGTGTGACAGGGCCATGGGCAACATCTGCTGGGTGGTGACCTCCTGGCCACACACCTCCGACAACACCTGGACAGGTGAGACACAGGTGAGACAGGTGAGACAGGTGAGGGGAGAACACCTGGGACAGGTAACATGGGACAGGTAACATGGGACAGGTGTGACAGATGAGACAGGGACAGGTGAGACAAGGACAGGTGAGACAAGTGGGACAAAGGCATTGGGAACATTCATTGCTCATGTCTCAGATAGGACCAGGTGTGCCCAGGTGTGTTTGGGTCTGTACCCAGGTGTGCCCAGGTACGTTTCTATCTCTTCCAGGTGTACCGAGGTGTGCCCAGGTGTGTTTCTATCCCTCTCAAGTGTATCCAGGTGTGTTTGGGTCTGTACCCAGGTGTGCTCAGGTGTATCCAGGTGTGTTTCTATCCCTCTCAGATGTGCCCAGGTGTGTTTGGGTCTGTACCCAGGTGTGCCCAGGTGTGTTTCTATCCCTCTCAGGTGTGTTTCAATCCCTCCCAGGTGCCCCCAGGTGTGCCCAGGTGTCACCAGTTGTGCCCAGGTGCCCCCAGGTGCACCCAGGTACCCACGTTGATACAGAAGAGCGTGGTCATGCGGTGCAGGTGTGCCCAGGTGTGTTTGGGTCTGTACCCACGTGTACCCAGGTGTACCCAGGTGTGTTTCTATCCCTCCCAGGTGTGCCCAGGTGTGTTTGGGTCTGTACCCAGGTGTGCCCAGGTGTGTTTGGGTGACGGTGGTTTGGGGGGGGGGGCAGGTGTGTTTCAATCCCTCCCAGGTGCCCCCAGGTGTCCCCAGGTGTGCCCCCAGGTGCACCCAGGTACCCACGTTGATGCAGAAGAGCGTGGTCATGCGGTGCAGGTAGTTGGGGTCGGCGGCCATGGCGAGCACCTTGGGCACGATGGTGCCCTGGGCCCAGGTGTGCCCGAAGCGCTCCACCAGCTTGCGCAGGTTACTGGTGGCGGCCTCGCGGATGGCGTACACTGCGGGGGGGGGAGACACCAGTATGAACCAGTGAGAACCAGTATAAGCCAGTATAAACCAGTATGAACCAGTATGAACCAGTGTGAACCAGTATGGATAGGTATAAACCACTATAAACCAGTATGGATCAGCGTGGACTGCTATGGACCAGTATAAACCAGCATGGACTGGTATGGACCAATATAAACCAGTGAGACCCAGTATGGACCAGTATAAACCAGTATGGACCAGTATGGACCTGTATAAACCAGTATGGACCAATATAAACCAGTGAGAACCAGTATGGACCAGTATGGATCAGTATAAACCAGAATAAACCAGCATAAACCGGTATGGACCAGTATGGATCAGTGAGAACCAGTATGGACCAGTATAAACTCCTATAAACCAGTATAAATCACTATGAACCAGTACGGTCCAGTATAAATCACCAGTAACTCCCAGTAGTTCCCAGTAATCCTCCCAGTAACCCTCCCAGTAACCCTCCCAGTAGCTCCCAGTAAGTCCCAGTAGCTCCCAGTACCGTGATCCACCAGCCAGGCCATGCAGAGCGAGTTCAGCTTCTCATCGAAGAACTCCACGCCCTGTAAAGACCAGTACGAACCAGTATAAACCAGTATGAACCAGTACGGATCAGTATAAACCAGTATGAACCAGTATGAACCAGTATGAACATACACAAACCAGTACAGACCAGTAAGAACAAATCCCTGCCAGTGCTTCCCAGTATATCCCAGTATATCCCAGTCCATCCCAGTCCATCTCAGAACTCCCAGTTCCATCCCAGTTCAATCCCAGTCTCTACCAGTCCCTCCCAGTATATCCCAGTCCCCTCCCAGTCCATCCCAGTGTCCCCATACGAGCCTGTAACTCCATCCCAGTGCCCCGTACAGGGCTCCGACCCCCTCCCAGTCCCTCCCAGTATATCCCAGTCCATCCCAGTCCCCTCCCAGTCCATCCCAGTCCCCTCCCAGTGCCCCCAAACAAGCCTGTAACTCCATCCCAGTACCCCATACACAGCTCCAATCACTTCCCAGTCCCTCCCAGTATATCCCAGTCCCCTCCTAGTCCATCCCAGTTGCTCCCAGTCCATCCCAGTCCCCTCCTAATCCATCCCAGTCCATCCCAATCCCCTCCCAGTCCATCCCAGTGCCCCCATACGAGCCTGTAACTCCATCCCACGGCCCCATACACATCTCCAATCACTTCCCAGTTTATCCCAGTCGCTCCCAGTCCATCCCAGTCCCCTCCTAGTCCATCCCAGTCCCTTCTCAGTCCATCCCAGTGCCTCTGCAGACACCCATAACCCCCTCCCAGTCCATCCCAGTGCCCTCCCAGTCCATCCCAGTGCCCCCATACAAGCCCATAACTCCGTTCCACTGCCCGATTCCATGCTCCAACCCTCTCCCAGTGCCTCCCAGTTTATCCCAGTCGCTCCCAGTCCATCCCACTCTCACCAGCTGGCCGGCCAGCAGCGGCATGTACTCGATGATGGCCAGCTGGACACACCAGAACCCCCTCCCAGTATATCCCAATTGCTCCCAGTCCCCTCCCAGTCCATCCCAGTGCCCCCATACAAGCCCGTAACTCCATTCCATTGCCCGATACCATGCTCCAACCCTCTCCCAGTCCCTCCCAGTATATCCCAGTCCATTGCAATCCCCTCCTAGTCCATCCCAGTCCCCTCCCAGTCCATCCCAGTCCCCTCCCAGTCCATCCCAGTGCCCCCATACAAGCCCGTAACTCCGTTCCACTGCCCGATACCATGCTCCAACCCTCTCCCAGTCCCTCCCAGTATATCCCAGTCCCTCCCAGTCGCTCCCAGTCTCACCAGCTGGCCGGCCAGCAGCGGCATGTACTCGATGATGGCCAGCCTCACTCGCCACTTGGCGTCCTCGGCCAGCTCCACGATGGCGGGCAGCAGCGACTGCGACAGCTGCCGGATGCCGATCACCTCGTTCACGCAGTCCAGGTTGGAAATGATGTTCAGCCGCACCTCGGGGCACTGGGAGGGCACTGGGAGTTACTGGGAGGGCACTGGGAGTGGGTTTGGAGAGACTGGGAGGGACTGGGAGGGACTGGGAGGGACTGGGAGGGAGCTGCAATTCCCAAAGTCGCCACCAGAGGGAGACAGGGAAACACTGGGGGTTTTATTGAGGGGAACTGGGATGGACTGGGAGGGACTGGGAGGGATTGGGAGAGATTGGGAGAGACTGGGAGAGCACTGGGAGTTACTGGGAGAGACTGGGAGGGCACTGGGAGGGCACTGGGAGGGCATTGGGAGGCACTGGGAGTTACTGGGAGGGACTGGGAGGGGATTGGGAGGCACCGGGAGTTACTGGGAGTAGGTTTGGAGGGACTGGGAGGGAGCTGCAATTCCCACAGTCGCCACCAGAGGGAGACAGGGAAACACTGGGGGGTTTATTGAGGGGAACTGGGAGGAACTGGGAGGGATTAGGAGAGACTGAGAGTGACTGGGAGTTACTGGGAGGGGATTGGGAGGCACTGGGAGTTACTGGGAGGGACTGGGAGGGCACTGGGAGAGACTGGAACTGGGTTTGGAGAGACTGGGAGCAACTGGGAGGGACTGGGAGTTACTGGGAGTGGGTTTGGAGGGACTGGGAGGAACTGGGAGGGAGCTGCAGTTCCCAAAGTCGCCTCCAGAGGGAGGCAGGGAAACACTGGGGGGTTTATTGAGGGGAACTGGGAGGGACTGGGAGTTACTGGGAGAAGGTGCCACTAGGTGGTAGTTCCTCAGGTGTGTGCCCAGGTGTGCCCAGGTGTATTCCCATGTACCCAGGTGTGCTGTATCTGCCCCCAGGCGTGCCCAGGTGTGCCCACCTCATCCTTGGGCTGTGCCAGGAACAGGGGCAGCGCTGCCCAGGTGTGCCCAGGTGTGCTGTGTGTGTACCCAGCCGTACCCAGGCGTGCTGTATCTGCCCCCAGGTGTGCCCAGGTGTGCTCAGGTGCGCTCACCTCGTCCTTGAGCTGTGCCAGGAACAGGGGCAGCAGGTGTTCCACCGTGTTGTCCTTGCCCAGGATCGGGGACAGCCCCATGATCACCGAGGCCAGCGCTGACTTCACGTGCTGGTTGGCGTCTGACACCAGCTCCTGCACAGGTGTGCACAGGTGAGCACAGGTGAGCTCACCTGGCCTCGGGGGGAGGCCTTGAGGTCGCAGGGAGAGGCACAAAGGTGTGCCCCAGGTGTGTCCCAGCACCCCAAGGTGACCCCAGGTGTGCCCCAGGTGTATCCCAGCTCTCCCCAGGTGTGCCCTAGGTATACCCAGGTGTGCCCAGGTGTATCCCAAGTGTACCCAAGTGTGTCCAGCTGTATCCCAAGTGTACCCAGGTGTGCCCAGGTGTATCCCAGGTGTACCCAGCTATGTCCTAGGTATACCCAGGTGCATCCCAGGTGTGCCCACGGGTACCCAGCTATGTCCCAGGTGTACCCAGCTATGTCCCAGGTGTGCCCCAGGTGTGCCCAGGTGCGCTCACCTTGATGCAGGGCAGGATCTGACCCATGATCACGGCCTCGCGACAGTCGGGGGAGAGATTCTCACAGAACTCTGGGGACAGAGAGAACACCTGAGAGAGAACACCTGGGACAGGTGAGAACACCTGGGACAGGTGGGGACACCTGAGAGTGACATCAGGGGCAGGTTGGTAGCCCAAAGTCCAGGTTAGTAGCCCAAACCCAGGTTGGTAGCCCCAGGACAACTTGGTAGCCCAAACCCAGGCTGGAAGCCCCAGGGTTGGGTTGGTAGCCACAAGAACATGTTGGTAGCCCCAGACACAGGTTGGTAGTCCAAACCCAGGTTGGTAGTCCCACGGACAAGTTAGTAGCCACAATGACAGGTTGGTAGCCCCAAGGCCAGGTTGGTAGCCCAAACACCAGGTTAGTAGCCCCAAACCCAGCTTGGTAGCCACAAGGCCGGGTCAGCAGCCCCAAGCCCAGGTTAGTAGCCCCAAGTCCAGGTTGGTAGCCCCAGGAACAGCTTGGTAGCCCAAACCCAGGTTGGTAGCCCCAAGGCCAAGTCGGTAGCCCAAGCCCAGGTTAGTAGCCACAAGGGTGGGTTGGTAACCCAAGCCCAGGTTGGTAGCCCCAAGGTTGGATTGGTAGCCCCAGGAACAGCTTAGTAGTCACAAGCCCAGATTGGTAGCCCAAACCCAGGTTGGTAGCCCCAAACCCAGGCTGGTAGCCCCAGGGACAGTTTGGTAGCCCAAAGGACAGTTTGGTAGCCACTGACCTTTGACCTTGTGCGAGGCGGCCGCGCGCACCTCAGCCTCGCAGTCCTTCATGAGGCTCTGGAAGGCGCCCACCAGGTCGGTCTTGGTGATCTCAGGGCCCACGGCGCGCTGGAGCTGCGGGGACACGGCCCAGGTGTGTCCAGGTGTGCCCAGGTGTGCCCCCAGGTGTGCCCCCAAACTTATTCCCACAAAAAACCCCACAAAACTTCCCCCAAACCCCATCCCCAGGTGTGCCCCAGGTGTGTCCACGTGTTTCCAGGTGTGTCCAGGTGTCCCCAAATGTCCCCCAAACCCCCCAGAACCTCCCCAAAACCCATCCCCAGGTGTACCCAGGTGTGTCCAGCTGTACCCCGGTGTACCCCACGTGTATCCAAGTGTACCCACGTGTGCCCAGGTGCCCCCAGGTGTACACAGCTGTACCCAGGTATACCCCAGGCGTACCCCAGGTGTAACCCAGCTGCCCCCAGGTGTACCCAGATACCCCTAGGCGTACCCCAGATGTATCCAGGTGTAATCCAGGTGCCCCAACGTGTACACAGGTGTACACGGCTGTATCCCAGGTCTATCCAGGTGTACCCCGGTGTATCCAGGTGTACCCCAATTGCCCCCAGGTGTACCCAGGTGCGCCCAGGTGTGCCCCCCACCTCGGTGAACTTGTCGGCCACCATGTAGCGAACCCTCCAGGACTTGTCCTCGGCCGCCTGGCGCAGCGTGGGCATCACCAGCCCCTCGAGCTCCTCCTGCGGCAGCAGCTGCGCGATGCTCACGCACGCCTCGACCGCCAGCAGCCGCACCGAGTCCTGCACAGGTGAGCACAGGTGTGCGCAGGTGAGCCGCAGGTAACCCCCAGGTAACCCCCAAGTGATTCATGGGTAACCCCCAGATGATCGCTCCTATGGGAATAACTCCACTGGCAGCAGCTGCACTGAATTCTGTGCACAGACGTGCACAGGTAACCCTCAGGTGTGCATAGGTAACCCCCACATAACCCCCAAGTGTTCACTTGTAACCCTCAGGTAACATTTTCACTCCCAAGTCCTGCACAGGTGAGCCCCAAACAACCCCCAGGTGAGCCACAAGTAACTACAAGTGTGACCAGGTGACCCTCAGGTACACCCAGGTAATCCCCAGATATGCCCAGGTACCCCCCAGCTCCCACCAGGTGCCCCTCAGCTCCCCCCAGATACATCAGGGTGCACCCAGGTGCCCCCCAGGTGTACCCAGGTGTCCCCCAGGTGTGCCCAGGTGCACCCAGGTGTCCTCGAGGTGATCCTCAGGTACACCCAGGTAACCTCCAAGTGCCCCCCAGGTACCTCCAACTCCCCCAGATGCCCCCCAGGTGTGCCCAGGTGTGCTGTACCTGCTCGTCCGAGGCCAGGTTGGAGAACATGGGGATGATCTCGCTCTTGACGTGCTCCAGCTCCAGCACCTTGGCGAACTCGCCCAGCTTGGAGGCGGCCGCGCGCCGCACCATGGGCGTGTCGTCCGAGCACAGGTTCCGGAAGTACCTGCGGGCACACCCGAGTTACCTGGGCGCACCTGGGTACCGCCTGGGTACTGCCCAGGGTCACCTGGGCGCACCTGGGTACCGCCTGGGTACTGCCCAGGGTCACCTGGGTACTGCCCGAGGTCACCTGGGGGCACCTGAGCATGGCCTGGGGTCACCTGCGGGCACCTGAGCATGGCCTGGGGTCACCTGAGCACTACCTGGGTACTACTCAGAGTCACCTGAGCACACCTGGGATGGGCTGGTGTGACCCTGTGGTCACTCACTGACCCTAAACCCATCCCAATGACCCTGTGGCCACCTCATTGACCTTGTGGCCACCCCAGTGACCCTGTGGCCACCTTACTGACCCCACACCCATCCCACTGACCCCGTGGCCACCTCATTGACCCTGTGGCCACCTCAATGACCCCGTGGCCACCTCACTGACCCTGTGGCCACCTCAATGACCTTGTGGCAACCTCACTGACCCCATGGCCACTCACTGACCTCACACCCATCCCACTGACCCTAAACCCATCCCAATGACCCTGTGGCCACCTCAATGACCCTGTGGCCACCCCAGTGACCCCACACCCACCTCACTGACCCTGTGGCCACCTCAATGACTCTGTGGCCACCTCAGTGACCCCGTGGCCACCTCAGTGACCCCACACCCACCTCACTGACCTTGTGGCCACCCCAGTGACCCTGTGGCCACCTCACTGACCCCACACCCACCCCAATGCCCCAGTGGCCACCCCAGTGACCCCAGTGGTCACTCACTGACCCCACACCCACCTCACTGACCCTGTGGCCACCTCACTGACCCCACACCCATCCCAATGACCCCGTGGCCACCTCATTGACCCTGTGGCCACCTCAGTGACCCCGTGGCCACTCACTGACCTCACACCCACCTCATTGACCCCACACCCACCCCAACGCCCCAGTGGCCACCCCAGCCCCTCAGTGGCCACCCCAGCCCCTCAGTGGCCACCCCAGTGACCTCAGTGGCCACTCACTGGCGCAGCTCAGCCTTCACAGGGCTGGAGACCCGCGGGTAGCAGACGCTGAAGAGGCCGCAGGCCGACGTGCGTGACGTGAACCAGTCGCCGCCCGCCAGGCGCTTGACCAGCGGCACGAAGTGGCCCTCGAGGTCGGGGGGCGAGTGCTCGTGGGACACGGCCCGCAGGGACTCCACGGCCTTGTCCCGGACCACCGTCTCCTCCACCGTGGCCAGGCTCTCCAGGGGCGGCTGCACGGGTGGGCGGGGGGGGGATAGGAGGGGGTTAGGGGGATGTGGGGTGGGCAGGGGGACATGGGGTGGACAGAGGGACATGGGATGGACAGGTGGACATCGGGGGGTTAGAGGGACATGGTGACAGGGTGGGCAGGGGGAGAGATGGACATGGGGGGTCAGAGGGACATGGGATGGACAGAGGGACAGGGGATGGACAGAGGGACAGGGGGACATGGGATGGACAGAGGGACATGGGATGGACATGGGGGGGTTAGAGGGACATGGGATGGACAGGTGGACAGATGGACATGGGGTGGACAGATGGACAGGGGGATATGGGATGGACATGGGGGGATTAGAGGGACATGGTGACAGGGTGGGCAGGGGGACAGATGGACATGGGGGGTCAGAGGGACATGGGGTGGTCAGATGGACATAGGGGGGTTAGAGGGACATGGGGTAGTCAGAGGGACAGAGGGACATGGGGTGGACAGAGGGACATGGTGAAGGGGTAGACAGGTGGACAGAGGGACATGGGAGGGTTAGAGGGACATGGAGTGGACAAATGGACAGGTGGACATGGGGGGGTGAGAGGGACATGGGATGGACAGATGGACAGGGGGACAGAGGGACAGAGAATGGACAGATGGACATGGGAGGGTTAGAAGGAGATGGGGTGAACAGGTGGACAGGTGGACAGGGGGGTTAGAGGGACATGGGATGGACAGATGGACAGATGGACATGGGGTGGACAGGTGGACACGAGAGGGTTAGAGGGACATGGGATGGACAGGTGGACATGGTGACGGGGTGGACAGAGGGACATGGGGGTTCAGAGGGACATGGGATGGACAGGTGGACAGAGGGTGGACAGATGGACACGGAGTGGTAGAGGGTGGAGGGAAGATGGAAAGGGACAGAGGGGGAGAGGGAAGGGGGAAAGGTGGACATGAGGGGGTTAGAGGGACATGGGGTGGACAGATGGACAAGTGGACATGGAGTGGACAGGTGGACATGAGAGGGTTAGAGGGACATGGGGTGGGCAGGGGGACACGGGATGGACAGAGGGACAAGTGGAAGGGGGGGTTTGAGGGACAGAGAGTGGACAGATGGACAGGTGGACACGGGAGGGTTAAAGGGACATGGGGTGGGCAGGGGGACAGAGGGACATGGGAGGGTTAGAAGGACAGAGAATGGACAGATGGACATGGGATGGACAGATGGACACGGGGTGGAAAAATACAATTACAACCACACTATACACACCATATATGTAATTAATACACACATAGTAACGCATTAATATTAACATATTTCTTACATAATACGTTTCCAGACACCAATACAATGCATAACTAACACACACAATTATAATAAATACATTAAAAGTACATCCCACATAAACACATTATAATAAATTTCATCGTATACAAAACATCTCCAGGGGAGTTTCTGGGTCCCCCAGGTGACTTTTTGGGTTCTCCACGTGAGTTTCTGGGTCCCCCAGGTGAGTTTTTGGGTTCTCCAGGTGAGTTTCTGGGTCCCCCAGGTGAGTTTTTGGGGCTCTTACCAGCAGGCAGTGCACGAACTCGGGTCCCCCTACGAGGGCAGTGAAGGTGCCGAGCTGTTCAGCCAGGGCCAGCAGCACCTCGTCCTCATCGTAAATGGTGTCTGTGACAGCACAGGTAACACACCTGTCAAACACCTGACCCTTTGAATTGACACCTGTCAATCACCCCCAGCCCCACCCACCACCCCAAGCCCCGCCCACTCCCCAACTAAACCACCCCACGGGGAGATCAGAACCGAATTTTTTTTGTATTTTTTGGAGGGTGGGGAAGAATTCTGGGACCTCGCAGCCCCCACCCAGATTTTGGGAACCCCTCCCTAAATTTTGGGATCCTTCCCCAGGTACCGGTGAGGAAAGGGAGGAGTTCGCTGCGGGTCCGCTCCACGCCCAGCGCCAGCGCGATGGTCGAGAGCTTCTTGATGCTGTTGAGGCGCAGCTGGGATGGAAAAAAGGGGGGAAAATTTGAGGAAAATCCGGGAAAAATTCGCGAAAAAAATTTGGGGCAAAAGTCGGAAAGTGCCCCCTCATGGAGAAAACCCCGCCCCCAACGCGACGCAGCCAATCAGGGGAGGCGTCTCACGGCTCCGCAGCGACGCCGAGGTAGAGAGAAACACCCTGATTGGCTCCTCCAAACCCCGCCTACGACGGCGGCAGCCAATGGAAAGCGGCGCTGCCTCGGCCTCGCGCTGTCATTGGTTGCAGCCAAGGGGGGGCGCTGCCCCGCCGCTAGGGGGCGGTACGGCGTAAGGGGGGGTAGGTTTTCCCCCCCTCAGCGCGCTGCGGGCCAATCAGAACGCGGCTAACAAAGCCCAAACCCAACCTCCTGCCAATCAGAGCGCGCCTTTCACCGCAATCACCAAGGGGACCAAAGGTACCCCACACATGCAACGCCACCGCCCATTTGCCCGCGCCTGAGGGGACCAGCCCGCCTCAGCCAATCAGAGCGGCCGTCTCATGGCGGCCATCAACAGCGGGGCCGCGGCGAGCGGCCGATGGCGGCCGGGCCCTGAGGCCGCGGAGGCCGCGGAGGCCGCGGAAAGGGCCGGTGATATCGCGGCGAAGCCCCGGCAGCGCTACCTGCACGTCCTCGTTGCGGAGCTCATCGATGAGCACTGCGATCGGGTAAAGCGAATCGTCGCCGTCCGCCGCCGCCATCTTCGCCGCCGCCGCCGCCGCCCCGGCTCTGAGGGGCCGCACGGGGCCGCCCGCTCCGCTCTTGCAGGGCCTCCGCGGCGCTGATTGGTCGGCGATGACGCAGCGCCCGCCTTTCTTGTCTTCTGATTGGTCCAGGGCGCTGTCTGTCAGCCCAAACCCCGCCCCTGCGGACGGCTCGCAGCCTCGGGCTCTGATTGGGCGAGGCAGTTGATTGACAGCTCCGGGGGGCAGGGTGAGGCGTTGCTTTGGCAACGCGGAGCCGCCGCTTTGGAGACCGAGAGGAACTGGGACAAACTGGGACAAACTGGGAGTGGATTGCGACAAACTGGGACGCACTGGGAGCCGCTGGATCATACTGGGACAGACCGGAATGCGCTGGAGCCGGACTGGGTCATACTGGGACAAACTGGGACCTGCCAGCACCTGAACTGGGAGCCACTGGGTCATACTGGGACACCCTGGGGCTGAAGTGGGACAAACTGGGACCCCTCTGGAAATGAACTGGGACGTGTTGGGTCATATTGGGAGAAACTGGGACCCAGCAGGACCCGTCTGCACCTGAACTGGGAGCTGCTGGATTATACTGGGACAAACTGGGACCCGTCCGGTTCCGAACTGGTTTATACTGGGACGCACTCGCAGCAAAAAAAACCACCAAAACCCAATAAAAACCAGTTAAAACCAGTAAAACTGGGCCAGGATGTGGCCCCGCCCCCTCCACGACCGCGCCCCTTGAAACCACGCCTCCGCAGAAAGGTGATGACGTCATCGACTGGCCACGCCTTTATTGGGGGGGGGAAGGCACTGGGAGGGCCTGGGCCAGACTGGAAGGCACTGGGATGAACTGGGAGGGGACTGGGACGGCACTGGGATGAACTGGGACAAACTGGTCCAGCCCAAAAGGCACCAGCGAGGACAGAAGAACCATTAAAAACCCAGCAGCACCAAACTGGGAGCAACTCCTCCTTACTGGTGCTTACTGGTACAGCACCGGGAGGGTTCCTGGGCTGAACTGGGATGAACTGGGATGAACTGGGAGGCTCAGATGCGGCCGCTCTGCCTCAGTTTCTCCACCAGGGTCTCCACGTTTTCCACCTTCTCCCCACCTGCCCTGGCCGGCGGCTCCTGCACCTGCAGCACCTTCAGGCGGGGGGAGCCCCCCGAGACCCCCAAATCCGCTGCTGGAATCACCTCCATGGGCTTCTTCTTGGCTTTCTGGGAATTTTAGGGATTTTTTGGGAATTTTTTCGGGATTTTTAGGGGGGTGGAATCACCAAAAATAAGAGAGGGACGCCCCGAAAAAACGGGGTCAGGGTGGGGTAATTGGGATTTTTTGGGAGAGGATTTTTTCAAGGATTTTGGGGATGTTCTCAGGGATTTTGGGGTTCCCAGGAATTTTTTTTTGGGGGGGTTAATTTCACTTTCCCAAGGCCCCTCAGTCCTAGAAGGGAACTCCAGGTGTGTGGGACAACAAGTCTACCCACAGGGGAATTCTGGGAAAATCTCAGGGATTTTTGGAGATATCTCGGGAATTTTGGGGGTTTTGGGGATTTGGGGAATACCCAGGGATTTGGGGAATACCCAGGAATTTCGGGAATTTTGGGGGTAATCCCATTTTTTTCCCTCCCCAATCCCCCCAGATATTTGGGACAACAGGTCTATCCACACCGGAATATCTGGGGAATTTTTTGAGGGGAGGGGAAGATCCCTGAGATTTTGGGGACTCTCCCGGGAATTTTGGGAACCCTGAGGATTTAGGGAACAGCCAGGAACGTTGGGATTGGGGGATAATCCAATTTTCACCTCTCAATTCCCCTCAGTTATTCGGGATAACAGGTCTACCCATATAGGAATATTGGGGCGACAACAGGTCTACCCACACCGGAACCTCTTTGGGGACCACTCAGAAGTTTTTGGGAGACGATCCCCGAGATTTTAGGGGAATTTTGGGGACCCCACACCCACCATGATGTTGGGCAGAGTGGCGTAGCGGGGCTCGTTGAGCCGCAGGTCCGCGGTCAGCACGGCCGGCAGGCGCAGCCTCAGCGTTTCCAGGCCTCCGTCCACCTCCCGCTGGACGCGCACGGCGCCGTCCTCCAGCTCCACCCGCGAGGCGAACGTCCCCTGAGGACCAGTAAGGACTGGGAGCCTCCCAGTATGAACTGGGCCCCCCTCAATTCCCGGAGCTTCACATCCATCGGGGGGAATATATCCCGTCATCCCCCGCGACTCCAGGGGGAATATATCCCATCAGCCACCGCGGTTAAAGAGGGGGAATATATCCCACAATCCCCGACACCGAAAGAGGTGAATATATCCCACAATCCCCAGAACCGGAACGGGTGAATATATCCCACAATCCCCAGCACCGGAAGAGGTGAATATATCCCACAACCCCCTTGCGACTTAGGGGTGAATATATCCCACAATCCCCCGCACCGGAAGAGGTGAATATATCCCACAACCCCCGTGGGACTTAGGGGTGAATATATCCCACAATTCCCCCACCGCGATGCACGATGGGATACATCCACCCCTCTCCGCCGCCATGAGAGGGGATGTTTCCTATCCTGCCCCGCGCGCGGCCTACCTGCGGCCAGTCCAACATGGCGGCCAGGAGCTGCCCGGTCTGGTTGCAATCGTCATCGATGGCCTGGGGGGGGACAGGGGATCTATAGGGGATCTATAGGGATCTATAGGGGACCTTCCCCCCGTCAGGGTGTGGGGGAGTTCTGGGGGAGGGTCCAGAGGGGCCTATAGCGGTCCCTGCAGGTCTATAGGGGCTTTATGGGAGATCTATAGGGACCTGTAGGGTTCTATAGGGGCTCTATAGGGTTCTAGAAGGTTCCATAGGGTTCTATAGCGTTCTCTAAGGGCCCCTGGGAATCTCTGTAAGGTTCTATAGGAATCTATAGGGGCTCTGTAGGGTCTCCATAGGGTTCTAAAATATTCTGTAGGGATCTATAGAGTCTCTATAGGGTCTCCATAGAGTTCTATAGGATCCTATAGGGTGTCCATAGGGTCTCCATAGGGTTCCATAGAAACTCTATAGGGTTCCATAGGGTCTCCATAGAATTCCATAGGATTTCCATAGGCTGTCCATAGGAACTCTATAGGGTTCCATAGAGCTCTATAGGGTCTCCATAGGATTCCATGGGATTTCCATAGGGTTTCATAGGGTGTCCATAGGGTTCTATAGGGTCTCCATAGGATCCCATAGGATTTCCATAGGGTTCCATAAGATTCCATGGGATTTCCATAGGGTTCCGTAGGATCCCATAGGATTTCCATAGAAACTCTATAGGGTCTCCATAGGATTCCATGGGATTTCCATAGGATCCCATAGTATTTCCATAGGCTTTCCATAGGTTCCCATAGGATTTCCATAGAAACTCTATAGGGTCTCCATGGGGTTCCACGGGATTTCCATAGGGTTCTACAGGATTCCATACGATTCCATGGGATTTCCATAGGGTTCTATAGGATTCCATAGGAACTCTATAGGGTCTCCATAGAATTCCATGGGATTTCCATAGGGTTCTACAGGGCGTGCATAGGATTCCATAGGGTTCCATAGGATTCCATAGGGTTCCATAGGATTCCATAGGGTTCCATAGGATTCTATGGGGTCTCAATAGAATCCCATAGGATCCCATGGGCTCTCCATAGGATCCCATAGGATTTCCATAGGATCCCATAGGATTTCCATAGGATCCCATAGGGTGTCTATAGGGTTCCATAGGGTCTCCCCCCCCTCTCCCCCCAGGTTGCCCCCGGGCCTCACCTGCTTGCCCAGCAGCACAAGCTGGGGCTGCAGCCGCCCCACCAGGGCCGCCAGCGCCGTGGCCACCTCGAGGGGCCCCGTGGCCACCCCCTCCCCCACCTCGGCCAGCACGGCCCGGTCAGCGCCCACGGCCAGGGCCGTGCGCAGGGTCTCCTGGGGGGAGGAAGGGGTTAAAAATAATCTAAAAATAACCCAAAAATGGCCCAAAAATGGCCCAAAAATGGCCCAAAAATGGCCCAAAAATGGCCAAAAAAACACACTAAAAATAGTCCTGGAATAGCCCAAAAATGGCCCAAAAATGGCCCAAAAATAGCCAAAAAAACCACCCTAAAAATAGTCATGGAATAGCCCCAAAATAGCCCAAAAATGGCCCAAAAATGCCCCACGGGCAGGGCTGTGTGCAGGGTCTCCTGTGTGGGGAGGAAAGGGTTAAAAATAATCCAAAAATGACCCAAAAATGGCCCAAAAATGACCCAAAAATGGCCAAAAAACCACACTAAAAATAGTCCTGGAATAGCCCAAAAATGACCCAAAAAATGCCCCAAAAACCAACCCCCAGGTGTGCCCAGGTGTGTTCCCATTGTGATCAGGTGTGTCCCAGGTGTGCCCAGGTGTGTCCCAGGTGTACCCAGATGTATCCCAGGTGTGCTCAAGTGTGTTCCCACTGTACCCAGGTGTATCCCAGGTGTACCCAGGTGTATCCCAGGTGTACCCAGGTGTGCCCAGGTGTATCCCAGGTGTGCTCAGGTGTATCCCAGGTGTGCCCAGGTGTATCCCAGGTGTACCCAGGTGTACCCAGGTGTATCCCAGGTGTGCCCAGATGTATCCCAGGTGTGCTCAGGTGTGCCCAGGTGTGTTCCCACTGTACCCAGGTGTGCCCAGGTGTACCCAGGTGTATCCCAGTTGTGCCCAGCTGTATCCCAGCTGTACCCAGGTGCCCTCACCTGTGCCCAGGTACCTCACCTGGCTGCTTTTCGTGCCCAGGGACGCCGCAATCACCTCCTTGGCCAGCCCGGCCTCCTTGAGCCTCACGGCCTCCTCCAGGGCGATCTCACAGAAGGGGTTCAGGGCGTGCTTCACCCCCTGCGTCTGCACCCCGCCCCCACCTGGCGCCACGCGCACCTGCACGGCACACCTGCCTCAGGTGAGCTCGCCCGAGATGTCCCCCAACCGAGAAATCCCAAAAAAATCCCGGATTTTGGGGGTTTTATGGGGGTTTTTAGGGGGTTTTGGGGTGAACAGGTGTGCCCAGGTGTGTCCAGGTGTGCTCAGGTGAGCCCAGGTGAGCTCAGGTGAGTCCAGGTGTGTCGCTTCCCCCTCCAGACTAAAAATTTGGGGGTTTTGGGGGAGTTTTTAGGGGGTTTTGGGGTGAACAGGTGCGGTCCAGGTGTGCCCAGGTGTGGCCCAGGTGTGCCCAGGTGACCCCAGCTGTGCTCAGGTGAGCTCAGGTGTGTCGCTTCCCCCTCCAGACTAAAAATTTGGGGGTTTGGGGGGGTTTTAGGGGGTTTTGGGGTGAACAGGTGTGCCCAGGTGTGCTCAGGTGTGTCCCAGGTGAGCCCAGGTGTGTCCAGGTGTGCTCAGGTGTGTCACTTCCCCCTCCAGACTAAAAATTTGGGGTTTTTTGGGGGGGGATTTTGGGTGTTTTGGAGGGGTTTTGGGGTCACCAGGTGTGCCCAGGTGTGCTCAGGTGTGTCCAGGTGTGACACCTCATGCCCAAGGCCAAAGCCACGCCCCCAAAATATCCCAAAATTCCCTCCCAAATTCCCCCCAAATTCCCCCAAAATTCCCTTAAATCCCCCTAAAATTCCTTCCCAAAATTCCCCCCAAATCGCTCCAAAAATTCCCCCAAATTTTCCCGCCAAATTCGCTCCCAAATTCCCCCAAAATTCCCCCAAAAATTCTCAAATCCCCCCCAAATTCCCCAAAATTCGCCCCAAATTTCCCCCAAAATTTTCCCCCAAAATTTTCCCCCAAAAATCTCCCAAATCTCCCCCAAATTTTGGGGGATTTTTCCCGCTGGGGAAATTCCTGAATTTTGGGAATTTTTTTTTTTTTTTTTTTACGGGGGAGAGAAAAAATTCCGGGAATTTCTCACCCAGGTGTCACCTTCGCCCCTCCCCCCACCCCCCTCACAAATTCGGGATTTTTCGGGGGCGGCAATTTCCGGGAATTTTGGAGATTTTTTTTGGGGGGGGGGAGGAATTTCCGGGGATTTCGGGGCTTCCCCAGGTGAGTCCCCAGGTGAGTCCCCAGGTGAGTCCCCAGGTGCGCTCTTACCTTGACGGCGAAGTCAATGACGCGCTTCACCCCCACGAGAACGCGCAGCGCCGCCATCTTGCTGCCCTGAGGGGAGGCGGGCGCGCGTTCTGATGACGTCATCGCGCCGCGCCGCCATTTTGCTGCCCTGAGGGCGGGGAGCGCGCTCACTGATTACGTCATCGCGCCGCGCCGCGGTTTTCCTGCCCTGAGGGGACAGCGCGCTCGCCGATGACGTCACCGCCCTATTTGCATCTCAGGCCACGCCCACGCCCCCTATAAAATCACGTCATCCCTCTTTGCGGTCCAAGCCACGCCCCCTCCAAGTCGCGCCGCGCGTGAGGGAGCGGGGTGACGTCATAACGAGCGGGGCGTGGTTTGGGCGCCTCACGTGACCGGAAGTGAGGCCGGAGCGGCTTTTTTAGGGGTTTTTTTTGAGGGGATTTTGGGGGGTTTGTAAATTTTGGGGGTTTTTGAGGCTTTTTTGGGGTTTTTTGGGGTTTTTGGGGGATTTTTGGGGTTTTTTTGAGGCGTTTTGGGGATTTTTTTGGGGGAGGTCGGGATTTGGGGGGTTTTGGGGTTTTTGGGGTTTTTTTTTGTTTGTTTTGGGGACATTTTGGGGTTTTAGGGTTTTTTTGAGGATTTTTTTGGGTTTTTTTGAGGGGGTTTTTGGGGGGAGGTCGAGATTTTGGGGATTTGGGTTTTTTTTTTTTAATTTGGGGATTTTTTTTGTTTGTTTTGGGGGGGTTTCGGTTTTTAGGGTTTTTTTACGGTTTTTTAAAGGTTTTTTTAGTGATTTTTTGGGGGGAGTTTTGGGGATTTTTTTTTTTGTTTTGGGGATTTTTTGGGCGAGGTTGGAATTTTGGGGATTTTGGGGTTTTTTGGTTTTTTTTATTTTTGCTTTTTGGGGTTTTTTGAGGGGTTTTCGGTGGTTTTTGAGGGTTTTGGGGATTTTTTTGTTTGTTTTGGGGATTTTTTGGGGGGTTTTTTGGGGATTTTTTTTGGTTTTTGGCCTTTTTTTTAGGGTTTTTTTGGGGGGAATTTTGGGGATATTTTCGTTTTTTATTTTTGGGGTTTTTTGGTTGTGGGGTTTTTTTGTGGTTTCGGGGTTTTTTTTCGTGGTTTCCATGCGAATTTTTGGGGTATTTTGGGGTTTTTTAGGGTTTTTTTTGATTTAGCTTTTGGTTTTTTGGGGTTTTTTTTGTGGTTTTGGGGTTTTTTTTTTGGTTTTCATTTGAATTTTTGGGGGTTTTGGGGTTTTTTTTTTTGTTTTGGTTTGGGGTTTGGTTTTTTTGGTTTTTTTGTGGTTTTGGGTTTTTTTAATGGTTTCCATGCGAATTTTTTGGGACTTTTTTGGGGTTTTTTGGGTTTTTTTTTGTTTTTTTGGTTGGGTTTTTTTTTGTTTGTTTTTTATTTTTTATTGTGGTTTTTGGGATTTTTTTTTTTCGTTTTTTTTTTTTGGATTTTTTTTTTTTTTTTTTTGAAATTTGAATTTTTTTTTTTTTTTTTTCAGGGATTTTTCCACAGCCCTGACCCCGCCCAGAGCAATAAACACACCTGGACACACCTGGAGGAGTCACCTGTGTCTTTATTTGGGGGGGGGAGAGGGGAGGGGAAATCAAATCCAGGTGTGCGGGGGAGGGGCCCAGGTGGGTTCCAGGTGTCCCAGGTGGGTCCCAGGTGAGTTCCAGGTATCCAAGGAGAGTCCAGGGTGGGTTCCAGGTGAGCTCCAGGTACTCAGGGAGGGTCCCAGGTATCCAAGGTGTGTCCCAGGTGAGCCCCAGGGGTCTCAGGTGTGTCCCAGGTGTTCAGGGAGGGTCCCAGGTGTGTCTCAGGTGTGTCTCAGGTGTGTCCCAGGTGTTCCTCTCAGTAATAAAGTTCCCGATCCCACCAACCTGGAGGGAGAGAGAAAACCCGGCCAGGTGAGGGTGGGGCAGCCCCCAGGTGTGCTGGGCGTGCTTCCAGGTGTGCCCAGGTGTGCTCAGGTGTATCCCCAGGTGTATCCAGGTGAACCCAGATGTGTCTAGGTGTGCCCAGGTGCCCTCAGGTGTACTCAGGTATATCCCCAGGTGTATCCCCAGGTGTGCCCAGGTGTATGCAGGTGTCCCCAGGTGTATCCCCAGGTATCCCCAGCTGTATCCAGGTATGCCCAGGTGTGTTCCAAGTGTGCCCAGGTGTATCCCCAGGTGTGCCCAGGTGCCCCCAGGTGTGCCCAGGTGTATCCAGGTGTATCCCCAGGTGCCCCCAGGTGTGCCCAGGTGTCCCCAGGTGTATTCCCAGATGTGCCCAGGTGTGCCCAGGTGTATCCAGGTGAGCCCAGGTGTGCCCAGGTGTATCCCCAGGTGTCCCCAGGTGTATCCAAGTGTGCCCAGGTGTATCCAGATGCCCCCAGCTGTCCCCAGGTGTGCCCAGGTGTGCCCAGGTGTATCCAGATGCCCCCAGGTGTGTCCCCAGGTGTATCCAGGTGTGCCCAGGTGTATCCCCAGGTGTATCCAGGTGTCCCCAGGTGTGTGCCCAGGTGAGTCACTCACTGCCCGGGTGTCTCCTCACTCCGAGTTTCCGGATTTCGTCGTAGACGAGGATGAGGAGCCCGAAGGGCATCGGCACCAACCACCACTGGAACCTGCAGGGGGGCACACCTGGCCAGGTGAGCCTCAGCTGTGCCCAGGTGAGTCCCAGGTGTGCCCCGGGTGGATTTTGGGGCTCCCAGGTGTGTTTTGGGGGGGTCCCCAGGTGTCTCAGGAGGTTCCCAGGTGTGCCTCAGGTGTGCCCTGGGTGATTCTTGGGTTCCCAGGTGTGTTTTGGAGGGTTCCCAGGTGTTTTTTTGGAGGGTTCCCAGGTGTGTTTGGGGGGTTCCCAGGTGTGCCCAGGTGTGCCCAGGGCTCACCTGATGGGCATGAAGTTGAAGACGTTCGGCATCCCCGGGCAGTAGCAGAGGAAGCAGCCGATGCACACCTGGAACACGATGGCCACCACCAAGGTGCGGTTCCTGGGGGAAAAACACACCTGGCTTACCTGTGAGACACACCTGGCTTACCTGTGACATCACCTGTGATACCTGTCATACCTGTGAGACACACCTGGCTTACCTGTGATACCTGTGAGACACACCTGGCTTACCTGTGATACCTGTGACATCACCTGTGTCACCTGTGACATCACCTGTGTCACCTGTGTCACCTGACGCTCCTGTCATCTCTCGTACCTGTGTCACACCTGTTCTTACCTGCCCCCAATGCTCCACACCTGCCCTATCCTACACCTGTCCACAGGTGTGCCCAGGTGTATCCCAGGCGTGTCACACCTGTCCCGAGGTGTTCTATTGTGTCTCAGGTGCATCTCAGGTGTGTCACACCTGTCCCCAGGTGTATCCCAGGTGTATCCCAGGTGTACCTGAAGGGTCCCTGCTGGAACAGGGACAGTCTCCTGGTTTTCCTGATGAGCACGTCGGCGATCTGGCACAGCCTGTACCTGTCCCATACCTATCCCAGGTGTGCCCAGGTGTATCCCAGGTGTGCCCAGGTGTATCTCAGGTGTCCCCAGGTGTGCCCAGGTGTATCCCAGGTGTGCCCAGGTGTATCCCAGGTGTCCCCAGGTGTGGCCAGGTGTATCCCAGGTTTGCCCAGGTGTATCTCAGGTGTCCCCAGGTGTATCTCAGGTGTCCCCAGGTGTGCCCAGGTGTATCCCAGGTGTCCCCAGGTGTATCCCAGGCGTGCCCAGGTGTGTCACACCTGTCCCCAGGTGTACCTGAAGGGTCCCTGCTGGAACAGGGACAGTCTCCGTGTTTTCCTGATGAGCACGTCGGCGATCTGGCACATCTCGATGCTGATGAAGAACACGGTGTAACAGGTGTACTGCTGGTACCTGCGCTGCGCGAACGTCTGCGGGGGGGGGGGGAACCGCTCAGGTGAGCCGGCGGCCAGGTGAGCCCCGCCAGGTGAGCCCCAGGTGAGGCCGGGACTCACCCACTGCTGGCCGTAGCTGTCCTGCAGCTCCTGCTCGTGAGCGTCCTCCCAGCGCGGCCGCAGCCCCAGGACCAGCAGTGGCCACCAGCCCTCCTGGGCCATGGCCACAAAGTAATCCGTGAAGCCGGCAAAGGACTGGATGGCACCTGGGCAGGTGAGGGACAGGTGAGAGGGGACAGGTGAGAGGGGACAGGTGAGAGGGGACAGGTGAGAGGGGACAGGTGAGGGGATAGGTGAGGGGGGACAGGTGAGAGGGGACAGGTGACACCTGGACCAGCAGCGGCCACCAGCCCTCCTGGGCCATGGCCACGAAGTAATCCGTGAACCCGGCAAAGGACTGGATGGCACCTGGGCAGGTGAGGGGACAGGTGAGGGGTGGGACAGGTGATGGACAGGTGAGGGGACAGGTGAGAGGGGACAGGTGTGCCAGGAGCCAGGTGTATGGGCACACAGGTAACCCCAATCCAGGTGTGTGAGCACTCAGGTAACCCCAATCCAGCTGTTTGAACATCCAGGTAACCCCAATCCAGGTGTGTGATCACACAGGTAACCCCAATCCAGCTGTTTGAACACCCAGGTAACCCCAATCCAGGTGTGTGGGCACTCAGGTGATCCCGCCCAGGTGAGCACACCTGTCCTCACCTATCTGGAAGTAGGAGTAGGCCGCCAGGGGCTCGTTGACCAATCGGTCGCGCCGGGGGTTCCGCGGCTTCAGGTGCATGATGTCACTCTCGGCGCGCTCGTAGGCCAGCGACACCGACGGGAACTGCGGGCACAGGTGAGCTCAGGTGAGCACAGGTGAGATCCAAAATCCACCTGGATGACCCCAATGGAGCAGGAAACCCCCCAAAAAACACCCAAAATTCACAGTTTGGGGGAGCCCAAGTGAGCTCAGGTGAGCCCAGGTGAGCACAGGTGTGGCTCAGGTGAGCTCAGGTGAGCACAGGTGAGACCCAAAACCCACCTGGATGACCCCAGTGAGGCAGGAAACGCCCCATAAAGCCCAAAAATTTGGATTTGGGGCAGCCCAGGTGAGCCCAGGTGTGACTCAGGTGAGCCCAGGTGTAGCTCAGGTGAGCCCAGGTGAGCCCAGGTGAGCACTCACGATGTCGGTGCACAGCTCGATGAAGAGGATGGTGATGCAGCCCAGGGGGAGGGGCACGCTGGCCGTGATGTAGATCAGGTACGGCGTCAGCTCAGGTATGTTCTTGGTCAAGGTGTAAGCGATCGATTTCTTCAGGTTATCGAAAATGAGGCGGCCTGGGGGAGGGGACAGGTGAGGGGGACACAGGTGTGTGGGACAGCACAGGTGAGAGGGGACACAGGTGTGTGGGACAGCACAGGTGTGCAGGTACCCAAAGATCCAGGTGTGCTGGGTTCCAGGTGTGCTGGGTTCCAGGTGTGTGAGCACACCCAGGTAACCTCGACTCCATCTGAGCACGCTGGCTGTGCCCAGGTGACCCCGCCCTACCTGTACCCACCTGTCCCAGGTGCTCGCCTTGCCCAGGTGACCCTGCACACCTGTGCCCACCTATGCTCACCTGTCCCAGGTGCTCACCTTTACCAGCTGCCCTCCCCACACCTGTGCCCATCTGTGCCCACCTGTGCCCACCTGCCCATCTTGCCCAGTTGCCCTCCCCACACCTGTGCCCACCTGTCCAGGTGCTCACCTTAGGCAGGTGACCCCACCCACCTGTGCCCAGGTGACCCTGTACACCTGTGCCCACCTGTCCCAGGTGCCCACCTTTACCAGGTGACCTCACACACCTGTACCCACCTGTGCCTACCTGTCCATGTGCTCACCTTGCCCAGGTGACCCTGCACACCTGTGCCCACCTGTCCAGGTGACCCCGCCCACCTGTGCCCACCTGTCCAGGTACTCACCTTTACCAGGTGACCCCGCACACCTGTACCCACCTGTGCCCAGCTTGCCCAGGTGACCCCGCCCACCCGTGCCCACCTGCCCAGGTGCTCACCTTGCTCCACACCTGTGACGATGGAGGCGAAGTTGTCGTCCAGCAGGATCATGTCGGCCGCGTTCTTGGCGGCGTCGGAGCCCGCGATGCCCATGGCGACCCCGATGTCGGCTTTCTTCAGCGCAGGTGAGTCATTGACACCGTCACCTGTCACCGCCACGATGGCCCCCTGGGACAGGTGAGACAGGTGAGACACAGGGGACACACAGGTGAGACACAGGGGACACACAAGGGACATTGGGGCGACACACGAGGTCGAGCTATCAGGTGAGATACAGGTGAGTCATTGACACCGTCACCTGTCACTGCCACAATGGCCCCCTGGGACAGGTGAGACACGGGAGACACAGGTGAGACACAGGTGACACACAGGTGAGACACAGGGGACACACAGGGGACACACAGGCGACACACAGGTGAGACACAGGTGACACACAGGTGACACACAGGTGAGACACAGGTGACACACAGGTGACACACAGGTGACACACAGGTGAGACACAGGTGACACACAGGTGACACACAGGTGAGATACAGGGGACACACAGGTGACACACAGGGGACACACAGGTGACATTGAGGACACCCCCAACCCACCCAAGGTCCCAAATTGCTGTCCCCAAATGTGTCCAGATGTATCCCAGGTATCCCCAGGTGTGTCCCAGGTGTGTCCCCAAGTGTGCCCAGGTATCCCCAGGTGTCCCCAGGTGTGCCCAGGTGTCCCTAGGTATCCCCAGGTGTGCCAAGGTGTGCCCAGGTGTGTCCAGGTGTGTCCCCAGCTGTCCCAGGTGTATCCCAGGTATCCCCAGCTGTATCCCAGGTGTATCCCAGGTGTATCCCAGGTGTATCCCAGGTATCCCCAGGTGTGTCCAGGTGTATCCCAGGTGTATCCCAGGTGTGCCCAGGTGTGCCCAGGTGTATCCCAGGTGTGTCCAGGTGTGTCCAGGTGTGCTCACCAGGCGCTGGCAGCTCTCCACGATCACCAGTTTCTGCTGCGGCGACGTCCGAGCGAAAACCATCTCAGGGTGTGTCCGGAGCAGGTGCTCCAGCGTACCTGGGGCCATGGCGGCCAGTTCTGCACCTGTGACCACCCGGGCACGGGCCTGCCTGGGGAGAGAGCACACCTGAGCACACCTAGGTACACCTGAGCACACCTGGGGCACACCTGAGCACACCCGAACACACCTGGGACACACCTGAGCACACCTGAACACACCTGGGGCACACCTGGGCACAGCTGAGATACACCTGGACACACCTGAGCACACCTGGGACACACCTGAGCACAGCTGAGCACACCTGGACACACCTGAGATACCCCTGAGATACACCTGAGCACACCTGAGATACACCTGAGCACACCTGGGACACACCTGAGATACACCTGAGACACACCTGAGCACACTTGAACACACCTGGGATACACCTAGGACAGACCTGAACACACCTGGGACACACCTAAGATGCACCTGAACACACCTGACCACACCTAGGATACACCTGAGATACACCTGAGATATACCTGAACACACCTAGGACACACATGAACACACCTGTACACACCTGGGACACACCTGTACACACCTGGGACACACCTGAACACACCTGAACACACCCGAACACACCTGGGACACACCTGAGTACACCTGAGATACACCTGGGGACAGCTGGGGACCTGTCAGACACCTGAGCACCTGTCACACACTTGAGGACACACCTGTCACACACCTGTCGCACACCTGTCGGCCCGACACACACCTGTGTGTCACTCACCTGGGGTCCACCTGCTCGAGGGGCAGGTGCAGGCGCTCGGCCACGTCCTCGGGGGTCTCGCTGCCCTCGGAGATGATTCCCACGGCGGCCGCGATGGCCTTGGCCGTGATGGGGTGGTCACCTGTCACCATGATCACCTGGGGGACACACCTGAGTCACACCTGGGTCACCTGAGGGGTCACCTGTATGTCACCTGTCACCATGATCACCTGACGGGTCACCTGAGGGGTCTCCTGTCCCACCACACCTGTGCTGTCTGGTGGCTCTGTCTGGTGTCCCCCATTGTCCCCAATGTCCCCATTGTCCCCGCTGTCCCCATTGATGTCCCCAATGTCCCCATTATCCCCAATGTCCCCAATGCTGTCCCCACTGTCCTACCAATGTCCCCATTGTCCCCATTGATGTCCCCAATGTCCCCATTGTCCCCAATGTCCCCATTGTTGTCCCCATTGTCCCTACCCTGATCCCCGCTGTCCCCATTGTTGTCCCCATTGATGTCCCCAATGTCCCCAATGTCCCCATTGATGTCCCCATTGTCCCCAATGTCCCCAATGTCCCCTCTGTGTCCCCAATGTCCCCAATGTCCCCAATGTCCCCATTGTCCCCAATGTCCCCATTGTCCCCATTGTCCCTACCCTGATCCCCGCTGTCCCCATTGTCCCCAATGTCCCCAATGTCCCCCAATGTCCCCCAATGTCCCCCAATGTCCCCGTTGTCCCTACCCTGATCCCCGCTGTCCCCACTGTCCCCAATGTCCCCAATGTCCCCCAATGTCCCCAATGTCCCCAATGTCCCCCAATGTCCCCAATGTCCCCACTGTCCTACCCTGATCCCCGCTGTCCCCATTGATGTCCCCAATGTCCCCAATGTCCCCAATGTCCCCAATGTCCCCATTGATGTCCCCAATGTCCCCATTGTCCCTACCCTGATCCCCGCTGTCCCCATTGTCCCCACTGATGTCCCCAATGTCCCCAATGTCCCCGTTGTCCCTACCCTGATCCCCGCTGTCCCCATTGATGTCCCCAATGTCCCCAATGTCCCCAATGTCCCCGTTGTCCCTACCCTGATCCCCGCTGTCCGGCACTTGCGCACGGCCTGGGGCACGGTGGCCCGGGGGGGGTCGATGAGGGACACGAGGCCGGCGAAGCAAAGGCCGTGGGCGACCTCGGCCAGAGCCTCGGGAGCCGTGCCCGGGGGCACCGAGCCCGCGGGGAGCCAGCGGGCACAGAAACCTGGGGGGGACAATAATGGGGACATTGGGGACAGTGAGGGGACATCGGGGACATCAATGGGGACATTGGGGACATCACAGAGCCTCGGGAGCCGTGCCCGGGGGCACCGAGCCCGCGGGGAGCCAGCGGGCACAGAAACCTGGGGGGGACAATGGGGACAGTGAGGGGACAGTGAGGGGACATTGGGGACAGTGAGGGGACATTGGGGACATCAATGGGGACATCACAGAGCCCGCGGGCACAGAAACCTGGGGACAATGGGGACAGTGAGGGGACATTGGGGACATTGGGGACAGTGAGGGGACATCACAGAGCCAGCGGGCACAGAAACCTGGGGGGGACAATGGGGACAGTGAGGGGACAATGGGGACATCAGTGGGGACATCAATGGGGACATCAATGGGGACATCACAGAGCCCACGGGCACAGAAACCTGGGGGGGACAATAATGGGGACAGTGAGGGGACATCAATGGGGACATCAATGGGGACATCACAGAGCCCGCGGGGAGCCAGCGGGCACAGAAACCTGGGGACAATGGGGACAGTGAGGGGACATTGGGGACATCAATGGGGACATTGGGGACATCACAGAGCCCGCGGGGAGCCAGCGGGCACAGAAACCTGGGGACAATGGGGACATCAATGGGGACAATGAGGACATCAATGGGGACAATGGGGACATCAATGGGGACGTCACTGGGGACATTGAGGGGACGTCAATGGGGACAGTGAGAAAAAAAATGGAGGAAAAAGGGGAAAAAACTGGGGGGAAAATGGGATTGGGGACATTTGGGGACATTTGGGGACATTTGGGGACATCGAGGGCACGCAGGACAACATGGCGGGGTGGGGGGTGGGGGATGGGGGGGGGTGGCGAGCCCTTTCCCCTCCCCCACCCCCCCCACCCCTCCACCCCCTCCCCCACTCACCCAGCGCCCCCTCCCCCCCCCCGGCCACGCTGCTCCCCTCTGACCCCACCCAGCCCCTCCCCCACCCCCCCCAGCCCCTCCCCCACCCCCCCCGCGCCCCTCCCCCACTCACCGAGCACCCTCTCGCCCCTCCCCCCCAGCTCCGCGTACGCCCCCTCGAAGCTCTGGCGCCATCGCGGGTCCAGCGGCCGCTCCTCCCCCCCCTGCAGCGCCCCCCGGCAGCGCTCCAGGACCCGCTCGGGGGCGCCCTTGAGCACCAGGAGCTGCTGGGGGCCCGCGTCGTGAACGGACACCTGGACAGGTGAGACAGGACAGGTGAGACAGGTGAGATACACCTGAGATACACCTGAGATAGAATTGATACACCTGGACTCGCTCGGGGGCGCCCTTGAGCACCAGGAGCTGCTGGGGGCCCGCGTCGTGAACGGACACCTGGACAGGTGAGACACGACAGGTGAGATACACCTGGGACAGGTGAGTTACACCTGAGATACACCTGAGATAGAACTGATACAAATGGAGTAATAACTGATACTCCAGGACCCGCTCAGGGGCGCCCTTGAGCACCAGGAGCTGCTGGGGGCCCGCGTCGTGAACGGACACCTGGACAGGTGAGACAGGACAGGTGAGATACACCTGGGACAGGTGAGATACACCTGAGATACACCTGAGAACTGATACACCTGGAGCTGCTGGGGGCCTGTGTCGTGAACAGACACCTGGACAGGTGAGATACACCTGGGATACACCTGTCCCACCCGTCTCACCTGTCCCTCACCTGTCCATGTCTCACCTGTCCCTCACCTGTCTCACCTGTCCTGTCTCACCTGTCCATATCTCACCTGTCTCACCTGTCTGGTCTCACCTGTCCGGTCTCACCTGCGCGGTCTCACCTGGAATTTGTTGCTGGAGTTGAACGGCAGCTCCACCACCTTCGGGTAGCGCCCCCTGGCGGCCGCCACCGACCCCGACGTCACTTCCGCGAATTTCAGCAGCGCCGTCTCCGACGCGTCACCGATGACGTCACGCTGGGGGGGAGGGAAGGGGCGGGGCCGCGGTGAGGACACGCCCACCTCATCTCCCAGCCCAAACCAGTCCAAACCAGTAACCCCAAACCAGTATAAACCAGTTTAAAAACCCCAAACCAGTATAAACCAGTAACCCCCAATCCCCTCCCAATCCAAACCAGTTCATCCCAGTCCAAACCAGCCCAAACCGGTTCATCCCAGTTCATCCCAGCTCAAACCAGTAACCCCCAGCCAATATAAACCAATTTAAAAACCCCAAACCAGTATAAACCAGTAACCCCCAATCCAAACCAGTTCATCCCAGTTCAAACCAGTAACCCCAAACTCCAAACCAGTAACAAAAAACTCCAAACCAGTAACAAAAAACTCCAAACCAGTATAAACCAGTAACCCCAAATCCCCTCCAGTACAATCCCAGTGCTCCCAGTTCCCTCCCAGCAGCCCCAAACCCCAAACCAGTCCAAACCAGTAACCGCCAATCCCCTCCCAGTCCAAACCAGTTCATCCCAGTCCAAACCAGTTCAAACCAGTCCAAACCAGTTCAAACCAGTTCAAACCAGTAACCCCAAACCCCAAACCAGTATAAACCAGTAACCGCCAATCCCCTCCCAGTCCAAACCAGTTCATCCCAGTCTAGACCAGTTCAAACCAGTCCATCCCAGTCTCACCTGTGCCACGGGCACGCCCTCCTGGCCAGGTTTGAACTGGGCGCGGTTGCAGAGCGTGATCACCTGGCTGAGCAGCGCCCACGACTCCGACGATTGGTCAAAGCTCTGACCTGGGGGGGACAGGTGTGCCCAGGTGTGCCCAGGTGTGTCTCAGGTGTGTCCCCACCCATCCCCAGGTGTATCCCAGATGTCCCCAGGTGTCCCCACCTGTCCCCAGGTGTATCCGGGTATACCCAAGTGTATCCCAGGTGTGTCCCAGATGTCCCCAGGTATCCCCAGTTTTCTCCAGGTGTGCTCGGGTGTGTCCAGGTGTCCCCAGGTGTGTCCCAGGTGTGCCCAGGTGTATCCAGGTGTGTCCTCACCCATTCCCAGGTGTCCCCAGGTTTCTCCAGCTGTCCCCAGGTGTGCTCAGGTGTGTCCAGGTGTATCCCGGTGCATCCCTACCCATCCCCATGTGTCTCCAGGTGTGTCCAGGTATATCCAGGTGTGTCCAGGTGTCCCCAGGTGTGTCCAGGTGTATCCAGGTGTGTCCCCGCCCATTCCCAGGTGTCCCCAGGTGTGTCCAGGTATATCCAGGTGCGCCCAGCTGTGTCCCAGGTGTGTCCCAGGTGTGTCCAGGTATATCCACGTGTGCTCAGATGTGTCCAGGTGTCCCCAGGTGTGTCCCAGGTGTGTCTCCGAGTGTGTCCAGGTGTGCCCAGGTGTATCCAGGTGCGTCCCCACCCATCCCCAGGTGTGCCCCCCCCTCACCTGACTGGTCCTCGGTGGTGTCGGCCGCGTGCACCTGGCCGTCGAACCACAGGTGTGCCACGGTCATGCGGTTCTGGGTGAGGGTCCCGGTTTTGTCGGAGCAGATGACGGAGGTGGAGCCGAGCGTCTCCACGGCCTCCAGGTTCTTCACCACGCAGCTGCGGCGAGCCAGGCGCTTGGCAGTGAGAGACAGGCACACCTGGGCAGGTGAGAGCACACCTGGATAGGTGAGGGATCACCTGGATAGGGTACAGCACACCTGGATAGGGTACAGAACACCTGGGCAGCTGCGGCGAGCCAGGCGCTTGGCAGTGAGAGACAGGCACACCTGGGCAGGTGAGAGCACACCTGGATAGGTGAGGGATCACCTGGATAGGGTACAGCACACCTGGATAGGGTACAGAACACCTGGGCAGCTGCGGCGAGCCAGGCGCTTGGCAGTGAGAGACAGGCACACCTGGGCAGGTGAGAGCACACCTGGATAGGTGAGGGATCACCTGGATAGGGTACAGCACACCTGGATAGGGTACAGAACACCTGGGCAGCTGCGGCGAGCCAGGCGCTTGGCAGTGAGAGACAGGCACACCTGGACAGGTGAGGGAACAGGTGAGAGCACACCTGGGCAGGTGAGAGCACACCTGGATAGCATACAGCACGCCTGCATAGGGTACAGCACACCTGGGCAGCTGCGGCGAGCCAGGCGCTTGGCCGTCAGAGACAGGCACACCTGGACAGGTGAGAGCACACCTGGATAGGTGAGGGATCACCTGGATAGGTGAGGGAACAAGTGAGAGCACACCTGCATAGGGCACAGCACACCTGGGCAGGTGAGGGTGTGTCTGGATAGGTGAGGGAACACCTGGGCAGCTGCGGCGAGCCAGGCACTTGGCCTTGAGAGACAGGCACACCTGGACAGGTGAGAGCACACCTGGGCAGGTGAGGGAACATCTGGGCAGCTGCGGCGAGCCAGGTGCTTGGCAGTCAGAGACAGGCACACCTGGACAGGTGAGGGAACAGGTGAGAGCACACCTGGGCAGGTGAGGGGCTCTCAAATCCCCTCAGGTTCTGGTGGAAGCCATGGACAACCTCAAGGCCCAGGTGACCTCACCTGTCCTCACCTGCCAGGTGACCTCACCTGTCCTCCAGACCCTCCAGGTTGTGACGGGACCAATGGGAACCTCAGAACTTCCAAACCTTGAGGTGGAACCCAATAGAAACCTCAACACCTGCGCAAATCCCTACAATACCACCTGTCCCCAGGTGTGCCCAGGTGTGCCCAGGTGTTCCTACCTGTCTCCAGGTGTTCTCACCTGTCCTCCAAACCCCTCACATCATGATGGGACCAATGAGACCCTCACAACTTCCATAACTTGAGGTAGAAACCAATAGAAACCTCAACACCTGCGCAAATGCCTACAATACCACCTGTTGCCAGGTGTGCCCAGGTGTGCCCAGGTGTTCCTACCTGTCTCCGGGTGTTCTCACCTGCCCTCCAGACCCCTCCACATTGTGACGGGACCAATGAGACCCTCACAACTTCCAAACCTTGAGTTAAAACCCCATAAACCCCCCCCAAAATCGCAGCGCCGCCCCACCAGGTGCGCCCAGGTGCTCACACCTGTCACCCGGCCGTACCGTGACGGTGGCCAGCAGCCCCTCGGGCACGTAGGCCACCACGATGGCCATGAAGAAGACGAGGGCGCGCAGGAAGGGGTAGCCGATGAGCATGGCCACCACGAAGAAGGTGGCGCCGAAGAGCACGGCCAGGCCGGCGATGATGTCCACGAAATGCTCGATCTCCACGGCGATCGGCGTCCGCTCGTTCTCCACACCTGAGGCCAGGCTGGCGATGCGGCCGATCACCGTGCGGTCACCTGTGCTGATCACCAGCCCCGTGGCCGTACCTGCGCCGGCAGGTGAGGGGGGAGACAGAGAGAGAAATGAGTAAGATCCTAATTTGGATGAGATCCAGGTGTTCAGGTGTCCAGGACTCAGGTATGTCCAGGGGAGATCCCAACTTTGAATGGGAACCAGGTGTGTCCAGGTGTGTCCCAAGTGTGACCCAGGTGTGCCCAGGTGGGATCAACAACCCCCTGGTGTGTCCCAGATGTGTCCCAAGTGTGACCCAGGTGTGTTCCTGTGTGACCCAGGTGTGTCCCAGGTGTGTTCCTGTATGACCCAGGTGTGTCCCAGGTGTGTTCAGGTATGACCCAGGTGTGACCCAGGTGTGTCCCAGGTGGGATCAGGACCCCCAGATGTGACCCAGGTGTCCAGGTGAGATCCCCATTTGAGTGGAACCCAGATGTCCTGGTATGACCCAAGACTGTCCAGGTGAGATCAAGACCCCCCCAGGTGTGCCCAGGTGCCCCCAGGTGTGCCCAGGTGCCCCCAGGTGTGCCCAGGTGCGCTCACCTTCCAGGCACATGGTGGAGAAGAAGGCGATGTTCCGCGTCTCCAGGTGCGAGTCGTGGCTGCACTCAGGTGAGCGCGTCTGCGGCTCCGACTCCCCGGTCAGCGACGAATTGTCCACCTGGGCCGGGCCACAGCCGCACCTGAGCCTCCAGGTGTGCCCAGGTGTGTCCCCAGGTGTGCCCAGGTGTGTCCCCAGGTGTGCCCAGGTGTGTTTCTATCCCTCTCAGGTGCCTCAAGGTACATTCCCAGGTGCCCCCAGGTGTGTCCCCAGGTGTGCCCAGGTGTGTATCAGGGTGTTCCCATGTGCTCCCAGCACCCTCTCAGGTGTCTCAGGGTGCATTCTCAGGTGTGCCCAGGTGTGTTTCTATCCCTTTCAGGTGTGTCCCCAGGTGTCCCCAGGTGTGCCCAGGTGTGCTCACCTTGCAGCCCTGGGCCGCCAGGATCCGGATGTCGGCCGGGACTCGATCCCCACCTTTGATCTCCACCAGGTCCCCGACCACGAGCTCGGCCGCGTTCACCTGCAGCGTCTGCCCCGCCCGGATCACCGTGGCTTGCTGCACAGGTGAGCACAGGTGAGCCCTCAGGTGCGCACAGCTGAGATTCCCCCGGGTGTGTCCAGGTGAGACCCCCCAGGTGTGCACAGGTGAAATTCCCCCCCAGGTGTGCACAGGTGCCCCCAGGTGTAACCCAGGTGCTCCCAGGTGTCCCCAGGTGTAACCCAGGTACCCCCAGGTGTGCCCAGGTGAGCGAGTTAACTCCTCCAGATACCCCCAGGTGTATCCCAGGTGTGTCTAGGTGTATCCCAGGTGCCCCCAGCTTCCCCCAGGTGTATCCCAGGTGTGCCCAGGTGTGCCCAGGTGTGCCAGGTGCGCTCACCTGCGGGACCAGGTTGCGGAAGCTGGCGATGATGTTGGTGCTCTTGAACTCCTGGTAGTAACCGAAGCAGCCGGTGACGACCACGACGGCGATGAGAGCCACAGCCAGGTAGAGCTGCCGACAGGTGAGGCCAGGTGAGCGCCCAGGTGTGTTCATAAGGAATTGGACAAATTGTGGCCACAATTTGAGGCACTGCAGGCCCCCCGCCAGCTGGGACAGGTGTGTCCCTGTGTGTCCCAGGTGTGTTATACCTGTGCCCAGGTGTGCCCAGGTGTGCCCAGGTGTACTCACATTGTCCGAGCTGCCTCTATCACCTTCCCCCTCCTGCACGCCGTAGGCAATGAGGCAAATGGCGGCCGCCACCCACATGAGGCACTGCAGGCCCCCCGCCAGCTGGGACAGGTGTGTCCCTGTGTATCCCAGGTGTGTCCCAGGTGTGTCCCAGGTGTGTCACAGGTGTGTCACAGGTACTCACATTGTCTGAGCTGCCCCGGTCCCCCTCTCCCTCCTGCACGCCGTAGGCAATGAGGCAAATGGCGGCCGCCACCCACATGAGGCACTGCAGCCCCCCCGCCAGCTGGGACAGGTGTGTCCCAGGTGTGTTATACCTGTGCCCAGGTGTGCCCAGGTGTACTCACGTTATCAGAACTCCCCCGATCACCTTCCCCCTCCTGCACGCCGTAGGCGATGAGGCAAATGGCGGCGGCCACCCACATGAGGCACTGCAGGCCCCCCGCCAGCTGGGACAGGTGTGTCCCAGGTGTGTTATACCTGTGCCCAGGTGTGCCCAGGTGTGCCCAGGTGTACTCACGTTATCAGAACTCCCCCGATCACCTTCCCCCTCCTGCACTCCGTAGGCAATCAGGCAAATGGCGGCGGCCACCCACATGAGGCACTGCAGGCCCCCCGCCAGCTGGGACAGGTGTGTCCCAGGTGTGTTATACCTGTGCCCAGGTGTGCCCAGGTGTGCCCAGGTGTACTCACGTTATCAGAACTCCCCCGATCACCTTCCCCCTCCTGCACTCCGTAGGCAATCAGGCAAATGGCGGCGGCCACCCACATGAGGCACTGCAGGCCCCCCGCCAGCTGGGACAGGTGTGTCCCAGGTGTGTTATACCTGTGCCCAGGTGTGCCCAGGTGTACTCACGTTATCCGAGCTGCCCCGATCACCCTCTCCCTCCTGCACTCCGTAGGCGATGAGGCAAATGGCGGCGGCCACCCACATGAGGCACTGCAGGCCCCCCGCCAGCTGCCGCCCGAAGCGCACACAGCCCGGGGTGCCCCGCGGCGGCCGCAGCTCGTTGGGACCGTCCCGGAGCAGCCGCTCGGTGGCCGCGGCCTCGGACAGACCCTGGGGGGACACGGGGACACCCGTGGGGCACCTTGGGGACACCCTGGGGACACCCTGGGGACACCCTGGGGGACACGGGGACACCCGTGGGGCACCTTGGGGACACCCTGGGGACACCCTGGGGACACCCTGGGGGACACGGGGACACCCGTGGGGCACCCTGGGGACACGGAGACACCTTGGGGGAACATGGGGGCACCCTGGGGGGACACGGGGACACCCGTGGGACACCCTGGGGACACCCTGGGGACACCCTGGGGACACCCTGGGGGACACGGGGACACCCGTGGGGCACCTTGGGGACACGGGGACACCCTGGGGACACCCTGGGGGGACACGGGGACACCCTGGGGACACCCTGGGGGACACGGGGACACCCATGGGGCACCTTGGGGACACCCTGGGGACACCCATGGGACACCCTGGGGGACACGGGGACACCCGTGGGACACCCTGGGGACACCCTGGGGGACACGGGGACACCCGTGGGACACCCATGGGGACACCCTGGGGACACCCTGGGGGACACCCTGGGGACACCCTGGGGACACCCTGGGGGACACGGGGACACCCATGGGACACCCTGGGGACACCCTGGGGTCACTGTGGTCATTCAGGGTCATTCAGGGTCACTCAGGGTCGCTCTGGGGACACCCTGGGGACATCCTGGGGACACCGTGGGGGGACACGGGGACACCCATGGGGCACCCTGGGGTCACTCAGGGTCACTCAGGGGTCACTCAGGGTCACTCAGGGTCACTCAGGGGTCACTCAGGGGTCACTCAGGGGTCATTGGGGTCACTCAGGGTCACTCAGGGTCACTCAGGGTCACTCGGGGTCACTCAGGGTCACTCGGGGTCACTCGGGGTCAGGTCTCACCTTGGTGGCGCTCGTGCTGTATTTGACCTCGAGCTCCTTCACGTCCAGTTTGTGATCGTCCTGTGGGCACCAGTACGGACCAGTATGGACCAGTATAAACCAGTATGGACCAGTATGGACCATCCCAGTGCCCCCCAGTCCCCTCCCAGTCCCTCCCAGTCCCTCCCAGTCCCCTCCCAGTCCCCTCCCAGTCCCCCCCAGTTCCCCCCCAGTCCCTCCCAGTCCCTCCCAGTCCCTCCCAGTCCCCTCCCAGTCCCCTCCCAGTCCCCCCCAGTCCCCTCCCAGTCCCTCCCAGTCTCACCAGTTCCAGTTCCCGTTTCATCTCCTCCAGTTTCTCTCGTTTCTTTTTGCCCCGCCCGCGGGGGGAGGGGCGGAGCTCGAAACTCTGAGGGGAGGGGGGGGGAGGGGCAGGGTGAGAGAGGGGGGAGGGTCGGGGGGGAGGGGTGGGACCCTCTCCCCTTTTCCCTCCCTCCTCTTCCTCCTCCTTCCCTCCCTTCATTCCTCCTCCCGTCCCTCTCTCCCTTCATTCCTCCCCCTCCCTCTCTCCTCTCCCTTTTCCATCTATCTCTCCTCCTCCCTCTCTCCTCTTCCTCCCGTCCCTCCCTCCTCCTCCTCCTCCATCTCTCCTTGATCCTCTCTCCTCTCCCTCCTTTCTCCATCCCCCCTCCATCTTCCTCCCTCTCTCCTCTTCCTCCCTCCCCCCTCCTCCTCTCCTTGATCCTCCTCCCTCCCTCCTCTTCCTCCCCCGCTTCATTTCTGTTTCCATCCCCCCTCAAACCTCCCCTCCCTCCCTCCTCCTTTCTCCATCCCCCCTCTCTCCTCCATCTTCCTCCTCCCTCCTCTTCCTCCCGTCCCTCTCTCCCTCCTCCATCTCCCTTCCCTCCTCCATCTTCCTCCCTCCCTCCTCTTCTTCCCGTCCCTCCCTCCCTCCTCCTCCTCCCTCTCTCCTCTCCCTCCCTCTCCCCTTTCCCCTCTCTTCATTTCCCCTCTCTCCTCCATCTTCCTCCCCTCCATCCCCCCTCCATCTTCCTCCCTCTCTCTCTCTTCCTCCCGTCCCTCCCTCCTCCTCCTCCTCCATCTTTCCTTGATCCTCTCTCCTCTCCCTCCCTCTCCATCCCCCCTCCATCTTCCTCCCTCCCTCCTCTTCCTCCCTCGCTTCATTTCTGTTTCCATCCCCCCTCAAACCTCCCCTCCCTCCCTCCCTCCTCATTTCTCCATCCCCCCTCTCTCCTCCATCTTCCTCCCTCTCTCCTCTTCCTCTTCCTCTTCTTCCTCCCTCCCTCCCTCCCTCCTTTCTCCATCTCTCCTTGTCCCTCCTCCCTCTCTCCTCTTCCTCCCCTCCCTCCCTCCTCCTCCTCCTCCATCTCTCCTTGATCCTCTCTCCTCTCCCTCCCTCTCCATCTCTCCTCCATCTTCCTCCCTCTCTCCTCTTCCTCCTCTTCCTCCCTCCCTCCTTTCTCCATCTCTCCTCGTCCCTCCTCCCTCTCTCCTCTTCCTCCTCCCCTCCCCCCTCCCGTCCCTCTCCCCTCCCCCCTCTCACCTCCTTCCCCATGGTTCCTCTCTCCCAGTTCTCTCCCAGTTCTCTCCCAGTTCTCTCCCAGTTCTCTCCCAGTTCTCTCCCAGTTCTCTCCCAGTTTCCCCTTTTTAAAGCCCCGCCGGGAACCGCCCCAAGGTGACCCCACCTGGGCACACCTGGGGGAGGGGGGAGGGGACACCTGGGGGACACCTGGGAAGGTTTTGGGGACAACTGGGCACACCTGAAGGATACCTGGACACACCTGGGGGACACCTGATGGGGGAGGGGGGAGGGGACACCTGGACACACCTGGGGACACCTGGGGGACACGTGAGAGGGGACACCTGAGAACACCTGGACACACCTGGGGGAGGGGGGAGGAGACACCTGGGAGACACCTGGACACACTTGGGTCACACCTGGGCACACCTGGGGGACACCTGAGGGGGGGAGGGGACACCTGGGCACACCTAGACACACCTGGGAGACACCTGGACACACCTGGGGGACACCTGGACACACCTGGGGGACACCTGAGGGGTGGGAGGGGACGCCTCTACACACCTGGGGGACACCTGGACACACCTGGGGACACCTGGGGGACCCCTGAGCACACCTGGGAAGGTTTTGGGGACACCTGGGCACACCTGAGGGGGGAGAAGGGACACCTGGACACACCTGGGGGACACCTGAGGGGGGAGGGGACACCTGGGGGACACCTGGACACACCTGAGGCCACACCTGGCTCCGTTTATGTTTTAGGGGGTGGAAAAACGCGGGAAACTCGGGGATTTGGGGCACACCTGGATGGGGGGGGAGGGGGTCCCCGTCCTTGGGGTCTCCCCTCCCCCCTCCCCCCCCCCCCCCCTTATCGCGACAGCGCTTATCGGGGTGGGGGGAGGGGCGCCCCCCGCTCGCTTTGTGCCGCTCGTTAATGATTAATTACGGCCCGGCGATTAATTAATGATTAATGAGCGATTAATGAGGGGCTTATCGGGGGGGGGGAGATAAGGGAGGAAGGGGGAAAAAAATTTGGGAATTTTGGGGTAAAAAAATGGGAATTTTGAGGTAAAAAAATGGGAATTTTGGGGGAAAAATTTGGGAAGTTTTGGAAAAAAAAAATCGGGAATTTTCGGGGAGGAAATTTGGGAATTTTTTGGGAGGAAAAATTGGGAACTTTGGGAAAAAACTGGGAATTTTGGGGGTAAAACTTTGGGAATTTTGGGGGGGGGAATTGGGAATTTTGGGGGGAGGGGAAATCGGGAATTTCCGTAAAAAATCGGGAATTTCGGGGGGAGAAATTTGGGAATTTTTTGGAAGGGAAAATTGGGAATTTTGGGGGGAAAAAACCGGGAATTTTTGGGGGGGAAATTTGGGATTTTTGGGAGGAAAAAGTGGAATTTGGGGGGGGGGGGGGAACTGAGAATTTTGGGAAATTTTGGGGCAGAATTTGGGAACTTTGGGGGAAAAAATTCGGGTATTTTTGGGAACACCTGGAACCCACCTGGGCCCCTCCCCCGCACACCTGGATCCGGTTCCCCCTCCCCCCCAAATAAAGACACAGGTGACTCCTCCAGGTGTGTCCAGGTGTGTTTATTGCTCTGGGCAAGGGGGCGGGGGAGGGGCAGGAATGACACCTGGGCCACGCCCACTGCACACCTGGAATCCTCCTTGCACACCTGGGGCCTCACCCGGATACCTGGGACTCACCTGAGCCCCTCCCCAGCACACCTGGAGTCGATTCTTGGCCCCTCCCCAGCCCCATTGAACCCCATAAATAAAGGCACAGGTGAGCTCAGGTGTGTCCAGGTGTGCTCAGGGGGGTGGCAGGTGGGGCACAGCACACCTGGGCCACGCCCACTGCACACCTGCCCCACCCCCCCCAATAAACACACAGGTGACTCCTCCGGGTGTGTCCGTGTCCATCCAGGTGTGTCCAGGTGTGCCCAGGTGAGCTCAGGGCAATGCCAGGAGGGGCACAGCACACCTGGGACTCGCTCACACACCTGGGCCACACCCCATGAACGCACAGGTGACTCCTCCAGGTGCGTCCATGTCCCTCCAGGTGTGCCCAGGTCCATCCAGGTGTGCCCAGGTGAGCTCAGAGACGCGGCAGGAAGGGGCACAGCACACCTGGGCCACACCCCATGAGCGCACAGGCGACTCCTCCAGGTGCGTCCATGTCCCTCCAGGTGTGTCCAGGTGTGCCCAGGTGAGCTCAGGGCGGCGGCAGCAGCGGCACCAGCAGCCTCAGAGCCCCCAGGCCCAACATGGCCGCCCCCAGCGCCCGCAGCCCCAGAGCCCCCCAGGGCCCCAGGCCCAGCACCTGCCCCGCCCACCTGTGGGGGGGGGAAAAAAAAAAAAAACTCAGGTAAGAACACACCTGGGCCACGCCCTCATTTGCATCTCCCGCCCCTCCCCCTGCCGGAAAAAGCCACGCCCACATCCCAGACTCCACCCCCTTCGTTTTCAAGTCCCGCCCCCCCAAGTTCTTGGTCACGCCCCTTTCCTGGAGGTCCCGCCCCCATCACCCAATCGGGAGCCTCCCCTAGGCCCCGCCCTCCTCTCATTAGCCAATCAGGAAGCCCCGTTCAAGCTCCTCCCCCGTATTAACCAATCAGGAAACCCTCGCGAGCGCCGCCCCCTCATTAACCAACCAGGAAGCCCCATTTTAGCCCCTTCCCCTCATTAGCCAATCAGAAAGCTCCGTTTAGACCTCGCGTCCTCATTAACCAATCAGAATGTCCCGTTTAGACCCCGTACCCTCAATAACCAATCAGAAAGCCCCATTTAGACCCTGTGCTCTCATTAACCAATCAAAACGCCCCGTTTAGACCCCCGTGCCCTCATTAACCAATCAGAACGCCCCGTTCAGACCCCGCCCCTCCCCTCTCACCCAATCAGAAAGCCCTCGTAGGCCCTGCGCCTTCATTAACCAATCAAAACGCCCCGTTTAGACCCCGTGCCCTCATTAACCAATCAGAACGCCCCGTCCAGGCCCCGCGCCCTCATTAACCAATCAGAACGCCCCGTTTAGCCCCCCATGCTCTCATTAACCAATCAGCGCGCCCCGTCCAGGCCCCGCCCCTCCCCTCTCACCCAATCAGGAAGCCCTCGTAGGCCGTGGCCACCAGGAGCCCCCCCAGGGGCAAGCGCAGGGGGGAGGGGAGGTCATGGCGGCCCGAGGCCCAGAGCAGGGCGGCCGCGGCCACGTGACGCACCTGGGCAGGTGAGAAACAGGTATGGACCAGTATAGACCAGTATAAACCAGTATGGACCAGTATAGACCAGTATGGACCAATATGGACCAGTATAAACCAGCAGGGACCAGTAAAAACCGGTATGGACCAGTAAAAACCAGTAACCCCAAATCCCCTCCCAGTCCATCCCAGACCCCTCCCAGTTTATCCCAGTTTGTCCCAGTTCCATCCCAGTTCATCCCAGTCCATCCCAGTTGCTCCCAGTCCCCCCCACTCCCTCCCAGTTTATCCCAGTCCCTTCCAATCCCCTCCCAGTCCCTCCCAGTTCAATCCCAGTCCCTCCCAGTTTGATCCCAATCCCCTCCCAGTCCCTCCCGGTTTGATCCCAGTCCCTCCCAGTTCAATCCCAGTCCATCCCAGTTTGATCCCTGTCCATCCCAGTTCAATCCCACTCCCTCCCAGTTTATCCCAGTCCCTCCCAGTTTGATCCCAGTCCCTCCCAGTCCCCCACAGTTTATCCCAGTCCCTTCCAATCCCCTCCCAGTCCCTCCCAGTTTATCCCAGTCCCCCCCAGTCCCTCCCAGTTCAATCCCAGTCCACCCCAGTTTGATCCCAGTTTGTCCCAGTCCGTCCCAGTCTCACCAGGCTGATGTTGGAGTCCAGCCCCATCTGGAGGTGTCTCCAATCGAACTCCACCCCCCGCGCCCCCACCCAGAGCGGGACACACCTGGCCAGGTGAGACAGGTGGGACAGGTGGGACAGGTGGGACAGGTGAGGGGTCAGAGAACCCCAAAATCCCCGAAATTTACCCCAAAAATTTACCCCCAAAAAATCCCCCAAAATTCCTGAAAAATCCCCCAAAAATCTCCCAAAAAATCCCCCCAAAATCCCCAAAAATTCCAAAAAAATCCCCCCAAAATCTCCCCAAAATGCCCAAAAATTTCCCAAAAAAATCCCCAAAAAATAAAAAAAAAACGCCAAAAAATCCTCAAAAATTACCCAAAAATCCCCCAAAAATTCCAAAAAATTCCCCAAAAATCTCAAAAAAAATTCCCAAAAAACCCCCAAAAATCCCCCCAAAATTCTCCCCAAAATCCCCAAAAATCCCCCCAAATCCCAAAACATTCCTGAAAAATCCCCAACAAATTTCCCAAAGAATCCCCCAAAAATCCCCCAAAAAATCCCAAAAAATTCCCCAAAAAATCCTCAAAAAATCCCCCAAAATCCCCCAAAATTCCCAAATTCCCAAATTTCCCACCTGGCCACGAACAACCCACCCCAAATCCCCTCCAAACACCCCAAAAAAATCGAAAAAAAATCGAAAAAAAAATCGAAAAAAATTCGTAAAAAATCGAAAAAAAATCGTAAAAAATCCCAAAAAATTCCCAAAAAATCCCAGAAAATTCCCGAAAAATTCCCAAATTTTTCCCAAATTTCCCCAAAATTCCCGAATCTCTCACCTGGCCGTGAGGAGCTCGGCGCTGGCCCAGCCCAGGGCGGCCACGAGGATTCGGAGCTCGCCCCTCCCCCCACCCCGGCCCAGGGCGAGTTGGAGCCCCCCGAGATCGGCCGCGTCCACCGTGGCACGAAGGAATTCCTGCAGGAATTTTGGGGTGAAAAAAGAGAGAAATGGGAAAATTAAATAGGGGAGGAGGAAAAAGGGACTTGGGGGGAAAAAAAGAAAAAAAAAATGGGGAAAATCGGTGAAAAAATGAGGAAAATATGAGGAAAAATGGGGAAAAAATGGGGAAAAAATTCGAGATTTTGGGGAAATTTTGGGGATTTTTTTTGGATTTTTTAGGGATTTTTTTAGGATTTTTTGGGGGATATTTTGGGGATTTTTGCGGATTTTTTGGGGATTTTTTGGGGATTTTTTGGGGGATTTTTTAGGGATTTTTGGGGATTTTTTCGAGATTTTTTGGGGATTTTTGCGGATTTTTTGGGGATTTCTTGGGGATTTTTTTTGGATTTTTTTTAGGATTTTTAGGGGATTTTTTAAAGATTTTTTGGGAATTTTTTTGGAATTTTGGGGTGAATTTTTGGGGATTTTTGGGAGATTTTTAGGGGATTTTTTGGGGTTTTTTTGGGGGGGTTCGGAGCCCCCCCAGATCGGCCGCGTCCACCGTGGCACGAAGGAATTCCTGCAAGAATTTTGGGGTGAAAAAAGAGAGAAATGGGAAAAGGGAAAAACTGGGGAGGATTGGGGGGAAAAAAAGAAAAAAAAAATGGGGAAAAACGGTGAAAAAATGAGGAAAATACGAAGGAAAATGGGGAAAAAATGGGAAAAAAATGGGGAAAAAAATCGAGATTTTGGGGAAATTTTCGGGGGATTTTATTTTGATTTTTTGGGGATTTTTTTAGGATTTTTTGGGATTTTTTGGAGGATTTCTTGGGGATTTTTTGGGGATTTTTTGGGATTATTTGGGGATTTTTTGGGGATTTTTTTAGGATTTTTTGGGATATTTTGGGGGATTTTTTTAGGATTTTTTTTGGGATTTTTGCAGATTTTTTGGGGAACTTTGGGGTGAATTTTTGGGGGAATTTTGGGGATTTTTTGGGATTTCTTGGGGATTTTTTTTAGGATTTTTAGGGGATTTTTGGGTGAATTTTTGGGGGATTTTTTTGGGGATTTTTTGGAGATTTTTGGGGATTTTTCGGGGATTTTTTGGGATTTATTTGGGATTTTTTTGGGATTATTTGGGGATTTTTTGGAGATTTTTGGGATTATTTGGGGATTTTTTAGAGGATTTCTTGGGGATTTTTTGGGGATTTTGGGGGGATTTTTTGGAGATTTTTGGGGGATTTTTGGGGATTTTTTGGGGATTTTTTGGGGGATAATTTCGGGGTAAATTTGGGATAAATTCAGGATAAATTTGAGGTAATTTTGGGATAAATTTGGGATAAATTTGGGATAAAATCAGGATAAATTTGAGATAATATTGGAATAATTTTGAGGTAATTTTGAGATCAATTTGGGATAATTTTGGGATAAATTCAGAATAAATGTAAGATAATTTTGGGATGATTTTGAGATAATTTTGGGGTAATTTTGGGATAAATTTAGGATAAATTTGAGATAATTTTAGGATAATTTTGGGATCTTTTTGAGATAATTTGGGGATAATTTTGGGATAATTTTGGGATCAATTCAGGATATTTTTAGAATAATTTTAGAGTAAGTTTGGGATAATTTTGGGGTGATTTTGGGATAAATTCAGGACAAATTTGGGCTATTTTTGGGGTGATTTTTGGGATAATTTGGGGATATTTTTGGGATAATTTTAGGATATTTTTGGGCTATTTTGGAAATATTTTTGGGATAATTGGGGGATAAATTCAGGATAAATTTGGGATAATTTGGGGGGATTTTGGGGTAATTTTTGGGATAATTTGGGGATATTTTTGGGATAATTTTGGGATATTTTTGGGCTATTTTGGAAATATTTTTGGGATAATTGGGGGATAAATTCAGGATAAATTTGGGATAATTTGGGGGGATTTTGGGGTAATTTTTGGGCTATTTTTGGGGTGGTTTTGGGCTATTTTTGGGCTATTTTTGGGTCACTCTGGGCTCACTCACCCCCACCAGGTCGTAGCCGCCCGAGGGCCCCTCCCAGGTCGGGAAAAAAGTGGCGAGAAAAAGCATCTGGGGGGAGGGGCAGGAACCAGTTCAGACCAGTTCAGACCAGTTCAGACCAGTTCAGATCAATTCAGACCAGTCCAGACCAGTTCAGACCAATTCAGACCAGTCCAGACCAGTCCAAACCAGTTCAGACCAGTTTGTCCCAATCGCTCCCAGTTGGATTTTGGGGATTCCCAGCTGCTCCCAGTCCCTCCCAGTTCATCCCAGTCCCTCCCAGTTCATCGCAGTTAGAATTTGGGGATTCCCAGTTGGATTTTGGGGATTCCCAGTCCCTCCCAGTTGCTCCCAGTGCATCCCAGTCCCTCCCAGTCCATCCCAGTCGGAATTTGGGGATTCCTAGTTCAATCCCAGTTCAATCCCAGTCCCTCCCAGTTGGAATCTGGGGATTCCCAGTTGCCCCCAGTTGGAATTTGGGGATTCCCAGTCCCTCCCAGTTAATCCCAGTCCCTCCCAGTTGGATTTTGGGGATTCCCAGTTGCTCCCAGTCCATCCCAGTCGGAATTTGGGGATTCCTAGTTCAATCCCAGTTCAATCCCAGTCCCTCCCAGTTGGAATCTGGGGATTCCCAGTTGCCCCCAGTTGGAATTTGGGGATTCCCAGTCCCTCCCAGTTAATCCCAGTCCCTCCCAGTTGGATTTTGGGGATTCCCAGTTGCTCCCAGTCCCTCCCAGTTGGATTTCAGGGATTCCCAGTCGCTCCCAGTTGCTCTCCCACCTTGCCCAGTTGCACCAGTACGTAGGTGGCTCCAGCCTGGACGCAGCGCCAGAACGCGCTGTACTCGGACCTGGCACCAGTACAAACCAGTATAAGCCAGTACAAACCAGCACGGCCGAATTTCAACCAGTATAAACCAGTTTAAACCAGCACGGACCATCCCCGCTCCCTCCCAGTAACCACAAACCAGTAAAGAAAAAGAAACCCAAATAAAAAAAAAAACCAATAAACCCCAAATCCCCTCCCAGTATAAACCAGTATAAACCAGTAACCCCCAAATCTCAATTTAACCCTTTCCCAGTCCCTCCCAGTGTCCCGGAATCCCATCCCAGTCCCTTCCCAGTCCATCCCAGTCCCTCCCAGTCCATCCCAGTCCCTCCCAGTTCGTCCCAGTTCGCCCCAGTTCCCTCACAGGCCGCTGCACTTGTAGGTGATGAAATACGGGAAATACGCGAGGGCGAAACAATTCCCGAAATGAAACAAAGTCATGGCGGCCGCGGGGGGGTCCCCGGAGGGGATCTGGGGGAAAATTCGGGAATTTTGGGGGCGATTTTGGGGAATTTCTGGGGATTTTTTTGGTTTTTTTTCCCGGAGGAGTTTCCGGGTTTGGGGCGAGTTCCGGGCCTGGCGGCCGCGGGGGATGATGGGAAGGCGGAAGTCGGGGCAGCGAGGCGCCGGAACTTCCGGGTTTGAGTGGCCAATCAGAGAGGGGTATGAGCGGCCAATCAGAGAAGGGTATGAGTGGCCAATCAGAGAGCGTTACGTCATTGTGGGCGGGGTTTGAGGAGGCCACTCCCCCCGCGGGTTCGGGCGGGAGCGGCGCCGAAATGGCGGAAAATTCCCTCAAAAAATGACCAAAAAATGGCAAAAAAAGCCCCAAAAATGGGAAAAAATGCCCCAAAAAAGCCCAAAAATGGCAAAAAATTCCTCGGATCTCCTCCAGGAATCTCAAGCGCCACAAAATCCCCTCGAAATCCCTGAAAATTCCCACAGAAAACCCCCCAAAACTCCTGAAAAATCCTTCGAAATTCCCCAAAAATCCCCGGAAATCTCCCCCGAAAATCCATGAAAACTCGATGCCTGCGATCGATTGATCGGTAATCGATTGCTCATGCCTGCCGATCGATCAGCTCGGCGATCGATTGCTCATGCCTGCCGATCGATCAGCTCGGCGATCGATTGCTAATGGCTGCCGATCGATTGATCAATAATCGATTGCCAATGCCTGCCGATCGATTAGATCGGCGATCGATTGCTCATGCCTGCCGATCGATTAGATCGGCGATCGATTGCTCATGCCTGCCGATCGATCAGCTCGGCGATCGATTGATCCTGCCTGCGATCGATTAGCTCGGCGATCGATTGCTCATGCCTGCCGATCGATTGATCAATAATCGATTGCCAATGCCTGCCGATCGATCAGATCGGTGATCGATTGCTCACGCCTGCCGATCGATCAGATCGGCGATCGATTGCTCATGCCTGCCGATCGATCAGCTCGGCGATCGATTGATCCTGCCTGCGATCGATTAGATCGGCGATCGATTAGTCATGCCTGTCGATCGATTGATCGGTAATCGATTGCCAATGGCTGCCGATCGATTGATCGGTGATCGGTAATCGATCGCCGATCGATGCCGATCGATTTTTGGGGCGAATTTCGGTGGAATTTGGGATAAATTTTTTAAAATTTTTAAAATTTATTTTATTTTTTTTTTCATTTTTATTTTCTAATTTTTTTTTGATTTTTATTCTTTAATTTTTCCCTTTTTAATTTTTATTCCTTAATTTAATTTTTTTTAATTTTTATTTTTTAATTTTGAATTTCCAATTATTTTCTAATTTTTTTTAAATTTTTAATTTTTTAAAATTTTTTTTAATTTTTATTTTTCAATTATTTTTTAATTTTTATTTTTAAAATTTTTTAAATATTTTTTTTCTTTTCCCGAGGAAAATTAAAATAAAAAATTGAGGGAAATTAAAAAAAAATAAAATGGGAAGAATTGTCCCAAAATCCCGGAAAATTCCCCCAAAATTTCCCCAAATTTTTCGTCCCAAATTTTCCCAAATCTCCCAAATTTTGGGGGAAATTTTGGGGATTTTTGGGAATTTTTGGGGGAATTTTAGGGAAAAATTTGGGGGAATTTTGGGGGAAAATTTTGGGGAATTTTGGGGGGAAATTTTGGGAGAAAATTTTGGGAATTTTGGGAAATTTTGGGGGGAAATTTTGGGGAATTTTTGGGGGATTTTGGGGGGGGAATTTTTGGGGAGAATTTTGGGGATTTTGGAGAATTTTGGGGAGGATTTTTTGGGAATTTAGGGGGAAAATCCGGGGAATTTTGGGGGGAAATTTGTGGAAATTTTGGGAGATTTTGGGGGGAATTTTGGGGAATTTTGGGGAATTTTGGGAGGAATTTTGGGGGGGAATTTGGGGAAATTTTCAGGGAATTTTGGGAGGAATTTGGGGAATTTTTGGGGGGAATTTTGGGGAATTTCGGGAGATTTTTGGGGGATTTTGGGGGAGATTTTTGGGAAAGGGGGAAAATGGGAATTTGGGGAATTTTGGGGGAATTTTGGGGGAATTTTGGGGGGGAATTCGGGGGGAAATTTAGGGAATTTTGGGAGATTTTTTGGGGGATTTTTGGGGGAAATTTGGGGAATTTTGGGCGATTTTTTGGGGGATTTTGGGAAACGGGAATTTGGGGAGTTTTAGGGAATTTTGGGGAAATTTTTGCGATTTTTTTTTTTTTTTTTTTGGGCCGATTTTCGCGGCTTTTGCCCCAAATTCCGGGGCCCCTCCCCCCCCCCCCTCCCTGTTTACCCGGACTTTGCCCCCCCCCCCCCCCCGGCCCCATAAATGGTGCGGCCCAAGGGGGGGGAGGGGACGGAGAGGCCGCGACCAACGGTGGGTGCGGGGGGGGGGGGGAGGGAAAAACCCGAAATTTGGGGGGAAAAATCCGAATTTTGGGGAAAAAAATTGGAATTTTGGGGGGGAAAATCCGAATTTTGGGGGGAAAAAAATTCCAAATTTTTGGGGAGAAAATTCCGAAATTTGGGGGGAAAAATCCGAATTTTGGGGAAAAAAAATTTGGAATTTTGGGGGGGAAAAATTTAGAATTCGGGGGATAAAATTTCGAATTTTGGGGAGAAAAATCCGAATTTTGGGGAAAAAAAATTTGGAATTTTGTGGGGGAAAATTATGAAGTTGGGGGGAAAAAAAAATCCAAATTTTTGGGGAGAAAATCCCGAATTTTGGGGAAAAAAATTCCGAACTTTGGGGGCAAAAAATTCCAAAGTTGGGGGGAAAAAATTATAAATTTTGGGGAGAAAAATCCGAATTTTGGGGCAGAAAAATTTGGAATTTGGGGGGGGGGGAAATCCTGAAATTTTGGGGTGAAATTCCTGGAATTTTTGGGGATTAAAATCCTGGAATTCTGGGGGGGAAAGGGGGAGAAATCCTTAAAATTTGGGGATAAATTCTGGAATTTTGGGAATAAAATTCCGGAATTTTTGGGATAAAATGTTGAAATTTTGGGGATAAAATTCCAGAATTTTTGAGATGAAACGTTGGGATTTTGAGGGAAGAAATTCTGGATTTTTAGGAATAAATTCTGGAATTTGGGGGATGAAATTCTGGAATTTGGGGGATAAAATTCCTGAATTTTGGTGACAAAATGCTGGAATTTTGGGAATTAAATAACAGAATTCTGGGGAGAAAATGTTGGAATTTCGGGGATGAGACTCTGGAATTTTGGAGAAAAAATTTCGGAATTTTGGGGATAAAATTCTGAATTTTTGGGGATAAAATTCTGGAGTTTTGAGGATAGAATTCCTGAATTTTGGGAATAAACTCTGGAATTTTGGGGATGAAACGTTGGGATTTTGGAGGATAAAATGTTGGAATTTTGGGGCTAAAATTCTGGATTTTTAGGGATGAAATGCTGGAATTTTTGGGGATAAATTCCGGAATTTTGGGGATGAAATTCTGGATTTTTGGGCATAAAATTCCGGAATTTTGGGGATAAAACGTTGGAATTTTGGGGATAAAATGCTGGGATTTTGTTTGTGATGAAACTCTGGAATTTTGGGGATAAATTCCTGAATTTTGGGGTTTTTTTTGGGGGGTCCCCAGGTCCCAGCATGGCCCGGGTCCCCCCCGGGCTGATGGGGGCGCTGCTGCTGCTGCTGCTGCTCTGCTCAGGTGAGACCCCAAAAATTGGGGAAACCCCCCCAAAAATTTGGGAAACCCCCCCCAAAAATTTGGGAAAATCCCCTCAAAAATTTGGGAACCCCCCCCCAAAAAATTTGGGAAACCCCCCCCAAAAAATTTGGGAAAATCCCCCCCAAAAATTTGGGAAAATCCCCCCAAAAATTTGGGGAAACCCCCCCAAAAATTTGGGAAAATCCCCCCCAAAAATTTGGGAAAACCCCCCCAAAAAAATTGGGGAAACCCCTCCAAAAATTTGGGAAAATCCCCCCAAAAATTTGGGAAAATCCCCCCCAAAAATTTGGGAAAATGCCCCCCAAAAAATTTGGGAAACCCCCCCAAAAAATTGGGGAAAACCCCCCCAAAAAAATTGGGGAAACCCCCCCAAAAATTTGGGAAAATCCCCTCAAAAATTTGGGAAAACCCCCCCAAAAAAATTGGGGAAACCCCCCCAAAAATTTGGGAAAATCCCCCCAAAAATTGGGAAATCCCTGTCGTCGTTTTGGGGAAAATTCCCCCATTTTTGGGGAGATTTTTCCTCAATTTTGGGGCACCCCGAGTCCCTCTAACCCCCCCCCAAATCCTCAAATCCCACCCCAAAAAAAACCCCAAAATCCCCCAAATCTGCCCCCCCAAAACCCCAAAAATCCTCCCCAAAAATCCCCCCAAAAACCCCCAAAATCCCAAAACTCCAAATCCCCCCCAAAAATCCCCAAAAATCCCCAAAAATCCCCCAAATTCTCCCCAAAACCCCCAAATCCTCCCCCAAAAAACCTCAAATCCCCCCTAAAACCCCAAAATCCCCCAAATCTCCCCTAAAAATCCCCCAAATCTCACCTGAAAAACCCCAAAATTCCCCCAAATCCCCCCCAAGACCCTAAAATCCACCCCAGACCCCCCAAAAATCCCCCCAAAATCCCCCCAAATCCCCCAAATCTCACCTGAAAATCCCCCAAATCCCCCCAAAATCCCAAAAATCCCCCCCAACCCCCCCAAATTCCCCCAAAATTCTCCCAAATCCCCCCAACCCCCCAAAATTCCCCCCAAATCCCCTCAAAAAACCCCAAATCTTCCCAAAATCCCCCCCAAAGTCCCCAAAATCCCCCCAGACCCCCCAAAAACTCCAACCCCCCCCAAATCCCCCCAAATCTCACCTGAAAAACCCCAAAATCCCCCCAAAATTCCCCAATAAACCCCAAATCCCCCCCAAGATCCCAAAATCCTCCCAGACCCCCTCAAAACCCCAAAATCCCCCCGAAAATTCCCCAAATCCCCCCAAATCTCACCTGAAAAATCCCCAAAATCCCCCCTAAAAAACCCCAAATCCCAAAAATCCCCCACAAATCCCCTCAAAAAAACCCCCAAAAAACCCCAAAATCCCCCCCCAAATCCCCCAAATTCCCCAAATCCCCCCCCCCAAGACCCCAAAATCCCCCCAAATCCCCTCAAAAAAACCCCCCAAATCCTCCTCAAATCCCCCAAATCTCACCTGAAAAACCCCCAAAATCCCCCCAAATCCCCCCTAAAATCCCAAAAATTCCCCCAAATCCCTCCCAAAATCCCAAAAAAAAACCCAAAATCCCCAAATCCCCCAAAATCCCCCCGAAAATTCCCCAAATCCCCCCAAATCTCACCTGAAAAACCCCCAAAATCCCCCCTAAAAAAACCCCAAATCCCAAAAATCCCCCCCAAATCCCCTCAAAAAAACCCCAAAAAAACCCCAAAATCCCCCCCAAATCCCCCCCCAAGACCCCAAAATCCCCCCAAAAATTCCCCAAAATCCCCCAAATCCCCCCCCAAAAATCCCAAATCCCCCCCAAACCCCCTCCCAAATCCCCCCCAAGACCCCAAAATCCCCCCAAAAATTCCCCAAAAAATCCCCCAAATCCCCCCCCCAAAAAACCCAAATCCCCCCCAACCCCCCTCCCAAATCCCCCCCAAGACCCCAAAATCCCCCCGAAAATTCCCCAAATCCCCCCAAATCTCACCTGAAAAACCCCAAAAATCCCCCCTAAAAAACCCCAAAATCCCAAAAATCCTCCCCAAATCCCCCCAAATTTCCCCAAAATCCCCCCAAAACACCAAAATCCCCCCCAAAAATCCCAAATCTCACCTGAGAAACCCCCAAATCCCCCCAAATTTCCCCAAAATTCCCCCCAAAAAACCCCAAATCCCCCCAAAAAAACCCCAAATCCCCCCAAAAAACCCCCAAAAACCTCAAAATCCCCCCAAATTTCCCCTCCCCTCCCCCCGCAGCCGCCGAGGCCGAGGCCGCCCCTCCCCCCCCGGGGCCCCTGGGCCACTTCCGGGGTTACCTGGGCCAGGTGAGCTCGGCCCTCCTGGAGCGCCTGAGTCTGCCCGAGGCTCAGCAGCGAATCAGGTGAGCACGGCCCGGGAACCCGGAAATACACCTGGGCACACCCGGAAATACACCTGGACACACCCGGAAATACACCTGGGCACGCCCGGAAATACACCTGGGCACACCCGGAAATACACCTGGGCACACCCGGAAATACACCTGGGCACACCCGGAAATACACCTGGGCACACCCGGAAATACACCTGCACACACCGGAAATACACCTGGGCACACCCGGAAATACACCTGGACACACCCAAATACACCTGGGCACACCCGGAAATACACCTGGGCACACCCAAATACACCTGGGCACACCCGGAAATACACCTGGGCACACCCAAATACACCTGGGCACACCCGGAAACACACCTGGGCACACCCGGAAACACACCTGGGCACACCCGGAAATACACCTGGACACACCCGGAAATACACCTGGGCACACCCGGAAATACACCTGGACACACCCGGAAATACACCTGGACACACCCGGAAATACACCTGGGCACACCCAAATACACCTGGGCACACCCGGAAATACACCTGGGCACACCCGGAAATACACCTGGACACACCCAAATACACCTGGGCACACCCAAATACACCTGGACACACCCGGAAATACACCTGGGCACACCTAAATACACCTGGGCACACCCGGAAATACACCTGGGCACACCTAAATACACCTGGACACACCCGGAAATACACCTGGACACACCCAAAAATACACCTGGACACATCCAAATACACCTGGGCACACCCGGAAATACACCTGGGCACACCCGGAAATACACCTGGACACACCCAAATACACCTGGACACACCCGGAAATACACCTGGACACACCCAAATACACCTGGACTCACCCAAAATACACCTGGACACACCCGGAAATACACCTGGACACACCCAAATACACCTGGGCACACCCGGAAATACACCTGGGCACACCCAAAACACACCTGGGCACACCCGGAAATACACCTGGACACACCCAAATACACCTGGGCACACCCAAAATACACCTGGACACACCCAAAAATCCCAAAATATCACACCTGGATACACAAAAATCCTGAAATACACCTGGAATATTCCAAAAATACACCTGGACATAAAAGATACACCTGGACACACCCAAAATATACACCTGGAATAACCCAAAAATCCTAAAAATACACCTGGACACACCCAAAAAAATCCCAAAAATACACCTGGAACACAAAAATCCCAAAATATACACCTGGAATATTCCAAATATACACCTGGACACACCCCAAAAATCCCAAAAATACACCTGGAACACAAAAAAAATCCTAAAAATAGGAACACCCGAACCCCCAAAATCGGGATTTTTCTCCCCAAAAATCAGGATTTTTTTCCCCAAAAATCACATTTTTTTCCCCCCAAAAATCAGATTTTTTTCCCCCAAAAAATCACATTTTTTTCCCCCAAAATCCACATTTTTTTCCCCAAAAAATTCAGGATTTTTTTCCCAAAAAATCAGGTTTTTTCCCCCCAAAATCACATTTTTTCCCCCAAAAATCACATTTTTTTCCCCCAAAAATCAGATTTTTTTCCCCCCAAAAATCAGATTTTTTTTCCCCAAAAAAATCACAATTTTTCCCCCCAAAATCAGATTTTTTTCCCCCAAAAATCAGATTTTTTTCCCCAAAAAAATCACATTTTTTCCCCAAAAATTCGAGGTTTTTTCCCCAAAAAATCGGATTTTTTTTCCCCAATTTGTTTCTTTGTCCCAAAATTTTTATTTTTTCCCCCAAATTTTTTTTTTTCCCCCAAAATCTTTATTTTTTTCCCCCCCAGGACGGCGTACGAGCAGGGCACCACGGCCGTGGTCACCTACACGGGGATCCTGACGGATCAGCTCTACCATTGGTGGCAGGGGGAGCAGTGACCCCCAAAAACCCCAAAATTCACCCCAAAAACCCCAAAATTTACCCCAAAAAACCACAAAATAAAACCCGAAATTTACCCTAAAATTTACCCCCAAAAAACCCGAAATTTACCCTAAAATTGACCCCAAAACCCCCAAAATTCACCCCAAAAACCCCAAAATTCACCCCAAAAAACCACAAAATAAAACCCGAAATTTACCCTAAAATTTACCCTAAAATTGACCCCAAAACCCGCAAAATTCACCCCAAAAAACCCCCAAATTTACCCCAAAAAAACCACAAAATAAAACCCGAAATTTACCCTAAAATTTACCCTAAAATTGACCCCAAAACCCCCAAAATTCACCCCAAAAAACCCCAAAATTTACCCCAAAAACCCACAAAATAAAACCCGAAATTTACCCTAAAATTTACCCCAAAAAACCCCAAAATTTACCCCCAAATTTACCCAAAAACCCCCAAAATTTACCCAAAAATTTACCCAAAAACCCCCAAAATTTACCCTAAAATTCACCCCCAAAAAACCCAAAATTTATCCAAAAAATCACAAAATAAAACCCAAAATTCACCCCCAAAAAACCCCAAAATTCACCCCAAAACCCCCCAAAGTTTACCCTAAAATTTACCAAAAAATTCACCCCCAAAACCCCAAAATTTACCCTAAAATGTACCCCAAAAAACCCCAAAATTTACCCCAAAAAACCCCAAAATTTACCCTAAAATTTACCGCAAAACCCACAAAATTCACCCCCAAAAAAACCAAAATTCACCCCAAAACCCCCAAAATTCACCCCAAAACCCCCAAAATTTACCCCAAAATTCACCCCAAAATTTACCCCAAAACCCCCAAAATTTACCCTAAAATTTACCCCAAAAATCCCCAAAATTTACCCCCAAAAAACCCAAAATTCACCCCAAAACCCCCAAAATTCACCCCAAAATTCCCCCCAAAATCCCCAAAATTTACCCCCAAAATTCCCTAAAATTTTACCCCCAAAATTTACCCCCAAACCCCCCCAATTTTACCCCAAACCCCCCAAAATTCCCTAAAATTTTACCCCCAAATTTACCCCAAATTTTTACCCCCAAACCCCCAAATTTTACCCAAAATCTACCCCAAAACCCCCCAATTTTACCCCAAAACCCCCAAATTTTACCCCAAAATTTACCCCAAAAATTTACCCCCAAAACCCCCAAATTTTACCCAAAATTTACCCCAGAATTCCCCCAAATTTACCTCAAATTTTTCAAATTCGGGGGCACCAAACTGGGACCCCCCCGTCAATAAAGGCACCGCCATGGGGGGCTCGGAACTGGGGGGGTCTTGATGGGTTTGGGGTGAAAAAGGGGAAAAATGGGAAAAAATGAGGGCGAAAAAGGAGAAAAAAAGGGTAAAAAATGGGGGGAAAAAAGGGAAAAATGGGAGTAAAAAGGGGGAAAATGGGAATTAAAAAGAGCTAAAAATGGGAGTAAAAATGGCGGAAACTGTGAGGGGAAAACGGCGGAAACTGTGAGGGGCAAAGGACAAAAAATGTGAGTAAAAAAGGGAGGAAAAACCTGAGGGGGAAAGAGGAAAATGTGATTTTAAAAGGGCAGAAAATGTGAGTTTAAAAGGGCAGAAAATGTGAGTAAAAAAGGGTGGAAAAACGTAAGGGGGAAAGTGAAAAGTGGGAGTAAAAAAGGGAGGAAAATGTGAGGGGAAAAAGGCAGAAATTAGAGTAAAAAAAGGTAAAACGGGAATAAAAAGAAGCAGAAAACAGAAGTTTAAAAGGGCAGGAAGTGGGAGTAAAAAAGAGCTAAAAATGGGGGTTTAAAAGTGCTAAAAATGGGTTTGAAAGAGATTAAAAAGGGAGTAAAAAGAGCTAAAAATAGGAGTTAAAAATGGCGGAAAATGTGAGGGGGGGAAAAGGGCGGGAACCGTGAGGGGGCAGAAAAGGGCGGGAAGACAAAAAGGGCGGGAAACACCGGGAGGGGAGGAGAGGAGCAGCCAATCAGCGCGAGGGCACGTGACGGGTAACAGCCAATCAGAGCGCGGGCATGTGAAGGGTGGCAGTTAATCAGGGAGTGCACGTGACGGGCGGCAGCCAATCAGCGCCGAGCTGGGGCACGTGACGTGCGGCAGCCAATCAGCGCCGAGCGCGGGCCGGGCTGTGGAGATGGCGCCTGAGGAAGGTGGGAAAGGGCGGGAGGGAAAGACCCAAAAAGCGCCGAAAATGCCCCAAAATCCTTCCCAAAACCGCCCCGAACCCTCCCCTCAGAGCAGCCCCGGGCACTGCAGCTTCCCCCCAAATCCCTCAACCCCGCCCCACAAAAACTCTCCCGGAAAGTCCAGCGATTTCTCCAAATAAATCCCGATTCCTCTCAAATTCCCTTCAGGAACCCCAGAAAAACCCAAATCCCCTCAAATTCCCCTCACGAACCCCAGAGAAACCCAAGTTCCCCTCAAATTCCCCTCACGAACCGCAGAAAAACCCAAATCCCCTCAAATTCCCCTCACGAACCCCCCAAAAAGCCAAATTCCCCTCACGAACCGCAGAAGAAACCCGAATTCCCCTCAAATTCCCCTCACGAAACCAAAAAAAACCCCAATCCCCTCACAAAATTCCCAAAACCCCCAAATTCCCCTCAAATCCCCTCACGAACCCCAGCAAAATCCCAAATTCCCCTCAAATCTCCTCACGAACCCCAGAAAAACCCCAAATCCCCTCAGGAAACCCCAAAAAATCCCAAATTCCCCTCAAATCCCCTCATGAACCCCCGAAAAACCCAAAATTCCCCTCACGAAACCAAAAAAAACCCCAATCCCCTCACAAAACCCCCCAAAACCCCAAATTCCCCTCAAATTCCCCTCACGAACCCCAGCAAAACCCCAAATTCCCCTCAAATTCCCCTCACGAACCCCAGAAAAACCCCAAATCCCCTCACGAAACCCCCCAAAACCCAAATTCCCCTCAAATCCCCTCACGAAACCCCCAAAACCCCCAAATTCCCCTCACGAACCCCCCAAAAACCCAAAATTCATCTCAAATCCCCTCACGAAACCCCAAAAGATCCCAAAATTCCCCTCAAATCCCCTCATAAACCCCCAAAAAACCCAAAATTCCCCTCACGAAACCAAAAAAACCCAAATTCCCCTCACAAAAACAAAAAAAAACCCAAATTCCCCTCAAATTCCCCTCACGAAACCTAAAAAAACCCAAATCCCCTCACAAAACCCCCAAAAACCTCAAATCCCCTCACGAAACCAAAAAAAAAACCCAAATTCCCCTCAAATCTCCTCACAAAAACAACAAAAAAAACCAAATTCCCCTCACGAAACCCAAAATCCTCCCCCCAAAAAAGCCCCAAACCCCCAGATTTCGACTCGGTGAGTTTAGGGAGGGAAAGCTGCTGTTTGTGAGGGGAAAAAAGATAAATTTTGTGTCCGGGACCTTTTAAAAATTATTATTATTGACATTGGGTTCGTTTTTAGGGAAAAATCTCGTTTTGAGGGAAAAAAGAAAAAAATCTTTGGTTTAAATTCAGGGTTTTTTTTCCCGATTTTCCCCCGCATTTTGAGGCTCCCCTTGAGGGATTTAGGGCTGGAAAAAAAAAAAAAAAAAAAAAAATTGGTGTGAATTCCCCAAACGTTCCCAGAGGACACCTGGGACACCCCAAAACTTTACCTGGGACCCCTGAAAAGTCACCTGGGAACCCCCAAATCTACCTGAGACCCCCCAAACTTCACCTGGGATCCCTTAAAGGTCACCTGGGATCCCCCAAACTGCACCTGGGACCCCTTAAAAGTCACCTGAGACTCCCCAAATCCACCTGGGAACCCCCGAACTTCACCTGAGACCCCTCCCCACACACCTGTGCCCCCCCCCCCCTCACCTGAGCCCTCCCAAACCCTCCCGGTTTCCCCCCCCCAAACCACACAAATCTTTACAAAAACACCTTTAATGGCAGGTAATAAATAGGGGGGGGGTCTCGTGTGCAGGGGGCTCAGGTGAGGCTCAGGTGAGCCCCAGCTGTGTCCAGGTGAGTTCAGGTGCGCTCAGGTGAGGCCCCAGGTGAGCTCAGGTGTATCTCAGGTGTGCCCAGATGTATCTCAGGTGTTCTCAGGTGTATCTCAGGTGCACTCAGGTGTATCTCAGTTGTGCTCAGGTGTATCCCAGGTGTTCTCTGGTGAGGCCCAGGTGTGCCCAGCTGTGCTCAGGTGTGCCCAGGTGCTCTCAGGTGTATCTCAGGTGCTTTTAGGGGCTCTCAGGTGCTTTTAGGGGCTCTCAGGTGTATCTCAGGTGTGCTCAGGTGTTCCCAGGTGCTCTCAGGGGCTCTCAGTTGCTCTCAGGGGCTCTCAGGTGTATCTCAGGGGCTCTTAGGTGTGCCCAGGTGTATCTCAGGTGTGCTCAGGTGGATCTCAGGGGCTCTCAAGTGCTCTCAGGTGTATCTCAGGTGTTCCCAGCTGTGCTCAGGTGTATCCCAGGTGTGTCCAGGTGCGCTCAGGTGCGGCAGCAGAAGCCACAGCCGCGGTTTTTGCAGCAGTTGCAGCAGAAGGAGCAGAGCGGGAAGTGGGGGCTGTGCCGGCGGCTCCGTGCCCAGGTGTGCTGCAGGTGAGGGGGAGACGGGCACAGGTGAGGGCGGGAGGGGCGGGGCTTACCTGGGAACTGCCAAATCCCAGGTGTGGAACACCTGGATCCCTCAAATCCAGGTGTGGAGTTACCTGGATCCCCCAAATCTCAAGATTGGAACACCTGGATCCCCCCAGATTCCAGGTGTGGGGTTACCTGGATCCCTCAATTCCAGGGAAATCCAGGTGTGGAATTACCTGGATCCCCCCCAAATCCCAGTTTTGGAACACCTGGATCCCCCAATTCCAGGTGTGGCACACCTGGATCCCCCGAATCTCAAGACTGGAACACCTGGATCCCCCAAATCCCAGTTTTGGAACACCTGGATCCCCCAATTCCAGGTGTGGCACACCTGGATCCTCCCCAATCCCAGGTGTGGCACACCTGGATCCCCCCCAAACCCAGGTGTGGTGCCCCTGTTGCACACCTGGGGGTGTCTCACCTGCCCATCCCCCGTCAGGACCGGGGATTTCGGCTCCAGCGGCGACTCCGGGGCTACCTGGGGCTGGGGGGAGGGGAAAGGAGGGGGGTGAGCACACCTGGGCAGCCCAAAATACACCTGGACAGCTCAAAAAACACCTGGGCAGCTCAAAACACACCTGGGACAGCACAAAACACACCTGGGCAGCTCAAAACACACCTGGGACAGCCCAAAACACACCTGGGAGAGCCCAAATCCAGGTGTGAACCCTGAATCCATCTGTGACCTCCCCCCCAATCCAGCTGTTCTCACCTGTCCCAGGTGTGATTCCCCCCCAATCCAGCTGTTCTCACCTGTCCCAGGTGTGATCCCCCCCAATCCAGCTGTTCTGTCCCAGCTGTTCTCACCTGTCCCAGGTGTGATTCCCCCCCAATCCAGCTGTTCTCACCTGTCCCAGGTGTGATCCCCCCCAATCCAGCTGTTCTCACCTGTCCCAGGTGTGATCCCCCCCTCAATCCAGCTGTTCTCACCTGTCCCAGGTGTGATTCCCCCCCCAATCCAGCTGTTCTCACCTGTCCCAGGTGTGATCCCCCCCCAATCCAGCTGTTCTCACCTGTCCCAGGTGTGATCCCCCCCAATCCAGCTGTTCTCACCTGTCCCAGGTGTGATCCCCCCTCAATCCAGCTGTTCTCACCTGTCCCACGTGTGATCCCCCCAATCCAGCTGTTCTCACCTGTCCCAGCTGTGATCCCCCCCAATCCAGCTGTTCTGTCCCAGCTGTTCTCACCTGTCCCAGGTGTGCCGCACCTGCCCAGGTGCTCAGCAGCAGCAGCAGCAGCAGCAGGAGGTGGGGGAGGGGCAGCACCTGCAGCGGCCTCATGGCGCTCCGGGGGGGTCGCGGCCCCTCCGCACCTTTTATCCACACCTGGCCCCGCCCCCCGCGCCTGGCCCCGCCCCCCGCGCCTGGCCCCGCCCCCTCCTTTCCCGCTTTGGGTGGAAAAAAGCCAAAATTGGGATTCCCGGAGGGGGGAGGGGCGGGGAGAGAGTTTGGGGGGGTTCAGGTGTGTCCAGGGGGGCTCAGGTGCCCCCCAGGTGTGTCCAAGAGGGTTCAGGTGCCCCCCAGGTGTGTCCAGGGGTCACTCAGGTGTGTCTGAGGGTCACTCAGGTTTGTCCAGGGATGCCCCCCAGATGTTTGGGGGTCACTCAGGTGCCCCCCAGGTGTGTCCGGGTGTCCCCCAGGTGTGTCCATGGGGGTTCAGGTGCCCCCCAGGTATGTCCAGGTGTCCCCCAGTTGTGTCCAGGGGGGTTCAGGTGTGTCCACGTGTCCCCCAGGTGTGTTCTTGGGGGTTCAGGTGCCCCCCAAGTGTGTCCAGGTGCCCCCCAGGTGTGTCCAGGGGGGCTCAGGTGCCCCCCAGGTGTGTCCAGGTGCCCCCCAGGTGTGTCCAGGGGGGTTCAGGTGCCCCCCAGGTGTGTCCAGGTGCCCCCCAGGTGTGTCCAGGTGCCCCCCAGGTGTGTCCAGGGGGGTTCAGGTGCCCCCCAGGTGTCCCCCCATCCCCCCCCGGGCCGTGTTTGTTGTCCCTCCCGAGGCCACCCCGGGGCCAGACCCGGCGGCGCCAGCGCGGGGACAGAGGGACAGACAGAGGGACAGACAGAGGGACAGACAGAGGGACAGACAGAGGGGACAGACAGAGGGACAGACAGAGGGACAGACAGGGGGGACAGACAGAGGGACAGACAGAGGGACAGACAGAGGGACAGACAGAGGGGACAGACAGGGGGACAGACAGAGGGGACAGACAGAGGGACAGACAGAGGGGACAGACAGGGGGACAGACAGGGGGACAGACAGGGGGACAGACAGAGGGGACAGACAGAGGGACAGACAGGGGGGACAGACAGAGGGGACAGACAGGGGGACAGACAGAGGGGACAGACAGAGGGACAGACAGGGGGACAGACAGAGGGACAGAGGGACAGACAGAGGGACAGACAGGGGGACAGACAGAGGGGACAGAGGGACAGACAGGGGGACAGACAGAGGGACAGACAGAGGGGACAGAGGGACAGACAGGGGGACAGACAGAGGGGACAGACAGGGGGACAGACAGAGGGGACAGAGGGACAGACAGGGGGACAGACAGAGGGACAGACAGGGGGACAGACAGGGGGACAGACAGAGGGACAGACAGAGGGGACAGAGGGACAGACAGGGGGACAGACAGGGGGACAGACAGAGGGACAGACAGAGGGGACAGAGGGACAGACAGGGGGACAGACAGAGGGACAGACAGGGGGACAGACAGGGGGACAGACAGAGGGACAGACAGAGGGGACAGAGGGACAGACAGGGGGACAGACAGAGGGGACAGACAGAGGGACACTGTGAGGGGACAGACAGAGGGGACAGACAGGGGGACAGACAGAGGGGACAGACAGAGGGGACAGACAGAGGGGACACTGTGAGGGGACAGACAGAGGGGACAGACAGGGGGACAGACAGGGGGACAGACAGAGGGGACACTGTGAGGGGACAGACAGAGGGGACAGACAGAGGGACAGACAGAGGGACAGACAGAGGGGACACTGTGAGGGGACAGACAGAGGGGACAGACAGGGGGACAGACAGGGGGACAGACAGAGGGGACACTGTGAGGGGACAGACAGAGGGGACACTGTGAGGGGACAGACAGAGGGGACAGACAGAGGGGACAGACAGAGGGACAGACAGAGGGGACACTGTGAGGGGACAGACAGAGGGGACAGACAGGGGGACAGACAGGGGGACAGACAGAGGGGACACTGTGAGGGGACAGTCAGAGGGGACAGACAGAGGGACAGACAGGGGGGACAGACAGAGGGGACAGACAGAGGGGACAGACAGGGGGACAGACAGGGGGACAGACAGAGGGGACAGACAGAGGGACAGACAGGGGGACAGACAGAGGGACAGACAGAGGGACAGACAGAGGGGACAGACAGAGGGACAGACAGAGGGACAGACAGAGGGGACAGACAGAGGGACAGACAGAGGGGACACTGTGAGGGGACAGAGGGGACAGCCTTGTGACATGGGGGGGGGGACACAGCGAGGACAATGGGGGGGACATCGAGAGGGGACACGGGGACATTGGGGACAGTGAGGGGACATCGTGCACATGGCGGGGACACGGCGGTGGCCTTGGGGGACAGGGACAGGGGACAGGGACACAGGGGACAGGGATTGGGGACACAAGGACAGGGGACAGGGACAGGGGACAGGGATTGGGGACAGGGGACAGGGACAGGGGACAGGGGACAGGGACAGGGGACAGGGACACAGGGACAGGGATTGGGGACACAAGGACAGGGGACAGGGACACGGCGGTGGCGCCGCGCTGGTGGCCTTGAGGTGGCGCCGATGTGACGAGGGTGTGGCAGCGGCAGCGACATCGATGGTGACATCGATGGTGACAATGACGGGACAGGGATGGGACAGGGATGGTGACACTGATGTGGCATCGGTGGTGGCACTGATGGGACATTGATGGTGACAGGGACAGGGACACAAACGGGGACAAGGATGGGGAAACACGGGGGGGGGTGACAGTGACACTGGGGGGGTGGCACTGTCCCCAATGATGTCCCCAGTGTCCCCATGGGGGGCTGGTGGCGCTGTCCCCAGTGTCCTCAATGATGTCCCCAGTGTCCCCAAAAGGGGGTGGCAGTGTCCTCAAAGTCCCCAGTGTCCCCAATGGGGGGTGGCGCTGTCCCCAATGTCCCCAATGTTGTCCCCAGTGTCCCCAGTGATGTCCCCAGTGTCCCCAAGGGGGGGTGGCGCTGTCCCCAATGTTGTCCCCAGTGTCCCCAATGGGTGGTGGCACTGTGCTGGGAGGGGGTGGCGCTGTCCCCAGTGTCCCCAGTGTTGTCCCCAATGTTGTCCCCGCTGTCCCCATTGATGTCCCCAATGTTGTCCCCAGTGTCCCCAATGTTGTCCCCAGTGTCCCCAAGGGGGGGTGGCGCTGTCCCCAATGTCCCCCCCAGTGTCCCCAATGTCCCCAACGTTGTCCCCGGTGTCCCGGGGGGGGGATGGGGGGCGTTGGTGGCGCTGGCGCCGCGCTGTCGCCTCTGACGGTGACAATTGCGACACTTCGGGGGTGGCCCCTCCCCCTCCCCCTCCCCAAACAACCAAAAATTCCCCGAAAAATTCCCCCGAAAATTCCCGAAAATTTCCCCAAAAATTCCCGAAAAATTCCCCCCCAAAATTCCCCCAAAAATTCCCGAAAAATTCCCCGAAAATTCCCCGAAATTCCCCCAAAAATTCCCGGAAAATTCCCCAAAATTTCCTCAAGAATTCCCAAAAAATAATTTTAAAAAGCCAAATAAACCCAAATAATTCCTCCCAAAAACCCCCAAAAAAGCCGCAAAAAACCCCCCAAAAACCTAAATAAACCCCAAAAAATCTCCCCAAACCCCCCAAAAAACCCCAAATAAACTCAAACCCCCCAAAAACCCCCCAAAAAACCCCAAATAAACTCAAACCCCCCAAAAACCCCCCAAAAAACCCAACCCCCCCAAACCCCCCCAAAACCGCAAAAAAACCCCAAAAAACAACAAAAATACCCCAAAAAACTCCCCCAAAACCCCCCAAAAAATCCCCAAAAACCCCAAATAAAACCCGAATAAACCCCAAATTAACCCCCCAAAAAAACCCCAAAAAATCCCAATAAACCCCAAATAAAAGCCAAATTAACCCACATAAACCCCAAATAAACCCCAATTAATCGCAATTAACCCCAAATAAACCCAAATAAACCCAAATTAACCCCAAATAAACCCCAATTAATCCCAATTAACCCCAAATAAACCCCAAATAAACCCCAATTAATCCCAATTAACCCCAAATAAACCCCAATTAACCCCAAATAAACCCCAAAAATCCCCCCAAAAATCTCAATAAACCCAAATTAACACCAAATAAAACCCAAATAAACCCAAATTAACCCAAATAAAACCCAAATTAACCCAAATAAACCCCAATTAAATCCCCAAAAAAACCCAAAAAAACCCCAAAAAATCCCCAAAATCCCAATAAACCCCAAATAAAACTCAAATAAAATCCCATTAAACCCCAATTAAACCCCAATTAACCCCAAATAAAACTCAAATAAAATCCCATTAAACCCCAATTAAACCCCAATTAACCCCAAATAAAACCCCAATTAACCCAATAAGAGCGCGAGGCGTTAATGACAACGGGGGATTAATTACAAAGTGGGGGAGGGGCGGGGTGGGGGAGGGGCCTCGGGGGTCCCGTCCAGGCCCAGCTGAGCCCGGAGCGCCGCGTTCTCGCTCCTCAGCTGCTCCACCTGCCCCCAAAAAATTAATTGTTTTTCATTAAAATCCAATTAAAATAATCCCGAAATGATCCACAAAAAAAATCCCACAAAAAATCCCGCAAAAAAACACCAAAAAAAACCAAAAAAAACCCCAAAAAACAAAAAAAAACCCCGAAAATAATCCCAAAATAATCCCCCAAAAAAACCTCCAAAAAAAATCCCACAAAAAAACCCCCAAAAACCCCAAAATAAACCCAAAATTCCCACCTCAAATTCCCAATTTTTCACCCCAAATTCCCACCCCCAAAATCCCAATTTTTCACCCCAAATTCCCACCCCAAAATCCCAATTTTTCACCCCGAATTCCCAATTTCTTACCCCAAAATTCCCACCCCAAAATCCCAACTTTTCGCCAAATTCCCACCCCCAAATTCCCAATTTTTCACCCCAAAATTCCCAATTTTTACCCCAAAAATTCCCCCCTTCCCTTTTTTTATCAATGAACCCCCGTGGGAACCGCGCCAACACCGGGGGGCGTGGCCTCTCCCATACAAGGACAACACCGCGCCCTCATTGGCTGAGCCAAAGGAGGGGCGTGCCCTCTCCCATACAAGGACAACCCCGCGCCCTCATTGGCTGAGCCACAGGAGGGGCGTGGCTTCTCCCATACAAGGACAAACCCCGCCCACAAAGGGGGCGTGGCCTCCCATTCACTGCAGCGCCCATTTCGGGGCGATTTTTTTGGCGATTTTTGGGGCGATTTTTTTGGCGATTTTTGGGGCGATTTCGGGTTTTTTTAGGGGCGGGGCCTGTCGCGACATGTCGCACTCACCTGCTGTCGCAGCAGGTCGTTGTCCACCTGCAGCCGCTCGGCCTCTTTGAAGGTTTCCTGCAGGCGCTGGTTGCTCTGGCGCAGCTCCCGCACGTAATCGCAGGCTTTGGACAGGATCCCGCCTTTGCTCTGCCCGAAATTAAACCCCCAAAAAATCCCAAATTTATCCAAAATTATCCTGGGATACGCAAAATTTATCTGGGAAACTCAAGATCCCCGAAAATCTCCCGATTTTCTCCCCAAATCCCCAAAAATTCCCCAAAATCCCTCAAATTTTCCCCAAAATTCCCCCCAAATTTCCCCCAAAATCCCCAAATTCCCCCCAAATTTCCCCCGAAATTCCCGAATTCCCCCAAAATCCCCAAATTCCCCCCAAATTTCCCCCGAAATTCCCGAATTCCCTCAAAATCCCCAAAATTCCCCCAAAAGTCCCGATTTTCCCCCAAAAATCCCCCAAATTCTCCCCAAAATCCCCGAATTCCCCCCAAAATTCCCAAATTTCCCCAAAATTCCCGATTTTTCCTCCAAACCCCCCAAATTTTCCCAAAATCCCCAAATTTCCCCCCAAATTTCCCGATTTTCCCCCCAAATTTCCCCCAAAATCCCCCAAATTTCCCCCAAAAATCCCCCAAATTTCCCCCCAAATTCCCGATTTTCCCCCCGAAATTCCCGATTTTCCCCCCAAATTCCCGGTTTTCCCCCCGAAATTCCCGATTTTCCCCCCCAAATTCCCGATTTTCCCCCGAAATTCCCGATTTTCCCCCCCAAATTCCCGATTTTCCCCCGAAATTCCCGATTTTCCCCCCAAATTCCCGATTTTCCCCCCAAAATTCCAGATTTTCCCCCCCAAAATTCCCGATTTTCCCCCGAAATTCCCGATTTTCCCCCAAAATCCCCAGAATTTCCCCCCAAATTTCCCCCCAAATTCCCCCAAAATTCCCAAATTTCCCCCGAAATTCCCGAATTTTCACCCAAAACCCCCAAATTTCCCCCAAATTTCCCCCCAAATCCCCGAAATTTCCCCCCAAAATCCCCGAAATTTCCCCCCAAATTTCCCCAAAATCCCCCAAATTCCCCCCAAAACCCCCAAATTTCCCCCCAAATTCCCGATTTTCCCCCGAAATTCCCGATTTTCCCCCGAAATTCCCGGTTTTCCCCCCTCACCGCCCCGGATTTGCCGCCGTCGGCGCCGCAGTCGGGGATGATCTTGGAGAGCTGCACGATCCAATTGTTGATCTTGTCCCGGCGCCGCCGCTCCACTGCCCGGAATTTGGGATAATTTGGGATAATTTGGGACATTTTGTGGGAAATTTGGGACAATTTGGGGGATTTGGGAAAAAATTGGGGGAGATTTGGGAAAAAAACGGGGAAAAAATGGGGAAAAAAATCGAGAAAAATTGGGGTAAAATTGAAGAAAAATTGGGGAAAATTTTGGGGGAAATTTTGGGGGAAATTTTGGGGGAAATTGAGGAAAAATGGGGAAAAAACGGGGAAAAATGAGAAAAAATTGAGAAAAATTGGGATAGAATTAGGGAAGAATTGGGGAAAAATGGGGAAAAATTGGGGAAAAATGGGGGAAAATTGGGGAAAAAACGGGGAAAACAGGGAAAAAATGAGAAAAAAATCGAGAAAAATTGGGATAAAATTGGGGAAAATTTGGGGGAAAATTGAGGAAAAAATGGGAAAAAACAGGGAATAAAAGGAGAACAATTTGGGAAAAATTGGGGAAGAACTGGGAAAAATGTGGGGAAAAAACGGGGAATAATTGGGGAAGAGTTGGGAAAAAGGGGGGGAAATTTTGGGGAAAAAAAATGAAAAAAATTTGAGAAAAATTGGGATAAAATTAAGGAAGATACGGGAAAAATTGGGGGGGAAAATGGGGAAAAAATGAGAAAAAAATCGAGAAAAATTGGGACAAAATTGGGGAAAAATTGGGATAAAATTGGGAGAAATTGGGGGAAAATTGGAGTTGGGGCCATCGGGGTTTTGTCCCAGCCCAGGTGAGTTGGGAGTTCCCCAGGTGATGCTGAGGTCACACAGGTGAGCCCCAGGTAACCCCAGGTGAGCCCCAGGTGAGGCCCAGGTGAGGCCCAGGTGACCCCAGGTGAGGCCCAGGTAACCCCAGGTGAGGCCCAGGTAACCCCAGGTGTGCTCAGGTGAACCCCAGGTAACTCCAGGTGAGACCCAGGTGTGCCCAGGTAACCCCAGGTGAGCCCCAGGTGTGCCCAGGTAACCCCAGGTGAGTCTCACCCTCGTTGTGCTGCGCTCGCCGTCGCTCGTCCCGCGGCACCCGCGGCCCCTCCAGCTTCCTGTGGGCACAGGTGAGCCCAGGTACCCCCCAGGTGTGCCCAGGTACCCCCCAGGTGTGTCCAGGTACCCCCCAGGTGAGCCCAGGTACCCCCCAGGTGAGCCCAGGTACCCCCCAGGTGTGTCCAGGTACCCCCCAGGTGAGCCCAGGTATCCCCCAGGTGTGCCCAGGTACCCCCCAGATGAGCCCAGGTATCCCCCAGATGAGTCCAGGTACCCCCCAGGTGTGCCCAGGTATCCCCCAGGTGTGCCCAGGTACCCCCCAGGTGAGCCCAGGTACCCCCCAGGTGAGCCCAGGTATCCGCCAGGTGAGCCCAGGTGTCCCAAGATCCCCCCCAGGTGTGCCCAGGTGACCTCAAAACCCCCTCCCAGCACCCCCAGGTGTCCCCATTTCCCCCCAGGTGCGCCCAGGTGCCCCCCAGGTGTGCCCAGGTGACTCACGGTGAGTAGGGGTGGCCGTGGGGGGCGAGGCCTCGCGGGGCCCCTCCCCCCGCCTGCAGCACGTCCTGAGGGGTCATCATCACATAGAACTGCCCTGGGGGAGGGGACACACCTGTTCACACACCTGGCCACACCTGGGCACACACCTGGGCATGGAAACCCGCCCCAAGTATCTCCAGGTGTGCCCAGGTGTGTGGATTGTCCCCTCCACGTGTGCCCAGGTGTGAGGTTTGTACCCCAGGTGTGTCCCAAGGCTCCCCAGGTGTGCCCAGGTGTGATTTTTCTCCCCCTCCCAGGTGTGATTTCCACCCCCCACAGAAGATTTTGTCCCACCCAGGTGCGTCCAGGTGAGGTAATCCCGCCCCAGGTGTGCCCAGCTGTTTCCAGGTGTTCCCCCAGGGGTGCCCAGGTGTGTTTCTGTCCCCCCCAACTGTGCCCAGGTGTATCCAGGTGTTCCCCCAGGTGTATCCAGGTGTGCCCAGGTGTGTTTTTGTCCCCCCCAGGCGTATCCAGGTGTGCCCAGGTGTGTTTTTGTCCCCCCCAGGTGTATCCAGGTGTGCCCAGGTGTGTTTTCCCCCCCCAGGTGTGTTTCTCTCCCCCCCAGGTGTATCCAGGTGTTCCCCCAGGTGTATCCAGGTGTTCCCCCAGGTGTATCCAGGTGTGCCCAGGTGCGCTCTCACCTCCAGCCTGGGCCAGGGCGGGGTCGGCCTGCACGGCCACCGCCCCCCCCCCCAGGTGAGCCTGGCCTCGGCCCCGCCCTCGCTGCCGGGGCTGCCGCCGTTACTGAACGGGTTCTGGAGCACGGCCTGGGGGGGGACGGCACACCTGAGTTACCTGGGACAGGTAAAACATCCCAAATCCCCCCCCTGAACCCACCCCAGCACACCTGAGTTACCTGGGACAGGTAAAACATCCCAAATCCCCCCCTGAACCCACCCCCAGCACACCTGAGTTACCTGGGACAGGTAAAACATCCCAAATCCCCCCCCTGAACCCACCCCAGCACACCTGAGTTACCTGAGACAGGTAAAATCCCCCCCTGAACCCACTCCCAGCACACCTGAGTTACCTGAGACAGGTAAAATCCCCCCCTGAACCCACTCCCAGCACACCTGAGTTACCTGAGACAGGTAAAATCCCCCCCTGAACCCACTCCCAGCACACCTGAGTTACCTGAGACAGGTAAAATATCCCAAATCCCCCCCTGAACCCACCCCAGCACACCTGAGTTACCTGAGACAGGTAAAATATCCCAAATCCCCCCCTGAACCCACCCCAGCACACCTGAGTTACCTGAGACAGGTAAAATATCCCAAAATCCCCCCCTGAACCCACCCCCAGCACACCTGAGTTACCTGAGACAGGTAAAATATCCCAAAATCCCCCCCTGAACCCACCCCAGCACACCTGAGTTACCTGGGACAGGTAAAACATCCCAAAATCCCACCTGAACCCCCCCAGGTATCCCCCACGTGTGTCCAGGTGTGTTCCCACCCCCCCAGGTGTGTCCCCCATCCCCCCGGTGTACCCAGCTGTATCCCAGGTGTCCCCAAGTGTGTCCCAGGTATCCCCAGGTGTCCCCAGGTATCCCCAGGTGTGTCCCAGGTGTCCCCAGGTGTGTCCCAGGTGTCCCCAAGTGTGTCCCAGGTATCCCCAGGTGTCCCCAGGTGTCCCCAGGTGTATCCCAGGTATCCCCAGGTGTCCCCAGGTATCCCCAGGTGTGTCCCAGGTGTGTCCCAGGTATCCCCAGGTGTGTCCCATGTAGCCCCAGGTGTGCCCAGGTGTGTCCCAGGTGTCCCCAGGTGTGTCCCAGGTGTCCCCAGGTATCCCCAGGTGTGTCCCAGGTGTATCCCAGGTATCCCCAGGTGTGCCCAGGTGTATCCCAGGTGTGTCCCAGGTATCCCCAGGTGTGCCCAGGTGTATCCCAGGTGTCCCCAGGTGTGTCCCAGGTATCCCCAGGTGTCCCCAGGTGTGTCCCAGGTGTCCCCAGGTGTCCCCAGGTGTATCCCAGGTGTCCCCAGGTGTCCCCAGGTGTGTCCCAGGTGTCCCCAGGTGTATCCCAGGTGTCCCCAGGTGTCCCCAGGTGTGTCCCAGGTGTCCCCAGGTGTGTCCCCTATCCCCCAGGTGTCCCAGGTGTGTCCCCGCTCACCTGGGGGGTCCCGGCGAAGGTGGACACGACACTGACCGCGGCACCCTCGGGGCCATCGAGCGGCGCCTCCGTCACCTGGACCACGCGGTACGTCACCTGTGGGGGGAGGGGCGCACCTGAGCACACCTGGGAGGGCACATAACCTCACCTGGGCACACCTGGGAGGGCACATAACCTCACCTGGGCACACCTGGGTGGGCACATAACCTCACCTGGGCACACCTGGGTGGGCACATAACCTCACCTGAGCACACCTGGGAGGGCACATAACCTCACCTGGGCACACCTGGGTGGGCACATAACCTCACCTGGGCACACCTGGGCACACCTGGGAGGGCACATAACCTCACCTGGGCACACCTGAGCACACCTGGGAGGGCACATAACCTCACCTGGGCACACCTGGGAGGGCACATAACCTCACCTGGGCACACCTGGGATACACCTGAGAGGGCACATAACCTCACCTGGGCGCACCTGGACATGCCTGGGTGGGCACATCACCTCACCTGGGCACACCTGGGTGTGTATTTACCTGTCCCAGGTGTGCTCAGGTGTGTATTTCCCTGTCCCAGGTGTGTTACCTGCCCCAGGTGTGCAGAGGCGTATTTACCTGTCCCAGGTGTGTATTTAACTGTCCCAGGTGTGTATTTAACTGTCCCAGGTGTGTTACCTGTCCCAGGTGTGCTCAGGTGTGTTCAGGTGTATTTACCCGTCCCAGGTGTGTATTTTATTTACCTGCCCACAGTTGCTGTCACTCCTGAACTGGTACTGCAGCCCCCCAAGTGTGTTACCTGTCCCAGGTGTGCCCAGGTGTGCTCAGGTGTGTATTTACCTGTCCCAGGTGTGTATTTACCTGTCCCCCATTGCTGTCACTCCTGAACTGGTACTGCAGCCCCCCAGGTGTGTTACCTGTCCCAGGTGTGTATTTACCTGTCCCAGGTGTATTTACCTGTCCCAGGTGTGCTCAGGTGTGTATTTACCTGTCCCCCATTGCTGTCACTCCTGAACTGGTACTGCAGCCCCCCCTCAGCGAAGGCCCCGGGGGGTCCCGGGACGGCGGCGACGGCGACGGAGCCCTCACCTGGAGGGGCCTCACCTGGGCACAAAAATACCTGAAATTATCCCAAAATATCCCAAAAATATCCCAAATATTCCCTCACCTGGAGGGGCCTCACCTGGGCACCAAAATATCCCAAAAATATCCCAAAAATATCCCAGAAATATCCCAAAATATCCCAAATTATCCCAAAAATATCCCAAATTATCCCAAATTATCCCAAAAATATCCCAAATATTCCCTCACCTGGGGGGGCCTCACCTGGGCACCAAAATATCCCAAATTATCCCAAATTATCCCAAATATTCCCTCACCTGGAGGGGCCTCACCTGGGCACCAAAAATATCCCAAAAATATCCCAAAAATATCCCAAAAATATCCCAGAAATATCCCAAATATTCCCTCACCTGGAGGGGCCTCACCTGGGCACCAAAAATATCCCAAATTATCCCAAAAATATCCCAAAAATATCCCAAATATTCCCTCACCTGGAGGGGCCTCACCTGGGCACAAAAAATATCCCAAAATTATCCCAAAATATCCCAAAATATCCCAAAATTAACAGAAAATATCCCAAAATTAACCCAAAATTATCCAAATTTAACCCAAAAATTCTCCTCCCCAGATCACCCCCAAAATTCCCCAAAAATTCAAAAATTGCCCCAAAATTCCCTCCAAATCCCCCCCAAAATCGCCCCCAAATTTTTTTGGGAACCCCCCAAAATTCCCCAAATTCAAAATTGCCCCAAAAATCCCCCCCCCCCACAAAATTCCCAAAAAATTCAAAAATTTCCCCAAAATTCCCCCAAAAATCCCCTCCCGGGCCCCCGGGAAACCCCAAAATTTTTTGGGACCCCCCCCAAAATTCCCCAAAAATTCAAAAATTGCCCCAAAATTCCCCCCAGACCTTTGGGGCGCCCCCCCCAAAAATTTCCCCCCAAATTTTTTGGAACCCCCCCCAAAATTCCCCAAAATTCCCAGAATTTCTCCAAAATTCCCCAAAATCCCTCCCAGACCCCTTTGACCCCCCAAAAATTCCCCCCAAATTTTCTGGGACCCCCCAAAATTCCCCCAAAATCCCCCCCAAATTTTTTTTGGGACTCCCCAAAATTCCCCCAAATCCAAAAATTGCCCCAAAATTCCCCCAAAATTCAAAACTTTCCCCAAATTTTCCCCCCAAAAATTCCCAAATTTTTTTTGGGACCCCCCGAAATTCCAAAATTCCCCCAAAATCCCCCCAAAATTCGCCCCCAAATTTTTTTTGGGACCCCCCAAAATTCTCCCAAAATTCCCCCAAAATCCCCCAAAAATTCCCCCCAAATTTTTTTTGGGACCCCCCAAAATTCCAAAATTCCCCCAAAATCCCCCAAAAATTCCCCCCAAATTTTTTGGGACCCCCCAAAATTCCCCCAAAATCCCCCAAAAATTCCCCCCAAATTTTTTGGGCCCCCCCACCCCCAAGATCCCCCAAAAATTCAAAATTCCCCCCAAAAATCCCCTCCCAGACCCCCCGGACCCCCCCAAATTTTTTTTGGGGACCCCCCAGAATTCCCAAAATTCCCCCAAAATCCCCCCCAAATTTTTTTTGGGACTCCCCAAAATTCCCCCAAATCCAAAAATTGCCCCAAAATTCCCCCAAAATTCAAAACTTTCCCCAAATTTTCCCCCCAAAAATTCCCCCAAAATCCCCTCCCAGACCCCTTTGAACCCCCAAAATTCGCCCCCAAATTTTTTTTGGGACCCCCCAAAATTCTCCCAAAATTCCCCCAAAATCCCCCAAAAATTCCCCCCAGATTTTTTTTGGGACCCCCCAAAATTCCAAAATTCCCCCAAAATCCCCCCCAAATTTTTTTTGGGACCCCCCAAAATTCCAAAATTCCCCCAAAATCCCCCAAAAATTCCCCCCAAATTTTTTGGGACCCCCCCGAAATCCCCCAAAAATTCAAAATTCCCCCCAAAAATCCCCTCCCAGACCCCTCGGATCCCCCCAAATTTTTTTTGGGGACCCCCCAGAATTCCCAAAATTTCCCCAAAATCCCCCCCAAATTTTTTTTGGGACTCCCCAAAATTCCCCAAAATCCAAAAATTGCCCCAAAATTCCCCCAAAATTCAAAACTTTCCCCAAATTTTCCCCCCAAAAATTCCCCCCAAATTTTTTTTGGTACCCCCCGAAATTCCAAAATTCCCCCAAAATCCCCCCAAAATTCGCCCCCAAATTTTTTTTGGGACCCCCCAAAATTCCCCCAAAATCCCCCCAAAATTCCCCCCAAATTTTTTTTGGGACCCCCCCAAAATTCCAAAATCCCCCAAAAACCCCACAAAAATTCCCCCCAAATTTTTTGGGACCCCCCAAAATCCCCCAAAAAATTCAAAATTCCCCCCAAAACTCCCCTCCCAGACCCCTTGGACCCCCCCAAATTTTTTTTGGGGACCCCCCAGAATTCCCAGAATTCCCCCAAAATTCCCCAAAATCCCCCAAAATTCCCCAATTTTGCCCCTCCCCCGCTCACCCTCCTGCAGCTCCGCGCCCTCCTCGCCCTCCTGCGGCTTCTCCTGACTTGGGGGGGGGGGGGGGGACCCCAAAATTTGGGACCCCCCCCCCCAAAAAAAAAAAATTTTGGGGGTTCCCCCCCCCCCCCAATCCATTTTGGGGACCCCCGCCCCCAAAAAATTTTGGTTTTTTTCCCCCCTCCCCCTCCTCAAAATCCTCCCAAATTTGGGGGGTTTTTTTCCCCTCCCCCCCAATTTTTGGGGTCCCTTTTCCCCTCCCCCACCCCAAATTTTGGGGCCCCTCCCCCCCCCATTTTTCGGCTTCCCTTTCCCCTCCCCTCCCCAAATTTCGGGTCCCCCTCCCCCCCCCCAATTTTTGGCTCCCTTTTCCCCTCCCCCCCCTCCATTTTTGGGGTCCCCCCCCATTTTGGGGTCCTTTTCCCCTCCCCCCCATTTTTAGCCCCCCCCCCAAAATTTGGGTTCCCTTTTGTCCTCCCCCCAAATTTTGGGATCCCCTCCCCCCCCCCCCAATTCCGGGGTCCCTCCCCCCCCATTTTTGGGATCCCCTCCCCCCCCCCCATTTTTGGGTTCCCCCCCCCCCCCCCCAAATTCCCGCCCCTCCCCCTCACCTGGGGGCGGCGCTTCCGGCCGAGTCCAGCCCGGGGTCCAACATTTCCATGGGGGGGGGGAGGGGAGGGGTCGCGATTTTGGGGGTTGGGGGGATGGGGGGAGGGGGTGGGGGAGGGGCAGGACCCCCTTTTCGGTGGGGGGGTGGGGGAGGGGCAGCCCCTAAAAAATTTGGGGGGGGGGAGGGGGGAAAAAAAAAAAAAATCTAAAACCCAAAAAAAAAGGGAAGTGGCGGGTGGGGGGAGGGGCAGATTTGGGGACCCCCCCCCGCGTTTTTTGGGCTTTTTTTTGGGGGGGGTGGGGTGGGGGGAGGGGAGGGTGGGGGGAGGGGTTTTTTTTTGGGGGGGGGGGGATTTTTTGGGGATTTTTTTTTTTTTTTTGGGGGGGGGAGGGGGGGGGAGCGGTCACGAGGCCAAACAGCGGCGTCACGTGCGGCCTCCCCTCCCCCCACCCCCGCCCCGCCCCTCCCCCCCCTCCTTCCTCCTCCTCCTCCTCGCGGGGAGGGGGGGGGGTCTCCCCCCAAACCCCCCCCCCACCCTCCCCTCCCCCCCTTTTTTTTTTTTTTTTTTTTGTTTGTTTTTTCCCCTCCCCCCCCCTCAGCTCCCGGTGGGGGGGGGGGGGTTTCCGCCCCTCCCCCTCCTCCTCCCCCTCCCCCTCCTCCCCCTCCCCCACCCCGCGACTGTCGCGACTTCCCCCGGGGGGTCCGCGCGCGGCTCTCGCGACAGCGGGGACGGCGACAGCGATGGCGGCCGGGAGAGGGGGGGGAGGGGGGGGGGAGGGGCGGGGGAGGGGAGGGGGGAGGGGGAGGGAAAGGGGGGAGGGGGAGCGGAAGGGGGAGGGGCGAAGGGGAAGGAGGGAGGGGGAGGGGAAAAGGGAAGTTCCGGGTTTGGGGGGGAGGGGCCGGAAAGGGGGTGGGGGGGTGGGGGAGGGGATGCGGAAGTGACGGAGGGGTGGGGGAGGGGGAGAGAAACGGGGGGAAAAAAAGACAAAAAGCGGGAAAAATCGGGAGGAAAAAAGGAAAAAGCGGGAAAAATCGGGAGAAAAAATCCCAGGAAAAATCGGGAGAAAAAAAACCGGGGGGGAGTTGGGAAAATTTGGGAGAAAAAAGGGGAAATCGGGAAAAAAAACCGGGAAAATCGGGGGAAAAAAACCGGGAAAATCGGGGAAGGAATCGGGAAAAATCAGGGGAAGGAATCGGGAAAACTTGGGAGAAGAAAAGAGAAAATCGGGAAAGAAAACACGGGAAAAATCGGGGAGGGAATCGGGAAAATTTGGGAGAAAAAAAGTGAAAATCGGGAGGAAAAAAAGAGAAAATCGGGGAGGGAATCGGGAAAAAAATCGGGGAAGGAATCGGGAAAATCTGGGAGAAAAAGGGGGAAAATCGGGAAAAATCGGGAGAAAAAAGCGGGAAAATCTGGGACAAAAAGAGGGAAAAATCGGAAGAAAAAAAGAGAAAATCGGGAGAAAAAAAGGCGGGAAAAATCGGGGAGAAATCGGGAAAAAAATCGGGGGGGAACTGGGAAAATTTGGGAGAAAAAAGGGGAAAATCGGAAAAAAAGCGCGGGAAAATCGGGAAAAAAACCGGGAAAATCGGGAGAAAAAAGAGAAAATGGGGGGAAAAAAGCGGGAAAAAAACCCGGGAAAAATCGGGGAAAAAAAGAGAAAATCGGGGAAAAAAATCGGGGGGGAATTGGGAAAATTTGGGAAAAAAAAAGGGAAAATCGGGAAAAAAAACCCGGGAAAAATCGGGAAAAATTGGGAGAAAAAAAAGAGAAAATCGGGGACAAAATTTGGGAAAAAATCAGGAAAAAAGTTGGGGAAAAATTGGAAAAAAAAATCAGGGAAAAAAAAGGAGAAAATTGGGAGAAAATCGGGAAAAAATCAGGGAAAATTGGGAAGAACTGGGAGAAAAATGGGAAAATTCGGGAGAAAATTGGGGAAGAGCTGGAGAAATCCCCAATAAATGTCAATAAATCTTAATAAATCCTAATAAATGCCAATAAATCCCAATAAATCCCCAATAAATCCCCAATAAATCCCCAATAAATCCTCAATAAATCCCAATAAATTTCCAATAAATCCCCAATTAATCCAAATAAATCCCCAATAAATCCCCAATAAATCCCCAATAAATCCCCAATAAATCCCCAATAAATCCCCAATAAATCCTCAATAAATCCCCAATAAATCCCCAATAAATCCCCAATAAATTCCCAATAAATCCTCAATAAATCCCCAATTAATCCCCAATAAATCCCCAATTAATCCCAATAAATCCCCAATAAATCCGCAATAAATCCCCAATAAATTCCAAATAAATCCCCAATAAATCCCCAATAAATCCCAATAAATTTCCAATAAATCCCCAATTAATCCAAATAAATCCCCAATAAATTACTAATAAATCCCCAATAAATCCGCAATTAATCCCCAATAAATCCCCAATTAATCCCCAATAAATCCCCAATAAATTCCCAATAAATCCCCAATAAATCCCAATAAATCCCCAATAAATCCCCAATTAATTCCCAATTAATCCCCAATAAATCCCCAATAAATCCCCAATAAATCCCAATAAATCCCCAATTAATCCCCAATAAATCCCTAATAAATCCCCAATAAATCCCCAATTAATCCCCTATTAATCCCCAATCAATCCCAATAAATCCCCAATTAATCTCCAATAAATCCCCAATTAATCCCCAATAAATCCCTAATAAATCCCCAATAAATCCCCAATTAAATCCCAATTAATCCCCAATAAATCCCAATAAATCCTCAATAAATCCCAATAAATTTCCAGTAAATCCCAATAAATCCCCAATTAATCCCCAATTATTCCCCAATAAATCCCCAATAAATTCCCAATAAATTTCAAATAAATCCCAATAAATCCCCAATAAATCCCAATTAATCCCCAATAAATCCCCAATTAATCCCCAATAAATCCCTAATAAATCCCCAATAAATCCCAATTAATCCCCAATAAATCCCCAATAAATCCCCAATTAATCCCCAATAAATCCCAAAAAATTCCCAGAATTCCCCAAAAATTCCCAGAATTCCAAATTTTATTTGGGGGTCAAAGGTGACTGGGGGGGGGGTGGGGGCGGGGCTCGTTAGGGGCGTTAATGAGGGACAATAAATAATTAACCGGGGTGGGCGTGGCCACGGCCGGGCTTCACCTGTCCAGGTGGGCGTGGTCATGCCCGTATAAGGAGAGGGGGGGTTGGGTGTGGTCAAAGTGGGCGTGGCCAAAGGGGAGACGGGCGTGGTCTGGGTTAGGTTCAGGTGTGTCCAGGTGTGCTGGGCGTGGCCCAGGTAAGGTCCAGGTGTGTCAGGTGAGCTCCAGGTAAGGTCCAGGTGTGTCAGGTGTGTTCAGGTGAGCTCCAGGTAAGGTCCAGGCGTGGTTCAGGTGTATCTCAGGTATGTCCAGGTGTATTCCAAGTGTGTCAGGTCTGTCCCAGGTGTGTCAGGTGTATCTCAGGTATATCTCAGGTGTGTCCAGATGTGCCCCAGGTATCTCAGGTGTGTCCAGATGTATCTCAGGTGTGTCCAGGTATGTGTAAGGTGTGTCCAGGCGCAGTGGGCGTGGTTCAGGTGTGTCCAGATATATCTCAGGTGTGTCCAGGTGTGCCCCAGGTATCTCAGGTGTGTCCAGGTGTGTCTTAGGTGTGTCCAGGTGAGTCCCGGGTATCTCAGGTGTGTCTCAGGTGTATCTCAGGTGTATCTCAGGTGTGTCCAGGTGTGTCCAGGTGAGTCCCAGGTATCTCAGGTGTGTCTCAGGTGTGTCTCAGGTGTATCCAGGTGTGTCCAGGTGTGTCCAGGTGTGTCCAGGTGCGGTGGGCGGGGTCACTTCACGCGGATCTCGGCGTACTCCGGGGGCTCCTCGGGGGGTCCCCGGGCGGGTTTGGGGGGAGGGGCAGGCTCGGGGGGGGCTCCCGGCCCCTCCCCCACCCCCAGGGCCCAGCGCCCGACGGCGCCGCGCAGCCAGCGCGCCTGGGGGGAGAGGGGCGGGCTCACCTGAGCTCACCTGGGCTCACCTGAGCTCACCTGGGCTCACCTGGCTCCCCCCCTCCCCCCCCACAGGTGACCCCAAAATGGCCTCAAAAATCCCACCCGGACCCTCCCCCGAAACGGCCCCAAATCCCCGCCCCGGCCCCGCCCCCCTCACCTGCAGTGGGCGTGGCTCCGGGTCCCGCCCCCCCGGGGGGGTCACCGGGGTCACCGCGGGGCTTCCCGACGCCTTCCTGCAGGGGTGGGGCGGGAAAGGGGCGTGGCCTGGTTAGATTCGGCTCCGCCCCTCAGTTCCCCCCGTGGGCGTGGCCTGAGAGGGGCGTGGCCTCTTTGGTGGGTGTGGCTAAAAGTGGGCGGGAACGGAAATAGCCTCGAAGGGGGCGTGGCCTCTTTGGTGCCGGAGTAATTTGCATGGAGGGGCGTGGTCTATGGGGGTGTGACCATATATGGGCGTGGTCCAAGAGGGGCGTGGCCTCTTTTCGGAGGGGTATCCTGATGTGGGCGGGGCCTAACAGGGGATCCGGTTGTGGGCGTGGCATCGATCCAAATATGGGCGTGGCCTGTCAGCGAGTGTCTGACTGTGGGCGTGGCCTCTCCGGTGCCAAATATGGGCGTGGCCTCTCCGGTGACAAACATGGGCGTGGCCTCCTCCCAAATATGGGCGTGGCCTCTCCGGTGACAAACATGGGCGTGGCCTCCTCCCCACTCCCGCCCTTTCCCAGCCCCTCCCCCCTCCCGTCCCCAGGTGGGCGTGGCCCCCCGGTGGGCGTGGCCGGCGGGGGGCGGGGCTCACTTGCGGCGGCTCTGGCTCAGGTAACACACGAGGGCGATGACGACGGCGAAGGCGACGACGGCTCCGACGGGACCCACCTTGGCCCAAACCAGCCCGGCTGCAGGTGAGGGGGGGGAGGGGGGACAGGTGAGCCAGGGGCAGACAGGTGTGTCCCCAGGTGTGCCCAGACTGTCCCAGGTGTGTCCCAAGTGGGCCCCCAGGTGTGCCCAAACTCCCCCAGGTGTGTCCTGGTGTGTCCCAGGTGCCCACAGGTGTTCCCCAAAGGAACCCCCAGGTGTGCTCAGGTATTCCCAGGTGTGTCTCAAGTGTGCTCAGGTGTATGCCAGGTGTTCCCAGGTGTTCCCAGGTGTGCCCAGGTGTTCCCAGGTGTATCCCAGGTGTGCCCAGGTGTATCCCAGGTGTTCCCAGGTGTATCCCAGGTGTACCCAGGTGTGCCCAGGTGTATCCCAGGTGTATCCCAGGTGTATCCCAGGTGTACCCAGGTGTGCTCAGGTGTATCCCAGGTGTGCCCAGGTGTATCCCAGGTGTACCCAGGTGTGCCCAGGTGTATCCCAGGTGTTCCCAGGTGTGCCCAGGTGTGCTCAGGTGTATCCCAGGTGTATCCCAGGTGTATCCCAGGTGTGCCCAGGTGTACCCAGGTATACCCCAGGTGTATCCCAGGTGTACCCAGGTAACACAGGTGACCCAAACACACCCCACAGGTGTATCCCAGGTGTGCCCAGGTGTACCCAGGTAACACAGGTGACCCAAACACACCCCACAGGTGTATCCCAGCTGTGCCCAGGTGTTCCCAGGTGCGCTCACCTGGATGGTGGAACCTGAGCTGCATCCTGGCGGCGCCGTGGCCGTTGGTGGCCGCGCACAGCACGGCCAGCCGCGGCTCCAGGCCCCCCCGCAGCGTCAGCACGGCCGTCACCGCCTCACCTGGGGGACCCCCCCAGGGCCCACCTGGGCCAGGTGCGGTCAGGGCGAAGTCGCGGTGCCCCTCGGCCACCGTCAGGTTGAGCGAGGGCAGCTCGAAGGCCAGCACAGGTGAGGGCACGGCGGCCGCCGCGCAGACGCACCTGGCCGTCCCCTCCCCCACCGGGGCGCAGCGGGACTCCGGCAGCAGAACCGGCGGGTCTGGGGGGACACGGGGGGGGCGTTGGGGACAGGCTGGGGACAGTTTGGGGGGATTTGGGGACAGTTTTGGGGGGTTTGGGGACGATTTTGGGGGGATTTGGGGACAATTTTGGGGGATCTGGGGACAATTTTGGGGGGTTTGGGGACGACTTGGGGAGTTTGGGGACAATTTTGGGAGGTTTGGGGACGATTTTGGGGGGTTTGGGGACGATTTTGGGGCATTTGGGGATGATTTTGGGGGATTTGGGGACAATTTTGGGAGGTTTGGGGATGATTTTGGGGGATTTTGGGGGGATTTGGAGACATTAGGGGACATTTTGAGGGGTTTGGGGACGATTTTGGGGGATTTGAGGACGATTTTGGGACATTTTGGGGACAATTTGGGGGATTTGGAGACAGTTTGGGGACATTTTGGGGGGATTTGGGGACAATTTTGGGGCATTTTTGGGGGGATTTGGGGACAGTTTTGGGAGGTTTGGGGACAGTTTTGGGGGGTTTGGGGACAATTTGGGGGGATTTGGGGGGGGTTGGGGACATTTTAGAGATGATTTGGGGACGATTGGGGGGATTTTGGGGAATTTGGGGACATTTTGGGGGGTTGGGGACATTGAGAAAAAATGAAGGAAAAAAGGAAAATAATGAGGGAAAACGGGAAAAAACGGGATTGGGGACGATTTGGGGACATTTTGGGGCCATTGGAGATTTCCCAGAATTCCCGGTTTTTCCCCCAAAATCCCCCGGGGTTTTTTCTTCCCCCCCCACCCAATTCCCACTTCCCCCCCCGTTTTTTCCCAAAATCCCAATTTCATCAATCGATCACTGATCGATCGATCGGCAGCCATTAGCAATCGATGACCGATCTAATCGATCGGCAGACACGATCAATCGATCGCCGATCTAATCGATCGGCAGCCATTAGCAATCGATCGCCGATCTAATCGATCGGCAGGCATGAGCAATCGATCGCCGATCTAATCGATCGGCAGCCATGAGCAATCGATCGCCGAGCTAATCGATCGGCAGGCATGAGCAATCGATCGCCGATCTAATCGATCGCAGGCATGAGCAATCGATCGCCGAGCTGATCGATCGGCAGGCATGAGCAATCGATTACCGATCTAATCGATCGGCAGGCATTAGCAATCGATTACCGATCTAATCGATCGGCAGGCATGAGCAGTGGATCGCCGAGCTAATCGATCGGCAGGCATTAGCAATCGATTACCGATCTAATCGATCGGCAGGCATGAGCAATCGATTACCGATCAATCGATCGGCAGGCGTGAGCAATCGATTACCGATCTGATCGATCGGCAGCCATGAGCAATCGATCACCGATCTAATCGATCGCAGGCATAAGCAATCGATCGCCGATGTAATCGATCGGCAGGCATGAGCAATCGATTACCGAGCTAATCGATCGGCAGGCATGATCAATCGATTACCGATCAATCGATCGGCAGGCGTGAGCAATCGATCGCCGATCTAATCGATCGGCAGCCATTAGCAATCGATTATCGATCTAATCGATCGGCAGCCATTAGCAATCGATCCCCTGACCAATCGATCGGCAGCCATCGGCGATCGATCAATCGATCACTGATCAATCGATCACTGATCAATCGATCTCTCATGTGATGTCCAAGGCCCCCAAATCCCCATTTCCCCCCCATTTTCCTCCCCAAAAATCCCTTTTTAGCCCAAATTTTTCCCCAAAATCTCCATTTTTTTTCCCAAAATCCCGTTTTTTCTCCCCAAAATCCCGACTCACACTCCACGGTGACGTTGAAGGCCAGGCTGCTCCTTACCCCCAAAATCCCCATTTTTTTCCCCGTTTTTTCCCCATTTCTCCCCTTTTTTCCCCATTTTTCCCCATTTTTTTTCCCAAAATCCCCATTTTTTCCCCATTTTTTCCCCATTTTTTTTTCCCAAAATCCCGGTTTTTCCCCCAAAATCCCGACTCACACTCCACGGTGACGTTGAAGGCCAGGCTGCTTTCACCATTCCTTACCCCCAAAATCCTCATTTTTAACCCCAAAAATCCCCTTTTTTTTTCTTTTTTCCCCGTTTTTCCCCCATTTTTCCCCATTTTCCCCCATTTTTTCCCCATTTTTCCCCATTTTTCACCTTTTTTTTCCCCCAAAATCCCCATTTTTTCCCCATCTCACACTCCACGGTGACGTTGAAGGCCAGGCTGCTCCTTACCCCCAAAATCCTCATTTTTAACCCCAAAAATCCCCTTTTTTTTCCTTTTTTCCCCATTTCTCCCCATTTTTCCCCATTTTTCTCCATTTATTTTCCCAAAATCCCCATTTTTTTTTCCCAAAATCCCCATTTTTTTCCCCAAAATCCCGACTCACACTCCACGGTGACGTTGAAGGCCAGGCTGCTTTCACCATTCCTTACCCCCAAAATCCTCATTTTTAACCCCAAAAATCCCCTTTTTTTTTCCTTTTTTCCCCATTTTTCCCCCATTTTTCCCCGTTTTTTCCCCATTTTTTCCCCATTTTTTTCCCCAAAATCCCCATTTTTTCCCCCAATCTCACACTCCACGGTGACATTGAAGGCCAGGCTGCTGTCACCATTCCTTACCCCCAAAATCCCCATTTTTTCCCCGTTTTTTCCCCATTTTTTCCCCATTTTTCCCCATTTTCCCCCGTTTTTTTTCCCAAAATCCCCATTTTTTTCCCCAAAATCCCGACTCACACTCCACGGTGACGTTGAAGGCCAGGCTGCTCCTTACCCCCAAAAATCTCATTTTTTCCCCCGTTTTTTCCCCATTTTTCCCCATTTTTTCCCCATTTTTTTTCCCAAAATCCCCATTTTTTTTCCCCAAATCCCCATTTTTTTCCCCAAAATCCCCATTTTTTCCCCAATCTCACACTCCACGGTGACGTTGAAGGCCAGGCTGCTCCTTACCCCCAAAAATCCCCATTTTTTCCCCCGTTTTTTCCCCATTTTTCCCCATTTTCCCCCGTTTTTTTTCCCAAAATCCCCATTTTTCCCTATTTTTTCCCCATTTTTTCCCAAAATCCCGGTTTTTTTCCCCAAAATCCCGACTCACACTCCACGGTGACGTTGAAGGCCAGGCTGCTGGCCCCGTGCTGGTTCTCGGCCGTGCACAGGTATTCCCCGGCGTCCTCAGGTGAGGCCCTGGGCAGCTCCAGCCTCACCTGCGGCTCGTACACGGCCGTGGCCACCACGCGGCGCCCGCGGGCCAACGTCACGATGGGGGCGGGGTGGCTGAGGGCGCCGCAGGTGAGCGACACCTGCTCACCTGCCAGCACCCACAGCGTGCCGTTCAGCACCGGGGGGCGGGGGGCGTCTGCGGGACAGGTGAGACATGGACAGGTGAGATACAGGTGAGACACAGGTGAGATACAGGTGAGTTACAGGTGAGATACAGGTGCGATACAGGTGAGACATGGACAGGTGAGATACAGGTGAGACAGGTGAGATACAGGTGAGATACAGGTGAGATACAGGTGGGACAGGTGCGATATAGGTGAGATACAGGTGGAACAGGTGCGATATAGGTGAGACAGGTGAGATACAGGTGAGTCACAGGTGAGATACAGGTGAGATACAGGTGAGATACAGGTGGGACAGGTGAGATACAGGTGAGATACAGGTGGGACAGGTGAGATACACGTGAGATACAGGTGAGTCACAGGTGAGATACAGGTGAGTCACAGGTGAGTTACAGGTGGGACAGGTGTGCAGAAGGACTCACGTGTGACCCAGGGGGATTTAAAGAGGGGAACACCCAAAAAAGGGACCCAGGTGTGAGCCAGGTGTAACTCAGGTGTCTGGAGGGACCCAAAAAAGGGACCCAGGTGCCCCTAGGTGTGAGCCAGGTGTGCCCAGGTGTATCTCAGTTGTGTCCCAGGTGTGAGCCAGGTGTATCTCAGGTGTATCTCAGTTGTGTCCCAGGTGTGCCCAGGTGTGAGCCAGGTGCCCCCAGGTGTACCCAGGTGTATCCCAGGTGTGCCCAGGTGTATCTCAGTTGTGTCCCAGGTGTGCTCAGGTGTATCCAGGTGTATCTCAGGTGTATCTCAGGTGTATCCAGGTGTATCTCAGGTGTACCCAGGTGTATCTCAGGTGTACCCAGGTGTGCCCAGGTGTACCCAGGTGTCTCTCAGGTGTACCCAGGTATATCCCAGGTGTGCCCAGGTGTATCCCAGATGTGCCCAGGTGTATCTCAGGTGTGCCCAGGTGTATCTCAGGTGTATCTCAGGTGTATCCCAGATGTACCCAGGTGTACCCAGGTGTATCCCATGTGTACCCAGGTGTATCCCAGGTGTACCCAGGTGTGCCCAGGTCACTCACAGGCCACGTGCAGCTCCAGGCTCCGGTTGTGGCGGCCATGTCGGTTCTCGGCCACGCAGGTGTAGGTGCCGCTGTCCTGGGGGCTCACCTGGGCCAGGTGCAGGGGCAGCGAGGCCACGCCCGGCTCCTCCCGCAGCACCTGCGGCCCCCGGAACCAGGTGAGCAGCGGGGGGGGGAGACCCTCGGCCGAGCAGCCAAAATCCACCTGGGAGCCCTCGAGGGCCTCGCTGGGACCCGACACCTCCAGCACCTGCGGCTCGTCTGGGGGGGGAGGGGACAGGTGAGTCACGGACCTGCACAGGTGAGTCAGGGAGAGCCCCAAAACCTGCCCAGGTGAGTCAGAGAGAGCCCAGAAACCTCCCCAAAAACTGCCCAGGTGAGTCAGGGACCTGCCCAGGTGAGTCAGGGAGAGCCCAAAAACTGCCCAGGTGAGTCAGGGACATCCCCAAAACCTCCTCAGGTGTTTCAGAAACCACCTGGAACCCTCCCCCGATGAGTCAGGTGGGGCCCAGGTGCCCCCCAGGTACTCTCCAGGTGTGCCCAGGTGTACTCAGGTACCCCCCAGGTGTATCCCAGGTGCCCCCAGGTGTATCCCAGGTGTACTCAGGTGTTTCCCAGGTGCGCTCACACTGCCCCCAAGTGTATTCAGGTACCCCCCAGGTGTATCCCAGGTGCACCCAGGTGTACTCAGGTATTCCCCAGGTGCGCTCACACTGCCCCCAGGTGTACTCAGGTACCCCCCAGGTGTGCCCAGGTGTATCCCAGGTGCCCCCAGGTGTGCCCAGGTGTACACAGGTCCCCCCGAGATGTATCCCAGGTGCACCCAGGTATCCCCCAGGTGCCCCCCAGGTGTGCTCAGGTATTCCCCAGGTGTGCCTAGGTGTGCTCAGGTATTCCCCAGGTGTGCCCAGGTGCCCCCCAGGTGTACCCCAGGTGCCCCCAGGTGTATCTCAGGTGTGCCCAGGTGCCCCCAGGTGTATCCCAGGTGCCCCCAGGTGTACCCAGCTGTGCCCAGGTGCCCCCCAGGTGTATCCCAGCTGTGCCCAGGTGCCCCCAGGTGTATCCCAGGTGCCCCCAGGTGTATCCCAGGTGCGCTCACACTGCACGTCGAGCTCCACGCCGGCGTTGAACTCGAGGCTGGAGTTGGGCAGGGTCACGTGACAGCCGAGGCGGCGCCCGCCGTCCTCGCGCCGGGGCCGGAAGCGGAGGCGGGACACGACGGAAGCGGCGCCGGCCTCGTCCTCGCGCCGCTCGCTCTCGGCAACTTCCGGCAGCTCTCGGGTCCCCGCCCAGCGCACGCGCGGCCGCTGCCGAGGGCACGAGTCGGGCACGCGACAGCGCAGCTCGGCCACGGAGCCCGCCACCAGCGGGGCCGGCACCTCCAGCTGCGGCTCGTCTGCAAAATAAAATAATTCAAAATATAAAATATTGGTATTTAGAGCGAAAAACGGGCTCAGGGCGTGCCGGGAATGGAGGTCTGGGTGTGCCGAAAATCTCAGATTTTTATCCCAAAAAATGGGGTTTAAATATCCCAAAATTCATCCCCGGCCACCAGCGGGGCCGGCACCTCCAGCTGCGGCTCGTCTGCAAAAAATAAATAGAAAAAAATATAAAATATTGGCATTTAGAGCGAAAAACGGGCTCAGGGCGTGCCGGGATTCGGGGTCTGGGTGTGCCGAAAATCCCGGGGTTTTATCCCAAAAAATGGGGTCAGGGTGTGTCAAAAATCCCGGATTTTTATCCCAAAAATGGAACCCGGAAGTGCCAAAAATCCCAGATTTTATTCCAAAAAATGGGTTTTAAATATCCCAAAAATCCCAGATTTTTATCCCCAAAAATGGAACCCGGAAGTGCCGAAAATCCCAGATTTTTATCCCAAAAAATGGGGTTTAAATATCCCAAAATTCATCCCCGGCCACCAGCGGGGCCGGCACCTCCAGCTGCGGCTCGTCTGCAAAAAATTAATTAAAAATAAAGATTAAAATGATGGGAAGTGAAGTGAAAAATGGAGGTCTGCGTGTGCCGAAAATCTCGGATTTTTAACTCAAAAAATGGGGTCAGGGTGTGTCAAAAATCCCGGATTTTTATCCCAAAAATGGAACCCGGAAGTGCCAAAAATCTCAGATTTTTATCCCAAAAATGAGGTTTAAATATCCCAAAAAATCCCGGATTTTTATCCCAAAATTGGGCTCCAAAATCCCCAAATTTGGTTCCAAATCGAGGGTCGGGAAACCCCAAAAAATCCACCAAAAAAAAGATAAAATAAAAAAAAAAAAAAAAAAAAAAAATTACCACCCCCCCAAAAAAAAAAAAATCAGAAAAAAATAGAAAAAAATGCCAAAAAAATCCCTAAAAATTAAAAAAAAAAAAAAAAAAATTCCCCAAAAAATCAGAAAAAATCCCCAAAAAAATCCCCAAAAAAATCCCCAAAAAAATCCCCACAAAATCCCCCCAAAATATCAAAAAAAAAAAAAAAAAAATCAGAAAAACATGCCAAAAAATCCCTAAAAATTCCCCCCCAAAATCGCCTAAAAATTCCCACAAATTCCCAAAAAAATCAGAAAAAAATGCCAAAAAAATGCCAAAAAAATCCCCCCCAAATTCCCAAAAATATTCACCAAAACTCCCCCAAAAAATCCCCCAAAAATCAGGAAAAAATGCAAAAAAACTGCATTAAAAATCCCAAAAGATACTCAAAAAAACCGAAAAAAATCCCCCCAAAAATTAAAAAAAAATCCCTAAAAAATCCCCCCAAAAATGGGAAAAAATCGAAAAAAAAATCGAAAAAAAAATTTAAAAAATCAAAAAAAATCCCAAAATACCCCAAAAAATCAGAAAAAAATTCTCAAAAAAATCCCCCAAAATTCCCTAAAATTTCTTTTAAAATTGCGAAAAAAAAAAAAAAAAGGAAAAAAAACAGAAAAAAAAAATCACAAAAAATCGGAAAAAAAGTAAAAAAATTCGAAAAAGTTCCCCAAAAAATCAGAAAAAAATCGGAAAAAAATCAGAAAAAATAATTTAAAAATAAATGTTAAAATCATTTAAAAATTAAAAAAAAAAAATCGAAAAAAAATCCTTTAAAGATCCCTAAAAATTCCCAAAAAATTCCCCAAAAATCCCAAAAAATCCCCAAATAATTGGAAAAGATTGGAAAAAAATCCAAAAAAAATCAGAAAAAAATGCAAAAAATAATAAAAAAAGAATCCCTCAAATTTTTTTTTTTTTTAATAAAAAATTAGTGGTAAAAAATGTAAAAAAACCCAGAAAAAGATAGAAAGAAAATCGAATAAAATCCATAAAAAACTTTTATATAATCGGAAAACAATCGGAAAAAAATGGAAAAAAATGCAAAAAAAAATCGGAAAAAAATCGGAAAAAAAATCAGAAAAAAATCGTTAAAAATCAGAAAAAAATCGGGCAAAATCGGGAAAAATCGGGAAAATTCAGAAAAAATCGGAAAAAATTCGGAAAAAATCAGAAAAAAATCGGAAAAAATCAGAAAAAAAATGCAAAAAAAAAATCGGAAAAAATCGGAAAAAAATCGGAGAAAATCGGGGAAAATCGGAAAAAATCGGGAAAAATCGGGAACAATCGGGGAAAATCGGGAAAAATCGAAAAAATCGGAAAAAATTCGGAAAAAATCGGGGAAAATCGGGGAACATCAGAGAAAATCAGGGAAAATCGGGAAAAATGGCAAAAAAAATGGGGAAAAAATCGGAAAAAATGGGAAAAAAATGGGAAAAAAATCGGAAAAAAATGGGAAAAAATCGGGAAAAAATGCAAAAAAAATGGGGAAAAAATCGGAAAAAATCGGAGAAAATCGGAAAAAATCGGGAAAAAATCGGGGAAAATGGGAGAACATCGGAAAAAATCGGGAAAAATCGGGAAAAATTGGGGAAAAATCGGGGAAAATCGGAGAAAATCGGGGGAAATCGGGAACAATTGGGAACAATTGGGAAAAATCGGGAAAAATCGGAGAAAGTCGGAAAAAGTCGGAGAAAATCGGAGAAAATCGGGAAAAATCGGGAGACATCGGGAAAAATCGGAGAAAATCGGAAAAAATCGGAGAAAATCGGGAAAAATCGGAAAAAATCAGAGAAAATCGGGAAAAATCGGGGAAAATCGGGGAAAAATCGGGGAAAATCGGAAAAATTCGGGAAAAATCGGAAAAAATCGGAAAAAAAATCGGAAAAAAATCGGAAAAAATCGGAAAAAAATCGTAAAAAAATCGGAAAAAATCCGGAAAAAATGGGGAAAAAATCGGAAAAAAATCGGAAAAAAATCGGGAAAAAATGCAAAAAAAATGGGAAAAAAATGGGGAAAAAATCGGAAAAAATCGGAAAAAAATGGGAAAAAAATGGGAAAAAAATGGGAAAAAAATCGGAAAAAAATGGGAAAAAAATCGGGGAAAAATGCAAAAAAATGGGGAAAAAATGGGGAAAAAATCGGAAAAAAATGGAAAAAAATCGGGAAAAAATGCAAAAAAATGGGGAAAAAATCGGAAAAAAATCGGAAAAAAATCCGTAAAAAATGGGAAAAAAAATCGTAAAAAAATCGGAAAAATGCAAAAAAAATGGGAAAAAAATGGGGAAAAAACCGGAAAAAAATCGGAAAAAATCGGGAAAAAATCGGAAAAAATCGGAAAAAATCGGGAAAAAATCGGGGAAAATGGGAAAAATCGGATAAAATCGGGAAAAATCGGGAAAAATCGGGGAAAAATCGGAAAAAATCGGAAAAAAAATCGGAAAAAAATCGGAAAAAAATCGGAAAAAAATCGGAAAAAAATCGGAAAAAAATCGGAAAAAAGCAAAAAAAATCATAAAAAATCGGGAAAAAATCGGAAAAAAATCGGAAAAAAATCGGAAAAAATCCGGAAAAAATCGGAAAAAATGCAAAAAAAATCATAAAAAATCGGGAAAAAATCGAAAAAAATTCGGAAAAAAATCGGAAAAAAATCCGTAAAAAATGGGAAAAAAAATCGTAAAAAAAATCGGAAAAAAATCGGGAAAAAATCGGGAAAAAATTCGGAAAAAATTCGCAAAAAATGGGGAAAAAATCGGAAAAAAATCGGGAAAAAATCGGGAAAAAATTCGGAAAAAAATCGTAAAAAATGGGAAAAAATCCGGAAAAAATCAGAAAAAAATCGGGAATAAATCAGGAAAAAATGGGGAAAAAACGGGAAAAAATCAGGAAAAAATGGGGAAAAACCGGGAATTTCCCCCAACCCCCCGAGCCGGCGCTCACCTGTGACGTGGAGCACGGTGTGCTCGCTGAAGCTGTACTGGTTGTAGCCGCCCAGGTCTCCCCTGAAGTAGTAGGGCCCTCGCAGCTCGGCGCTGAGCGGCGGCCCGAGGCGCAGCGAGCAGTCCCGCAGGGCCGGGTCTCCCTCCAGCCACGGGCCCCGGAACGGCCCCGGGAACGGCCCCGGAAACGGCCCCGGAACGGCCCCGGAAATGGACCCGGAAACTGCCCGGAAACGGCCCCGGAAACGGCCCCGGAAACGGCCCCGGAACGGCCCCGGGAACGGACCCGGGAACGGACCCGGAAACGGCCCCGGAAACGGCCCCGGAACGGCCCCGGGAACGGACCCGGAAACGGCCCCGGAAACGGCCCCGGAAACGGCCCCGGAACGGCCCCGGAAACGGCCCCGGAAACGGACCCGGAAACGGCCCCGGAAACGGCCGGGAGCCACCGGGGACAATCGGGGACAATCGGAGAAAATCGGGGAAAATCGGGAAAAAATCGGGAAAATTCGGGAAAAATCGGGGAAAAAATCGGAAAAAAAATCGGAAAAAATGGGAAAAAATCGGAAAAAAAATCGGAAAAAATCCGGAAAAAATCGGAAAAAATCGGGAAAAAATCGGAAAAAAAATCGTAAAAAATGGGAAAAAAATCGGAAAAAAATGGGGAAAAATCGGAAAAAAATCGGAAAAAATCGGGAAAAAATCGGAAAAAAATTCGTAAAAAATGGGAAAAAAATCGGAAAAAAATCAGAAAAAAATCGGGAAAAAATCGGGAAAAAAATCGGAAAAAATCGGGAAAAAATCGGAAAAAAATCCGGAAAAAATGGGAAAAAATCGGAAAAAAATCGGAAAAAAATTCGTAAAAAATGGGAAAAAAATCGGAAAAAATCAGAAAAAAATCGGGAAAAAATTCGTAAAAAATGGGGAAAAAATCGGAAAAAAATCGGAAAAAATGGGGAAAAAATCGAAAAAAATCGGAAAAAAATCCGGAAAAAATGGGAAAAAAATCGTAAAAAAATCGTAAAAAAATCGTAAAAAAATGGGAAAAAATCGGAAAAAAATCGTAAAAAAATGGGAAAAAAATGGGAAAAAATCAGAAAAAAATCGGGAAAAACCGGGAATTTCCCCCAAGCCCCCCAGCCGGCGCTCACCTGTGACGTGGAGCACGGTGTGCTCGCTGAAGCTGTACTGGTTGTAGCCGCCCAGGTCTCCCCTGAAGTAGTAGGGCCCTCGCAGCTCGGCGCTGAGCGGCGGCCCGAGGCGCAGCGAGCAGTCCCGCAGGGCCGGGTCTCCCTCCAGCCACGGGCCCCGGAACGGCCCCGGAACGGCCCCGGAAATGGACCCGGAAACTGCCCGGAAACGGCCCCGGAAACGGCCCCGGAACGGCCCCGGAAACTGCCCCGGAAACGGCCCCGGAAACGGCCGGAAACGGCCCCGGAAACGGCCCCGGAAACGGCCCCGGAAACGGACCCGGAAACGGACCCGGAAACGGACCCGGAAACGGACCCGGAAACGGCCCCGGAAATGGACCCGGAAACGGCCGGGAGCCACCGGGGACAATCGGGGACAATCGGAAAAAATCGGGGAAAATCGGGAAAAAATCGGGAAAATTCGGGAAAAATCGGGGAAAATCGGAAAAAATCGGGGAAATTCGGAAAAAAATCGGGAAAATTCGGGAAAAATCGGGGAAAAAATCGGAAAAAAAATCGGAAAAAAATCGGAAAAAATCGGAAAAAATCGAAAAAAATGCAAAAAAAATCATAAAAAATCGGAAAAAATCCGGAAAAAATGGGGAAAAATCGAAAAAAATCGGGAAAAAATCGGAAAAAAATTCGTAAAAAAAGGGAAAAAAATCGGAAAAAATCAGAAAAAAATCGGGAAAAAATCGGAAAAAATCCGGAAAAAATGGGGAAAAAATCGGAAAAAAATCGGAAAAAAATCGGAAAAAATCGGGAAAAAATCGGAAAAAATCAGAAAAAAATCAGAAAAAAATGGGGAAAAACCGGGAATTTCCCCCAACCCCCCAGCCGGCGCTCACCTGTGACGTGGAGCACGGTGTGCTCGCTGAAGCTGTACTGGTTGTAGCCGCCCAGGTCTCCCCTGAAGTAGTAGGGCCCTCGCAGCTCGGCGCTGAGCGGCGGCCCGAGGCGCAGCGAGCAGTCCCGCAGGGCCGGGTCTCCCTCCAGCCACGCGCGGCCCTCGAAGCTCTCGTGGACGGCCCCGGGCCGCGACCTCGCCACCACCGGCGGGTAGTTCCGCGGGTACGGGCTCCCGAAATACCAAAGGCCCTGCAGCGACACCGGCCGCAGCTCCTCGGGAAACGAGAAGCGGCACGGGATGGACACGCAGGAGCCCGAGAGAGCCGAGATGGAGGCGGGCATCCAGGCGGCCCACGAGGAGGCCGGGACGGCTGGGAAAAATATGAAAAAATTATTAAAAAATGGGGGAAAATGGGGGAAAATGAAATATTGGGGGTTGGAGGTGGGATATTGGGGTTTAGGGGTGGAATATTGGGGATTTGGGGTCAGTATGGGGGTGATAATGGGGATTTTGGGGCATCCAGGCGGCCCACGAGGAGGCCGGGACGGCTGGGAAAAATATGAAAAAATTATTAAAAAATGGGGGAAAATGGGGGAAAATGAAATATTGGGGTTTGGGGGTGGAATAATGGGGATTGGGGGTGAAATAATGGGGATTTTGGGGGATTTTGGGGCATTCAGGCGGCCCACGAGGAGGCCGGGACGGCTGGGAAAAATGGGGAAAAATATAAAAAAATAGGGAAAAAATAGGGGAAAATGAAATATTGGGGTTTGGGGGTGGAATATTGGGGTTTGGAGGTGGAATATTGGGGTTTGGAGGTGAAATAATGAAGATTTTGGGGGATTTTAGGGGATTTTGGGGCATCCAGGTGGCCCACGAGGAGGCCGGGACGGCTGGGAAAAATACAAAAAATGTATTTAAAAATGGGGGGAAATGGGAAAAAATGGGGGAAAATGGAATATTGGGGTTTGGGGGTGGAATAACGGGGATTTGGGGTGAAAAATTGGGGAATTGGGGTCAGTATGGGGCTGAAAATGAGATTTTGGGGAGGGATTTTGGGGGGATTTTGGGGGGATTTTGGGGGATTTTTGGGGTTATTTTGGGGTTTTGGAGTTTTTTAGGGGATTTTTGGGGTTTTTTTGGGATTTTGGGGGATTTTTGGGGTTATTTTGGGGTTTTGGAGTTTTTTAGGGGATTTTTTGGGGGGATTTGGAGGCGGTTTGAGATTTTTTGGGGGGATTATTTTCGGGATTTTTGGGGGTTTTTTTTAAATTTTGGGGATTTTTTGGGGGGGTTGTTTCAGGATTTTTTTTTTGGTTCTTTGGGGAATTTTTAGAATTTTTTGGGGGATTTCGGGAATTTTTGGGATTTTTTGGGGTTTGTTTTTCCAGGGGTTTTGGAGACATTAAAGGAGAATTTGGGGCTCCCAGTCCCTCCCAGTCCCTCCCAGTTCCCTCCCAGTAACCCCGACCCCCAAACCAGTCCAAACCAGTCCAAACCAGTATAAACCAGTCCAAACCAGTACAAACCAGTACAAACCAGTTCAAACCAGTATAAACCAATACAAACCAGTCCAAACCAGTGTAAACCAGTCCAAACCAGTACAAACCAGTACAAACCAGTACCTGGCGGCAGCAGCAGCAGCAGCAGCAGCAGGAGGGGGCTCATGGTGGCACTGGGGACAGGAGGGGACACCGGGGTCACCTCCCAGTATAAACCAGTATAAACCAGTGTAAACCAGTGTAAACCAGTACAAACCAGTGTAAACCAGTAACCTCCCAATGCCACCTCTCTGTGTCACTCCCAGTCTGTCCCAGTCCCCGCCCAGTGTCCCCCAGTGCTCCCAGTGTCCCCCAGTCCATCCCAGTCGCTCCCAGTCCGTCCCAGTATCCCCAGTGTCCCTGTCCCGTGTCCCCAGTGTCGCTCCCAGTCGCTCCCAGTCCGTCCCAGTCCATCCCAGTCCCCCCAGTGTCCCTGTCCCCATTGTCCCCAGTGCTCCCAGTCCATCCCAGTGCTCCCAGTACCTGTCGGTGTCCCTGTCCAGTGTCCCCAGTGTCCCTCCCAGTGCTCCCAGTGTCACTCCCAGTCCGTCCCAGTCTGTCCCAGTGTCCCCAGTGCTCCCAGTGTCATTCCCAGTCCATCCCAGTCCCTCCCAGTGCTCCCAGTGTCACTCCCAGTCTGTCCCAGTGCTCCCAGTGTCATTCCCAGTTTATCCCAGTCCATCCCAGTGCTCCCAGTACCTCTCGATGTCCCTGTCCAGTGTCCCCAGTGTCACTCCCAGTGCTCCCAGTGTCACTCCCAGTCTGTCCCAGTGTCCCCAGTGTCCCTGTCCCCATTGTCCCCAGTGCTCCCAGTGTCATTCCCAGTCCATCCCAGTCCATCCCAGTGCTCCCAGTACCTGTCGGTGTCCCTGTCCCGTGTCCCCAGTGTCACTCCCAGTATCCCCAGTGTCACTCCCAGTCCATCCCAGTGCTCCCAGTGTCACTCCCAGTTTATCCCAGTCCATCCCAGTATCCCCAGTACCTCTCGGTGTCCCTGTCCAGTGCTCCCAGTGTCACTCCCAGTCCGTCCCAGTCCGTCCCAGTATCCCCAGTGTCCCTGTCCCGTGTTCCCAGTGCTCCCAGTGTCATTCCCAGTTTATCCCAGTCCATCCCAGTATCCCCAGTACCTCTCGATGTCCCTGTCCCGTGTCCCCAGTGTCGCTCCCAGTGCTCCCAGTGTCACTCCCAGTCTGTCCCAGTGTCCCCAGTGTCCCTCCCAGTCGCTCCCAGTCCGTCCCAGTCCCCCCAGTGTCCCTGTCCCGTGTCCCCAGTGTCGCTCCCAGTGCTCCCAGTGTCATTCCCAGTTTATCCCAGTCCATCCCAGTGCTCCCAGTACCTCTCGGTGTCCCTGTCCCGTGTCCCCAGTGTCGCTCCCAGTGCTCCCAGTGTCACTCCCAGTGTCCCCCAGTCCATCCCAGTATCCCCAGTGTCCCTGTCCCGTGTACCCAGTGTCTCTCCCAGTCTCTCCCAGTCCGTCCCAGTCTGTCCCAGTCTGTCCCAGTGTCCCTGTCCCGTGTCCCCAGTGTCCCCCAGTCCATCCCAGTATCCCCAGTACCTCTCGATGTCCCTGTCCCGTGTCCCCAGTGTCGCTCCCAGTCTGTCCCAGTGCTCCCAGTGTCCCTCCCAGTCTCTCCCAGTCCGTCCCAGTCCGTCCCAGTCCCCGCCCAGTGTCCCCAGTCTCAGTGTCCCCATTGTCCCCATTGTCCCGGCCGGTCCCAGGCGGTGCCGGGTGACAACGGCGCCCGCGGGGTCCCCTCCCCCCCCCTCCCCTCCCCCACCCCGAGGGACCCCCCCCCCCCCCCCCCCACCCCGCCCCTCCCCCCACGCCCGAATTCCGCGCGCGCCGCGGGGACAAAGGGACCCAGTGTGACACCCCCGGGGGGGGAGGGGCAGCGCCCCGGGGGGGGGAGGGGAGTTTGGGGGGTCCCGAACATTTGGGGGGGTCCGGGGGGGATTTTTAGGGGGGGGGTCTCGTGAATTTTGGGGGGTCGCGAAAGGGAAATTTGGGATTTTTTGGGGATTTTTTGGGGTTTTTGGGGATTTTTTTGGGATTTTTTGGGGATTTTTTGGGGATTTTTTGGGGATTTTTTGGGGATTTTTTGGGATTCTTCAGGATTTTTGGATTTTTCAGGATTTTTTCGGGGACTTTTCAGTTTTGGGGGGATTTTTTGGGATTTTTTGGGATTTTTCAGGGACATTTTAGGGCTTCCAGGAAGGTTTTTTTGGGGGGGAAAAAAAATCCAAAAATTTTCGGGATCCCGGGAATTTTTTGGGGGGCGGTTCCAGGAGATTTTTTTTTTTTTTTTAATCCCGGAATTTTTGGGGCAAAATCCCAGAATTTTGGGGAAAAATCCGGGAATTTTTTTAAGGGGGGGGTTCCCAGGATTTTTTTTTTTTTGGGGGGGGAGGGGTCCCCACTTACCTCCCAAAATTCCCGGGGGGGTCCCAAAATTCCCGGCCCGAGTGTGGGGGGAGGAGGGGGGGGAAAAACCGGGCTAAAAACGGGGGGGGGAGGGGCGGGGCCAGCCCCTCCCCCTCCCCCCCCGGGACTCCCAGATTTTCTTTTTTTTTTTCATTTTTTTCCCTTTTTCCCCCCATTTTTTCCCATCTTTTTTTTTTCCATTTCCCCCCCCCCATTTAATTTTTCCCATTTTTCCCAATTTTTCCCAATTTTCCCCCATTTTTCCCCATTTTTTCCCCGATTTTCCCCCAATTTTTTCCCAATTTCCCCCTTTTTTCCCCTTAATTTTTAACCCGATTTTCCCAAATTTCCCTCAATTTTCACCCCCAATTCCCCCGAATTTTCCATCAATTTCCCCCCGTTTAATTTTCCCCATTTTTCCCAATTTTTCCCCAAAGTTTCCCCCGAATTTCCCCATTTTTTCCCCAATTATTTCCCAATTTTCCCCCAATTTTTTCCACAATTTTTCCCAGTTTTTCCCCAATTTTTTCCCATTTAATTTTCCCAATTTTCCCCAATTTTTCCCCAATTTCCCCCCATTTAATTTCCCCAATTTTTTCCCAAATTTTCCCCAATTTTTCCCCAATTTCCCCCCATTTAATTTCCCCATTTTTTTCCCGAATTTTCCCCAATTTTTCCCCAGTTTTCCCCCATTTAATTTTCCCAATTTTCCCCAATTTTTCCCCAAATTTTCCCCAAATTTTCCCCAATTTTCCCCAATTTTCCCCAATTTTTCCCCAAATTTTCCCCAATTTTCCCCAAATTTTTCCCAATTTTTTCCACATTTTTCCCAATTTTTTCCCATTTTTTTCCCCAAATTTTCCCCAATTTTCCCCAAATTTTTCCACATTTTTCCCAATTTTTTCCCAAATTTTCCCCAAATTTTTCCCAATTTTTCCCCAGTTTCCCCCCATTTAATTTTCCCAATTTTCCCCAATTTTTCCCCAAATTTTCCCCAATTTTCCCCAAATTTTTCCCAATTTTTTCCCAATTTTCCCCAATTTTTCCCCAAATTTTCCCCAATTTTCCCCAAATTTTTCCCAATTTTTTCCAAATTTTTCCCAATTTTTTCCCAAATTTTCCCCAAATTTTTCCCAATTTTTCCCCAAATTTTTCCCAATTTTTTCCCAATTTTTCCCCCAAATTTTTCCCAATTTTCCCCAAATTTTTCCCAATTTTTCCCCAATTTTTTCCCAAATTTTCCCCAATTTTTCCTCCCGATTTCCCCCCTCAATTCCCCCCCACCCCATATAAGGCAGTGGGCGTGGCCGGGAACCCGGAAGTGAACCGGAAGTGGGCGTGTCCAGGTGCGCCGGCCCCGCCCTCACCTGGCGGATCCAAGATGGCGGCGGCGCTGGGGGCGCTGCTGGCGCTGCTCGGTGGGTGCCGGGAAATTAATTAATTAGCGCGTTAATTAGCGCCAAATCGGGGTGATTAATGGGATCCGGGGTAATTAATGAGTTAATTAATGTGGAATTGGGGTGATTAATGGGGTCTGGGGGTAATTAATGAGTTAATTAACGTGGAATTGGGGTGATTAATGGGGTCGGGGGGTAATTAATGAGTTAATTAATGTGGAATTGGGGTGATTAATGGGGTCGGGGGGTAATTAATGAGTTAATTAATGTGGAATTGGGGTGATTAATGGGGTCCGGGGGTAATTAATGAGTTAATTAACGTGGAATTGGGGTGATTAATGGGGTCCGGGGGTAATTAATGCCTTAATTAGCTCCAAATTGGGGAAATTAATGGGGTCTGGGGGTAATTAACGGGGTCTAGGGGCAATTAAGTGGGTCCAGGGGTTAATTAACGGGGTCTGGGGGTAATTAAGGAAGTAATTACGGGAGATCCGGGGTAATTAACGGGGTAATCAATGGGGTCTGGGGGCAATTAAGCGGATGGGGGTTAATTAGGGGAGGTAATTAGGAGGGTCTGTGGGGAATTAACGGGGCAATTAAAGGGATGGGGGGTTAATTAGAGGGCTAATTAAGGGGGGTCCCGGGTAATTAACGGCCTGGGTGTTAATTACGGGGGGTAATTAACGGGGTCTGGGGCTAATTAAGGGACTAGGAGTTAATCGGGGGAGTAATTAAGGGGGATCCGGGGTAATTAAGGGATTGGAGGTTAATTAAGGGGGTAATTAAGGGGGTCTGGGGGTAATTGAGGGGGTCTGGGGTAATTAAGGGGGTCTGGGGTAATTAAGGGATGGGAGGTTAATTAGAGGGGTAGTTAAGGGGGTCTGGGGTAATTAAGGGGCGGGGTTAATTAGGGGGGGTAATTAGGAGGCGGAATGGGTGGGGGTAATTAAGGGGGTAATTAAGGGGGGTAATTAAAGGGATAATTAAGGGGGTAATTAAGGGGGTAATTAAGGGGGGGTGGGGTCAATTCGAGGGGTAATTAAGGGGGGTGGGGGTAATTAGGAGTTAATTAGGAGTTAATTAGGAGTTAATTAGGAGTTAATTAGGGGTAATTAAGGGTCGGGGAGCTTTGGGGGCGAGTTCAGGTGAGTTCAGGTGGGCTCAGGTGAGCTCAGGTGAGTTCAGGTGGGCACAGGTGAGCTCAGGTGAGTTCAGGTGGGCACAGGTGAGTTCAGGTGAGTTCAGGTGAGCTCAGGTGAGTTCAGGTGAGCTCAGGTGAGTTCAGGTGGGCTCAGGTGAGTTCAGGTGGGCTCAGGTGGGCTCAGGTGAGCTCAGGTGGGCACAGGTGAGTTCAGGTGACACTGGGGGGATCACACCTGTCTCACCTGTCCCAGGTGACACTGACACCTGTGTCTCACCTGTGTCTCACCTGTATCTCACCTTTCTCACCTGTGTCTCACCTCTCACCTGTATCTCACCTGTCTCACCTGTATCTCACCTTTCTCACCTGTGTCTCACCTGTCTGTACCTCACCTGTCCATGTCTCACCTGTGCAGGTGTGCCCCTGCAGGTGTCACTGATCTCACCTGTCCATGTCTCACCTGTATCTCACCTGTCTGTATCTCACCTCTCCATGTCTCACCTGTCCATGTCTCACCTGTCCATGTCTCACCTGTCCATGTCTCACCTGTCCATGTCTCACCTGTGCAGGTGTGCCCCTCGAGGTGTCACTGATCTTACCTGTCCATATCTCACCTGTCTCACCTGTGCAGGTGTGCCCCTCCAGGTGTGCTCCCTGCAGGTGTCACTGATCTCACCTGTCCATGTCTCACCTGTCCATATCTCACCTGTCCCTGTCTCACCTGCACAGGTGTGCCCCTCCAGATGTCACTGATCTCACCTGTCCCTGTCTCACCTGTCCATATCTCACCTGTCCATGTCTCACCTGCACAGGTGTGCCCCTCCAGATGTCACTGATCTCACCTGTCCCTGTCTCACCTGCACAGGTGTGCCCCTCCAGGTGTGCTCCCTGCAGGTGTCACTGATCTCACCTGTCCATGTCTCACCTGTCCGTATCTCACCTGTCCATGTCTCACCTGCACAGGTGTGCCCCTCCAGGTGTGCCCCTGCAGGTGTCACTGATCTCACCTGTATCTCACCTGTCCATGTCTCACCTGTCTGTATCTCACCTGTCCATGTCTCACCTGCGCAGGTGTGCCCCTCCAGGTGTCACTGATCTCACCTGTCCATGTCTCACCTGTCTGTGTCTCACCTGTCCATGTCTCACCTGCACAGGTGTGCCCCTCCAGGTGTGCCCCTGCAGGTGTCACTGATCTCACCTGTATCTCACCTGTCCATGTCTCACCTGTCCATATCTCACCTGTCCATGTCTCACCTGCACAGGTGTGCCCCTGCAGGTGTCACTGATCTCACCTGTCCCTGTCTCACCTGTCCATATCTCACCTGTCCCTGTCTCACCTGCACAGGTGTGCCCCTCCAGGTGTCACTGATCTCACCTGTCCATGTCTCACCTGTCCATATCTCACCTGTCCATTTCTCACCTGCACAGGTGTGCCCCTGCAGGTGTCACTGATCTCACCTGTCCCTGTCTCACCTGCACAGGTGTGCCCCTGCAGGTGTCACTGATCTCACCTGTCCCTGTCTCACCTGTCCATATCTCACCTGTCCCTGTCTCACCTGCACAGGTGTGCCCCTCCAGGTGTCACTGATCTCACCTGTCCATGTCTCACCTGTCCGTATCTCACCTGTCCCTGTCTCACCTGCACAGGTGTGCCCCTCCAGGTGTGCTCCCTGCAGGTGTCCGTACCTGAGCCCCGCACCGTGGCTCTGCTCTTCCAGCCCGTTCTGCTGCGCTGCCAATTCCAGGTGAGCTCACCTGGCCCCCCCCCCATCGTCACCTGGAAATACAAATCCTTCTGTCCCGACACGTCGGGGGCCTCACCTGGCGACACCTGGGGCTCACCTGGCGACGCCGCCGGGGCCTGCCCGGACTCGGCTCGCACCGTGCGCATCGTGGCCACCAAACAGGGAGAGCAGGTGACCCTGGGAGACTTTTACCTGGGCAGGCCCGTGACCATCCGAGGAGGTGAGGGCACACCTGGGCACACCTGGGGACACCTGGGGACAGCTGGGGACAGCTGGGGACAGCTGGGGACACACCTGGGGACAGCTGGGGACACCTGGGGACAGCTGGGCACACCTGGGGACACCTGGGGACACCTGGGGACAGCTGGGGATACACCTGGGCACACCTGGGCACACCTGGGCACACCTGGGGACAGCTGGGGACACCTGGGGATACACCTGGGCACACCTGGGGACAGCTGGGGACACCTGGGGATACACCTGGGCACACCTGGGGACACAGCTGGGCACACCTGGGGACACACCTGGGGATACACTTGGGGACACACCTGGGGACACACCTGCGAATACCTGGGATACACCTGGGGATACACCTGGGGATACACCTGGGAATACCTGGGGACAGCTGGGGACAGCTGGACACACCTGAGGACACACCTGGGGATACCTGGGGACAGCTGGGGACACACCTGGGACACATCTCTCACCTGTCCATGTCTCACCTATCCTGTCTCACCTGTCTCACCTGTGTCACCTGTCCATATCTCACCTGTCTCTCCTGTCCATATCTCACCTGTCTCTCCTGTCCATATCTCACCTGTCTCTCCTGTCCATGTCTCCCCTGTCTCACCTGTCCCTGTCTCACCTGTCCCTGTCTCACCTGTCTCACCTGTCCATATCTCACCTGTCTCTCTCACCTGTCTCACCTGTATCTCACCTGTCCTGTCTCACCTGTCTCACCTGTCCATATCTCACCTGTCTCACCTGTCCTGTCTCACCTGTTCCTGTCTCACCTCTCCATGTCTCACCTGTCTCACCTGTCCCTGTCTCACCTGTCCTGTCTCACCTGTTCCTGTCTCACCTGTCCTGTCTCACCTGTCTCACCTGTCCCTGTCTCACCTGTGTCACCTGTCCATGTCTCACCTGTCCTGTCTCACCTGTCCCACCTGTGTCACCTGGCCAGGTGCGGAGCTGAGCCTGGGCCCCGCGGCCTGGGGTGACAGCGGCCTCTACCTGTGCACGGTGACCTCGACCAGCGACCTGCAGGGAAACAACGAGGCCGTGGCCGAACTGGTGGTGCTGGGTGAGACTGGGAGGGACTGGGAGGGACTGGGGGGGACTGGGAGGGACTGGGAGGGACTGGGATTGAACTGGGATTGAACTGGGATTGAACTGGGAGGGACTGGGATGGACTGAGAGGGACTGGGAGGGACTGGGACAAACTGGGATCAAACTGGGAGGGACTGGGATGGACTGGGAGGGACTGGGAGGGACTGGGAGGGACTGGGGGGGACTGGGGGGGACTGGGAGGGACTGGGATTGAACTGGGAGGGACTGGGATAAACTGGGATTGAACTGGGATTGAACTGGGATTGAACTGGGAGGGACTGGGATGGACTGAGAGGGACTGGGATCAAACTGGGAGGGACTGGGATAAACTGGGATCAAACTGGGAGGGACTGGGTGAGACTGGGAGGGACTGGGATCAAACTGGGATTGAACTGGGATTGAACTGGGATCAAACTGGGAGGGACTGGGATGGACTGGGAGGGACTGGGATCAAACTGGGAGGGACTGGGATAAACTGGGATTGAACTGGGAGGGACTGGGTGAGACTGGGAGGGACTGGGATCAAACTGCGATTGAACTGGGATGGACTGGGATCAAACTGGGAGGGACTGGGTGGGACTGGGATCAAGCTGGGAGGGACTGGGTGGGACTGGGAGAGACTGGGATCAAACTGGGATCAAACTGGGGGGGACTGGGAGAAACTGGGAGGGGATTGGGGCAAACTGGGACAGACTGGGAGAGACTGGGATTGGACTGGGAGGGACTGGGATCAAACTGGGATGGACTGGGAGGGACTGGGATCAAACTGGGATGGACTGGGAAGGACTGGGGCCATACTGGGAGCACTGGGTGTTACTGGGCTTGCACTGGGAGGGACTGGGAGGCTCCGTGGGGGTTACTGGTTTATACTGGTTTGGGGTTACTGGTTTACACTGGTTTGGAGCTTTTCCTTACTGGTTTGGGGGTTGGGGTTACTGGTTTATATTGGTTTATAGTGGTTTATACTGGTTTGGACTGGTTTATACTGGTTTATAGTGGTTTGGACTGGTTTATACTGGTTTATAGTGGTTTATACTGGTTTGGACTGGTTTATACTGGTTTATAGTGGTTTATACTGGTTTATACCGGTTTGGGGGTTGGGGTTACTGGTTTATATTGGTTTATAGTGGTTTATACTGGTTTGGGGGTTACTGGTTTATACTGGTTTGTACTGGTTTATACTGGTTTATACTGGTTTATACTGGTTTGGGGGTTGGGGTTACTGGTTTGGACTGGTTTGGACTGGGGCTGCACTGGGCCCCTCCCCCCCCCGTGTCCCCCCAGGGTCTCTGCCCGAGGGCTCCCGGCTGCTGCCCGAGGGGACCCTGCCAGGTACGGGCACACCTGGGCACACCTGGGTACACCTGGGGACACCTGGGGACACACCTGGGGGCACCTGGGGGCACCTGGGAACACCTGGGCACACCTGGGCACACCTGGGGACACACCTGGGCACACCTGGGGACACACCTGGGCACACCTGGGCACACCTGGGACACACCTGGGGGCACCTGGGGGACACCTGGGACACACCTGGGGGCACCTGGGCACACCTGGGACACACCTGGGATACACCTGGGGACACACCTGGGCACACCTGGGCACACCTGGGCACACCTGGGCACACCTGGGCACACCTGGGATACACCTGGGACACACCTGGGGGCACCTGGGACACACCTGGGCACACCTGGGCACACCTGGGCACACCTGGGATACACCTGGGACACACCTGGGGGCACCTGGGACACACCTGGGCACACCTGGGGGCACCTGGGACACACCTGGGCACACCTGGGGGACACCTGGGCACACCTGGGCATACCTGGGGGCACGTGGGACACACCTGGGCACACCTGGGGACACACCTGGGACACACCTGGGCACACCTGGGACACACCTGGGCACACCTGGGGGACACCTGGGGGACACCTGGGGCACACCTGGGGGCACCTGGGCACACCTGGGACACACCTGGGACACACCTGGGCTCACCTGGGCACACCTGGGGACACCTGGGATACACCTGGGATACACCTGGGGGACACTTGGGACACACCTGGGCACACCTGGGGGTCACCTGGAGGGGCACACAGGTGTGGGGGAGGGGCCCAGGTGTGCACGGGGGACACCTGGGCGGGGCCTGGGGCAATCTGGGGAAAATTTGGGACATTTTGGGACAAATTTGGGTGAAATTTCGGGTATTTCGGGGACAGATTTGGGACAATTTTGGGGTGAAATTTTGGGGTAAATTTCGGGTATTTCGGGGACAGATTTGGGACAATTTTTGGGGTAAATTCGGGATATTTTGGGGTCAGTTTTGGGTTAAATTTGGGCGATTTTTGGGTCAGTTTTGGGCTGATTTTGGGGCTGATTTGGGGTTAAATTCGGGGCTGGTTTTGGGGTCGTTTTTGGGTTAAATTTGGGCTGATTTGGGGTCAGGTTTGGCCTGTTTTGGGGTTAAATTTGGGGCTGATTTTGGGTTAAATTTGGGCTATTTTTGTGTCGTTTTTGGGGCTGTTTTGGGGTCGTTTTTGGGTTAAATTTGGGCTATTTTTGGGTCGTTTTTGGGGTGGTTTTGGGGCTGATTTTGGGTTAAATTTGGGGCTATTTTGGGTCGTTTTTGGGGCTGTTTTGGGGTAGTTTTTGGGTTAAATTTGGGCTATTTTGGGTCGTTTTTGGGGCTGTTTTGGGGTCGTTTTTGGGTTAAATTTGGGCTATTTTTGGGTCGTTTTTGGGGTGGTTTTGGGGCTGATTTTGGGTTAAATTTGGGGCTATTTTGGGTCGTTTTTGGGGCTGTTTTGGGGTAGTTTTTGGGTTAAATTTGGGCTATTTTTGGGTCGTTTTTGGGGCTGTTTTGGGGTAGTTTTTGGGTTAAATTTGGGCTATTTTTGGTCGTTTTTGGGTGGTTTTGGGGTAGTTTTTGGGTTAAATTTGGGCTGTTTTGGGTGTTTTTTGGGGCTGTTTTGGGGTAGTTTTTGGGTTAAATTTGGGCTATTTTTGGGTCGTTTTTGGGGCTGTTTTGGGGTAGTTTTTGGGTTAAATTTGGGCTGTTTTGGGTCGTTTTTGGGGCTGTTTTGGGGTAGTTTTTGGGTTAAATTTGGGCTGTTTTGGGTCGTTTTTGGGGCTGTTTTGGGGTAGTTTTTGGGTTAAATTTGGGCTGTTTTGGGTGTTTTTTGGGGCTGTTTTGGGGCTGATTTTGGGTTAAATTTGGGCTATTTTGGGTCGTTTTTGGGTGGTTTTGGGGTAGTTTTTGGGTTAAATTTGGGCTGTTTTGGGTGTTTTTTGGGGCTGTTTTGGGGTAGTTTTTGGGTTAAATTTGGGCTGGTTTGTGTCGGTTTTGGGGCTGTTTTGGGGTAGTTTTTGGGTTAAATTTGGGGCTATTTTGGGTCGTTTTTGGGGCTGTTTTGGGGTAGTTTTTGGGTTAAATTTGGGCTATTTTTGGGTCGTTTTTGGGGCTGTTTTGGGGTAGTTTTTGGGTTAAATTTGGGCTATTTTTGGGTCGTTTTTGGGTGGTTTTTGGGTCTTTTTGGGTTAAATTTGGGCTATTTTTGGTCGTTTTTGGGGCTGTTTTGGGGTCGTTTTTGGGTTAAATTTGGGGCTATTTTGGGTCGTTTTTGGGGCTGTTTTGGGGTCGTTTTTGGGTTAAATTTGGGCTATTTTTGGGTCGTTTTTGGGGCTGTTTTGGGGTAGTTTTTGGGTTAAATTTGGGCTGTTTTGGGTGTTTTTTGGGGCTGTTTTGGGGTAGTTTTTGGGTTAAATTTGGGCTGTTTTGGGTGTTTTTTGGGTGACATCCGGGCTCTTTCCGGGTCCCCAGACTGGCTCTTCGTGGTGCTGGTGGCGCTGGGGGCGGGGCTGGTGGCGCTGGGGGCGGGGCTCTGCTGGTGCCAGTGCTGCCCCCACACCTGCTGCTGTTACCTGCGCTGCCCCTGCTGCCCCCGCACCTGCTGCTGCCCCGAGGCCCGTGAGTCACACCTGGCCACACCTGGCGGGCACCTGGGGGTGGTGGGAGGGGGTTTGGGCTCACCTGGGCACACCTGGGCACACCTGGGCACACCTGGGGGTGGTGGGAGGTGGTTCTGGAGTCACCTGGGGGTGGTGGGAGGGGGGTTTGGGCACACCTGGGCACACCTGGGCACACCTGAGGGTGGTGGGAAGGGGTTTTGGACTGACCTGGGCATATCTGGGTGTGTTCTGGATTCACCTGGGCACACCTGGGTGTGTTCTGGATTCACCTGGAAACACCTGGGGGTGCCCTGCACTCACCTGTCCCCACCTGTCCCCCCCCCTCAGTGTACCTGGCCGGGAAAGCTGCCACCTCGGGGGTCGCCTTCGGCCCCTCCCCCCACCCAGCAGTGCCCCTGCAGCTCCTCGGTGAGTGGGGGAGGGGCGGGGGGAGGGGGCTCAGGTGAGCTCAGGTGAGCTCAGGTGAGGTCTCACCTGTCCTCCCCCCCCAGGGAGCAGCCAGAGCTCTCAGGTGCCGCTGCTGAGGGACAGCGACAGCTCAGGTGAGGCAAAGTGATTGACAGGTGTCAATCATGGCGCTGGGAGGGACTGGGAGGGAACTGGGTCCATACTGGTCCATACTGGGAGGCACTGGGTCCACACTGGGTGCCGGTCCCAGTTCTGAAGCTCAGCAGGGTCAGCTCTGGTCACGGCTTGGATGGGTGACCTGGAATGGTGCATTATACTGGTTTATACTGGGAGGCACTGGGGCTGGACTGGGAGGAACTGAGGCCTCACTGAGGTTGTACTGGATCCATACTGAGCCATACTAGTTTATACTGGTCATACTGGGAGGCACTGGGTCCACACTGGGTGCAGGGCCCGGTTCTGAAGGGTTCTGAAGCTAAGCAGGATCAGCCCCGGTCACGGCCTGGATGGGTGACCTGGAATGGTGCATTGTACCGGGAGGCACTGGGGCTGGACTGGATCCATATTGGCCCATACTGGTTTAAATTGGCCCATACTGGTTTAAACTGGTTCATACTGGTTTATACTGGTCCATACTGGGAGGAGCTGGGTCCACACTGGGTCTAGGGCCCGGTTCTGAAGCTAAGCAGGGTCAGCCCCGGTCACGGCCTGGATGGGTGACCTGGAATGGTGCTTATATTGGTTTATACTGGGAGGCACTGGCGCCTCACTGAGGCTGTACTGGTTTATACTGGAACTGTACTGGATCCATACTAGCCCATACTGGTTTATACTGGTCCATACTGGGAGGCACTGGGTCCACACTGGGTGCTGGGCCCGGTTCTGAAGCTCAGCAGGATCAGCCCCGGTCACGGCCTGAATGGGTGACCTGAATTGGTGCACTAGAGTGGTTTATACTGGGAGGCACTGGGGCTGGACTGGATCCATATTGGCCCATACTGGTTTAAATTGGCCCATACTGGTTTAAACTGGTTCATACTGGTTTATACTGGTCCATACTGGGAGGAGCTGGGTCCACACTGGGTTCAGGGCCCGGTTCTGAAGCTAAGCAGGGTCAGCCCCGGTCGCGGCCTGGATGGGTGACCTGGAATGGTGCTTATATTGGTTTATACTGGAAGGCACTGGCGCCTCACTGAGGCTGTACTGGTTTATACTGGAACTGTACTGGATCCATACTGGCCCATACTGGTTTATACTGGTCCATACTGGGAGGCACTGGGTCCACACTGGGTGCTGGGCCCGGTTCTGAAGCTCAGCAGGATCAGCCCCGGTCACGGCCTGGATGGGTGACCTGAATTGGTGCACTAGAGTGGTTTATACTGGGAGGCACTGGGGCTGGACTGGATCCATATTGGCCCATACTGGTTTAAATTGGCCCATACTGGTTTAAACTGGTTCATACTGGTTTATACTGGTCCATACTGGGAGGAGCTGGGTCCACACTGGGTTCAGGGCCCGGTTCTGAAGCTAAGCAGGGTCAGCCCCGGTCGTGGCCTGGATGGGTGACCTGGTGCATTATACTGGTCTATACTGGTTTATACTGGTTTATACTGGTCTAAACTGGTTTATACCGGGACTGTACCGAGCCCCTCCCCTCCCCCAGCCCCCTCAGGACCCCCCCCCAGCGTGCTGAGGTACCTGGAGGAGCAGGTGAACACCTGGACCCCGCCCAGAGCCCCCGTCTATGACACAGGTGGGGGCGGGGGGGATTTGGGGGGTCCTGGGGGGGGATTTTGGGGAATTTTGGGACAAATTTGGGGAGATTTTTGGGAAAAAATTTGGGAAGATTTTGGGGAAAAATTGAGGGAAAAGTTTGGGAAGGTTTCGGGAAATTTGGGGAGATTTTGGGGGATTTTGGGAGGTTTTTGGGGAAAATTTGGGAAAAAATTGGGAAATTTGAGGAGATTTTTGGGGAGATTTTTTGGGGAAAATTTGGGAAGATTTTGGGAACATTTGGGGGAGATTTTTGGGGAGAAATTTGGGGAAAATGTGGGAGAATTTGGGGAAAATTTGAGGAAAAATTGGGGATTTTGGGGGAAAATTTGTGGAGATTTATGGGAAAATTTTGGGACGATTTTGGGGAAAATTTGGGGGGATTTTGGGAAAAATTTGGGGAAAATTTGGGAAAAATTCGGGGAGATTTTGGGGAAAATTTGGGGGAATTTGGGGAAAAATTGAGGAAGATTTTAGGAAATTTGAGGAGATTTTTGGGGGCATTTTTGGGAAAATTTGGGGAAAATTTGGGGGGATTTTGGGGGGATTTGGGGAAATTTTTGGGAACATTTGGGAAGATTTTGGGAAAAATTTGGGGGGATTTTGGGAAAAATTGGGAAAATTTGGGGAAACTTGAGGAGATTTTTGGGGAAAAACTTGGGGGGATTTTGGGGAGATTTTGGGAAAAATTTGGGAAATTTGAGGAGATTTTTGGGGAGATTTTGTGGGAAAATTTGGGAAGATTTTGGGGAACATTGGGGGGAGATTTTTGGGGAGAAATTTGGGGAAAATGTGGGAGAATTTGGGGAAAATTTGAGGAAAAATTGGGGATTTTGGAGGAAAATTTGTGGAGATTTATGGGAAAATTTTGGGGAAAATTTGGGGGAATTTGGGGAAAAGTTGAGGAAGATTTTAGGAAATTTGAGGAGATTTTTGGGGGCATTTTTGGGAAAATTTGGGGAAAATTTGGGGATTTTGGGGAAAATTTGGGGGGATTTTGGGGGGATGTGGGGAAATTTTTGGGAACATTTGGGAAGATTTTGGGAAAAATTTGGGGGGATTTTGGGAAAAATTGGGAAAATTTTGGGAAACTTGAGGAGATTTTTGGGGAACAACTTGGGGGGATTTTGGGGGAGATTTTGGGAAAAATTTGGGAAGATTTTGGGAAATTTGAGGAGATTTTTGGGGAGATTTTTTGGGAAAATTTGGGGAAAATTTGGGAGGATTTTGGGGAAAATTCGGGGAGATTTTGGGAGAGTTTTGGGGAAAATTTGGGGGGATTTTGGGGAGAATTTGGGGAAAATTTGAGGAAAATTTGGGGGGATTTGGGGAAATTTTGGGGAAATTTTGGGGGGAATTTTGGGGAGAATTTGGGGAGAATTTGGGGGGATTTTGGGGGGATTTTGGGGGGAATTTTGGGGGAATTTTGGGGGAATTTTGGGGAGAATTTGGGGAGAATTTGGGGGAATTTTGGGGGAATTTTGGGGAGAATTTGGGGAGATTTTGGGGGGATTTTTGGGGAGATTTTGGGGAATTTTGGGGAGAATTTGGGGGAATTTTGGGGAAATTTTGGGGGAATTTTGGGGGAGATTTTGGGGGAAATTTTGGGGGAAATTTTGGGGAGAATTTGGGGGGATTTTGGGGGGATTTTGGGGGTCGGAATTTATTTTTTTTTAACCCTTTCCTTTCCCCTCCCCCCTCCCCCCCCTCAGGCCCCGCCCTCAGTGACGTCCCCTCCCTGCACGAGCCCTCCTGGACCCCTCCCCCCCCCCCCCGCTGGCGCTCGGCCGAGATTTTGGGGGGTGGGGGAGGGGAGGGGGGCGGGGGGGGTCCCTGCCCCCTCCCCCCCCCTCGCGACCCCCCCGGGGCCCCCCCCGAGCCCGGGAGGATTGGGGGGGAGGGGAGGGGGGGGAGGGGCGAGACAGACCCCGCCCCCAGCCCGGAACCCCCCCCGGAAACTGCGCAAGGTGGGGGAGGGGAATTTGGGGGGATTTTGGGGGGATTTTGGGGGGATTTTGGGGGGAATTTGGGGGGGATTTTGGGGAGATTTTGGGGGAATTTTGGGGGAATTTTGGGGAGATTTTGGGGGGATTTTGGGGGAATTTTGGGGGGATTTTGGGGAGATTTTGGGGAGATTTTGGGGGGATTTTTGGGGGGAATTTGTGGAATTTGGGGGGAATTTTGGGATAATTTGGGGAATTTGGGGAATTTTGGGGGGTCCTGGGTGGGATTTTGGGGGAATTTTGGGGGGATTTTAGGGGGATTTCAGGATAATTTGGGGGATTTGGGGAATGGGGGGGGGGGGGGGGGGGGTTTTGGGGGAATTTCGGGGGAATTTGGGGAATTTTGGGGGGTCCTGGGTGGGATTTGGGGGGAATTTTGGGGGGATTTGGGGGGAATTTTGGGATAATTTCGGAAATTTGGGGGAATATTGGGGGGTCCCGGGTGGGATTTGGGGGAATTTTGGGGGGTTTTGGATGAATTTTGGAAATTTCGGGGGATTTTGGGGGAATTTTGGGGGAATTTTGGGGGAATTTTGGGGGATTTTGGGAAAATTTCGGGGGAATTTGGGAAAATTTGGAATTTTGGGGAATTTGGGGGATTTTGGGGGAAATTTCGGGGAAATTTGGGGAATTTGGGGGGAATTTTGGGATAATTTGGGGAATTTGGGGGAATTTTGGGGGGTCCTGGGTGGGATTTTGGGGGGAATTTTGGGGGATTTGGGGGGATTTTGGGGAATTTCGGGGGAATTTGTGGAATTTTGGGGGGTCCTGGGTGGGACTTTTGGGGGAATTTTGGGGGAATTTTGGGGGATTTTGGGGGAATTTTGGAAATTTGGGGGGATTTGGGGGAATTTTGGGGGAATTTTGGGGGAATTTTTATTTTTTTTTTAATTAAATTAAATTTAATTTAATTTGATTTAATTTAATTTTATTTTCATTTTCTTTTGTTTTTTTTAATTTTCATTTTATTTTATTATTTTATTTTATTTCATTTCATTTCATTTCATTTCATCTTATTTTATTTCCTTTTATTTCATTTCATTTCATTTAATTTCATTTCATTTTGTATTTTATTTATTTTATTTCATTTCATTTTATTTTATTTTATCTTATTTTATTTTATTTCATTTCATTTCATTTCATTTTATTATTTTATTTTATTTCATTTCATTTCATTTCATTTCATTTCATTTTATATTTTATTTATTTTATTTCATTTTATTTTATTTTATTTTATCTTATTTTATTTCATTTCATTTCATTTCATTTCATTTTATATTTTATTTATTTTATTTCATTTCATTTCATTTTATTTTATATTTTATTTATTTTATTTTATTTTATTTTATTTTATTTCATTTCATTTCATTTTATTTCATTTTATTTTATTTCATTTCATTTTATTTTATTTTATTTCATTTCATTTCATTTCATTTTATTTCATTTTATTTTATTTTATTTTATTTCATTTCATTTTATTTTATTTCATTCATTTTATTTCATTTCATTTCATTTCATTTCATTTTTTTCTTTTAAATTTTATTTCATTTTATTTTTAATTTTTCTCTTTTCCCCCCCCCCAATTCCAGAACGACGCCCTGAGCCGCGAGAGCCTCGTGGTGTGAACCCCGAAATTCCCGAAAATTCCCAAAAAATTCCCAAAAATTCCCAAAAAATTCCCAAAAATTCCCCAAAAATTCCCAAAAAATTCCCAAAAATTCCCCAAAAATTCCCCAAAAATTCCCAAAAATTCCCCAAAAATTCCCAAAAAATTCCCCAAAAATTCCCCAAAAATTCCCAAAAATTCCCCAAAAATTCCCAAAAAATTCCCCAAAAATTCCCCAAAAATTCCCAAAAATTCCCCAAAAATTCCCAAAAATTCCCAAAAAATTCCCAAAAAATTCCCCAAAAATTCCCCAAAAATTCCCAAAAATTCCCAAAAAATTCCCCAAAAATTCCCAAAAATTCCACAAAATTCCCCAAAAATTCCCAAAAATTCCCCAAAATTCCCCAAAATTCCCCAAAAAATCCCCAAAAATTCCCAAAAAATTCCCAAAAATTCCCCAAAAATTCCCCAAAAATTCCCAAAAATTCCCAAAAAATTCCCCAAAAATTCCCAAAAATTCCCCAAAAATTCCCCAAAAATTCCCAAAAATTCCCCAAAAATTCCCCAAAAATTCCCAAAAATTCCCAAAAATTCCCAAAAAATTCCCCAAAATTCCCAAAAATTCCCAAAAATTCCCAAAAATTCCCAAAAATTCCCCAAAAATTCCCAAAAATTCCCCAAAAATTCCCCAAAATTCCCCAAAAATTCCCAAAAATTCCCCAAAAATTCCCAAAAAATTCCCCAAAAATTCCCAAAAATTCCCAAAAAATTCCCAAAAAATTCCCAAAAATTCCCAAAAATTCCCAAAAAATTCCCCAAAAATTCCCCAAAAATTCCCAAAAATTCCCAAAAATTCCCAAAAATTCCCAAAAAATTCCCCAAAAATTCCCCAAAAATTCCCCAAAATTCCCAAAAATTCCCAAAAAATTCCCAAAAATTTCCCAAAAATTCCCCAAAAATTCCCAAAAATTCCCCAAAAAATCCCAAAAATTCCCCCAAAATTCCCAAAAATTCCCGGATTCTTCCCCATCCCGTTGGTGCCTTAATTTCGTAAAAAAAAAAAAAAAAGAAGAAAAATAAAAAAATTTGGGGGATTTTTTATTTTTTTTTTGGGGGGGGGTCGAATAAAAGATTTTCGAGCAAAAAAAAAAACGGAGTCGGTGACGTCATGGGGGAGGCGGTGACGTCATGGGGAGGCGGTGACGTCATCGAGGCGACGGTGACGTCACTGGGGAGGGAAAAGGGGGGGGGGGGAATTTTGGGGGGAAATTCCCCAAAAAATTTTGGGGCGATTTTGAGGGATTTTAGGACAATTCCTGGCAATTAAAAAAAATAAATAAATAAAAAAAACTTTTTAAATTTTTTTCTCCTTTTTTTTTTTTTAATTTTTAATTTTTTTTAAATAAATTTTTTTTTTTTTTTTTTTTTAATTTTCTCCCCCCCCCCGATTTTAATTTTTTATTTTTATTTTCCCCTCAGCTCGGCCCCGCACCCGGGAAAAAAAAAAGAAAAAAATTATTTAAAACAAATTTAAAAAGAAAAATTAAAAAATAAAAATGAAAAAAAGAAAAATTGAAAAATAAAAATTAAAAAATAAAAATTAAAGGATAAAAAATAAAAAAAAAAAATTAAAAAATAAAAATTAAAGGATAAAAAATAAAAAAAAAATTGAAAAATAAAAATTAAAAAATAAAAATTAAAAAATAAAAAAAAAAAATTGAAAAATAAAAATTAAAAATAAAAAAAAAATCAAAACTAAAAAATTAAAAAAAAAAAATTAAAATTTAAAAACAAAAAAAAAATTTAAAAAAAAATTAAAAATTTCTCCCAAATTCCAATTCCACCGAAATTCGCCCCAAAAATCGATCGGCATCGATCGGCGATCGGTTATCGATCGGCAGCCATTGGCAATCGATTACCGATCAATCGATCGGCAGCCATGAGCAATCGATTACCGATCTGATCGATCGGCAGCCATTAGCAATCGATTACCGATCAATCGATCGGCAGCCATTAGCAATCGATTACCGATCTAATCGATCGGCAGCCATTGGCAATCGATTACCGATCAATCGATCGGCAGCCATTAGCAATCGATTACCGATCAATCGATCGGCAGCCATTGGCAATCGATTACCGATCAATCGATCGGCAGCCATTAGCAATCGATTACCGATCTAATCGATCGGCAGCCATTAGCAATCGATCACCGATCTGATCGATCGGCAGCCATTAGCAATCGATCATCGATCTGATCGATCGGCAGCCATTGGCAATCGATTACCGATCAATCGATCGGCAGCCATTAGCAATCGATTACCGATCTGATCGATCGGCAGCCATGAGCAATCGATTACCGATCTAATCGATCGGCAGCCATTAGCAATCGATTACCGATCAATCGATCGGCAGCCATTAGCAATCGATTACCGATCTAATCGATCGGCAGCCATTAGCAATCGATCATCGATCTGATCGATCGGCAGCCATTAGCAATCGATTACCGATCTAATCGATCGGCAGCCATTAGCAATCGATTACCGATCAATCGATCGGCAGCCATTAGCAATCGATTACCGATCAATCGATCGGCAGCCATTGGCAATCGATTACCGATCTGATCGATCGGCAGCCATGAGCAATCGATTACCGATCAATCGATCGGCAGCCATTAGCAATCGATCATCGATCTGATCGATCGGCAGCCATTGGCAATCGATTACCGATCAATCGATCGGCAGCCATTGGCAATCGATTATCGATCGGGGAGGGAAATTTTGGGGGAATTTGGGGAAATTTGGGGAAATTTTGGGGGAATTTTGGGGAATTTTGGGGAATTTTCAGGGATTTGGGGGATCCTGGGTGGATTTTGGGGGAGAATTTTGGGGGATTTCGGACAAATTTTCTGGGATTTTGGGGCAATTTCTCCCCATTTTGGGTCAATTTTCCCCATTTTGGGTCAATTTTTCTCATTTTTGGGTCAATTTTCCCCATTTTTGGGACTCTCTGATCCCATTTTGGGTCAATTTCTCCCCATTTTGGGACAATTTTTTCCTATTTTTGGGTTTTCTGATCCCATTTTGGGTCATTTTTTCCCCATTTTGAGTCAATTTTTCCCATTTTTGGTTCTTCTGATCCCATTTTGGGTCATTTTCTCCCATTTTGGGTCAATTTCTTCCATTTTTGGTTCTTTTGATCCCATTTTTGGGGCGATTTCTCCCATTTTTGGTTCTTCTGATCCCATTTTGGGACAATTTCTCCCATTTTTGGGACTCTCTGATCCCATTTTGGGTCATTTTCTCCCCATTTTGGGTCATTTTCTCCCATTTTTGGTTCTTTTGATCCCATTTTGGGTCATTTTCTCCCCATTTTGGGTCAATTTCTGCCCATTTTGGGTCAATTTTCCCCAGTTTTGGGACTCTCTGATCCCATTTTTGGTTCTTTTCATCCCATTTTGGGACAATTTTTCTCCATTTTGGGTCATTTTCTCCCCATTTTGAGTCAATTTTTTCCATTTTTGGTTATTCTGGTCCCATTTTGGGACTATTTTGCCCCATTTTGAGTCATTATTTCCCATTTTTGGGACTCTCTGATCCCATTTTTGGGTCATTTTCTCCCATTTTTGGGTTAATTTCCCCCATTTTCGGTTCTTTTGATCCCATTTTGGGTCAATTTTTCCCATTTTTGGGACTCTTTGATCCCATTTTGGGTCAATTTCTCCCCATTTTGGGATAATTTCGCCCCTTTTTGGGTGTTTTGATCCCATTTTGGGACAATTTCTCCCAGTTTTGGGTCATTTTCTCCCATTTTGGGTCATTTCCTCCCATTTTTGGTTCTTTTGATCCCATTTTGGGACAATTTTCCCCCATTTTGGGATTCTCTGATCCCATTTTTGGGTCAATTTCTTCCATTTTTGGTTCTTTTGATCCCATTTTGGGACAATTTCTCCCCGTTTTGAGTCAATTTCTCCCATTTTTGGGACTCTCTGATCCCATTTTTGGGGCGATTTCTCCCATTTTTGGTTCTTCTAATCCCATTTTGGAACAATTTTGCTCCTTTTTGGGACAATTTCTCCCATTTTTGGGACTCTTTGATCCCATTTCGTTTCTTTTTTTCCCATTTTGGGTCATTTTCTCCCATTTTTGGGCCATTTTCTCCCATTTTCGGGTGTTCTGATCCCATTTTGGGACATTTTCTGCCCTTTTTGGGTCATTTTTTCCCCATTTTTGGTTCTTCTGATCCCATTTTGGGTCATTTTCTCCCCATTTTGGGACAATTTCGCCCCTTTTTGGGTGTTTTGATCCCATTTTGGGACAATTTCTCCCAGTTTTGGGTCATTTTCTCCCATTTTGGGTCATTTCCTCCCATTTTTGGTTCTTCTGATCCCATTTTGGGACAATTTCTTCCATTTTTGGGACTCTTTGATCCCATTTTGGGTCATTTTCTCCCAATTTTGGGTCAATTTTTCCCATTTTTGGGATTCTCTGATCCCATTTTGGGTCATTTTCTCCCCATTTTGAGTCAATTTCTCCCATTTTTGGTTATTCTGGTCCCATTTTGGGTCATTTTCTCCCTATTTTGGGACAATTTCTTCCCTTTTTGGTTCTTTTGAACCCATTTTTGGGGCGATTTCTCCCATTTTTGGTTCTTCTGATCCCATTTTGGGACAATTTTTCCCATTTTTGGGGCTCTCTGATCCCATTTTGGGGCGATTTCTCCCATTTTCGATTCTTTTGGTCTCATTTTGGGACAATTTCTCCCCTTCTTGGGACTCTTTGATCCCATTTTGAGACAATTTTGCTCCATTTTGGGACAATTTCCCCCATTTTTGGTTCTTCTGATCCCATTTTGGGTCAATTTCTGCCCATTTTGAGTCAATTTTCCCCATTTTTGGGACTCTTTGATCCCATTTTCGGTTCTTTTGATCCCATTTTGGGTCATTTTCTCCCCATTTTGAGTCAATTTCTCCCATTTTTGGTTATTCTGATGCCATTTTGGGACTATTTTGCCCCATTTTGAGTCAGTATTTCCCATTTTTGGGACTCTCTGATCCCATTTTTAGGTCATTTTCTCCCATTTTTGGGTTAATTTCCCCCATTTTCGGTTCTTTTGATCCCATTTTGGGTCAATTTTTCCCATTTTTGGGACTCTCTGATCCCATTTTGGGTCATTTTCTCCCCATTTTGGGACAATTTCTCCCAGTTTTGGGTCATTTTCTCCCATTTTGGGTAATTTCCTCCTAATTTCGGTTCTTCTGATCCCATTTTGGGACAATTTTCCCCCTTTTTGGGACTCTCTGATCCCATTTTGGGTCAATTTCTCCCATTTTTGGCTCTTTTGATCCCATTTTGGGTCAATTTTTCCCATTTTTGGTTCTTCTGATCCCATTTTGGGTCATTTTCTCCCATTTTTGGGTCAATTTCTCCCCATTTTGGGTCATTTTCTCCCCATTTTGGGACAATTTCTCCCATTTTTGGTTCTTCTGATCCCATTTTGGGACATTTTCTCCCATTTTTCGGGTGTTCTAATCCCATTTTGGGCCAATTTCTCCCATTTTTGGGACTCTCTGATCCCATTTTGAGTCATTTTCTCCCAATTTTGGGTCATTTTCTCCCCATTTTGGGTCATTTTCTCCCCATTTTGGGACAATTTTTCCCCATTTTGAGTCGATTTCTCCCATTTTTGACCCATTTTCACACACATTCCATATTTTTTTCCCTCCAAATTTATTTCCCCATTAACCCTTTATTTCCCGGTTGACATTGGGGGTTCTCAGTGCCGTTTTTGGGGTGCCCAGAGCGCCCTGAGGGCCTCGGCTCCTCCTTCCCAGCGTCTCCTGAGCTCCTCGTGGTCTCGGCTCAGGCGTTTCCGGAACTTTCTGGCCCAGGAGGAGCCTCGGGATCTGAGGTCGGAGGCGCCGAGTTCCAGCAGCGCCCGAAGGTCGGAGCCGTAATCGGCCACCAGGGCCCGGGCGGCAGAACCGAGATCATGGAGCTCCTGGAGCGTGGAGCTGAAAGGGGGGAAATAAATGGGATTTTTTGGGTGAGTTTTGGGGAAAAAAATGGGATTTTTTGGGGGATTTTTAGGGGGAAAATGGGATTTTTTGGGTGAGTTTTGGGGAAAAAATGGGATTTTTTAGGGGAAAAAATGGGATTTTTTGGGTGATTTTTGGGGAAAAAAATGGGATTTTTTGGGTGATTTTTAGGGAAAAAAATGGGATTTTTTGGGTGAATTTTTGGGGAAAAATTGGGATTTTTTTTGTGATTATTAGGGAAAAAATGGGATTTTTTGGGTGAGTTTTGGGGAAAAAAAATGGGATTTCTGGGTGATTTTGAGGGAAAAAAATGGGATTTTTTGGGTGATTATTAGGGAAAAAATGGGATTTTTTGGGTGATTTTTTGGGGAAAAAATGGGATTTTTTGGGTGATTTTTAGGGAAAAAAATGGGATTTTTTAAGTGATTTTTTGGGGAAAAATTGGGATTTTTTTTGTGATTATTAGGGAAAAAATGGGATTTTTTGGGTGAGTTTTGGGGAAAAAAAATGGGATTTCTGGGTGATTTTGAGGGAAAAAAAAGGGATTTTTTGGGTGATTATTAGGGAAAAAATGGGATTTTTTGGGTGATTTTTTGGGGAAAAAATGGGATTTTTTGGGTGATTTTTAGGGAAAAAAATGGGATTTTTTGGGTGATTTTTTGGGGAAAAATTGGGATTTTTTTTGTGATTATTAGGGAAAAAATGGGATTTTTTGGGTGAGTTTTGGGGAAAAAAAATGGGATTTCTGGGTGATTTTGAGGGAAAAAAATGGGATTTTTTGGGTGATTTTTAGGGAAAAAATGGGATTTTTTGGGTGATTTTTGGGGAAAAAATGGGATTTTTTGGGTGATTTTTAGGGAAAAAAATGGGATTTTTTGGGTGATTTTTAGGGAAAAAAATGGGATTTTTTGGGTGAGTTTTGGGGAAAAAAATGGGATTTTTGGGGGAGTTTTGGGGAAAAAATGGGATTTTTGGGTGAGTTTTGGGGAAAAAAATGGGATTTTTTGGGAAAAAAAATGGGATTTTTTGGGTGATTTTTTGGGGAAAAAAATGGGATTTTTTGGGTGATTTTTTGGGGAAAAAATGGGATTTTTGGGGTGATTTTTAGGGGAAAAATGGGATTTTTTGGGTGATTTTTAGGGGAAAAATGGGATTTTTTTGGGTGATTTTTTGGGGAAAAAATGGGATTTTTAGGAGAAAAAATTGGGATTTTTAGGGGAAAAATTCTGAGTTTTAGGAGGAAAAAATTGGGATTTTTAGGGGGAAAAAATTGGGATTTTTGGGTGATTTTTCGGGAAAAAAATGGGAGTTTTAGGGGAAAAAAATTGGATTTTTAGAGGGAAAAAATTGGGATTTTTGGGTGATTTTTCGGGAAAAAACGCAGATTGTGAGAGGAAAAAATGGGATTTTTAGGGAGGAAAATGGGAATTTTGGGTGATTTTTGGGGAAAAAAATGGGATTTTTTTGGGTGATTTTTAGGGAAAAAAAAGGGATTTTTTGGGTGATTTTTAGGGAAAAAAATGGGATTTTTTTGGTGATTTTTGGGAAAAAAAAATATGGGATTTTTTGGGTGATTTTTGGGGAAAAAATGGGATTTTTTGGGTGATTTTTAGGGAAAAAATGGGATTTTTTGGGTGATTTTTAGGGAAAAAATGGGATTTTTTGGGTGATTTTTAGGGAAAAAAAAGGGATTTTTTGGGTGATTTTTTGGGAAAAAATGGGATTTTTTGGGTGATTTTTTGGGGAAAAAATGGGATTTTTTGGGTGATTTTTAGGGAAAAAAATGGGATTTTTAGGGAAAAAAAAAGGGATTTTTGGGGTGATTTTTGGGAAAAAAATGGGATTTTTTTGGGTGATTTTTGGGAAAAAAATGGGATTTTTGGGGTGATTTTTAGGGAAAAAATGGGATTTTTTTGGGTGATTTTTAGGGGAAAAAAATGGGATTTTTAATGATAAAAATGGGATTTTTAGAGCAAAAATTGGGATTTTTGGGGTGATTTTTAGGGGAAAAAAAAGGGATTTTTAGGGGGAAAAAATTGGACTTTTTAGAGGAAAAATTCCGATTTTTAGGGGGATAAAAATTTGGATTTTTAGGGGAGAAAATGGGAATTTTAGGGAAAAAATCTTTCCCCATTTTTTTTTTCTTAAATCCCCCAATTTAAAAAAAAAAAAATCCCCAATTTTTTTTTTAAAATCCCCCAATTTTTTTAAGAAAATCCACCAATTTTTCCACAATTTTTTTTAAAAAAATCCCCAATTTTTTAAAAAAAACATTTTTTTTTTTTAAATCCCCAATTTTAAAAAAAAAACCCAATTTTTTTTTTTAAATCCCCGAATTTTTGTTTAAAAAATCCCCCAATTTTTTCCCTTTTTTTTTTTAGATTTCCCAATTTAAAAAAAAATCCCTAAATTTTCCCCAATTTTTTTTTTAAAAATCCCCCAAATTTTTCCCATTTTTTTGAAAAAAAATCCCCAATTTTTTTTTAAAAATCCCCCAATTTTTTCCCATTTTTTTGAAAAAAAATCCCCAATTTTTTTCCCATTTTTTTGAAAAAAATCCCCGATTTTTTCCCATTTTTCTGAAAAAAAATCCCCAATTTTTTTTTAAAAATCCCCCAATTTTTTCCCATTTTTTTGAAAAAAAATCCCCAATTTTTTTCCCATTTTCTTGAAAAAAAATCCCCAATTTTTTTCCCATTTTTTTGAAAAAAAATCCCCAATTTTTTTTTAAAATCCCCCAATTTTTCCCCATTTTTTTTAAAAAAATCCCCCAATTTTTTCCCATTTTTTTGAAAAAAAATCCCCAATTTTTATTTAAAAATCCCCCAAATTTTTCCCATTTTTTTGAAAAAAAATCCCCAATTTTTTTCCCACTTTTTTAAAAAAAAATCCCCAGTTTTTTTCCCATTTTTTTGAAAAAAAATCCCCAATTTTTTCCCATTTTTTTGAAAAAAAATCCCCAATTTTTTTAAAAAAATCCCCCAATTTTTTCCCATTTTTTTGAAAAAAAATCCCCAATTTTTTCCCATTTTCTGGAAAAAAAATCCCCAATTTTTTTTAAAAATCCCCCAAATTTTTCCCATTTTTTTGAACAAAAAATCCCCAATTTTTTTTTTAAAATCCCCCAATTTTTTCCCATTTTTTTGAAAAAAATCCCCAATTTTTTTTTTAAAAATCCCCCAATTTTTTCCCATTTTCTTGAAAAAAAATCCCCAATTTTTATTTAAAAATCCCCCAATTTTTTCCCAATTTTTTTTTTTAAAATCCCCCAATTTTTTCCCAATTTTTTTTTTTTAAATCCCCCAATTTTTTCCCATTTTTTTTGAAAAAAAATCCCCAATTTTTTTTTAAAAATCCCCCAAATTTTTCCCATTTTTTTGAAAAAAAATCCCCAATTTTTATTTAAAAATCCCCCAATTTCCCCCCAATTTTTTTTTTAAAAATCCCCCAATTTTTCCCCCCTCCCCCCCTTTTCATTCCCACTCAATTTTTTTTAAAAATTTAATTTAATTTAATTTAATTTAATATTTTTAATTTTTAATTTTTAGTTTTTAATTTTTTTTAGTTTTTAATTTTTAGTTTTTATATTTTAATTTTTAATTTTTAGTTTTTAATTTTTAATTTTTAGTTTTTAATTTTAAATTTTAAATTTTAAATTTTAAATTTTAAATTTTTAATTTTTAGTTTTTAATTTTTAGTTTTTAATTTTTAATTTTTAAATTTCAATTTTTAATTTTAAATTTTAAATTTTAAATTTTAAATTTTAATTTTTAATTTTTAGTTTTTAATTTAATTTAATTTTTAATTTTTAATTTTTAATTTTTAGTTTTTAATTTTTAATTTTTAGTTTTTAATTTTTAATTTTAAATTTTTAATTTTAAATTTTAAATTTTTAATTTTTAGTTTTTAATTTTTAATTTTTAGTTTTTAATTTTTAATTTTTAAATTTCAATTTTTGATTTTAAATTTTAAATTTTAAATTTTATATTTTTAATTTTAATTTTTAATTTTTAGTTTTTAATTTTTAATTTAATTTAATTTTTTAATTTTTAATTTTTAATTTTTAATTTTTAGTTTTTAATATTTAATTTTAAATTTTAAATTTTTAATTTTAAATTTTAAATTTTAAATTTTTAATTTTTAATTTTTAATTTTTAATTTTTAGTTTTTAATTTTTAATTTAATTTAATTTTTAATTTTTAAATGTTAAATTTTAAATGTTTAATTTTAATTTTTAATTTCCTCACCGTATTTTGTGCAGCATCTCCCGGGTCGCGTTTCCCGCCGCCCCCCAAAGCCCCAGAACCGCCCAGGGGGGGGAGGGGGTGGGGGTGGGGGGGGGGGTGGGGGTGGGGGTGGGGGTTGGGGTGGGGGTGGGGGTGGGGGTTGGGGTGGGGGAGGGGTCGCTCCCGACGGCCCCGCGGCCTGGGGAAAGAAAATAAAAAAAATTAATTAAAATTAATTAAAAAAAAATTTAAAAAAATTTGAAAAAAAAAAAAAGGAAAAAAATGAAAAAAAAATGAAAAAAAATGAAAAAAAAATTTAAGGAAAAATGAAAAAAAAATTTAAAAAAATGTGGATTTTAAAAAAAAAAATTAAAAAAATTAATTAAAAAATTAATTAAAACTAATTTTTAAAAAAATGAAAAAAAATGAAAAAAATGAAAAAAAATTTAAGAAAAAATGAAAAGAAAATTTAAAAAAATGTGGATTTAAAAAAAAATTTAAAAAATTATTTTAAAAAGTTAATTAAAATAAATTTTAAAAAAAATGAAAAAAAATTGAAAAAAACGAAAAAAAAACAAAAAAAATTTAAGAAAAAATTAAACAAAAATTTTAAAAAATTTGGATTTTTTAAAATAAATAAATAAATAAATAAATGAAATTAAAATAAATGAAAAGAAAATTTTAAAAAAATATTAAGAAATTTTAAAAAAATTAAAAAAATAAAAAAAATAAAAAAATTTAAAAAAATATTTTAAAGAAATTTGGATTTTAAAAAAAAATTAAAAAAAACTAAAATAAATTAAAAAAAATTATAAAAAAATTTTTAAAAATTTAGATTTTTTTTTAAAAAATTCGGCTGAAATTCGGTAAAAAATAAAAAAAAAATTAAAAAAAAAATTTCACAATTTAATTAAAAAATTGGGTCCAAAAAATCCTAAAATTTGGCTGAAAGTCGTTTAAAAAATTTGCAATTTAATTTAAAAAATTCCTCTCAAAAAAATCCGAAAATTCGGCCCAAATTCGTTAAAAAAAATCGACAAAATTTAATAAAAAATTCGCTTCCAAAAAATGGAAAATTCGGGTGAAATTCGTTAAAAAAATATTCGCAATTTAATAAAAAAATTGGATCCAAAAAATCGAAAATTTGGCTGAAAATGGTTTTTTAAAAAAAATCACGAATTTAGGGAAAATTGCCCCAAAAAATTAATAAATTAATTAATAAAAAATTTATCCCCAAAAAATCGACCCAAATTCGTGAAAAAATCGAGAAAAAAATGTCGCAATTTAATAAAAAAATTCACTCCAAAAATTGGAAAATTTGGCTGAAATTTGTCAAAAAAAAGTCACAATTTTATCAAAAATTTATCCCAAAAATTCTGCAATTTCACCCAAAATTTGTCCCCAAAAAATCGGCCCAAATTCGGTAAAAAATCGAGAAAAAAATTTCGCAATTTAATTAAAAAATTGGCCCCAAAAAATCCTAAAATTCGGGTGAAATTCGTTAAAAAAAATCGACAAAATTTAATTAAAAAATCGTTCAAAAAAAATCGAAAATTTGCCTGAAATTCATTAAAAAAAAAAATCACAATTGAATCCAAAATTTTGCCCCAAAATTCGGGTGAAATTCGTAAAAAAAAATCGTGAAAAAAAATTTTCACAATTTAATGAAAAAATTGGGTTCAAAAAAATCGAAAATTCGGCTGAAATTCGTTTTAAAAAAATGACAAAATTTAATCCAAAATTCCTCAAAATTCCCTCCAAAAATTCCTCAAAAAATCCTTAAAAATTCCCCAAAATTCCTCCAAAAATTGCCAAAATTTCCCTAAAAAAAATCCTCAAAAATTCCTCCAAAAATTCCTTTAAAAATCCTTAAAAATTCCCCAAAAATCCTCAAAAAATTCCCAAAATTCCACAAAAATTCCTCAAAAATCCTCCAAAAATTCTCAAAATTCCCTCCAAAAATTCCGTAAAAAATCCTTAAAAATTCCTCAAAATTCCTCCAAAAATTCTCAAAATTCCCTCCAAAAGTTCCTAAAAAAATCCTTAAAAATTCTCCAAAAATCTCCAAAATTCTTCCAAAAATTCCCAACATTCCCATAAAAATTGTTCAAAGAAATTCCCAAAATTTCCCTAAAAATTCCTCCAAAAGTTCCCAAAATTTCCCTAAAAAAATTCCTCCAAAAATTCCCAAGATTTCCCTAAAAAATTCCTAAAAAATTCCTTTAAAATCCTCCAAAAAATTTCCAAAATTTCCGCAAAAATTCCTCAAAAAATTCCGTAAAAATTTCCTCAAAAAATTCCTCAAAAAAATTCCTTTAAAAAAATCCTCCGAAAATTCTTCCGAAAATTCCCGAAGCGGCCGCCAGGGGGCGATGACGTCACTCACCTGCCAGCAGCGTCAGCGCCACCAACGTCACCCAAAACTTCATGACGTCACCTGGGGGGGGGGGGAAATGTCACCGAAATGTCAAAAAATGACCCAAAAATGTCCCTAAATGGCCCCAAAATGACCCAAAATGTCACAAAATGGCCCCAAAATGTCAAAAAATGACCCCAAAATGGTAAAAAATGACCCAAAATGACCCAAAATGTCACAAAATGGCCCCAAAACGACCCAAAATGACCCCGAAATGACCCAAAATGGCAAAAAATGGCCCCAAAATGACCCAAAATCACCCAAAATGACAAAAAATGGCCCCAAAATGGTAAAAAATGGCCCCAAAATGGTAAAAACTTACCCCCAAAATGGCCCCAAAATGACCCAAAATGGCAAAAAATTACTCCAAAATGGTAAAAAATGACCCCAAAATGACCCAAAATGTCAAAAAATGGCCCCAAAATGAACCAAAATGGCAAAAAATGACCCCAAAATGTTCTAAAATATCTCAGCATATCAAAAAATGACCCCAAAATGACCCAAAATGTCAAAAAAATGACCCCAAAATGGCAAAGAATGTCACAAAATGGCAAAAAATGACCCCAAACTGTGCCAATATGTAAAAAAATGTCCCAAAATGTCCAAAAATGGCCCGAAAATGTAAAAAAAAAGTAAAAAAATGACCCCAAAATATCAAAAAATGACCCCAAAATGACCCAAAATGTCAAAAAATGGCCCCAAAATGGCAAAAAATGACCCCAAAATGACCCAAAATGGCCCCAAAATGACCCAAAATGTCAAAAAATGGCCCCAAAATGAACCAAAATGGCAAAAAATGGCCCCAAAATGAACCAAAATGTCAAAAAAATGGCCCCAAAATGGCAAAGAATGTCACAAAATGGCAAAAAATGACCCCAAAATGTGCCAATATGTAAAAAAATGTCCCAAAATGTCCAAAAATGGCCCGAAAATGTAAAAAAAAAAGGCAAAAAATGACCCCAAATATCACAAAATGGCCCCAAAATGGTAAAAAATGACCCCAAAATGACCCAAAATATCAAAAAATGACACCAAAATGTCACAAAACGGCCCCAAAATGACCCAAAATGTCAAAAAATGGCCCCAAAATGGTAAAAAATGACCCCAAAATGACCCAAAATGTCAAAAAATGGCCCCAAAATGGTAAAAAACGACCCCAAAATGACCCAAAATGTCAAAAAATGACCCAAAATGGTAAAAAATGGCCCCAAAATGACCCAAAATGTCACAAAATGGCCCCAAAATGACCCAAATTGTCACAAAACGGCCCCAAAATGTCAAAAAATGGCCCAAAATGTCAAAAGATGAGCCCAAATTGTCCCTAAATGGCCCCAAAATGACCCAAAATGGTAAAAAATTGCCCCAAAATGGCCCAAAAATGTCAAAAATGGCCCCAAAATGGTAAAAAATGGCCCCAAATGGCCCCAAATTGTCACAAAATGGCCCCAAAATGTCCTAAAATATCTCAAAATATCAAAAATTGACCCCAAAATGTCCCAAATTGTAAAAAAAATTACTCCAAAATGGCAAAAAATTGCCCCAAAATGGCCCAAAAATGTCACAAAATGGCCCCAAAATGGTAAAAAATGACCCCAAAATGACCCAAAATGACAAAAAATGGCCCCAAAAACAAAAAAATTGTCCCCAAATCCCTCGAATTTCCCCCAAATCGACCCCAAATCCCCCAAAATTATCCCCAAAAATTCAAAAAATGTCCCCAAACATCAAAAAAATGTCCCCAAAATGCCCCAAAATTGTCACAAATTGTCCCCAAACCTCTCGGATTTTCCCCCAAAATCGACCCCAAAAAATTCAAAATCTCCCCAAAATTGTCCCCAAATCCCCCAAAATTGTCCCAAAATCGACCCCAAAAATCAAAAAATTGTCCCCAAATCTCTCGATTTTTCCCCCAAATTGTCCCAAAATCCCCCAAATTCTCCCCAAATTTTCCCCTCCCCCCCCCGGTCACCTCCGGGGTCTCTCGGGCTCCGTCCCCTCCCCCCCCGGGCCCCTCGGGCCTCCCTAAATCCCCCCCGGGTGGGGGGAGGGGCGGGGGGTGGGGGAGGGGGCGTGGCCCGCGCGACCTTTGTCCCGCCCCTCCCCCCACCCCGCCCCAATTAAAAATTAAAAATTAATTAAAAATGGGGGGGGGGTGGGGGGAGGGGAAAAAAGAAAAATTATAAATAAAAAAATTAAAATTTTTCCCCCTTCCCCCTCCCCCACCCACGAGAATTTTTTTCGGGGGGGGATTTTTGGGGGGGTGGGGGAGGGGAATTTGGGGAGGGGGATTTGGGGGGTGGCGGAGGGGAATTTGGGGTGGGGGATGGGAATTTGGGGGTGGGGGAGGGGGATTTGGGGGGTGGGGGAAGGGGTTGAGGGGTGGGGGAGGGGAATTTGGGGAGGGGGATTTGGGGTGGGGGAGGGGATTTTGGGGGTGGGATTTGGGGGGTGGGGGATGGAAATTTGGGGGTGGGGGAGGGGATTTTGGGGAGGGGGATTTGGGGGAGGGGGATTTGAGGGGTGGGGGAGGGGATTTGGGGGTGGGGGAGGGGAATTTGGGGGATGGGGGAGGGGGTTGTGGGGTGGGGGAGGGGAATTTGGGGGGAGGGGAGGGGTATTTGGGGGAGGGGATTTGGGGGTGGGGGAGGGGATTTTGGGGAGGGGGATTTGGGGGATGGGGGAGGGGAAATTGGGGGAGGGGAATTTGGGGGGTGGGGGAGGGGAATTGGGGGTGGGAATTTTGGGGGTGGGGGAGGGGATTTGGGGTGTGGGGGAGGGGATTTTGGGGATGGGGATTTGGGGTGGGGGATGGAAATTTGGGGGTGGGGGAGGGGAAAGTGGGGAGGGGATTTGGGGGTGGGAATTTTGGGGGTGGGAATTTGGGGGTGGGGGAGGGGATTTGGGGGGTGGGGGAGGGGAAATTTGGGGGTGGGGGAGGGGAATTTTGTGGGGTGGGGGAGGGGATTTGGGGATCTCTCACCCCTCCCCCCCCCTCCCTCCTCCTCCCCCTCCCGCCCCTCCCCCACCCCTGGACTTGGGACACGACGTGGCCGCGGGGTGGGGGAGGGGCAAGGTCCAAAGGGAGGGGAGGGGGGAGGGGGGAGGGGAAAGTTCGGGAAATCGCGAGGGTGGGGGAGGGGACGGGGGGGGGAAAAATGGGAAAAAAAATGGGGGAAAAATTTGGGGGAAAATGGGGAAAAAATGGGAAAAATTGGGAAAAAATGGGGCGAAAAAATGGGAAAAATTGGGGGAACAATTGGGGGAAAATGGGGAAAAAATGGGAAAAATTTGGGAAGAAATTGGGAAAAAATTGGGAAAAAATGGGAAAAAATTTGGGGGAAAATGGGGAAAAAATGGGAAAAATTTGGGAAGAAATTGGGAAAAAATTGGGAAAAAATGGGAAAAAATTTGGGGGAAAATGGGGAAAAAATGGGAAAAATTTGGGAAGAAATTGGGAAAAAATTGGGAAAAAAATTGGGGGAACAATTGGGGGAAAATGGGGAAAAAAAGGAAAAAAAATTGGGGGAAAATGGGAAAAAATTTGGGGGAAAATGGGAAAAAATGGGAAAAAATTTGGGGGAAAATGGGAAAAAAACATTGGGGGAAAATGGGGAAAAATTGGGAAAAATTTGGGAAAAAATTGGGCGAAAAAATGGGAAAAATTGGGGGAACAATTGGGGGAAAATGGGGAAAAAATGGGAAAAAAAATTGGGGGAAAATGGGAAAAAAATGGGAAAAATTTGGGGGAAAATTGGGAAAAAAATTGGGGGAAAATGGGAAAAAAAATTGGGGGAAAATGGGGAAAAAATGGGAAAAAATTTGGGGGAAAATGGGGAAAAAATGGGAAAAATTTGGGAAGAAATTGGGAAAAAATTGGGAAAAAAATTGGGGGAAAATGGAAAAAAAATTGGGGGAAAATGGGGAAAAATGGGAAAAAATTTGGGGGAAAATGGGGAAAAAATGGGAAAAATTTGGGAAAAAATTGGGAAAAAAATTGGGGGAAAAATTGGGGGAAAAATTGGGGAAATGGGGAAAAAATGGGGGAAAAATGGGAAAAATTGGGGGAAAAAATGGGGAAAAAAATGGGGAAAAAAGGGGAAAAATGGGGAAAAATGAAGGGAAAATTGGAAAAAAATTTGGGGGAAAAATTGGAGGAAATGGGGAAAAAGTTGGGGAAAAATTGGGAAAAAATTGGGGGAAATTGGGAAAAAAATTGGGAAAAAAATTGGGGGAAAATGGGGAAAAAATGGGGAAAAAATTGAGGGAAAACTGGGGAAAAAATTGGGGGAAAATTGGAAAAAATTGGGAAAAAATCGGGGAAAAAAAAGGAAAAAAATTTGGGAAAAATGGGGAAAAAATGGGAAAAAAATTGGGGGGAAAATCTGAAAAAAAAAGGAGATTTAAAAACCCGAGAAATTTTGGGGTTGAAATCGTGAAAAAAAAAAAAATCGGGAGTTAAATGAAAATAATTCAAAGAAATTTGGGTTGAAATTTCGAAAAAAAATTGGGGTGAAATTTAAAATAAAAATTTTTTTTTTAAAAAGGGGTGAAATGGTGAAAAAAAATGGGGGAAAATGTTAAAAAAATTCAAGATTTTTACCCCAAAATTGTCCCTAAAACCCCAAATTTCGATTTTTTCCCCCCCCCAAATTCAGATTTTTATCCCAAAAAACCCAAAATTGGATTTTTCCCCCAAAATGATTCCCAAACCCCCCAAATTGGAATTTTTCCCCCCAAAATTTGATTTTTTCCCCCCCAAAATTCAAATTTTTTACCCCCAAATTATCCTTAAAACCCCAAAATTTGATTTTTTTCCCAAAATTTGATATTTTTCCCCCCAAAATTCGGATTTTTCCCCCCAAATTTGATTTATCCCCAAAACTCAGATTTTTACCCCAAAATTTAAATTTTTCCCCCCAAAATTTGATTTTTTTCCCCCCAAAACCCCAAAATTCCGATTTTTCCCCCCAAAATTCCCCTTTTTTCCCCCAAATTCCCATTTTTTCCCCAAAATTCCCATTTTTTTTCCCAAAATTCCCATTTTTCCCCCAAAATTCCCATTTTTTTCCCCAAAATTCCCATTTTTTTCCCCAAAATTCCCATTTTTTCCCCCAAAATTCCCATTTTTTTTCCCCCAAAATTCCCATTTTTTTTCCCCAAAATTCCCATTTTTTTCCCCCAAAATTCCCATTTTTTTCCCCCAAAATTCCCATTTTTTTCCCCAAAATTCCCCTTTTTTTCCCCAAAATTCCCATTTTTTCCCCAAAATTCCCATTTTTTTCCCCAAAATTCCCTTTTTTTCCCCCAAAATTCCCATTTTTTTTCCCCAAAATTCCCATTTTTTTTCCCCAAAATTCCCCTTTTTTTTCCCCAAAATTCCCTTTTTTTTTCCCCAAAATTCCCATTTTTTTCCCCCAAAATTCCCATTTTTTCCCCCCAAATTCCCCATTTTTTCCCCCAAAATTCCCATTTTTTTCCCCAAAATTCCCATTTTTTTCCCCAAAATTCCCTTTTTTTTCCCCAAAATTCCCTTTTTTTTCCCCAAAATTCCCATTTTTTTTCCCAAAATTCCCATTTTTTTCCCAAAATTCCTTTTTTCCCCAAAATTCCCATTTTTTTTTCCCCTAAATTCCCATTTTTTTCCCCCAAAATTCCCATTTTTTTTTCCCCAAAATTCCCATTTTTTTCCCCCAAAATTCCCATTTTTTTCCCCCAAAATTCCCATTTTTTTCCCCAAAATTCCCATTTTTTTTCCCCAAAATTCCCATTTTTTTCCCCAAAATTCCTTTTTTTTCCCCAAAATTCCCATTTTTTTCCCCCAAAATTCCCATTTTTTTTTCCCCCAAAATTCCCATTTTTTTCCCCAAAATTCCCATTTTTTTCCCCAAAATTCCCATTTTTTTCCCCAAAATTCCCATTTTTTCCCCCAAAATTCCCATTTTTTTCCCCCCAAAATTCCCATTTTTTTTCCCCAAAATTCCCATTTTTTTCCCCAAAATTCCCTTTTTTTTCCCCCAAAATTCCCATTTTTTTCCCCAAAATTCCCATTTTTTTCCCCAAAATTCCCATTTTTTTCCCCCAAAATTCCCATTTTTTTCCCCAAAATTCCCATTTTTTTCCCCAAAATTCCCTTTTTTTTCCCCCAAAATTCCCATTTTTTTCCCCAAAATTCCCATTTTTTTTCCCCAAAATTCCCATTTTTTCCCCCCAAATTCCCATTTTTTTCCCCAAAATTCCCATTTTTTCCCCCAAAATTCCCATTTTTTCCCCAAAATTCCCATTTTTTCCCCAAAATTCCCATTTTTTTCCCCAAAATTCCCATTTTTTTTCCCCAAAATTCCCATTTTTTTCCCCCAAAATTCCCATTTTTTCCCCAAAATTCCCATTTTTTTTCCCCAAAATTCCCTTTTTTTCCCCAAAATTCCCATTTTTTCCCCCAAAATTCCCATTTTTTTTCCCCAAAATTCCCATTTTTTCCCCCAAAATTCCCATTTTTTTCCCCAAAATTCCCATTTTTTTCCCAAAATTCCTTTTTTCCCCAAAATTCCCCTTTTTTTCCCCTAAATTCCCATTTTTTTTTTCCCCAAAATTCCCATTTTTTTCCCCAAAATTCCCATTTTTTCCCCCAAAATTCCCATTTTTTTTCCCCAAAATTCCCCTTTTTTTCCCCAAAATTCCCATTTTTTTTCCCCAAAATTCCCATTTTTTTCCCCAAAATTCCCATTTTTTCTTCCCCAAAATTCCCATTTTTTCCCCAAAATTCCCATTTTTTTCCCCAAAATTCCCATTTTTTTCCCCAAAATTTCCCTTTTTTTTCCCCAAAATTCCCATTTTTTTCCCCAAAATTCCCATTTTTTTCCCCAAAATTCCCATTTTTTTCCCCAAAATTCCCATTTTTTTCCCCAAAATTCCCATTTTTTTTCCCCCAAAATTCCCATTTTTTTCCCCAAAATTCCCATTTTTTCCCCAAAATTCCCATTTTTTTTCCCCAAAATTCCCATTTTTTTCCCCAAAATTCCCATTTTTTTCCCCAAAATTCCCATTTTTTTCCCCAAAATTCCGATTTTTTTTCCCCCAAAATTCCCATTTTTTTCCCCAAAATTCCCATTTTTTTTCCCCAAAATTCCCATTTTTTTCCCCAAAATTCCCATTTTTTTTTCCCCAAAATTCCCAATTTTTTTTCCCCAAAATTCCCATTTTTTTCCCCAAAATTCCCATTTTTTTCCACCCAAAATTCCCATTTTTTTCCCCAAAATTCCCATTTTTTTCCCCCCAAAATTCCCATTTTTTTCCCAAAATTCCCATTTTTTTCCCCCAAAATTCCCATTTTTTTTCCCCAAAATTCCCATTTTTTTCCCCAAAATTCCCATTTTTTTCCCCAAAATTCCCATTTTTTTTCCCCAAAATTCCCATTTTTTTCCCCAAAATTCCCATTTTTTCCCAAAAATTCCATTTTTTCCCCCAAAATTCCCATTTTTTCCCCATTTTTCCCTTTTTTCCCCCAAAATTCCCATTTTTTCCCCCAAAAATCCCATTTTTTTCCCCCAAAATTCCCCATTTTTTCCCCAAAATTCCCTTTTTTTTCCCCCAAAATTCCCATTTTTTTTCCCCAAAATTCCCATTTTTCCCCCAAAATTCCCATTTTTTTCCCCAAAATTCCCATTTTTTTCCCCCAAAATTCCCATTTTTTTCCCCCAAAATTCCCTTTTTTTCCCCCAAAATTCCCATTTTTTTCCCCCAAAATTCCCATTTTTTTCCCCAAAATTCCCATTTTTTTCCCCAAAATTCCCATTTTTTCCCCCAAAATTCCCAATTTTTTCCCCCAAAATTCCCATTTTTCCCCAAAATTCCCATTTTTTCCCCAAAATTCCCATTTTTTTCCCAAAATTCCCATTTTTTTCCCCAAAATTCCCATTTTTTTCCCCAAAATTCCCATTTTTTTCCCAAAATTCCCATTTTTTTCCCCAAAATTCCCATTTTTTTCCCCCAAAATTCCCCTTTTTTTCCCCAAAATTCCCATTTTTTCCCCAAAATTCCCATTTTTTTCCCCAAAATTCCCATTTTTTTCCCCAAAATTCCCATTTTTTCCCCAAAATTCCCATTTTTTTCCCCAAAATTCCCATTTTTTTCCCCCAAAATTCCCTTTTTTTTCCCCCAAAATTCCCATTTTTTTCCCCAAAATTCCCATTTTTTCCCCAAAATTCCCAATTTTTCCCTCAAAATTCCCATTTATTCCCAAAATTCCCATTTTTTCCCCAAAATTCCCATTTTTTTCCCCAAAATTCCCATTTTTTCCCCAAAATTCCCATTTTTTTCCCCCAAAATTCCCATTTTTTTTCCCCTAAATTCCCATTTTTTCCCCCAAAATTCCCATTTTTCCCCCAAATTCCCATTTTTTTCCCCAAAATTCCCATTTTTTTCCCCCAAAATTCCCATTTTTTCCCAAAATCCCATTTTTTCCCAAAATTCCCATTTTCCCCCAAAATTCCCTTTTTTTCCCCAAAATTCCCATTTTTTTTCCCCAAATTCCCATTTTTTTCCCCAAAATTCCCATTTTTTCCCCCAAAATTCCCATTTTTCCCCCCAAAATTCCCTTTTTTCCCCCAAAATTCCCATTTTTTCCCCCAAAATTCCCATTTTTTTTCCCCCAAAATTCCCTTTATTTTCCCCAAAATTCCCATTTTTTTTCCCCAAAATTCCCATTTTTTTTCCCAAAATTCCCATTTTTTTCCCCAAAATTCCCATTTTTTTCCCAAAATTCCCATTTTTTCCCCCAAAATTCCCATTTTTTTTCCCCAAAATTCCCTTTTTTTTTCCCCAAAATTCCCATTTTTTTCCCCCAAAATTCCCATTTTTTTCCCAAAATTCCCATTTTTTTCCCCAAAATTCCCATTTTTTTCCCCCAAAATTCCCATTTTTTTTCCCCAGAATTCCCATTTTTTTCCCCCAAAATTCCCATTTTTTCCCCAAAATTCCCATTTTTTTCCCCAAAATTCCCATTTTTTTCCCCAAAATTCCCTTTTTTTTCCCAAAATTCCCATTTTTTCCCCAAAATTCCCATTTTTTTTCCCAAGATTCCCATTTTTTCCCCCAAAATTCCCATTTTTTTCCCCAAGATTCCCATTTTTCCCCAAAATTCCCATTTTTTTCCCCCAGAATTCCCATTTTTTTCCCCAAAATTCTTTTTTTTCCCCAAAATTCCCATTTTTTCCCCAAAATTCCCATTTTTTTCCCCAAAATTCCCATTTTTTTTTCCCAAAATTCCCATTTTTTCCCCCAAAATTCCCATTTTTTCCCCAAAATTCCCATTTTTTTCCCCAAAATTCCCATTTTTCCCCAAAATTCCCATTTTTTTTCCCAAAATTCCCATTTTTTTTCCCAAAATTCCAATTTTTTTTTCCCAAAATTCCAATTTTTTTTCCCAAAATTCCCATTTTTCCCCCCAAAAAAAGAGCCCAGAGCCCAAAATTCCAGAGCAGTTCCTTTATTGGGGGAGGGGCCCCCGAATTTCCCCAAAATTTGGGATTTTTTGGGGCAAAAATTCCCAAAACTTGAAATTTTTTTTTTAGGCTGAAACTTCCAAAATTTTGGGTTTTTTTTGGGGCAAATTTCCCCAAATTTTGGAAATTTTTAAAAATATTTTTGGGGAATTTTTAAATATTTTTTTTCTTTTTTTTTTTTGGGGGGGGTGAAACCCCCAAATTTTAATTTTTTTTTTAAATTTTTTTGAGGAAGAATCCCCAAATTTTTAATTTTTTTTTTCTTTTTTTTTGGGTGAAATTCCCCAAATTTTTGAATTTTTTTTTGTGAAATTCCCCAAATTTTTAAATTTTTTTTGTGAAATTCCCCAAATTTTTAAATTTTTTTTTTTGTGAAATTCCCCAAATTTTTGAATTTTTTTTTCTTTTTTTTTGGGTGAAATTCCCCAAATTTCCCCAAATTTTGGGATTTTTCATTGGGGGAAGTCCCTCCTAAATTTACATTATTTTATTTTATTTTATTTTATTATTAAATTATTTTTTGGAATTTTTGGGGGTTTTTTTTTGGAATTTTTTGGGGAATTTTTTTGTTTTTTTTTGAATTTTTGTGGATTTTTTTTTCAGTTTTTTTGGGGGGATTTTTTTTTTTTTTTTTTTAATTTTTTTTGGAATTTTTTTTTTATTTTTTGGGGAATTTTTGGGGAATTTTTTTTAGAACTTTTTGGGGGAATTTTTTCAGAATTTTTTTTTTATTTTTTGGAATTTTTGGGGGCGACTTTTCCGGGATTTTTTTTTTTTTTATTTTTAATTTTTTTTAGAATTTTGGGGGAATTTTTTTTTTTTCCTTTTTTTGGGGATTTTTTGGGGATTTTTTTATTTTTATTTTTTTGGATTTTTTTTTTTTCAATTTTTTGGGAATTTTTTTGGGAATTTTTTTGGGGTGGGGGAGGGGCTGCCGGCAGCTTGGGGGGAGGAGGAAGAGGAGGAGGAAGAGGAGGATGATGAAGGCCTTGGATCCACGGCGAGGCCGAAGGCTCAGGAGGAGGAGGAGGAAGAAGAATCCGATCCCAGCGAGGCCGAAGGCTCAGGAGGAGGAAGAGGATGATGATGAAGGCCCTGGATCCACGGCGAGGCCGAAGGCTCAGGAGGAGGAAGAGGATGATGATGAAGGCCCTGGATCCACGGCGAGGCCGAAGGCTCAGGAGGAGGAGGAGGATGATGAAGGCTCTTCTGTCTTGTCCCACAACGAGGATGATGAAGGTGATGATGATGAAGATGATGATGAAGGTCCATCCAATGATGATGATGATGATGAAGGTCAGGCTGATGATGATGATGATGAAGGTCCATCCAATGATGATGATGATGATGATGAAGGTCAGGCTGATGATGATGATGACGACGATGATGATGATGAAGATGAAGGTCCATCCAGTGATTATGATGAAGGTCCATCCAATGATGATGATGATGAAGATGATGAAGATGAGGGTCAGCTGATGGTGAGGCCGAAGCCGCACTGGAATTTCTCCTTCCTGTGGTTGATGATGATGATGATGATGAAGGTCAGGCTGATGATGAAGATGATGAAGATGAGGATGATGAGGGTCAGCCGATGGTGAGGCCGAAGCCGCACTGGAATTTCTCCTTCCTGTGGTTGATGATGATGATGATGATGATGATGATGATGAAGATGATGATGATGAGGGTCAGCCGATGGTGAGGCCGAAGCCGCACTGGAATTTCTCCTTCCTGTGGTTGATGATGATGATGATGAAGGTCAGGCTGATGATGATGATGATGATGAAGATGAGGATGATGAGGATTATCCGATGGTGAGGCCGAAGCCGCACTGGAATTTCTCCTTCCTGTGGTTGATGAAGGCTCCCAGGGCCAGCGTGAGGGGGAGGGGCGGCAGCTTCTTCTCCAGCACGGCCCCCACCTGCCACGAGCTGTCCAGGGACCCTGCGGGTGCCACACAATTCCAGGGATTTTGGGGCCATTCCCGAATTTTGGGGCATTTTCACAAATTTCGGGAATTTCCCCCAGTTTTCCCATTTTTTTGGGATTTTTTCCCGTTTTTTTAGGATTTTTTTCGGATTTTTTTTGATTTTTTTCCCATTTTTTTCGGATTTTTTTCCCATTTTTTTCGGATTTTTTTTCCCTTTTTTTCTGATTTTTTTAGGGGATTTTTTCCCATTTTTTCAGGATTTTTTTCCCAATTTTTGGGGGATTTTTTCCCACTTTTGTCTGATTTTTTTCTGATTTTTTTCGGATTTTTTCATTTTTTCGATTTTTTGATTTTTTCCCATTTTTTCGGATTTTTTTGATTTTTTCCATTTTTTTCCGATTTTTTTTTGATTTTTTTTCTTTTTTGATTTTTTGGATTTTTTCTTTTGATTTTTTCATTTTTTTGGATTTTTTGATTTTTTTTCCATTTTTTTCGTTTTTTCCATTTTTCGATTTTTCGATTTTTTCATTTTTCTGTTTTTCCATTTTTTTTCTTTTTAGGGGATTTTTTCCCATTTTTTCAGGATTTTTTTCCCAATTTTTGGGGATTTTTTCCCACTTTTTTCTGATTTTTTTAGGATTTTTTTCCCGTTTTTTTAGGATTTTTTTCGGATTTTTTCCTGATTTTTTCCCATTTTTTTCGGATTTTTTCCTGATTTTTTCCCATTTTTTTCGGATTTTTTTTGATTTTTTTCCATTTTTTTCGGATTTTTTTGGATTTTTTTCCCATTTTTTTCGGATTTTTTTTCCCATTTTTTTTCTGATTTTTTTTCCCATTTTTTTCTGATTTTTTAGGAGATTTTTTCCCATTTTTTCAGGATTTTTTCCCATTTTTTTCTGATTTGTTTCTGATTTTTTCCCAATTTTTTCCTGATCTTTTCCCATTTTTTTCTGACTTTTTCCGGATTTTTTTCCCAATTTTTGGGGGATTTTTTCCCACTTTTTTCTGATTTTTTTAGGATTTTTTTCCCGTTTTTTTAGGATTTTTTTCGGATTTTTTCCTGATTTTTTCCCATTTTTTTCGGATTTTTTTTGATTTTTTTCCCATTTTTTTCGGATTTTTTTCCCATTTTTTTCTGATTTTTTTTCCCTTTTATTCTGATTTTTTAGGAGATTTTTTCCCATTTTTTCAGGATTTTTTCCCATTTTTTTCTGATTTGTTTCTGATTTTTTCCCATTTTCTCAGGATTTTTTTCGGATTTTTTCCTGATTTTTTCCCATTTTTTCGGATTTTTTGGATTTTTTTCCCATTTTTTCGATTTTTTTCCCATTTTTTCGGTATTTTTTCCCTTTTTTCTGATTTTTTAGGGGATTTTTTCCCATTTTTTTCGGATTTTTGGGGGATTTTTTCCTATTTTTTTCTGATTTTTTTGGGATTTTTCCCCACTTTTTTCGGATTTTTTACCAATTTTTTGCAGATTTTTTCCCACTTTTTTCGGATTTTTTTTGGATTTTTTCCTGATTTTTTGGGGAATTTTTTCCAATTTTTTTCGGATTTTTTTCCCATTTTTTTCCCTTTTTTTCTGATTTTTTTAGGGGATTTTTTCCCATTTTTTCCAGATTTTTTTAGGATTTTTTCTCAATTTTTGGGGGATTTTTTCCCATTTTTTTCGGATTTTTTTTTATTTTTTTCCCATTTTTTTCGGATTTTTTCCCATTTTTTCAGGATTTTTCTCCAATGTTTGACGATTTTTTCCCATTTTTTCCTGATTTTTCCCAATTTTTTGGGGTTTTTTTTCCATTTTTCCCCCGATTTTCTTGGAATTTTTTCCCAATTTCTGGGGGATTTTTTTTCCCACTTTTTCCGGATTTTTTGGGGATTTTTCCCCATTTTTTTCGGATTTTTTTCGGATTTTTTTTCCTAATTTTCGGGATTTTTTTCACATTTTGTCGGGATTTTTTCCCACTTTTTTCTGATTTTTTTAGGATTTTTTTCCCGTTTTTTTAGGATTTTTTTCGGATTTTTTCCTGATTTTTTCCCATTTTTTTCGGATTTTTTTGGATTTTTTTCCCATTTTTTTCGGATTTTTTTCCCATTTTTCTCGGATTTTTTTCCCTTCTTTTTCTGATTTTTTTAGGGGATTTTTTCCCATTTTTTCAGGATTTTTTTCCCAATTTTTGGGGATTTTTTCCCACTTTTTCCTGATTTTTTTAGGATTTTTTTCCCCTTTTTTTAGGATTTTTTTCGGATTTTTCCTGATTTTTTCCCATTTTTTTCTGATTTTTTTGGGGATTTTTTCCCACTTTTTTCTGATTTTTTTTGGATTTTTTCCTGATTTTTTCAGGGATTTTTTCCCATTTTTTTCTGATTTTTTTTGGATTTTTTCCTGATTTTTTCGGGGATTTTTTCCCATTTTTTTCTGATTTTTTTAGAATTTTTTCCCATTTTTTTCTGATTTTTGGGGGATTTTTTTCCATTTTTTTCAGATTTTTTTAGGATTTTTTCACATTTAATTCGGATTTTTTCCCGTTTTTTTTGGATTTTATTCGGGATTTTTTCCCATTTTTTCGGGATTTTTTTCCCATTTTTTTCTGATTTTTTCCCTTTTTTCGGATTTTTTATTTTTTCGATTTTTCGGGATTTTTTCCCATCTTTTCCTGATTTTTTTAGGATTTTTTCCCTTTTTTTTCGGATTTTTTGGGGATTTTTTCCCATTTTTTTCTGATTTTTGGGGGATTTTTTCCCATTTTTTTCTGATTTTTTCCGGATTTTTTCCCATTTTTTTCAGATTTTTTTAGGATTTTTTCCCATTTTTTTCTGATTTTTGGGGGATTTTTTCCCATTTTTTTCTGATTTTTTCCTTTTTCCCATTTTTTTCTATTTTTTTCCAGATTTTTTTTCCCCATTTTTCGGGATTTCTTTGCAATTCTTTCAAGAATTTTTGGGCATTTTTGGGTGAAATTTGGGGGATTTTTTCCAGAATTTTTGGGGAATTTTTGGTGATTTTTGGGCGAATTTTTGGCGATTTTTTCCGGAATTTTTGGTGATTTTTTGGCGATTTTTTTTGCGATTTTTTGCGAAATTTTTGTGATTTTTTCCGGAATTTTTGGGGAATTTTTGGTGATTTTTTCGCGAATTTTTGGTGATTTTTTGCAAAATTTTTGTGATTTTTTCCGTAATTTATGGGGAATTTTTGGTGATTTTTTTGCAATTTTTTGTGAAATTTTCATGATTTTTTCCGGAATTTTTGGGCAATTTTTGGCGAATTTTTGGTGATTTTTGGGCGAATTTTTGGTGATTTTTTCCGGAATTTTTTGCGATTTTTTCCGGAATTTTTGGGGAATTTTTGGGCGAATTTTTTGCGATTTTTTGCGAAATTTTCATGATTTTTTCCGGAATTTTTGGCGAATTTTTGGGCGATTTTTTTGCGATTTTTTCCGGAATTTTTGGTGATTTTTTTCCGGAATTTTTTGTGATTTTTGGGCGAATTTTTTGCGATTTTTTCCGGAATTTTTTGTGATTTTTGGGCGAATTTTTTGCGATTTTTTCCGGAATTTTTGGTGATTTTTGGGCGAATTTTTTGTGATTTTTGGGCAAATTTTTTACGATTTTTTTTCAAATTTTTTTGCGATTTTTTCCGGAATTTTTGGTGATTTTTGGGCGAATTTTTTGCGAAATTTTCATGATTTTTTCCGGAATTTTTGGCGAATTTTTGGGCGATTTTTTTGCGATTTTTTCCGGAATTTTTGGTGATTTTTGGGCGAATTTTTGGTGATTTTTGGGCGAATTTTTTACGATTTTTTTGCGATTTTTTTTCGATTTTCCCGGGAATTTTTGGGCAATTTTTGGGGCACCTCTGGAGGATTTTTTGGGTGCAATCCTGTGGATTTTGGGCTTTTTCTCACCTCTGAACAGCAGATTTCCCCGGGGCAGCTCCAGCTGGTAACCAAAGGCGACGCTCGAGTCCTGCAGCCTCGTGCTGGCCTCAAACTCCACCCCCACCTGCAGCTGCAAACACCTGCAAGCTCACACCTCAAATCCACATTTTTTCCTCATTTCTTCCCCAATTTTTTCCCATTTTTTTGTGATTTTTTTCCATTTTTTTCTGATTTTTTTTTCTGATTTTTTTGGATTTTTTTCTGATTTTTTTTCCATTTTTTTCTGATTTTTTTCCCATTTTTTCTGATTTTTTCCGATTTTTTTCTGATTTTATTCCAATTTTTTTCCATTTTTTTCTGATTTTTTTTCTGATTTTTTTCCCATTTTTTTGGATTTTTTTCTGATTTTTTTCTGATTTTTTCCCATTTTTTTTCGATTTTTTCCCCATTTTTTCTGATTTTTTCCGATTTTTTTCCAAATTTTTTCGGATTTTTTAATCATTTTTTCCCCATTTTTTAATGATTTTTTCCTATTTTTTTCTGATTTTTTCCGATTTTTTTCTGATTTTTTTCGGATTTTTTAATCATTTTTTCCCCATTTTTTAACTATTTTTTACGGATTTTTTTCGGATTTTTTTCCCATTTTTTTCGGATTTTTTAATCATTTTTTCCCCATTTTTTAACTATTTTTTCCGGATTTTTTACTGATTTTTTCCGGATTTTTTTCCATTTTTTTCTGATTTTTTATCATTTTTTTCCCCTTTTCCTGCATTTTTTTTCGGACTTTATTCCCATTTTTTTCTGATTTTTTTCGGAGTTTTTCCTTTTTATTTTCTGAATTTTTTCCCTTTTTTTCACTGATTTTTTCCCATTTTTTTCCAATTTTTCCCATTTTTTCTGATTTTTTCCCATTTTTTTCTGATTTTTTTCCCATTTTTCCTATTTCTGGGTTCCCCAGGTGAGTTTTTGGGTCCCCCAGGTGAGTTTTTGGGTCCCCCAGGTGAGTTTTTTGGTCCCCCAGGTGAGTTTTTGGGTCCCCCAGGTGAGTTTGGGGTCCCCCAAGGTTTCCCCAGGTGAGTTTGGGTCCCCCAGGTGAGTTTTGGGTCCCCCAGGTGAGTTTTGGGGTCCCCCAGGTGAGTTTGGGGTCCCCCAGGTGAGTTTTTGGGTCCCCCAGGTGAGTTTGGGGTCCCCCAGGTGAGTTTTTTGGTCCCCCAGGTGAGCTCTGGGTCCCCCAGGTGAGTTTGGGGTCCCCCAGGTGAGTTGGCAGGTGAGTTTTCTGTGCTCCCCAGGTGAGTTTTGAGTTCCCCAGGTGAGTTCTGGGTCCCCCAGGTGAGTTTTTGGGGTGTTTTGGAGTTCCCCAGGTGAGTTTTTTAGTTCCCCAGGTGAGTTTGGGGTCCCCCAGGTGAGTTTGGGGTCCCCCAGGTGAGTTTGGGGTCCCCCAGGTGAGTTTGGGGTCCCCCAGGTGAGCTGCTGCCCTTACCTGCTCACTGGCTCGATGGTAATAGGTCAGGTGAGCCCCGGCCTGGCCCAACGTCACCGTCCCGATCCACGACGGAGCTGGGGACGAAATGTGGGGTCACCTGCACAGGTGAGACCTCACCTGGGCAGGGTTTGGGGTCACCTGGACAGGTGAGACCTCACCTGGGCAGGGTTTGGGGTCACCTGGGCAGGGTTTGGGGTCACCTGGACAGGGTTTGGGGTCACCTGGGCAGGGTTTGGGGTCACCTGGACAGGTGAGAACTCACCTGGGCAGGGTTTGGGGTCACCTGAAGGGGATTTGGGGTCACCTGGGCAGGGTTTGGGGTCATTGGGACAGGTAAGGCCTCACCTGGTGCAGGTTTGGGGCCACCTGGGCAGGGTTTGGGGTCACCTGGACAGGTGAGACCTCACCTGGGCAGAGTTTGGGGTCACCTGAGGGGACTTTGGGGTCACCTGAACAGGTGAGACCTCACCTGGTGAAGGTTTGGGGTCACCTGGGCAGGATTTGGGGTCACCTGGGCAGGTGAGATCTCACCTGGGCAGGGTTTGGGGTCACCTGAGGGGGATTTGGGGTCACCTGGACAGGTGAGATCTCACCTGGGCAGGGTTTGGGGTCACCTGGGCAGGGTTTGGGGTCTCACCTGAGGGATTTTTTGGGTTATTTTTGGGGCTATTTCTGGGGTTAGTTTTGGGATATTTTTGGGGCGTTTTTAGGATATTTCTGGGCTATTTTGGGGATATTTTTGGGGATATTTTTGGGATGTTTTTGGGAATATTTTTAGGATATTTTTGGGAATATTTTTAGGATATTTTTGGGGTGTTTTTAGGATATTTTTGGGGTGTTTTTGGGCTATTTTTGGGAATATTTTTAGGATATTTTTGGGATATTTTTGGGGCGTTTTTGGGGATATTTTTGGGGTGTTTTTGGGCTATTTTTGGGAATGTTTTTGGGATATTTTTGGGGTGTTTTTAGGGTATTTTTGGGGTGTTTTTGCGGCCTTTTTGGGGATATTTTGGGGTATTTTTGGGGTGTTTTTGGGAATATTTTTAGGATATTTTTGGGATATTTTTGGGATGTTTTTGGGGATATTTTTCAGATATTTTTAGGATATTTTTGGGATATTTTTGGGGTGTTTTTAGGGTATTTTTGGGGCGTTTTTGGGGATATTTTTGGGCTATTTTTGGGAATGTTTTTGGGATATTTTTGGGGTGTTTTTAGGGTATTTTTGGGGCGGTTTTGGGGATATTTTTGGGCTATTTTTGGGAATGTTTTTGGGATATTTTTGGGATGTTTCTGGGGTGTTTTTGGGGCGTTTTTGGGGCGTCTCACCTGAGTACCTGCCAGCCAGGGACAGCACAGCCCCCTCCTCCCCCGGGCGCCGATGATAAACGAGCTCCGCCCCCAGGGCCAGGTGAGCCGTGACACTCTGCAGGTAATGGGCCACCAAAATACCTGGGGGAAATAAATGGGGAAAATGAGAATTATTTTGGGAAAAAATAGGAATTATTTTGGGGGAAAATTGGGAGAAAATCGGGAGAAATTTGGGGGAAAAATGGGAGAAATTTGGGGGAAAAATGGGGGAAAAATGGGGAAAAAAATGGGGAAAAATGGGAATTATTTTGGGAAAAAACAGGAATTATTTTGGGGGAAAATGGGGAAAAAATGGGGAAAAATGGGGGAAAATGGGGGAAAAATGGGGGAAAATGGGGAAAAAATGAGGGAAAAAATGGGGAAAAAATGGGGAAAAAAATGGGGAAAAAATGGGGGAAAAATGGGAATTATTTTGGGAAAAAATGGGAATTATTTTGGGGGAAAATGGGGAAAAAATGGGGAAAAAATGGGGGAAAATGGGGGGAAAATGGGGAAAAAATGGGGAAAAATGGGGAAAAAATGGGGAAAAAATAGGAATTATTTTGGGGAAAAATGGGGAAAAATTGGGAGAAAATCGGGAGAAATTTGAGGGAAAAATGGGGGAAAAAAATGGGGAAAAATGAGAATTATTTTGGGAAAAAATAGGAATTATTTTGGGGGAAAATGGGGAAAAAATGGGGAAAAATGTGGGAAATGGGGAATTGGGGGAAAAATGGGGGAAAAAATGGGGGAAAAATGGGGAAAAAAATGGGGAAAAAATGGGGAAAAAAATGGGGGAAAATGGGGAAAAAATGGGGAAAAAATGGGGAAAAATGGGGGAAAAGTGGGGAAAAATGGGGAAAAATGGGGGAAAATGGGGAAAAATGGGGGAAAATGGGGAAAAATGGGGAAAAAATGGGGAAAAATGGGGAAAAATGGGGAAAAATTGGGGGAAAAATGGGGGAAAAATGGGGGAAAATGGGGGAAAAATGGGGAAAAAAATGGGGAAAAATGGGGGAAAAATGGGGGAAAATGGAGGAAAAATGGGGGAAAAAATGGGGAAAAAAATGGGGGAAAAATGGGGGAAAAATGGGGGAAAATGGGGGAAAAATGGGGAAAAATGGGGAAAAAAATGGGGAAAAATGGGGGAAAAATGGGGGAAAATGGAGGAAAAATGGGGAAAAAGTGGGGAAAAAAATGGGGGAAAAATGGGGGAAAATGGGAATTATTTTGGGAAAAAATAGGAATTATTTTGGGGGAAAATGGGGAAAAATTGGGAGAAAATCGGGAGAAATTTGGGGGAAAAATGGGGAAAAATGGGGAAAAAAATGGGGAAAAATGGGGGAAAAATGGGGGAAAATGGGGAAAAATTGGGGAAAAATTGGGGGAAAAATAGGAAAAAATTGGGGAAAAATAGGGAAAAAAATGGGGAAAAATTGGGAAAAAAATGGGGAAAAAATGGGGAAAAAAATGGGGGAAAAAGGGGAAAAATGGGAATTATTTTGGGAAAAAAATAGGAATTATTTTGGGGGAAAATGGGGAAAAAATGGGGAAAAAATGGGGGAAATTTGGGGGAAAAATGGGTGAAAAATGGGGAAATTTTGGGAAAAAAATGGGGAAAAATTGGGGAAATTCTTAGGGATTCTGGGTGGAATTGGGGAAATTTATGGGGAAATTGGGGTAATTTTTTTGTCAATTTTTTGGGATTTTTGGGGGGGTTTTGGGGTCATTTTGAGGTGATTTTTTGGGGGGATTTTTTCGGATTTTTTGGGGGATTTTTTTGGAAATTGGGGAAATTAAGGGAAAAAATTTGGGGGAAAAATGGGAAATTTTTGGGGAAAATTTGGGGATTTTTCGGGCTATTTTTGGGGGAATTTTTGGGGAATATTGCGAATTTTTTTTGTTTTCGGAACCGTTTTTGGGGAAATTTTTGGGGATTTTTTAATTTGGGGCATTTTGGGGGAATTTTGGGTTTTTTCTGGGAATTTTTTGGGGTTTTGGGAAAATTTGGGGAAATTGGGGTATTTTGGGCCGAACGAGAATGTGGGGGTTGCCCAGGGTGGATTTGGGGGCAATTTTGGGAGAATTTTTTGGTGATTTTTTTTATTTTTAATTTTGGGGGCAATTTCGGGAGAATTTTTGGGGAATTTTGGTCTTTTTGGAATTTTGGGGCAAATTTTGGGGCAATTTTTGGGGAATTTGGGGTAAATTTGGGGAATTTTTTTGGGAAAATTTGGGGAATTTTTGGGGGAATTTTGGGAGTAATTTTGGGGTTTTTTGGGGGGATTTTGGGAGAATTTTGGGGAAATTTTGGGGGAATTTTGGGGGAAATTTGGGAGAATTTGGGGGAAATTTGGGAAAAAATGGGGAGAAAATGGGGAGAAAATCAGGAGAAATTTGGGGGAATTTCGGGGCAATTTGGGGGAAATTTTGGGGAATTTGGGGGAAAAATTTGGGAGAAATTTGGGGGAAATTTGGGGGATTTTAGGGGAATTTGGGGGAATTTTGGGGGGATTTTGGGATAAAATTGGGAGAATTTGGGTGAATTTTAGTGAATTTTTTAGGGTTTTTTTTTTTGATTTTTGGGGCCATTTTTGGTCGAATTTTTTGGGGATTTTTTTGGAATTTTTTTTATTTTTGGGTAATTTTCTGGGGGATTCTTTGGGGATTTTTTTTTTGGTTTTTTTTTATTTTTGGGGCCTTTTTTGGGGTGAATTTTTAGGGCTTTTTTGGGTGATTTTTTGGGTTTTTTTTTGATTTTCAGGACCATTTTTGGTCGAATTTTTTGGAATTTTTTGGGGATTTTTTTTGATTTTTGGGGTCATTTTTGGTCGAATTTTTTCGGGATTTTTTTGAGAGTTTCTGGGTGGATTTTTTTTGATTTTTTGGGGTAATTTTTGGGGTAATTTGGGGTGTTTTTGGTCCCACCTGAGCCCGTGAGGATGTCGGGGTTGCCCAGGGTGGATTTTGGGGCCATTTTTGGGTGAATTTTTTGGGGATTTTTTTAAAATTTTTTTCTGATTTTTGGGGCCATTTTTGGGGATTTTTTCTTTTTTTTTTTTTTTTTGTTTTTCAGGGTCATTTTTGGTCGAATTTTTTGGGGATTTTTTTGGAATTTTTTTTATTTTTGGGTAATTTTTTGGGGGATTCTTTGGGGATTTTTTTTGTTGGTTTTTTTTTTTATTTTTGGGGCCATTTTTGGGGTGAATTTTTAGGGCTTTTTTTGGGCGATTTTTTGGGGTTTTTTTTGATTTTCGGGGCCATTTTTGGGTGAAATTTTTGGGAATTTTTTGATTTTTGGGGCCATTTTTGGGCGATTTTTTTCGGGTTTTTTTCTGGGATTTTTTTGAGGGTTTCTGGGTGGATTTTTGGGGTAATTTGGGGTGTTTTTGGTCCCACCTGAGCCCGTGAGGATGTCGGGGTTGCCCTGGGTGGATTTTGGGGCCATTTTTGGGTGAATTTTTTGGGGATTTTTTAAAAATTTTTTTCTGATTTTTGGGGCCATTTTTGGGTGAATTTTTGGGGGATTTTTTTGGTCTTTTTTTGGATTTTTGGGGCCATTTTTGGGGTAAGTTTGGGGGTTTTTGGGGTAAATTTTGGGAATTTTTTTTGGGTAGTTTTGGGGTATTTTTGGGGGGATTTTGGGGTAATTTTTGGGTTTTTTTGGGGGGAGTTTTCGGGCTATTTTTTTGGGGTCCTTTTTGGGTGAATCTTTGGGATTTTTTTTAAGATTTTTTTTTTTATTTTCGGGGCCTTTTTTGGGCGATTTTTTTGGGATTTTTTCCGGATTTTTGGGGTCATTTTTGGTCGAATTTTTTGGAGACTTTTTGGGTGAAATTTTTTTTTTATTTTTGGGGCCATTTTGGGGTGAATTTTTGGGTTTTTTGGGGGGAGTTTTCGGGTTTTTTTTTTTGATTTTCGGGACCATTTTTGGGCGATTTTTTTCGGAATTTTTTTGATTTTTGGGGCCATTTTTGGTCGAATTTTTTGGGGATTTTTTTGAGAGTTTCTGGGTGGATTTTTTTTGATTTTTGGGGTAATTTGGGGTGTTTTTGGTCCCACCTGAGCCCGTGAGGATGTCGGGGTTGCCCAGGGTGGATTTTGGGGCCATTTTTGGGTGAATTTTTGGGGATTTTTTTTTTTTTTAGATTTCTTTGTAATTTTTGGGGCCATTTTTGGGGCAATTTCGGGTGAATTTTTGGGGGATTTTTTCTGATTTTTGGGGGGATTTTTTGGAGGTTTTTGGGGCCATTTTTGGGTGAATTTTCTTGGGGATTTTTTCTGATTTTTGGGGCCATTTTTGGGTGAATTGTTTTGGGGTTTTTGGGGTAATTTCTGGGATTTTTGGGGTCATTTTTTGGGGGATTTTTGGTGCCATTTCTGGGTGAATTTTTTGAGGATTTTTTTGGGGGATTTTTTTTGATTTTTGGGGCCATTTTTGGGTGAATTTTTGGGCGATTTTTTTTTTGATTTTCGGGACCATTTTTGGGCGAATTTTTTGGGATTTTTTTCGGATTTTTTTTGATTTTGGGGTCATTTTTGGTCCAATTTTTTCGGGATTTTTTTGGGATATTTTTTTGATTTTTTTGGGGTAATTTTTGGGGTAATTTGGGGTGTTTTGGGTCCCACCTGAGCCCGTGAGGATGTCGGGGTTGCCCAGGGTCAGCGCCGCCGTGAAGTCGCCGCCGCGGAATTCCCCGTCCAGCTGCCAATTCACAAACTTGGACTGTTGGGTCTGAAAAGGGGGAAAAAAAATAAAAAATAAATCCATTTTTGGGATAAAAAAAGGGTTTTTGGGGAAAAAGGGGTTTGGGGGAAAATTGGGATTTTTTTAGGGGGGAAAAATCGGGTTTTTTGGGGAGAAAATGATGATTTTTTGGGGAAAAAATCGAATTTTTGCGGAGAAAATTTGGATTTTTTTGAAGGAAAAAAATCACTTTTTGGGATTAAAAAAGGTTTTTTGGGGAAAAGGTGGTTTGGGGGAAAATTGGGATTTTTTTTAGGGGGAAAAATCGGGTTTTTTGGGGGGAAAATGATGATTTTTTGGGGGAAAAAATGGAATTTTTTGGGGGCAAATTCAGATTTTTTTGGGGAAAAATTCGCATTTTTTGAAAGGAAAAAAATCACTTTTGGGGATTCAAAAAGGTTTTTTGGGATAAAGAAGGTTCGGGGGAAAATTAGGATTTTTTTTGGGAGAAAAAATTGAATTTTTGCGGAGAAAAATCGGATTTTTTTAAAGGAAAAAAATCACTTTTTTGGGATAAAAATTTTTTTGGGGAAAAAGAGGGTTTGGGGGAAAATTGGGATTTTTTTAGGGGGAAAAATCGGGTTTTTTGGGGGGAAATTCGCCTTTTTTGGGGGGAAAAAAATCAAATTTTGGAGAGAAAATTCGGATTTTTTGGGGGGGAAAAAATCACTGTTTGGGGGGAAAAATCATATTTTGGGAAAGAAACATGTTTTAGGGGAAAGTATCAGGATTTGGGGGAAAATTCCCAAAAAAGCCCCCCAAAAATTGCAAAAAAATCCCAAGAAACCTCGAAAAAATCCCCAAAAAACCTTTAAAAAAATTGCCCCCCAAAATTTCCAAAATACCTAAAAAAAATTCCCCAAAAGTCCCCAAAAAATCCCCCCAAAAATCCATAAAAAATCACAAAAAAATCCCCAGAAGTCCCTAAAAAAACCCCAAAAATTGACAAAAAATCCCCAAAAATCCCCCCAAAAAATCACAAAAAAATCCCCAAAAAACCCCCCAAAAATTTCCAAAAAATTCCCCTCAAAATCAAAAGAAAAGCCAAAAAAATCCCAAAAAAAAAAACCCAAACCCCCCAAAAAATTCGCTAAAAATCACCAAAAAAATCCCAAAAATTCCCCAAAAAATCCCAAAAAATACCCCAAAAAATCCCCCCCAAAACCCGAAAAAATTCCCAAAAAAATTCCCAAAAAACCCTCCAAAAATCACGAAAAAGCTCAAGAAAATCCCCCAAAAATCCCCAAAAATCCTCCAAAACCCCCCAAAAATTTCAAAAAAAATCCCCAAAAAACCCCAAAAAAACCCCCAAAAAATCCCCCAAAAATTCCCAAAAATATCCCAAAAAACCCCAAAAAATTCGCTAAAAATCACCAAAAAAATCCCCCAAAAAATCCCCAAAAAATCCTCCAAAACCCCCCAAAAATTTCAAAAAAATCCCCAAAAAACCCCCAAAAAATCCCCCAAAAATTCCCAAAAATATCCCAAAAAAACCCCAAAAAATTCGCTAAAAATCACCAAAAAAATCCCCCAAAAAATCCCAAAAAAGTCGAAAAAAAAACCCCCCAAAATCACGAAAAATCTCAAAAAATCCCCAAAAAAAACCCCAAAAAATCCCCCCAAAATTCCAAAAAATATCCCAAAAAACCCCAAAAAAACCCCAAAAAAATCCCCCAAAAATTCCCAAAAATATCCCAAAAAACCCCAAAAAACCCCAAAAAATTCGCTAAAAATCACCAAAAAAATCCCCCCAAAAATCCCAAAAAAGTCGAAAAAAAACCCCCAAAATCATGAAAAATCTCAAAAAATCCCCAAAAAATCCCCAAAAAAAACCCCAAAAAATCCCCCAAAAATTCCCAAAAACCCACAAAAAAATCTCCAAAAAATACCGAAAAATGCTAAAAAATCCCCAAAAAATCCCCCAAAAAATCCCCAAAAAATCCCCAAAAAATCCCCCAAAAATCCCCAACCCCCCCCAACCCAAATTTCCCAAAATTCCCGAAAAAATTCCCGAATTTTCCTCACCTGGAAGGCGACCTTGGATCTGATCCTGGAGCTCACCTGGTGCAGCACCTGAGCATTGAGGCTCCCACTGTTGTCCATGTCCCCAACCAGGACTGGGAACGCCTGGAAAAGAAAATTTTGGGAATTCCCCCAAAAAAATTTGGGGATTTTGGGACATTTTAAAGGGTTTGGGAGGGTTCCAGGAAAAAAAACCCCGAAAAAATCGAGTTTTTGGGAGGGTTAAAAGGGAAAAAATGGGATTTTTTTTGGGCGAAATTCGGATTTTTTTAAGAGATTTGAAATTAGAAGTTGAGGGGTTTCGTCTCCAATTGCACAAAAAATTCAAAATTTCCCAAATTTTCCACCAAAAAATCCCCCCAAAATCCCAAATTTCTTCCAAAAATTCCCATAAAAATCCCCCAAAAATCTCAAATTTCCCTCTAAAAAATCCCCAAAAATTTCCCAAAAAATCCCTAAAAATAAAAAAAAATCCCTCAAAAAATCTCCCCAAAAATCCCAAATTTCGCCCAAAAATTCCCTAAAAAATCCCCAAAAATCCCCAAAAAATCCCCCCAAAATCCCAAATTTTGCCCAAAAAAATCCCCCAAAAATCCCCCAAAAAATCCCCAAAAATCCTCAAAAAATCCCAAAAAATCCTCAAAAAATCACCAAAAATCCCCCCAAAATCCCTCAAAACACCAAAAAAATTCAAAAAAACACCAAATTTCGCCCAAAAAATCCCCCAAAAATCCCTCAAAATCCCCAAAAAAATCCCCAAAAATCCCCCAAAAATCCCAAAAAAATCCCCAAAAAATCCCAAAAAATCCCCCAAAAAATCCCTAAAAAATCACCAAAAAACCCAAAAAAATCCTCAAAAAATCCCTAAAAAAACCCCCAAAAATCCCTCAAAATCCCCCCAAAAAATCCCCAAAAATCCTCAAAAAATCCCTAAAAAACCCCCCAAAAAGCCCAAATTTCGCCCAAAAATCCACTTAAAATCCCCCCAAAAAATCCCCCAAAAATCCCTAAAAAATCCCCAAAAATCACCTAAAAATCCCCAAAAAATCCCCCAAAAATCCTCAAAAAATCCCAAAAAATCCCCCAAAAATCCCTAAAAAATCACCAAAAAACCCCAAAAAAATCCTCAAAAAATCCTTAAAAAAACTCCCAAAAATCCCTCAAAAAACCCCAAAAAATCCCCCAAAAATCCCCAAAAAATCCCTAAAAAAACCCCCAAAAATCCCAAATTTCGCCCAAAAATCCACTTAAAATCCCCCCAAAAATCCCCAAAAAAATCCCCAAAAATCCCTAAAAAATCACCAAAAAACCCAAAAAATCCTCAAAAAATCCCTAAAAAAACCCCAAAAATCCCCCAAAAATCCTCAAAAAATCCCTAAAAAACCCCCCAAAAATCCCAAATTTTGCCCAAAAATCCACTTAAAATCCCCCCAAAAAATCCCCCAAAAAATCCCCCAAAAATCCCTAAAAAATCCCCCAAAAATCCTCAAAAAATCCCAAAAAAACCCCCAAAAATCCCTCAAAATCCCCAAAAAAATCCTCCAAAAATCCCCCAAAAATCCTCAAAAAATCCCTAACAAACCCCCCCAAAAATCCCAAATTTTGCCCAAAAATCCACTTAAAATCCCCCCAAAAAATCCCCCAAAAAATCCCCCAAAATCCCTAAAAAATCCCCCAAAAATCCCTCAAAAAATCCCCAAAAAATCCCCCAAAAATCCCCCAAAAATCCCTAAAAAAACACCAAAAAAAGCCAAAAAAACCTCCCCCAAAAAATACCTAAAAAAATCCCCAAAAATCCCCAAAAAAATCCCCAAAAATCCTCAAAAGATCTCTAAAAAACCCCCAAAAATCCCAAATTTTGCCCAAAAATCCATTTAAAATCCCCCCAAAAAATCCCCCAAAAAATCCCCAAAAAATCCCAAAAATCCCCTAAAAATCCCCAAAAAATCCCCAAAAAATCCCAAATTTCCCCTTAAAAAAATCCCCAAAAAATCCCCAAAAATCACCTAAAAATCCCCCAAAAATCCCAAATTTCGCCCTAAAAATCCCCAAAAAATCCCCCAAAAAATCCCCAAAAATCCCAAATATTCCATTTTTCCCCCCAAATTCCCGAATTTCCCCCCAGAATTGCTCACCTCGCTGGGGCTCAGGTGTTTGGTGCCCACGTAGGTGGCCCCAAAGTGATAATTGGATTCTCCCAGGGTGCTCAGGGCCACCGTGTGATTCACCTGTAAAAAAAATAAAAAAATAAAAAATAAAGGTTGAAAATCGATCAAAACGTTCCTGAAATGGTCCCAAAAAATCCTAAAAAAATCGCAGAAAAAAATCCGGGAAGAATCCCCCCAAAATTCGCAAAATATTCTCAAAAAATCATCAAAAATCTCCCCAATATTCCCAAAATATTCCTAAAAACTCCTTTAAAAATCCCTCAAAAAATCCCCCCCAAAATATTCCCAAATTTTCCCCCAAAAATTCCCAAAGTGTTCCCAAAAAATCCTAAAAAAAGTCCCCCCAAAATTCCCAAAATATTCTCAAAAAATCCTAAAAAAATCAACCCCAAATCCCCCAAAACATTCCCAAATTTTCCCAAAATGTTCCCAAAAAATCCTAAAAAAATCGCAGAAAAAATCCTGAAAAAATCCCCCCAAAATTCTTAAAATATTCTCGAAAAATCCTAAAAAATTCCCCCCAAAATATGCCCAAAAAATCCTAAAAAAATCCCCCCAAAATTCCCAAAAAATCCTAAAAAAATCCCCCAAAATATTCTCAAAAATTCCTTAAAAAATCCCCCCAAAATATTCCCAAAAATCCTTTAAAAATCCCCCCAAAAATTCCCAAAATATTCCCAAATTTTCCCAAAATATTCCCAAAAAATCCTAAAAAAAATCTCAGAAAAAATACGGAAAAAATCCCCCCCAAAATTCCCAAAATATTCCTAAAAAATTCTAAAAAATTCCACCAAAATTCCCAAAAAATCCCCAAAAAATCCCCCCAAAAAATCCCAAAATATTCCCAAAAAATCCTTAAAAAATCCCCAAAATATTCTCAAATAATCCCAAAAAATCCCCCAAAATATTCTCAAAAAGTCCTAAAAAAATCCCCAAAAATTCCCCAAATATTCTCAAAAAATCCTAAAAAAATCAACCCCAAATCCCCCAAAATATTCCAAAATTTTCCCAAAATATTCCCAAAAAATCCTAAAAAAATCTCAGAAAAAAATCCTGAAAAAATCCCCCCCAAAATCCCAAAATATTCTTAAAAAATCCTAAAAAATCCCCCCAAAATATTCCCAAATAATCCTAAAAAAAACCCCCCAAAAAATCCCAAAATATTCCTAAAAAATCCTTAAAAAATCCCCAAAATATTCTCAAATAATCCTAAAAAAATCCCCCAAAATATTCTCAAAAAGTCCTAAAAAAATCCCCAAAAATTCCCCAAATATTCTCAAAAAATCCTAAAAAAATCAACCCCAAATCCCCCAAAATATTCCAAAATTTTCCCAAAATATTCCCAAAAAATCCTAAAAAAAATCTCAGAAAAAATCCTGAAAAAATCCCCCCAAAATTCCCAAAATATTCCTAAAATATTCTAAAAAATTCCCCCAAAATTCCCAAAAAATCCCCCCCAAAAAATCCCCCCCAAAAATCCCAAAATATTCCCAAAAAATCCTAAAAAATCCCCCAAAATATTCTCAAAAATTCCTTAAAAAATCCCCCCAAAATATTCCCAAAAATCCTTTAAAAATCCCCCCAAAAATTCCCAAAATATTCCCAAATTTTCCCAAAATATTCCCAAAAAATCCTAAAAAAATCTCAGAAAAAATCCCCAAAAAATCCCCCCAAACTTCCCAAAATATTCCTAAAAAATTCTAAAAAATTCCCCCAAAATTCCCAAAAAATCCCCAAAAAATCCCCCCAAAAAATCCCAAAATATTCCTAAAAAATCCTAAAAAAATCCCCCAAAATATTCTCAAAAATTCCTTAAAGAATCCCCCCCAAATATTCCCAAAAATCCTTTAAAAATCCCCCCAAAAATTCCCAAAATATTCCCAAATTTTCCCAAAATGTTCCCAAAAAATCCTAAAAAAATCTTGAAGAAATCCCCCAAAATTCCCAAAATATTCCTAAAAAATCCTAAAAAAATTCCCCCCAAAATTCCCAAAATATTCCTAAAAAATCCTTTAAAAATTCCCCCCAAAATATTCCTAAAAAAATCCTACAAAAATCCCCAAAATATTCCCAAAAAATCCTAAAAAATCCCCCCAAAAATTCCCAAGAAATCCTAAAAAAATCCTCCAAAATTCCCAAAATATTCCTAAAAAATCGTTTAAAAATCCCCCCCAAAAATTCCCAAAATATTCCCAAAAAATCCCCAAAAAATCCCCAAAAATCCCCAAAAAAATCCCCAAAAAATCCCCAAAAATCCCAAATTTCCCCAATTAATGAAAAATTCCCGAATTAATTAAAAATTCCCCAATTTTTTCCCAAATTTCCCGATTTTTATCCCAAAATCTCTCACCTGGAAGTGGTTGCTGAGCCCTTTGTTCACCGTGAGCTTCACCCCCTCCATCTGCACCGGGAACAGCTCTGGGGAAAAAACGGGAATTTTGGGAAAATAAAAAATGGGAATTTTGGGGGAAATTAAAAATGGGAATTTTGGGGAAAAATGGGGAAAAAATGGGGGGAAAATGGGGGGAAAAATGGGGGGAAAATGGGGGAAAAATGGGGGAAAAATGGGGAAAAAAATGGGGGGAAAATGGGGAAAAATGGGGGAAAAATGGGGGAAAAAAGGGAATTATTTTGGGAAAAATGGGAATTATTTTGGGAAAAAATGGGGATAAAATGGGGAAAAAAGTGAATTTGGGGAAAAATAAAAAATGGGAATTTTGGGAAGAAATGGAGAAAAAATGGGGGAAAAATGGGGGAAAAATGGGGAAAAAATGGGGGAAAAATGGGGAAAAATGGGGGAAAATGGGGAAAAAAATGGGGAAAAATGGGAATTTGGGGAAAAATAAAAAATGGGAATTTTGGGGAAAAATGGGGAAAAATGGGGGAAAAATGGGGAAAAAATGGTGGAAAAATGGGGAAAAATGGGGGAAAATGGGGAAAAAATGGGGAAAAATGGGAATTTTGGGCAAAATAAAAAATGGGAATTTTGGGAAAAAACTGAGAAAAAATGGGGGAAAAATGGGGAAAAAATGGGGAAAAAATGGGGAAAAATGGGGGAAAAATGGGGAAAATAGGGGAAAAAATGGGAATTTTGGGAAAAATAAAAAGTGGGAATTTTGGGAAGAAATGGAGAAAAAATGGGGGAAAAATGGGGAAAAATGGGGAAAAAATGGGGGGAAAATGGGGAAAAAATGGGAATTATTTTGGGAAAAAATTGGAATTATTTTGGGGGAAAAATGGGGAAAAAAGGGGAAAAAATGGGGAAAAAATGGGAATTTTGGGGAACATAATTGGGAAAAAATGGGAAAAATGGGGGAAAAATGGGAAAAAAATGGGGAAAAAATGGGAATAATTTGGGGGAAAAAATGGGAAAAAAAGGGAATTTTGGGGAAAAATGGGAAAAATGGGGGAAAAATGGGAAAAAAATGGGGAAAAAATGGGAATTTTGGGGAAAAATAATTGGGAATTTTGGGGGAAATGGGGAAAAATGGGAATTTTGGGGAAAAATAATTGGGAATTTTGGGGGAAATTTGGGGTATTTTGGGGAAAAAAACCGGGAATTCTGGGTGATTTTTGGGCTATTTTGGGGTGATTTTTGAGGTGATTGTTGGGCCATTTTGGGGTGATTTTTGAGGTGTTTTTTGGGCTATTTCAGGAGATTTTCAGGTTATATTGGCGTGATTTTTGAGGTGATTTTTGGGCCATTTCAGGTGATTTTGAGGTGATTTTTGGGCTATTTCAGGTCATTTTGGGGCTATTTTTGGGGTGATTTTTGCGCTATTTGGGGTGATTTTTGAGGTGATTTTTGGGCTATTTCAGGTCATTTTGGGGCTATTTTTGGGGTGATTTTTGGGCTATTTTGGGATGATTTTTGGGGCGATTTTTGCGCTATTTAGGGGTGATTTTTGAGGTGATTTTTGGGCTATTTCAGGCGATTTTGGGGCCATTTCGGGGACTTTTTCTCTCTCACCTTTGCACCTCCTGTGACATTCCTCGAAGGCTCCGGGGTTGGGCAGGGGATCCCCTCCCCCACCCGGCTCGGGGGGGCGAGGGGGGAGGGGCGCCCCTCCCCCCACCCCACTGAGGGGGGGGGGACCCCCAAAACCCGGGGGGGGCACCGGGAGCAGGGGGGGAGGGGCGGAAGGTGGGGGAGGGGGGGAACCGGCGGCCCAAACGTTGCCCATGACGAGGTGAAGGTGGGGAGGGGGGAGAAGAAAGGGCAAAAAAATGGCTGAAAAATAAAAGTAAATAAAGAATTGAGAGCGAGGTTAAACCCCCCCACACACCCCCACAAAAATTTGACCCCTCAGAACTCGCGCCCCTCAGGAAATTCCCGCCAACTCCCGCAGGATTTTCCCGCCAAATCGGCACCAAATGATCCCTCCCCCAAAAAGCCCCACCCCCAACCCTTCGGCCTTTCCAAAAATGCCCCAAAATCGCCCAAATTCGCCCCAAAATCCCCTCGCCCCCCTCACGCCGAACTCACGCGGCGGCGGCCGGAGAGCGCCGAGCTCAGGCCACGCCCCCTTGCGCTCCCATTGGTCAGCGCTTCCCGCCCGCGCCATCCCATTGGTGGATCGCCTCTTAGTCCCGCCTTCTCTCGCTTCCCATTGGCTGCCGCCTCACGGTTGAGTTCCGGTCCCGCCTTCCGGGCTCAGGGGCGGTGTAAACCCCGCCCTTTTCGTGACGTTCCGCGCTGCGATTGGTGGATTTCCGTCTTGGCGCCTCCTGCGGGGCCCTCCTATTGGTTGAGGCCGCGCGGGGCTCTCGCGGCCATAGAGGCGCCAAGGGCGAGCGGGGCGGAGCGGCCCTCAAGGGGCGCCGCCATCTTGGGGCGGCCGGCGCTGGAGGACCGTCGTCATGGCGACGGCGAAAGGGCGGGAATGAAGCGGATATCGGCGCTGTCGCGACAGGCGTGACGTCATTTCCGCATCTCATGGAGTTCCCTTTTTTGCTTCTCCCGCAAATTCCCCCTTTGAGCTTTGCCCGGAATTTTATTTGGGGGGATGACGTCATTGCGGTGGGTGACGTCAAGGCGACTGAGGTGACGTCATCCCCCGCTGAGGAGTTTAATGAGGCTTTTGGGGGGTTTTTTTTGGCAAATTTTGGGGATTTTTGTGGGATTTTTCGTGGGGATTTTTTGGGGGATTTTTTTGAGATTTTAAGGCGATTTCTGTCTAATTTGGAGGATTTTGGGGGAGATTTTTTGGGGATTATTTAGGAATTTTGGGGGAGTTTTGAGGATTTTTTGGAGGATTTTTTGGGGATTTTTTGGGTTTTTTTGGCGATTTTTTGGGGGTAATTTTTGAGACTTTTTGGGCGATTCTTGGCATTTTCGGAGGGGGATTTTTAACTGAATTTTAACAAACGGAACAAACGTTATTTTTTAACCCTTTCTTCACCGATTTATTCCTTTATCTCCCCCCGGCCCAGCCCCCCCAGGACGAGCAGGAGAACACGAGGGGGTCGATGGCGGCCTGGAGACGATTGGGGGCATTTTTGGGGGGATTTTTGGGGGGAATTTTTGGGGAATTTTATGGGATTTTTTGGTGGATTTTTTGAGGCATTTTTAGGGATTTTTTGGCGAATTTTTGGGATTTTTTGGAGGACTTTTTCGGGATTTTTTGGGGATGTTTTGGGGATTTTTAGGCGATTTTGGGCAAGTTTGGAGGATTTTTGGGGGTTTTTTTTGGGAATATTTAGGAATTTTTGGGGGATATTGAGGAATTTTTGGGGGGATTTTTTGGGAATTTCTGGGACTTATTTTGGCGATTTTTTGAGATTTTTGGGGGATTTTTTGGGCTGAGATTTCTAACTGAATTTTACCCAGTTCAACAATCTTGAACTCATTTTTTTAACCCTTTCTTCACCGATTTATTCCTTTATCTCCCCCAGGCCCACGCCCGGAGCGCGTGGCCCGCCCCGCCCAGCGCGTGCCGCACGGCGCCCGACGAGCAGGAGAACACGAGGGGGTCGATGGCGGCCTGGAGACGATTGGGGGCATTTTTGGGGGGGATTTTTGGGGATTTTTGGGGAATTTTATGGGATTTTTTGGGGGATTTTTTGGGGATTTTTTCGGGATTTTTTAGCGAATTTTTGGGATTTTTTGGGGGATTTTGGGGGGATTTTTTGGGGATTTTTGGGGGGATTTTTTGGGGATTTTTTGGGGATTTTTTGAGGCATTTTTGGGGAATTTTTGGAGGCTTTTTTGGGGATTTTTTGGCGAATTTTTGGGATTTTTTTGGGGGATTTTTTGGAGGATTTTTTGGGGGATTTTTTCTGAGATTTTTCGAGTCGATTTTGAGGGCGATTTGGGGGGAATTTTTAGGGATTTTTTGGGATTTTTTCGGCCAATTTTTGCGATTTTTGGGGGGAATTTTTGGGAATTTTAACAGACACAAAAACCTTATTTTTTAGCCAACTCCCCACCCATTTATTGGCTCATCTCCCCCCGGCCCAGGCCCGGAGCGCGTGGCCCGCCCCGCCCAGCGCGTGCCGCACGGCGCCCGACGAGCAGTAGAAGACGAGCGGGTCGATGGCGGCGTTGAGGCCGCTCAGCAGCGTGGCGTAGACGCGCCAGCCGGGGCTGCGGCCCTGCCAAAACCCCACCACGTGCGACACGTTGTACGGGGCGAAGCACAGGCCGAAAATCACCATGGTGGCCACGGCCAAGGCCACGGCGCGGCGCCGTTTGGCCACCGGCAGCGCCGGGCGGGCCAGCAGGGCTCGGACGAAACCGACGTAGCAGAAAACGGTGACGGAGAAGGGGAGGAGGAAGAGGAGGAAGAAGAACTCGAGGCGCAAGGGGAGCACGAAGCGGAGCTGGGCGGCCGAGAAGTCGTCGTAGCATTTGTGGGGGGTGGGGGTCGGGGGGGGTTTGGGGGGTCCCGGGGTGGGTTTGGGGGGTCCCGGGGTGGTTCGGGGGAGTTTGGGGTCATTGGGGTTGGGGGTTTTGGCGGTTTTGGGGTTGGTTTGGGGGGTTTTGGGGTTGGTTTGGGGGGTTTTGGGGTTGGTTTTGGGGTCACTGAGTTGGAGGGTTTGGGGGATTTTGGGGTTGGGGTCATTGGGGTTGGGGGTCCTGGAGAGGTTGGGGTTGGTTTGGGGGGTTTTGGGGTTGGTTTGGGGGGTTTTGGGGTTGGTTTGGGGGATTTTGGGGTTGGTTTGGGGGTCAATGAGTTGGAGGGTTTGGGGGATTTTGGGGTTGGGGTCAATGGGGTCGGGGGTCCTGGAGAGGTTGGGGTTGGTTTGGGGGATTTTGGGGTTGGTTTGGGGGGTTTTGGGGTTGGTTTGGGGGGTTTTGGGGTTGGTTTGGGGGTCAATGAGTTGGAGGGTTTGGGGGATTTTGGGGTTGGGGTCATTGGGGTTGAATTTGGGGTCATTGGGGTCGGTTTGGGGGGTTTTGGGGTTGGTTTGGGGGAGTCTGGGGTCATTGGGGTTGGGGGTCCTGGAGAATTTGGGGATTTTGGGGATTTTGGGGTTCGAGATCCTTGGGTCAACGTGGTTGAAGGTCTTGGGGTCAACTTTGGGGTCAACAAAGTCAACCTTGGGGTCAATGGGGCCAACCTTGGGGTCAATGGGGTCAACGACGTCAACCTGGTGGTCAATGGGGTCAACCTTGAGGTGACCAAAGCCAACCTTGAGATCAATGGGGTCAACTTTGGGGTCAACTTTGGGGTCAACGGGGCCAACCTTGAGGTGGCCAAGGCCAACCTTGAGGTCAACGAGGTCAACTCTTGGGTCAAAGAGGTCAACGGGGTCAATGAGATCAATTTTGGGGTCAACGTGGTGGTCAACTTGGGGGTCAATGAGGTCAATGAGGTTAATGGGGTGAACTTTGGGGTCAATGGGGTGAGCCCTGGGGTCAATGGGGTCAATGGGGTGATCTTTGGGGTCAATGGGGTCAATGGGGTGAGCCCTGGGGTCAATGGGGTCAATGGGGTGATCTTTGGGGTCAATGGGGAGAACCTTGGGGTCAACGAGGTCAACGGGGACAACTTTGGGGTCAACGACGTCACCCTCGAGGCCACCACCCGCTGCCCCCCAGTAGCCCAACCCCCCGCTGCCGTTGGCCGCGCCCTCGTCCCCCCTGCCGCCCAGCTCGGCCACGAACACCACGGAGCAATGGCCGCCGGCCAGGAGCCAAATGGCGCCGACGACGGCCAAGGCGCGGCCGGGCCGACGCCGGCCCTGCAGCCGCAGGGGAAAGGCCACGCCCAGGTAGCGCTGGACGCTCAGGGCCGCCAAGGTGAGGCTGCTCAGGTACATGCTGGAATAGAAGCAGAAATTGGCCACCGGGCACAACGGCGCCGGCAGCGGCCAAACCATGCCGGCCGCCGCCTCCGCCATCTTGAAGGGCAGGAAGAGCAGCAGCAGCAGGTCGGCCGCCGTCAGGTTGAGCAGGAGGACGTCGGCCGCGCTCGGCGACGCCCAGAGGGGCCGGCGCTGGTCGCGGGGCGGGGCCGGGCGCCGCCGCCATTTGGCCACCAGCGCCGCCAGGGTGAAGACGTTGGCGGGAAAACCCACGGCGAAGGTCAGGATGTAAACGGTGAGGATCAGAGCCGTGGACATGGCGGCGCAAGTGGCGGCCCGGGAGGAGCTTTAGGTGGCCCAAGAGGTCCTGAGGTGGCCCAGGAGGTCCTGAGGTGGCCCAGGAGGTCCTGAGGTGGCCCAGGAGGAGCTTTAGGTGGCCCAGGAGGTCCTGAGGTGGCCCAGGAGGAGCTTTAGGTGGCCCAAGAGGTCCTGAGGTGGCCCAGGAGGTTCCCAGATGGCTCTGCTGGTGGCCCAGGTGGCCCAGGAGGAGCTCTAAGTAGCCAAGGAGGTCCTGAGGTGGCCCAGGAGGAGCTCAGGAGTGCCCAGGTGGCCCAGGAGGGGCTTTAGGTGGCCCAGGTGGGGCTCTAGGTGGCCCAGAAGGCTCCCAGGTGGCCCAGAAGGTTCCCAGGTGGCCCAGGAGGTTCCCAGGTGGCCCAGAAGGTTCCCAGGTGGCCCAGGAGGTTCCCAGGTGGCCCAGGAGGTTCCCAGGTGGCCCAGAAGGGATTCAGGAGGTTCCCAGGTGGCCCAGGAGGAGCTCTAGGTGGCCCAGGTGGTCCCCAGGTGGCCCAGAAGGTCCCCAGGTGGCCCAGGAGGTCCCCAGGTGGCCCAGAAGGTTCCCAGGTGGCCCAGGAGGTTCCCAGGTGGCCCAGGAGGTTCCCAGGTGGCCCAGAAGGGATTCAGGAGGTTCCCAGGTGGCCCAGGTGGGGCTCTAGGTGGCCCAGGTGGGGCTTTAGGTGGCCCAGAAGGTTCCCAGGTGGCCCAGGAGGTTCCCAGGTGGCCCAGAAGGTCCTGAGGTGGCCCAAAAGAAGCCCAAGAGGTCCCCAAATGTCCCAAAAATATCCAAAAAATGTCCCCAAAAGTCACAAAATTTCCCCCAAATGTCCCCAAATTTCCCAATTTTCCCCCAAAATGTCCCCAAATGTTCCCAAAATGTCCCCAAATGTTCCCAAATCGTCCCCAAATCTCCCAAAAATGTCCCCAAATTGTCCCCAAGTGCCCCAAAATTGTCCCGAAATGTCCCCAAATTTCCCAAATTTTCCCCAAAATGTCCCCAAATTTCTCCCAAATGTTCCCAAAATGTCCCCAAATGTCCCCAAGTGTCCCAAAATGTCAGAAATGTCCCCAAAATTCCCAATTCCCCCCCAAATTGTCCCCAAATCTCCCCCAATTGTCCCCAAAATGGCCCCAATGTCCCCAAAATGTCCCAAAATGTCCCCAAATTGTCCCAAATTTTCCCCAAATTGTCCCCAAGTGTCCCAAAATGTCCCCAAATTGTCCCAAAATCTCCCAGAAATGTCCCCGAATTTTCCCCAAATTGTCCCCAAGTGTCTCCAAATTGTCCCAAAATGTCCCCAAATTTCCCAATTTTTCCCCAAAATGTCCCCAAATTGTCCCCAAGTGTCCCAAACTTGTCCCAAAATGTCAGAAATGTCCCCAAATTTCCCCATTTTCCCCCAAATGTCCCCAAATTGTCCCCCAAATGGCCCCAAATTGTCCCCAAATGTTCCCAAAATGTCCCCAAATTGTCCCCAAATGTTCCCAAAATGTCCCCAAGTTGTCCCCAAATGTCCCCAGATTTCCCAGATTTCCCCCAAATGTCCCCAAATTGTCCCCAAGTGCCCCAAAATTGTCCCGAAATGTCCCCAAATTTTCCCCAAAATGTCCCCAAATTTCTCCCAAATGTTCCCAAAATGTCCCCAAATGTCCCAAAATGTCAGAAATGTCCCCAAAATTCCCAATTCCCCCCCAAATTGTCCCCAAATTGTCCCCAAATCTCCCCAAATTGTCCCCAAAATGGCCCCAATGTCCCCAAAATGTCCCAAAATGTCCCCAAATTGTCCCAAATTTTCCCCAAATTGTCCCCCAGTGT